>CM042838.1:90131656-91331656 GCA_023653725.1 Bungarus multicinctus | reverse complement strand
GATATGATTAAAAATTCATATACATTCTTTTTTCTATGTCCATCATGTCCTCCTAAGCTAAACAAACTGAGTACCCTACCTGACAGAGTTGAAAGCATAGAGTCACTCATTCACTCAACAGAAGAACGCTTAGCAACACGTTTTGAAACAACTATACAAGCAAGCCTAATTTCTCTTGAAAAAAAATATTGCACATATAAGTGATTACCTGTCAGCTCAAAATCAAACCCCACAACAACTACAACCACTACCTCAACTGCAATCACAACTACAACCAAAAATAAACACCAAATCACAGCCACAAACAATTACTATCCCTTCAAATAATTCCACAAATAATATCTCCTTACTCATCAGAGACACCATGGAACGTGAACAGAAACATCCAAATCTTATTTGGTCTTGAAGACACCAATGAATCAGGTGACATCACCAAAGTTTGTGATATCATAAGCAACTCAAATACAACAAACATCTCTCCTGAAGATATCATTGAAATAACCAGAGATGGCCCTGAATTCAAATACAATGATGGCTCTGTAGCCCCAAGATTTTGTAGAGTTGTATGCAAAAATGAATCCAGCAAATGCATATTCATTCATACAATAAATACCATTCCAAAAACCAATTCCTTCGCTGAAGACCAGACTTATCCATACTGCAAAGAATCCACTCCCGTGAATTCCGCGCTGAACTCAGAAACCATCTAGACAATGGAGAAAAGGACCTATACATTGACTACAGAGCTGATTGCATCAAAAGAAAATCACGCAACCCACACTCCACATCCAACCCTACCCCATCCAATCCAACATCACTCAAAACTAGGCATGCATCCCCTAACTACCTCTATTCCAACTACAACTGGCCTTAAATGCAAGCTACTGCAAGAAGCCTTGTAAATAAAATACCTGAATTTCTCCTCTTACTAAATGCGGCTAAATTCTTCATTATATTTTTCTGTGAAACATGGCTCAATGCATTTCTCCCTGACTCCATTACCACAGTAAAAGACTATCATGTTTACCAATCAGATTGTGAAATCCGTAGAGGAGGTGGTGTTGCTATCTTCTATAAAAAGTCCCTACATCTAAAAAATATCCAAGTTACCCAGGAGCTTGCTATTCCTGAGACCATCATCTGTGAACTGTCCTTAAATATCACATTTCGGTTCTTACTATGTTACAGAGGCCCTGATTATGACATCGAACATGCAAAATACACTACTTGTATTTACCAAGCTAAATACACTACTAACATGGGCAGCATCCTGCCCACACGCTTTTATCTTTCTTGGTGTCTTCAATCTACTTCATATTAACTGGACCCCTAACGAATGTACAACTGAACCCACACATGCAACCTTCTACAATGCAGTAACAAATCTGGGACCAGAACAACTAGTAATCAACTACACTAGACTTAACAACTACCTCGATCTCATCTTCTTCAATAGTTTGAATTCAATTTACAGAATACAGCATATTTCTGTTTGATTGGAGCAACTTCTTGGAGTTTTGAGAAATATGGGTAATTGCGCATATACAATGAAATATTTCATCTGAGACACACAAACTGAGGCACAGAAGTCATTTTCTTCCCAGTGATATATGTTCTGTCATCATTCAATAATAATTGTATTGATATAATTGTATGATCATCTCTGTGGTATCTGTTAGATGTCTTCAGTAAAATTTAAGTGTCTAGTTAAGGTAAAGGGTTTACCTACACACAGAGAGGGAGAGGGAGAGAGGGAGGAGAGGGAGGGAGAGGGAGAGAGGGTTTGGTACAGCAGAATCAGGGGCCATTCAATGTAACATCTACAGGAAAGATTGAGAGGCAATTTTGGTAGGTGACAAAATTACATGAAAAAGAGAAGCAGATGCACAATATTTTATTAAGCTGTCGACAAGGATAGGCTGTGCCATTTCCTTAAGCTCAGTTTTAGAGTATTTCAATTGACATTCTCCCCAAATACAAAAGAAGAAAAAAAATTCCAAACAGCAAATTTTCAAAGCAGATGTTGATAAAATGGCCAGAAGTACAAACACAACTCTTTATAGGGTTAATAAATACAAACAATATTATGCCTGTTCATAGTTTATTAAATTGTTCTCTTTCCCGCTTTCTCCTTCTCCTCTTCCTCCTCCTCTTCTAATACCCAGGCAACTTTTTCATGAAAGCCAATTAAAAGCTATCCTGTTGTCACAGCATGACAGACATCCCACCCATGCTGTTTTTATTGAAGAATGATTAAAATGCTGGACAAAAGAACAAGATAAAAGTTCAGAACATGAAAGCAAGAAGAAATATTGCAACAGAGCAAGAGACAAAAAAGTCAGTGAAAATGTCTATGCATCTTTGAGTATCAATTATATAGTCTTGTATGACTTGTGAATAGTAGATCTAAAAGGGTTTGAAAGTCTTGGGAGGAGGAGGAGGAAGCAGAAGGGGAGGAGGAAGAGTGAATGTAACAGTATAGAAAAAGACAAGTAAAGTATGAGTATTAAAAGTTGCATTCACAATTTGCAACCTAATGAGTTTAGTGAAAAGAAAGAAAGCAAAATGCTTTGATGTTCCTCCATTAATGTTTCAATATTTGCCTTACATTCAGACATAGTCCCTCTGCAAGTTTTATTTATCAGAGATGTGGAGTATATTCAGTTATCACATAACATTAGCATTAATTAGGAAGAGATACTACAGAAACAGCAAATTATGGCTCCTAAACATCATTTCAAGATGAAAACCATGACATTTCCTAAAAATTCAGCAATAACTGCCCAATCTTGTCTGGATTTAGAAACTAAGTAGGATTAGGTATGGTCATTACTTGAATGGGAAACTGTTAGTGAATGCCAGGGCAGTAGGCTAAACTGAGAAGCTTTTTTCAAAAATATCCTGAAAAGGCAATGAACTGTGCACTTTCAAAGACAGTATGAAATTAAACTTTCAAGTGAGAAATACTTTTGGACAAAATGGTTCCTTTGAAATGGTCTCAGCTGTCAAACCTTGACAAATGCATTTTAAAATAGACATAAATGGGAAAAAAGTGGAAAGCAATTCTTTTTCCTTTTTTATCCAGCACTACTTGTCACTTTAGCAGCATTTAAGCAAGCTTTAAAAAAAAACTGCCACGTGAGAGCTACACCTTCAGAAACAGAAGTAGGACTGGAAATCATAATACTCCACACAGTAGGAACCTCTTAAAAACTGCAGTGGATGTACTGTTGAAATGTCATTTCTCTGTCAACTTAGGTGTTTAAAAAGGCTGCCATATTGTGCATAATATTAAAAGTAATTGCCATTGAACAGATGGTTGTTTTTATTTAACAAGCCAGATGTTATAAGTAAATATATTGTTTAGGAACCTGCTGGAACTGGCTTGCTGTTATTTCATATTGGCTTTTCAGTAAATTAATTTTAAACATTCTTATGTGAGAGTCTTATATGATGTGCTGATGGCTTAAGTGTTCAAATTCCTCTTCAAAATGAAAAAGGCTATATAAATGAATCAGAACATTATCCTGCTGCTTATTAACACACACACACACACACAAACTGGAATTTTGGATTCTCTCAACCCTGAAGGGATTAAGGAGAACCAATAACATCTGATTATTTGAGCACAACTTGGCATGGATTTGTGACTTGGCTATTGCCTCTTGTTGTGATCTATATAGCAATAGCATTTAGCAGTAGCATCTAAGCTTATATATTGCCCAATACTGTTTTATAGCACTCTCTGGATGTTTACAATGTAGAATCATTATTTGCATATTGCCCCCAACAATCTGGGTTCTCATTTTACCGATTTCGGAAGGCTAGAAGGCTGAGTCAACCTTGAGCCCAGCAAGATCGAACTCCAGATTATAGACAGAGTTTTGCCTATCATACTACAGGCAAAATGTAATGTAGTTTTCTGTTCTTCAGTATAAAAGGGGAAGTTGTATCTTCTTATGTAAAACTAACACTTATTCTCACAGATGTTGGGTGGATAAGCAGCTCAGAGTAAATAATCATCAGAGTAGCATCAATAAACAAATAAGCAAACAAACAAAATGTTGTGAGACTGACTCCCCGTCTCAAATTCTCACTCAATGTTGCATGTTGTCTGCCTGTTCAGAAGAACATAGAGACATTTTAAATCCACATCTATCCTTACAAAATAATCACATCCTGAAAAAATACTTTTCCCTAACTTTCCCCTGACTTTAAACAGTTAGCAATGGATTATGAAAAGGGTGGATAGCTAGTGGCTCAAGGCACAAACTACCTGTAAAAGCCCTTCTAGACTGTTCCCAGAAACTTTTCTTACTGAAAATGGGTACTACAGTTTTCTGCTATTTTGACAAGGGAAACATTTATAAACTGAAAAGTAATTCCTCAAAAAGACTCAGTACAATTTAAGAAGAGGGGAGGAAGATAAAAAAAATATGCACATACACACAAAGGAAAGGAGAGGAAAATCCCATGAAGAGTTTGAATTTTCCCTTCTGCTAATTATGAATATTCTTTCTCCAGTGTTTATAAACACTGCTCAAACCTTACTTTTAGGATTTTGAAATATTAGCAGGGGAATAGAATGAAAATGGTTAAGAATTCTGAAGTACCTTCTTCCTACCTTGCAGGAAATAATTCATATTTAGTGAAGATGTTACATTAATTCTATGGCTTCAGTATTCCCCAAGTGAACCAAAACCTCCCACTGATAAATTGACAGTATATATAACTGACTCACATGTAACTGACTTCATTTCGAGAGGTGGAAAGCACTCTATTTAACACAAATACCATATTTGTCTATGAGCATATTGTTCATTTATTGATAGGAAACACAGTTTAACAATTGGATTAACGTATCCATATTCTATCTCTTTTCTCCAAGATTACTTATTTATTGGCAGAAAATACCAGAATCATTTCCTAATATTTTTAGTTAAACTGAGATGGATAATAAATATTTGTAAGGACAAATCCAGTAGCCAATTTTCCTGGCATAATGATTGTTATGGTGGTCCTAATGATAATTAATCAAATCAATTCAGCAGGGTAGCTCCAATTTTAAGTACAAACACCAGCTACTTCAGCTTTGCACAGAATGTACACTATATAAAATGACAATTGACGATGACACTTATGAACTAACCTGACATGCAGTGCATCTAGCTGGCAGAAGTAGATTAGTGCAGAGATGGTATTCAGCAGGTTCTGACCAGTTCTGGAGAACCGGTAGCAGAAACTTTGAGTAGTTTGGAGAACTGGCAAATACCACTCTGACTGGAGATTTTACAATATCCTTCCCCTGCCACACCCACCAAGCCACGCCCACAGAACCGGTAATAAAAAACTTTGAATCCCACCACTGGACTAGTGCTGTAGATCAATGATGTGGAAATAAGGGGGAAATAATGGAACTGGAATTTGATCCTACCACTGTATCAGTATTGACACCTCACCTAAATCTCTGCTTGTTGCTTTTTGTCTGTACCAAGCAGTGCCACCTCAAGGCACTTTGTTGCCAAACAAAAAATATTCCTTCCCCTTGCTCTTGAAGTTGCACAATTCAAAGAATGTTTAAGGGAAAGACAATCTGGGTCACAAAGTATTTTAATTAGTTATTAATTATTCCATTAATAAACAAGTAAGATCTGGACCCTGTATATGAGTTTTTAGATTGGGATCTAAAAATAGTTATTTGGTTTAATTTAATTTGCTAACTATGGAATAAAGCTTTTCCAGTTTACAAGGTGAGACCTAATTGACAGTTAATCACTGCTTTTTTACTTGGGATGCATGGGTCAGCATAAATCCAGTCTATTTCAAAACATTGATACTAAATTATTACATTAATTATTTCTAGGAATTGTTGTTTTTTAAAAAGTTGCAAATAAGGGTCTGTTGATCTGTCACTGAAAATGGAAAAGAAGAGTCAAAATTTGCACCAAAAAAAAGTTATCTTCTTAGGTAAGAAAGAATAGATATGTAGTTTATAACAACCATAGCTGACTGAAAAGCAAAAAGAATTGAATAATTTTTTTTTAAAGGAATTGGTAGCAAAAATAAGGGTACCTGGAAACAAATAAATCAGTCTTATTTGATATTCTTTGGAACTTAATAAAGCACTAGAAAGCATTTCAATATCAATGCTTGGTAAAATAAGCCAGATAATATGTTGTGTTAGTTATGTTATCACCCAAAAACCTGGACATGAAATTAGGGAAAAAAAGGAACTAAAAAAGGTAAACAAAAGTCTGTTTACACTTGAAGATGAAAAAGCTGCCAGTGGATCTGAACAATCTGGAAACAAAAAAACCTAAACAATTGAAAGTTCACCTAAAAAATCTAATATAGAATTGGAAACAAAGCCATAGCTGAATTTCAAGAAGTAAAAAAAGAGGATTGTGGCATTATCAGAGAGAAATAAATAAAATAAAATGATATTTATAGAAGCCAATAGAATCAAGATTAACAATTTAGAACAAATAAATGGTTTCAAGCATCATAAAAGTGAACCCAAACACACAAGCAAATATTGTACAATTAAGGATTTTTGCAGTTCTGGACAAAACCTGGGGATAACCCCATACAATCTAGCAAGAGGGCTCAATGGATTTATCTAGAGAAAATGAATTAGAAGGAGAAAAAAAATCCTATCAAATATTTAACAGGTGAAATGATTCAGATATATTCAAAGAAAATTAAGATTAATTAATTTCTTTATACTGTTGAACTTGAATTTCCACTGACCAATTTCTCCATAGATAAAAAGGAGGAATAACAATATCCGGAGACCTTAGACAGCTCTGGGTATTTCATAAAAAATAAAATCAAGTCAGATTTGTTTGACATCCCTATTCTCTACTTTTTTCTATCTATTCTCTTTTCCAGCTTGAATAATCTAAATGGGGCGGGGTGGGTGGGTGTTGCAAATGTGGGGAGAAGTCTCAATGGTATAAATGCTTCATAATTTGTTCCCCTGCTCAATAAATTTGGTGCCACCCTCAGCAGTCATAAGTAGATATTTTTGATAATCGTTGAAATACCAAAGCTATCTCAGAACACATGGCTGTTTGTTAGCTGCTGTGCAGTTGACACACAGCTGCCTTCATTCTCTTTATAGATAGTAGCTTCTACAAAGAGAATCAGATTGGAGAGATTGCACCTCATTCTTCCTCTCCCTCTCTCCATACTCATTTATCATGTGGAGTGGTGGAATGGAAGTTAAAGTGACATTGATGTTTACTTATACTGCATAGTTTTTAAAGAACACCAATTTCATCACATTATTTTAACAGCTATAATTTTAAAAGAACTTGTGAGTGTTTTTAAAAGCAGATCATACTAAAACTTTCTAAACTTTGAGGGATGCTATGGAAGTTTATTTTTTACATTTCTTGCATGCAAAATTCTTGGCAGAACATTTCAGATTTACATAAACTTTCTGGTTGCAAACTTTATACTGGACTTCTCACCAAAATTTTGCCAGACTGAAGTGAAATCTGAATTCTTCTCAGGATAATTGGTGATCCAATTCCTTTATTTTTCTGTTTTTATTTTATTGATAAAGTCTATTTTTTTCAATAGAAAAAACAACAATTAATAATTATAAAATAAACAAGACATTAAAAGGCACATTAAAAACACTAACACATACACACATATGTCCCTAGTTGAATACAGAGAAATATATTATGATATTAGTTTCCCACTCCTTGTGAAACAGCCCCCCTATTTTTAAACTACTAATTCTATGTGTAGATCATTAACCTTTTTTTGAAATTTCAAAAAATGCTGTTATTATAATCAACTTGTAAAAAGTTTACAAACAAAAAACCAGAAACTTCATCTATGAAAAAGAAAAAAAACCTGGTTATTTTAGCTTATAAAATATTTCATTTACATATGTTACAGAAAATTTTGTATAAACAAGACACAGACAAATTAACAGGGGAGCCTCAAAAGCAAAAGATATGCCTAAATATATAACCTTGACAATTTCCTGAATTAAGCATAATCCAAAATAAGATTAATTCATTGCAGTGAATTATTGGAGTTGTCTCACAATCTAATGGGATTTTCTCCAAGCTGCTGCTCTTGGAAATGTTAAGATTCCAATAGCTATGTTAGTTGAAAAATATTGAAAGCTATTCATTTTAAAAGTCCAAACTATAAATCTAAGTTAAAAGGTAGGTTTAAAAAATGTATGATTGAAACAAGATTCATTTGAAAAATGTCTTCTCCCTTCCCATTTTGCTAAACTAATGGTTTTGAATAATGGCACATCTCATTTTTTCTAGGAAAAAAAATAGAACATATTTTGGGAATTGCAATTCTAAAAGACTCAGTCAACATCAGCCTGTGAATCAGTGAGCTAAGTTAAAGCTCAGGAAATAGTTTTGAAATATCTTGTCCCTCTAGAGAGCTTATAGAGAAGCAGTACCCATCAGAATGCTAATGTTGTGCAATTATAAATATGTGTAAATAAACAATATATGGCAAAACACTTTAAGTCTCCAGAGACTTCACTCATAGGCATGATTTGCTGAGTGCTTAGTACTTGGAGGATTTGACTACAAGAATGTAACAGTATATTTTAGGATTTGAAACTATACACTCAATTAGATGATAGATATTTCTCAAGACTTAAAGCAGTAGTTTTTCAAATATGTACATTGCAACTAGCAAGACTTGGGAGTAATTTCTGATTTGAAAAGGATATCTGTAAACCAACTGGATCAGCACAATATGGATCCAAATATTAAAAGTAGAAGGAGGAGGGGAAGAAAACATGATGGTACTGACTCATCAGGTCAACAGGTTTTTTTTTTTTTTGTATTGTCTTTTTTGTTTTCCATCAGCAGAAAACTGAGTCAGCCTAAAGCCTACTCTGTTTGCTATGAATAATATATTAATTACTCCATTGTTCATAGTACTCTTTAACATTTCATTCTTTTTATGTAAACTATTTAAATTTCATGAGAAATTGAAGGAAGAGTTTGATCTTTGAAGATAAGTTGTGATAGAAAATATGTTTCCAAAGTACTATTAATTTCTTTTCTTTCTGGCTTTGAAAGTAACTGACATTTGATATGCTGTCATTAATTCAGATCCACCCTCCCTCCCTCCCTTTCTTTTTTCTTTCCTTACCTTAATATGGAACATAAAGTTGGACATTTCAACCCAATCAATGTTGATTTGCAACACTAAGCATTTTTTCAGTATTGAAGTACAAACTAAACATGTTGTGTCGATGCTGTGACCAGTAAAGTCAGGTGAAAATCAGGCTTATTTTTACTGTGAACTTCTCTAAGAGAACAGGAGTAGACAATTGCAACTTAAGTCCATCCTTGGCTTTAATTTGCAATTCCCAAGCTAGAAAACTGTCCTAATATTACTATATAAGAACCATGGTGGTACAGTGGTTAGAATGCAATATTTCAAGATAATTCTGCTGACTGCCAACTGCCAGCAATTTGGCAGTTTGAATCCCACTGGCTCAAGGTTGACTCAGCTTTCCATCTTTCAGAGGTCAGTTTGTTGGGGACAATATGCTGACTCTGTAAACTGCTTAGAGAGGGCTGTAAAGCACAGTGAAGCAGTATATGTATAAGTCTAAATGTTAAGTGCTATTGCTATTGCTATACAGGGTACATATATTTTTGATTTTCCTTTATGTTCTTATAGAAATTTTGCCTAATGTTTTATTCTTGATGAATTAAAACAGCTTTCTGAGTTTCATCTATTCAAAAATACTGAATTAAAGCCTCATGCAATACCTACTTGTTTAGGTAAATATGTAAGTAATGTTCACATGACACTTCTGTTCAAACCGGTCCCATCTATTCTGTTAGTCAGGCAGCCCTTCTCCTATTTTTCATATACCTTATTTTCTGTTCACTGTAGTTGGATTGTACTCTTTGTTATGAAATATTCTTGAAACATTATGCAATTTTTTTCTTCTAGACTAGCAGTTTAATATTCCTTGCATGGTTTTAACAATTTGCTTAGTTTTAACAACTTTATTGTTGAAATTAATCATAAATTATAATGAAATTTCCCATGTTTCTAAACTCTTGTCCCTATGCCAGAATTACCTAGAGAACCCCCCACATCAATGTCTGTAACAGAATGGATGAACTCGTTAAAAAGGGTTGGGAGGATATAAAAAATGCTTTGACTGAAGCTGCTAAGGAATATAAAAAGCAGGCGAACAAACATAGATCCCTCCAACCACTGTTTAAAGTAGGAGACAAAGTATTTTTGTCAACAAAATATTTCAGATTGAAACTTCCTAGTAAAAAGTTGGGCCTTAAGTTCTTGGGTCCTTTTCCGATATCAAAGGTAATCAATCCAGTCACATGGGAAAATGGGAAAAATATACTCAGTGTTCCATAGTAGTTTATTAAAACAAGCTGTAGCATCAATTATAAGACCAATACCAACGGCTCCCCCTAAACCTTTAATTGTACAGGGTGAGACACATTATGAAATCAAGAAAATCTTTGATTCTAGATTACACTGAGGATGATTACAATACTTTATATTGTGGAAGAGTTACCCTGTATCAGATGCTACTTGGGTTAAAAGTTGTGATGTACATACAGATAGCCAGTTAACCAATTCCATGAGGAATTCCCCAACAAACTGAAGGGTCCTCTTAGAGGAGGGAGAGGGGGTTAAGGACATGGCATTAACCCCTGATTGTTTTGTTTATTATTTCTTATAGGAGGTGAACTTCTCAAGGGGAGGACGCCTGTCAGCTTTGGAATCCTTATTCATCGCTGCCACATAGCTTGAGAAAGTGGGAGGGGTGTGATTTTAATTGAGTAACTTTTAGTAGACAAAATAGAATTCTTTTGTTAGTTCAAGGTCAAAGAGTATGGAACAGGAAAAAGGAAACTTACTTTGGGATTGGTTCATATGATGTGATGATGAGAGAAAAGGGGATGGGTTTGGGACATTGTGGGAAGTCCAGGAAACTTTTAGTTTTGAAATTCCACAGATGTGCCAGGTGCTATTCTAATAAAGGTACTTTTGAGATTATGCTTGTCTCAGAGTTACTGATTGGAATGGAGGTTCCCTGGAATGCTGACATTTGTGACTTTTGCTTTAGTGATACTTTCTTCATCTAAGGTGTAAATTAACTATGACAAATTATTATTATTATTAATTAAGCAAATGTACATGGCAGCGTAACTCACACACAGTGATTCTGGAAGGCTTATAATATTAAAATTACATAATATAAAACCTCTAATACCACCACCAGCACCCCACAGCAGTAACAAACAGAATCAAACCAGTCACTTGATTGGCTTTGTATCAAGATGTGCATCAAAATATAGCCACTGACAGAACCATATATTTAGAAACTTCTGGAAAAGTATCAAGATGGAACTCATCTTATCTCTGGGAAGATGATATTTCTCCACATATTGGATGAAAGTGCATTGTGGCAAACCAATAAGTAAATTATATCCTTTAACTATACTTCAAAAGTCATGAAACTGTAATGGAGTTCAAATTATTGTGCTTTAGGTAGCAGCACTGATACTTTATTTTATTTCAGGATGATGTTTCATATTTGCTCACATTCCTTCAATATGATGTAAATGGAAATAGTAAATATATTGTGTATCTATAATTATACTATTATGATTATGCTGTTGCAGCCAAAAATGATTTTAATTAATCATGAGAATCGCACTAATTCAAAAAGTCAAATATACAATGGATCTTTTAATTTTCCTTGCTTAACTATATTGTGTGATTAAGGAAATGTACTTATTTCTTCTTTTTGAATTTTGAAAAAAAAATAGATTAGTCAATACAGATTTCCATATAACTTGCATTTCCTAGCAGACTTCTGAAGTCAATAGCAATTTCTAATTAAATGTTAATGAATCTCATGATAGCCAAAGTGATGAAATTGCTAGATGGAATTTAAGAGGAATAAACATGTCACAAAGTTCAATAAACTTTACCTTATAATGCTTTTTTTAAAAAAATTCCATTGGAATATTCTTGATTCCAGTCCAAGAGCCATAAAAATCATAGAATAACAGAGTTGGAAAGGACCTTGGAAGCAGGGGGTGGGATTCAAATTTTCTAACAACTGGTACTATGGGCATGGCTTAGTGGGTGGGTGTGGCTTAGTGGGTCATGTGACTGGGTGGGAGTGGCCAGCTCGACATCAATCACATCAAGGGGTGCTTTTCCTCGCCTGGTCTCTCATGACAGTGGGGATGCTGCAATGGTCATAAGTGTGAAAAACAGTCATGAGTCACTTTTTTCAGTGCCATTGTAACTTTGAATGGTCACTAAATGAACTGTTGTAAGTCAAGGATTACCTGTACAAAAATACAAAAAACTTCTTTGCTTGCAAAAAGCTACCCTAAATACCAATCATTAGATTAAAAATACCTGCAAGCTGGAGTTACAAATCAGGCAGTGTGTGCCAGAGCACCTTGAGGAATTAAAATAGTTAAATACAATGATAACTATCAGCAGCCAATTCTTGCTCATAAAGTGAAACCTTTTAGCAGAGAGGTCATTTAAGCTCTCCAGAAAGAGGACACCCAGTGAAAGCAATCCTTACATCCATTTGCACCACTTAAAGATACCAGCTGGTCTCACTCATCTCACAAGATATCCTAAGAAAATCATCCAGGTTTAAGGAAAGGTCACATGACCTGCCAAAAGGCAGTAAAAAAATCAGTGCCAAACTTGCATCCTGCCTCTTGGAAATACACCCCAAAAGGACAATGCCAGATACCACTAAAGCAGTGAAGGAAGACCCCCTCCCCATATAGAAAAAGAAACCATGAGGCAGGAAAAAATTCAAACACAATACAAATAATTAAATCACAACATTAGCTGTTGCTTGTTAAACCAATTACCAGAACAAATAGATACAGGAACTAGCCAGATTTCTCAAACCAGTTTCTTTTCAGGAACAGAGATTAATCTTTTTCCTTCCAAACAAAGCTGAATATGGAAAATTATCCCATCAATAAACACAGGATTAAACGTCACCAAGCACATAATTAAGCTTCACCAAAAACCAGTTTTAGACCAAAACTCAGAAAGAGTATGTAAACTCGCATTTGAATGTCAATCTTTCTAGATAGCCAAGAAGTATTTCCTCCCAACAGCAGTGTAAAAAGCTTAAAACAGCCTTAAAACATACTTTAAGAAAGTATCACGGAAAAAAAAAAACCTCCTTTGTAGACAGTAAATCTAGACATACTGCCAAGAATGTAATAAGCATGAAAAAAACAAAAGGTGATTTCTTCTAACTACCGGTTCTCCGAACTGCTTAAGAAAGTTAACAGGTTCTATAGAACCATTCAGAACCAGTAGAATCCCACCCCTGCTTGGAGATCATGGTGGACTATATATCTTGCTAAGTTTTTTGTAAGGAAGATCTAAATTGCAAGAATGGTCGTAATACTCAACTGTTTCATTTGCTAAATATTACTTATGCTTAATCAGTATCTGATTGTGACTAGATTAAATAAGACTTGCTACTTCCAAAGGACCCTTGTGGTAAAAAATATGGTAAAAAACTAGAAATTGTCTTCAAATTATCTTTTAATAATCAACAGCAAATTGATCTTGTCTGCCACCCACCTGGTAATACACCTTTATTTTTAATGCAAGCAAAAGAAACAACTAAAAAAATCAAAAGCTGAAATTATTTGCAAAACAAAAAGAAACAAAATTTCAACCACATTGCAAAGTATTTCCTGAATAATGCTGTTGATCTATCATCATCTATTATAGGAACTTCAAATATATCTTCATAAGTTTATTTAAGAAAGATGAATGAAAAATCCATAAATGTATTGAGATTCTTTGTACCATTTTGGTGCTCCCGGCATAATCAAAACATGAAACTAAACAGCTATTTATGAACCACATAGCACACATGTTGATTCAGAGCTCAGAGTTTCAACTAAAGAAAGAGAGAGAGTCTTCTGATGTGGTGAGGGAACTCTATGAATCACAAGCAAATGGCTTTTTGATTCAAATTTATATCTGGAATTATAACTCTAGATGTGTATGACTCAGTGCTGCCCTGTACTATGCTGAATCAGTAATTGCTAAGGAAATCATTTTTGGAAGGCTCTTTCTGTGTTTTAAAGCAAACAGAAGATAGATATGGAAAGTGAAAAAAACAGAGAACTAATAACAGACTATGTACTATGTCAAAGGCATGTATGTTTTTACTTTTAACAAAGATAACTTACATTAATATGAAAAGCTATCCACTGCAAAGTTTGATAATACAATTTAAAAAGTGTCCAGGGGTTTTTCCCCAAAAGCACTACAATTTTGATATTTATGTTTACCTTAAATATATACTGAGAAATGTTAGCATAAAAAACAGACTTGACAACCAAAAGAGACTGAAAAAAGCCTTCTTTTATTCAGGATATTTGCAAATATGTGAATAGGACCCCATCTCCCCAAACGAGTAGGAGATGAAGACACCACTCTTAAAATGGTTACAACTTTTTATAGGATATCATATTGAAAAAATTACACAATCTTTCCTGATATTCTCACATAGGAGTTTTAGGGACTTGGGGAGGTCTGGGTAGTTTTCCATTTTTAACTCCTCCCAAACCATTATCTCTGGAAACCACCTTGTTCCCATCACCATGTTATCCTGTTGTGTTCATCTAACACAATAGATCATTAACGGGCTTCCTTCAATGTCAGAGTGACCTAGCATCCCTTACATTAATTCTCAAGCCAAAAGTACAAGCCCCCCACTCCAGCCAAAAACATGACATTTCACTTTAGAACATAACAAGTTACAAAACTTGTATGTTTGTTAGATATAGTTATACTGTATAATTGTCCAGTAATAATTATAAAAGGTCACATCTCGGATAAACATGGAATAAACATAGACTGTCTTCTGTACTTCATTTTCTCAGATGTAACTTGCAATACATATGTTATTGCCACATATAACATATACATAAAAAAGGAGTTCTTGAAACAGAAAACTGTATTATCTTGGTAGGGTTAATCTGCCATGTAAACTGTAGATTGCATAAACATTTTTCATTGAATAAGCCATAGATCTGTTCACACATAATAGAAAATATAAGTTACACTTCAGTTCACAGTTCATGTTAGCCATGAATTCTTTCAATGATTGAATTATTAAACCATATTATGTGTATTTACTTTTCCAATATTTTAGAGTACTTCAGATGACACTTTAATTCTATAATAATTGAATTTTACCTGGAGTTGAATTCAGGAAACCTCCATTTGAAATATTGCCAAATTATTCTACTTTAAAAAATATATATATTTTCCCCAACCACACTGACATACAGAAAGAATCAGTGAATGAAATGGGGGAGAGGAAACTAAAAAAAACCTGTACAACATCTTTTGAGCAAAGGAGTCTGAGAGCTGAAATCACCTCTAAGAAAGGCACTTTCACAGCTCTATTTGGAAATGCCAGGGATTGAACCTAAGATCATCTATAGGTGTGTTTTGCCATTGAACTTAATCATTTTCTCTTGCTGAAAGAGTTGTTCTTCCTCCACTGAAAAAAATATTATTTTTATTCCCTCTACTATATCACCACTGTCTAGAACAAGAGCAAGATATTGCTTATGAGGATTGTCTATATCTAACAGAATTGTTAGGTAAAAGAAATACTAAGGATGGTGATTTACAGTAGAAAAAAAGTAATTAAGACTTAAGTAATTTGTATAAAATTTCATCACATGTGTATTAAAGAAAATAAATATTAGGGAAATACTAAGATTACTAGCTTTAAATAAAATAACAATAGAATTCTATTTCACAGATAAAATATAAAACACAGAGGTATGTTAGCACCAGTCATATGATAACATTAAGATAGGATATGCAATGAGAAAATTTCATTATTCCATTATTCCTGATAGTCCCTAAAAATACTAATATTTTGATACCAATTATTCTGTAGATAGATAAAAACTGTTTGATGTATGAGAAAGTCTATGACATTTTCTCTTTTTCTTTTCTCTTCTCTTCTTTTCTTTTCCCTTTCCTTTCCTTATATTTTCTCTTCTTTGTGTGATATTAGAGACAACATTTATGCAAATATAAAACTTAATTCAAAACAATATTGAAAGTATAATCATTTGTTTTCTTAAACATTAAAATTGAAATCTATGCACATTTACCAGAGAAGTAAATTTGGTCTGTCAAAATCTTGTTGAAATATAAACCAGTGCCAAATTTTGTATCTCCCTTGAAATATTTTCAGAAGTAAGCAGCCTTTGACTTTTTTGATTTAAAAAATGAAATCATGAAAGTAATGAAAGTGAAAGTAAAAGAGATGATCCTCTATCATTGTGAAATTACAAAATACATTTACAAGCAGAGATTTGGGGAAATTTGGTATTAGGTATAAGAAGGAATACACCAGACATTGCAATGACATTACTTCTGTTGAGATTCTCAGTTATCCAGGTCATGGTTTTTCTAAAGGTGCTTTTTCAAGAGGCAATTGGACTTTCTGGTTTTTCTTTGAAGATGTTTAGTTTCTCATCCAAAAACCTTCTTCAATTCTGACTGGATGATGGGGAACGGAGGAATTTATGTTCCTTGCAGACAGCTGATCATTTGTATTCTTTTAGAGAGTTGTTGAGGCCACTTGGAAGTTTATCTGTGTCACCTGAGTAGTGCAAATGGGTGTGGAGCCTTCTTGGAATTGTGTTGTAGACTGGAGATAAGATGATGTCATATCCCTTGTACTCTGTTGAGAGAGGGCTGTTCAATTTTGATATAGATGCCTCTTTGACTTGTCTTTCAAACTAACAGTCCTCTCTGTCCAAAATGAGGACTTTGCCATCTTCAAAAAAGTGACCTTTATCTTTAATATGCAGATGGACTTCTGAACCTTGTCCTGATTGGTTTGTTCTCCTATGTTGTGTCATGTGTTTATGAAGTAGTTGTTTTATTTTCCCAATATACAGATCTGTGAAGACCTCACTGCACTGTACTGCATATACCATGTTCCTCAGTTTGTGTCTGGATGTTTTATCCTTGGGGTAGACAAGCTTCTCCCTTAGTGAATTCTTAGGGTTAAAGTGTGCACATATGTTGTGTTGGCTGAAAATCCTCCTGAGCATTCTAGATATTCCTGCAATCTATGGAATGACAACATTGCTTCATTTATTGTTTTCTTCTGGAGTTCCCGTGGGGTCTTTGGGGGGATTTGATGAAGGCCAACCTGATATAGCCACATATTCTAAGAGTGTCTTTGATGTGTTTTAATTCTTTTTCTTTCCCATCTTTGCTGGTATGCAGGCCTGAAGCTTGGTGGTGTAGGGTTCTGATAGCCCCCATTTTGTGCTCCAATGGGTGTTGAGACTCAAAATGTAAAGACTTATGTCTTCCTTAATGTGTACTGCACAGTCCAGGAAGGCTGGAAGAGGTAGAAACCAAAGCCATAAACTTCTTCACAGGAATTCCACTCAGTCACTGGTATAGGTATGTGAATGATACTTGGGTCAAGAACAAAACACAGGAAATTAGAAGCATTTACCAAACATATCTACTCTGTGGACCGATACATCAAATTTACATGGGAAGATGTTAAGAAAAATAGTCTAGCCTTCCTGTACTGTGCAGTACAAAAAAAAGATACAATGTAAATCTAAATGTTAATGATATAATTTTAAATATCATGATGGGAAGGAATTTTAATCTAGGATTCTTGGTTTTTTTTTTTACATTTTATTTTACTTGTCTTCACTTCTGCTATTACTTCCAGTAAAGGTCTTGTCACAGTGAACTGAGATGATTTTTAATATATGACTTTAAAATTATATATAGTTACATAGAGAGTACCTAATTTATATTTAATTTCTGTATGATTTTGACCATGTTTAACATTGCATGGGCCAATGTCCTCTATTTTTAAGTATCTCCTTTATTTGTATTATAGATTACCATACAATCTATACAAGTTACATAGAATTTAGAGTTGTATAGAACTACTTTAATTAGGTGCTGCCAAATTTAGAATATGAAGGGTAGCAACCAGGGCACAATTCAGTCCACTAGAAAAATCAACCATGAATTCATCACAGGGAAAAGCTCATTAGTAACTAATCTAAATGGCAGAGCAAATGGGAAGAGAGTTCAGTGACAGAGAACTCTAACTATCAGAACTCGTAGAGAAAACTAAGGCTGGAGGAGGGCTATGAAAACTGGGAAAATATATATCATACAAAGATAATGATATAGTGTTCACACACATCCTTTTTTTACTCTCTCTCACTCAACAGCCATCTTGGGTCAAACAAGCTTTTCACAATTTTGAAGCATTGCACATTGTGAAAATAAGTTTTCACTGTTTTTACTATTTCAATGTGTTACAGTGATGCTTTTGCTACGTCTCCTACATTCTATGTTTTTCCTTCTTGAGTTATAATACTGTTATCATACTCTGGATATATCAAATTGATGTATAGTTGGATCAAAATAAGGAGGGGGCGGGGCTGGCGTATTGCATGTGATCTTGGTGATCCAAGATCGCAGCTGATACCTTTGTTGCTGGACTGTTCAAATGGACCTAAACCGTCCTGAAGAGATGGTGAATGTAAAGAGTGCATCCTGCTGATTCCAGGGACATTGCAAAGTCCCTGGTAGATCCAGGAAAAGCTCTTTTTGCCAGCGGCAAAGAGGCAGCCTTTAAAGCTGCTGAAGTTGGGACAGCCCCGAAATGGAAGAGAATGGAAAGAGAAAGTGTGCCAGTTTGGTGAAAGTTTTTTTTTTTTTTCATTATATGATCTGAGAACACCCTAAGGAAAGAAAGAATTTGTAAAATTTAAGGCAGAAGTGATTAAGCGGTGACTCTGCCAGGAAATCAAAATTAGTATTTCTTTTTTATTGCTGGACTTTTAATGTTTGATTTTTTACTTTGAAACTGGACTGGTTTTTTTTTTTACTTTACTTTCTCTCTTTTTCTTTTTTCCTTTTTGTCTTTATAATATTATAGGTTAGAGATTCCCTTTTAGTGTTCCTTTTTAAGTTTTTTTTTTATTTTTAATTAATTTTTTTATTACTTAAGACACATTTTGTTTGAAAAAGGAGGGGGAAAGTGAAAGTAGAGGGAAATTTGTAACACTGCTATCTAGAGGCTTGGAAACATTGTTTTCTTTTTCTTTACTATTCCTCTTATCTTCAAGACCAGACAAAGCTGAGAAAGAGGCTTCTTTTCAAGGTCATTTAGTCTGTTTGATAAGATAGAGGGAAGAGCACGGAAGAGTGTTATTGCAGATACTCCTCTGGGTTTCTATCAGTGGCTGGAGTCTGATATTGAAATTTATAGAAAGAAGATTATAAGACTTTAGAGAAGAGAATTATATAATTGTTTGGAAATCAACAAAAAGCCTTGGACATTTAAATAGGTGCAGTGTGTTCTTTCTTTCTTTTTTACATTGGGCTGTTCTCTATTTCAACAAACCCCCTCCTTATTAGTTTACAATTTTTGATAATCATCTGGACCTTTGACTCTTTGGAATTTGATTTTGCCTTTATTTGTTTTTGAGTCTATTTTTTATTTTTATATTTTATTTTAAAGGGAAAATCTTATATCATCTACCTGCTTTTTGTTTTTTTTGGTACTATTATCAGTATTAATTTTTTTTTAAGGGAGTTTTTTTTTCTTTCTCTCCCATTTTTTTAGGGTTTTTTCTTTTTGTGACTTTTTTTTCTTTTCCTTTCCATACTTGAGATTTTTCAATTAGATTAAGATCTAGAAGAACCTGAAGAATTTGCCACTACAATACCTGACAATCTCTCCTTTTTCTTTTTATGGTTTTTTCTCCTTTTTTTTTTTCTCGCTATTGATTGGATTAAGGTGTACAAGAACCTGAAGATTTTTTTCTTTTATTCTGCTTTTTCTTTTTCTCCACTATTTCAACTTGGAATTACAATTGGTCATTCACAAGTGGATTAAGGTCTAGAAGAACCTGAAGATTCTGAATTGTTTGAAATGAGTAGGAAACTAACAGCGGCTGGTTCCTCAATTCCTACTTCTTCCTCTTCACCAACTGGAGGACAATGTTCAATACAGATGATGTTACAACAAGAAAAAGAACAGGAGAAGATGACGCTGCAGAAGATTTTGCAAGGAATCCAAAATATACAAGGAAGAACAGAGAATATTGAAAAGAGAACAGAGAGCATTGAACAAAGAATAGGAAAAACTGATGAAAAGGTGGAGAATATTCAACAAATGATGATGAAGTATGATGAGAAATTCCAAAAAATTGAAGAAGATAAACAAAGAGATAAGAAAATTGGAGATATTGATGGCAGATTAACTGTGGTTGAACAAGATAAAAGTGGAATGCTGGGATGGGAGATGACAGATCAGAATTTTATCTTAGATTCCAAAACATAGAGGAAGAAAAAGGACAAAATTTGGCAGATAATGATAGAAATCTTGACTGAGGCATTGGAAATATCTAAAGAGAAGATTATGGATGGAATAGATGAGTTTTTCAAGTTTTCACAAGAAAAACCTGACAAGAGAAATAGCCTATCAAGAGAAGTTCATATTAGATTTATGAAGAAAGCTATTAAAACACAAATATTACAGGTGGCAAGAGAGAAAACATTGAAATACAAAGATAAGGAGATTGCGGTCCTGAAACAAGTACCCAGAAGAGTGAGAGAGATGAGAAGAGAGTATCGATTCTTGACTAAAATACTGCTCAAAAAAGAGGTGAATTATAGATGGTTGATACCAGAAGGCTTAATGTTTACATGGGAAGAACAAAGACACAGAATTGACTCAACTGAGAAAGCAGAATTGTTTTATAAAGAATACTTCGGAGGGAAAGAGGAGGAGACAGAAAAAGAAATGTCACTAATTGAATTCCAAGAAGACAGACAAGCAGTGATTGAAATAGAAGAAGGTGCAGTAGGTGGAAAGGTGGAAGCTAGAGAACAACGAGAATCAAGATCTACTAGAGCTGCAAAACCTAATTATAAAGTATAATTATGGAAGAGAAAAAACTGATTACAATTGTCATAAATGGACTTAATTCAGCCATTAAAATAAGGAAAACTTTCCATAAATTAGAGAAATAAAAATTTGATATAATTTGCTTGCAAGAAATACATATTAAAAAGCAACATGAACAACTAGTGATACAGCCAAAGCTAGGGAAAATATTTATTTCCTTGACACAATGTAAGAAAAGAGGAGTGGTCTTATACATCAAAGATACTATTCCAGCCAAATTGATACATACAGATGATGAGGGAAGACTTCTAATGGTGGAAATAATGGATAATAATATGAAAACACTCCTGATAGCAATCTATGCTCCGAATGACAATCAGGAAGAATTTTATAGAAAACTACATATGGAAATAATTGAATTGGACTATGTTAATATTGTTATGATGGGAGATTTCAATGAAATAGTAGATAATAAACTGGACTATATAACACGGAAAACAACAAAGCAAAGCAGAAAGATTCTCCCTAGATCCTTTTTTAAAATGATAGATGAAATAAACCTAAAAGATGCATGGAGAGAAAGAAATGCTAAGATTAAACAATATACCTTCTATTCAAGCAGACATCATGGTCTAGAATAGATATGATATGGATGTCAACAGAATTGATTGCTAACCTTCAAAAAATTGATATAAAAAACAAGTATCTGGGCTGATCATAACCCATTGACAATTAAATGGAAAAAACAAAGAAGAAGATCCAGATGGACGTTAAATAACACTATATTAAAAGAAAAAGACTTTACACAGAGAATAGAGAAAGAACTGGCTCTTTTCTTCAGAGAAAATAAAAAAGAAGACACTTCAATACAGAATGTATGGGATACAATGAAGGCATACTCCAGAGGATTGATAATAGACTATACAAGGAAAAGAAATATTATGAAAAGACAAGCCTCTAAGACATTACAGGATGAGTATAAAAGACTTGAAAAAGAGTTACAGAAACTGCCACAGAAAAAGGATATTAAGTTAAAAATGGATACAATTAAACATAAAATGGGATTAATGGAAAAAGAAGAACTAGCACAGAAAATCAGAGCTGCAAAACAGAACTACTTTGAAAATGCAAATAAACCAGGTAGATGGTTAGCATATAAACCGAGAAAGGAGAGAGAATCAAGGAAAATATTGCAAGTAATAGATGATCAAGGCCAAGTTTGCTATGGAAGTAAAGAGAAGAAAAAAATTATATGAGATTATTATGGGAAATTATACGAACAAGAGAATATCAATGATGAAAGAGTTAAACAGTACTTATAGAATGCTAATTTACCTCAGATATCTAAAGAGACTGAAATAATGTTAGAAAGTAACATAACAATGATGGAGTTAACTGAAGCATTTAAGAAGCAAAATAATGGAAAGGCACCAGGTCCAGATGGACTTCCAGCGGAATTTTATAAGACATTACAAGAATTGTTGAACCTTCCATTGTTAGAAGTTATGAATGAAGTTATGTGAAAGAAGAGGATACCCCAATCATGGTCAGAAGCTTATATTACACTTATCCCAAAGGAAAACGCCGATCCACAACAAATCAAGAACTATAGACCTATTTCCCTACTAAATTCAGACTATAAAATTTTTGCTTCAATATTAGCAGAAAGACTTAAAAAATATCTAAATAACTTTATTCATCCAGACTAAAATGGATTCATGCCAAAGAGACAAATTAAAGATAATATGAGAATAATTTTGGATACTTTGGAATATTATGGGGTACATCCTGAAAAATAAATGGCTTTGATATTTTTAGATGCACAGAAGGCCTTTGATAATGTGAATTGGCAATTTATGTTATTACAGTTGGAGCAAATAGGCTTCGGTAAAAAATGTATCCATGCAATAGAAGCTATATACCATAAACATACAGCAAAGATAATGTTAGAGGGAGAATTGACGGATTCCATTGATATAAGAAAAGGAACAAGGCAAGTCTGTCCACTGTTACCTCTGTTGTTTGTGTTAACTTTGGAAGTGCTAAATAGAAATATCAGAGAAGACAAGGATATAAAAGGGATGAAAATTAAAAAGGAAGAATTTAAATTGCAAGCATTCGCAGATGATCTGGTTTTCATTTTAGAAGATCCATTAAAAACAGCATTAAAACTGATAGAAAAGATAGAGGTATATGGAAAGGTAGCTGGTCTGAAAATAAAGATAAAACAAAGATTTTGACAAAGAATATGTTACTAAGACAAAAGGATGAATTGGCGGATGTTTTAAAAATTCAGGTCACAAATAAAATCAAGTATTTGGGGATACATTTGACAGCAAGATATAACACACTTAAAGAGAATAATTATATTAAACTCAAGCAACAGATAGTGACAGATTTGGTGAAATGGGAAAATTTACAATTATTATTAATAGGGAGAATATCAACAATCAAGATGAACATATTACCTAGAATTCTATATCTGTTTCAAACAATTCCAGTAAAGCTAGGGAAAGATTATTTTGAAGATTTAAATAAAATTGTGTTGAAATATATATGGCAGGGAAAGAAAGCGAGAATAAAACTAAAACTTCTGCAAGATGCTAGAATAAGAGGAAGATTTGGCCTGCCTAATTGGGAGTTATACTACCAAGCTACAAATCTGATGTGGGTTAAGGAATGGATAACATTAAGAAATACTAGATTGTTGACATTAGAAGGACATGATCTGTTGTTGGGGTGGCATGCCTTCTTATGGTACAAGGGAACTAAAACACAGGGGTACTTTAGAAGACATTATATATGAGAAACAATGATTGCTTGGGGGAAAATTTTTGGATATAGGATTGATTTAGAGAAATGGCAAAAATTATGGTCTCAAAATTATAAAAATGACAATGTCAACAGCATATAAAGAAAATTTGTATAAGATGTTTTACAGGTGGCATCTATCCCCAACAAGAATAGCAAGAATGTTCAAGAACATTCACACATGGTTGGAAAAAATGACAAAAAAACAAACAAAACTCATAGACTTGAAACCAGAGATTTTCTTATTGGGAATCTTACCTGAAATATACAGTAAGGAATTGAAATATTTGATTGTAAGTGTATTAACAGTGGCTAGGATTGTATTTGCTAAAAATTGGAAAAATGAGAAAATACCAATGCAGGAGGAAGTTATTAAGAAAATCATGGACTGTGCTGAAATGAGTAGATTGACATTTGAAATCAGAGAACAAGAAGATAAACAATTTTATAAGATTTGGGATTTATTTTATCAATGGTTAGACAATAAAATATGGTAATGAAATATGTAGAATTTGAGAAATATATAAAGATGTATTATTATAATATAGCTATGGGAGAGATCTGGGATGATAATATGAATTATCATAAAATAAATCAATTAAAATATGGATTATTTTGCATAACATGAATAAATAACAGTATAGTCAAATGATAGATTAATAAAATATTAATGTATTTAGGAATATTTGATAGATAATATGAGAATATATACAAGTAATTGTAAGTGATGACTATGAAGTGGATGCACAAAAAAATTTGTAAACCAACCGACACACTGTATGTAAGTAAGTGGAAGATGGCTTGATGTTTTTATGTTGTGTTTGTGTATGTTTGTTTAAAAGATAATAAAATTTGTTTAAAAAATTATATTTTTGCCCTGAACATTTTTCTTTGGTGAGTAGAGTGCTGCTTCTTACTATTATAAAATAATATTAGTATTTACATTAATCTTTATATTGCTATTAGTAATCTTTGAGGAAAGCTAAAAACACTTATTGTGTTCCACATCTGCTACAATTTTTTATGATAATTCATTAATTCATTTAATTCATTAAATGTATTTAATTCATTAAATACATTTATCAGTATTCTTGTTGTTAATGGTGGTTTTAATGTCACATATGTAGCAGATAACAATCATGCAGTAAGCCATGACAATATGCCTACCAATGCAGAAAAGCAAATGGGCAAAGACTCATGTCAGCTTCCATCTCTAATAAGAAACAATTTTAACATTTGGGTGGGTTATTTGCTGGACAGTTCTGGGAGCTGCTGTGCTACTAAATAGCTCTGGGTCCATTTTGAAGATTCTTTTTTATATAGTACAGAATATGTTACAGGCCGCACTTTCTGAATTCAGTATTGGGTCTTTCCATTTAAGATTAAAAAAAAAAGAAACCACAAAACTCAAAAGCTGCTTCCATTCAAAATGGAGAAGGAGGAGGAGGGCAACCCACAATCAAATCAGAATGACTGATGGGGAAGGTGGATAATGAGATTTGCAGCCTAACAAGAAAGGTCCATTTTGCCAACTGCTGACACACAATCTAATTTTCATGTGGCCCTCAGATAATCAATAGACCATCTGTCTTTTCCATAGAACAGTGAAGAAGAAGGGGAAAGAGTGAGAGTTTCCAAAGCAGAGGGAAAAATGCTGTTAAAAAGAGATACATGAACCCATATGTAGCTTTGGTCTCATCCAGTGCTTGTTTTGGTCACCAATTGTCATTTAGTCAATCATAGATTATCTGTTGAATCCACTCAGAAACATTGGAAATATGTCGGCCTCTGAAATGGATGAGTAAATGATGAATACTTCAACAATGACAATAAATTCTACACCATAGATTTAAATACCAATGTGCACAATGGATAAGCAATGTGAGCATAATAGAGGTTTTCCTTCCAGTTTGATCTCTGTACTTTTGTCCGTAAAATAATTTCCCTGACATCCCAAAGAAGATGCATTGTGGAAGAAGAATTTATTCCGTTGGTAGATGTCTTCCAATCACTGGAACAATCCTTTGTAGATATGTGTAAACATAAATAACTTAAGAACTTAGAAATGGAACAGCTGAATGAAGTTTAGATAAAATTATCATGGTTTTCCCTGAACAATTAAAAAATAAACTGGTAAAACTACCTTGATTTTCTTTGAACAAACTTTCCATACTGCTTAAGACTGTGTGTTTCAAAATGGCATCATATCCATGGCTGGCTAATCCTCTGTGAATGCATCTATTAATACACTTCTGCTTTCTTCCACAGAAAAGCAAGTTATTTATCCAGCCATAGACATGGTTTGGAGACACAGATTTGCTTTTCTTGCTACCTTTTGTCCAAAACCCTGTGGGGAATGATGTGCCATTCTTTCACTGCATTTAATGCTGACTAAAAAGGAAAAGGCTTCTCCTTGTAGCTAAATAGCTATGTGGTTTAAATCTCTATTACTGCTACAGCTTAAGGTGAGGGGGAAAAACTTTTATCTCCTGAAATATTAGCAGAGTTTGCCAGATCTTATTTCAGATAAATCCCCGTTATCACTGGCATGTCGGCTGTTTCAGCTTGATATTATTTAAGATGCTTTCTGGAAATATTGTCTTTTGTCCTAGGGATAAACTAATCTGTCAGAACCGCTTCAGTGATTATATGCTGTGGTGCACTAAGCACCTTTAAAGACTGATGGACAGTGGAATTATTTTGCAAAGCTCTTGCTTTGAGCTCAGGGGTGTATATTCCCCCTTTCATTTAGCTATTTTGCTTTGCATCTCCTGGCAAAAAAAAAAAAAGAGGTAGTTAAGTACAGTATGATTCCTGTCTTCCAGAAGCAAGGCTATGATTCACAAGGCATTTTTCCGGTTGCTGCTGCGCAAAGTAACTACCATGAAAATGATCATGCTTTGGCACTGGAAATTGAACAGTGTGCAACAAAGCATGGTTTCAGCCTGAAGCTACTGATGAATAGGAGGATCTGCCATTTTTTTTCTCTTTAAAGTCCATTCAAGTGAAGAGAGCAAGGCTACTGAAAAAGTCTGCAAATCTACACATACTGTTACTATACAGCAGTCAAAAGAACTGCTACTGATTACCAAGTATGTATATGTATATCAGTAAGATACTATTGTTATTGAAACTTGCACTTTTGTATGTTGGTATTCTTGTTTTCTTGATTTATTTGAGCACTGGATTCTGCAAGTGCTGTCAAGTTCTTATTAAACCACTTATGAACACTAAAAGTTATAAAAGCCTTAGTATTGTTTGGATTCAATTTCAACTGGTAGAAATTGTCTAACCATATATTACAAATTCTAAATTCTGAAACAATAACAACCTTTTTATATAAAACATAGATTTCAGATATCTTTAATTGCACATATTCATATAAAATTACAGAAAATCTGGTTAATATGTAAGTTTTCTTACAAACAAATAAATAAATAAATGCAGATTTTGTTTTCAGTGAAAATATATCAGTACCCAATGAAAGATTTCTATATTTTTTTCTTGAGGATTATTTCTGAAGAATTTCTATTGAGTTGTTCAAATGCACAGATATAATGTAACAAATCTTGTGAAATATAATTTTCTAAACCATAGATGTAATTCAGAGTTTATTACTGTCTATAAATCTTGGAAAATTCAGCACTGATTCAAGTTCTTTTTTGGGGGGTGGGTGGGTGGAGGAGTAAAATATACATTAAATGTGAGAAAAGCCAAATGAATCTCCAGAGCTGTATCAAAATTGTCTAAAGCATTTAGAAACTGTTTTGATGAAGAATTTTTTTTCCTAAATTAGAATAAAAACTGGACTTGAAGGACATAAAGGTTAATGTAAATCAGTATCCTGATTATTATTTTATATATTCTTAAATAGAAAGTGTATTAATAAACACAATTTAATAATTCTTAATTCTGCCTTAAATTGTATCCATTCCCTTAAGAAACAATCATATTGGGAAATTCTGCCCTACTTTAATATTAATGGAGTAAAGCAATTAAAACACTCACAAAGCATTTTGTGATTTGCCCATAAATATACAAATGTTTCTACTGACTTCTTACACATTGTACAATGCACTAGAGTATAATAATATCATATTATAAGAGGAAAATGATGAATTATTAGATTTTGCAGTAGTATAACACTTGAATTCCCAAATCCAAAAGCATCTTTTGTTAAGCATAACATATGTTTCCAGGAGTTTATGTATATGTATACTGGGCTATGTATCAATAGATAAAATAAAGCTGCTACAGATGGTAATATCTCATGTTTTATTGATGTATACTTTATGTTCCTTTTTGCTGTTGCTTAAGATAGACAGGTGCATAGCATAATCTTCCATGTTAGTAGTTTCATTTTGTACAAATAATAAAACTATGGCTTAAATGTTTAAAATTTTATTTCCCAGAATTATCCCAACCTTATTAATCTTAAAATGGTCAACAGTTTTGAAGGTGGAAGAGGGCTTTATACCCCAGCAGCAGATAAAATGGTAGAACCATCTTCTAGGAGAAGGGAAACTCTGATTTCAAACCTCCACTGTCTCATAGCTATATCTATTATTAGAAAAGGCTTCAGGAGTCAACCTCGAGGCAAAATCTGGAGCCGGAGTCCTGGAAGCAGTTTATGACTGTGTACAATCACATTCTGGTAACTCCTGTGATACAGCTGGAACTAATCGTATTAGTTCTACCATTCCATTAGACTATTTCAGTGATGTGGAGACGGGGAATCTGCTACTTGAGTAACAATGTTAAATTACCCAGGACTTGTGCTCTGGAGAGGACACTCCAGCTTTGCATACAGCATTGAAACAACACAGGAAATGGCAGTTACCGATTTCATAGCATGATACCATAGTCTCTTGAGATTGAAGGATGCCAATTCAATTAATCTTAAGAAGGAGCCATCTATGTGGCACAAAGCAAAATAAAGTTAAAGGAAATTCCAAACATAGTCTTAACCTAAACTGGAAAGCTATAAATACCTTCTACTTTATTCTTACAATCTCATGGATCATTTAATGATGATGATACAAAGATGCTATTGATTCTACTGTCATATTAGAAGATGTTTTGTATATTTGCCAGAATTACCTACATGTATTCAGTAAATAAATTTGATGTAGACATTGGATCTGAAGGTGCCTCAATTACATCTGCAAATGAAATCCAGTTTTTAAATGGGGTTATTGAAGGAATTAAGTATTTGAAGCAATAGGTGAATTTGTTGTTTTAATGATAATTCTGACTATTTCTGCTTTTGACTACTGTGTACCAAGTATTCCTTCATACATGGAAAAAGCAGAAAGAGGTTGAGTGGTATGTTGGATAGCCGAAATATTATTGTCTCATCTTTCTATTTTGAACATATCTAAAAAAAGCCAGTTCTGTTAATCTATACATCATTTGCTAAAGTCATATCATTTTGAATTTTTTTCCCAAACCACAGAGCTACTGTTCTGGCTACTTGTCATACATTTTCACTGTGTCTTGACTCTCTTTTCATTCCTACATGTATCCTTTCCCCCAGAAATTACTTTTTTAAATTATGTGATAACTTTGTTTGTAGCCGCTGTTGTTTTCCATTTTTCCCTACCCTGGTTTTCTCTGAAATTGTGTTTATAGCAGTGTTTTTCAAACTTGATTTGGAATTTTGGGAGTTGAAGTTAATATTGCCAAGTTTGAAAAAATACTAGCTTATCTCCATTATCTCAATTAGGAATTCCCATTAGGAATTCCCATCCATCCTAAATACATATTCCATTCATTTCTCCTTGCAGAAGATCCTACTTATTATTGCCCTGATTTTATTCAATTTTGTGGTGGTGATGCTCATTTGGAAGGGAGGAGTTCATGGCGTGTGTCATGATATGAGACATAAGCATTCCCATCTTTGTTCTCAGTAAAACTGCTTAACAGAGAATATATTGCCATGATTGTCTTGTTCAAAGTCTATAAATCTGTACTCAACACTTGGTAGAGTTTTTGGCAGTGCACTTTTCACTGTTCCTCCTCTTGAACAATGTGGGAGGTTAAATCTTCCTGAAACATTCATTAAGTGACAGAAGTTCAGGAGAGGTTGAACTTGCTACTCAGCCATGCCAATCTGCCTACTAACCCACAGAATCTAATGATTCCAGAGTGCAAAAGTGCCTTGCCACAAAGGATGGTGTCATTCATCAATCTCCTTCTCAGGAGCAAACAAACAAGAAAGTGTTATCTGTTTCAGTGCTAATCTTGGCATTAGCTGGAGCCAATGCCAGAGGTTCTTCAGAAGAGGCTAATTGCACCCTTTGAGCTAAGTGATCATAAGGTCCAAAATCCCACCACCAGACAAAAACAAATCAATGGACATTACTTAACATCATTAAAAGACTGGCCAAGAAAACAAATGAAAAAATAAGATTTTATTTTTAAGAATTGTAGACACTTATTTTAAAACTGGTGCAAGATTCTTTCTGAATTGGTTCAGTACAACTATTCTATAAACGTTTTGGTCCCTAAGTTTGAAGGCTGCTGCTCTTCCTTTCCCTGTGCTATTTTTCTGTCTTTCTTAAAAGAGATGCAGGTGGAATATTAAAATAAATAAATAATAAAATAATAAATAAAAATAATAAAATAAAATAAAATAATAGTTTAGTATCTTGCTGAAATAGGCCAGATTAAAGTCCTCTAATCAAGGTATTTATTCCTTCCTTTCAATTCTACCAACACATAAAACAGCTAAATGTGATATTTCCACATTACAGCTAATGGACTAATTGTATTTTCAAATCAGATCTTGAAGGGCTCAGAATGAATAATTTGGCTTCCAGATCTTGGACTACAAAATTGAATCATGCCATCTCCTAGTCTTCAATTTCCCAAATGTGTTTTCCTCAGACTATTTTTCTTTCAAATCAAAAAAGCCACTATTTTTCTTACTCAGAAGTGCTATCTCTTATTATAAAAGTTGATTCAGAGTGCAAATCTGTTTAAATACTCAAAAATGCAATAGCTTCACAAAGAAACAAAAGTGCTAGAAATACTTTTAATGCCTGTATTATACCAGCTTCAATAAAGGCATTTTGTAGAACAGAATTTATAAATTGTTCTATAATTTTAACCTCAAAACAATGGGTTAGGGGGTACAGAATCCACTGTAACATAATGCCAACTGAGAGATAGTGAATTCTTTTTAGGCTATTGTGATTATTTTTATACAAAAGATGCTTCATGGCTTTGATTTCATTATTGAATTAAAAATAGAAGGCTGCTTTCTTTTTCTTCCTTTTCTTTTATTTACTTTGCTGATCACCTGCTGGTTTCCTTTAGCTATTTGGTTTCAGGTAAAGAAAAGGAAGATAGAGTGCTAAAATAATGATACTTTTCAGATTTGTAATTCAATGTGAACTTTCATTTCATACTTATTAAATCCATAAGTTATGAAGTGTGTTTCATGAAAAGAGTACTATGGATTTCTCTTTTGTTGTATTAATAAGTATAACCCACTCCCAATATGATTGGGATATATCATTATGATTGCAATAACCAAATATCTCAAATGTAGACTTGCTTTATTTGAAAAATCTTTCATTCTGGGAAAAATAAGAAATGGAAAAGGCAGTTCTATCAGGCCACAGTCTCAAAGGAACTAAACAATCTTAAAAAAGTAGATCCAGAAGCTTCCTTCTCCACTTTATCCTTCCCACAAGGAACATAAAGAGAAATTCCTTCTACCTAGAGCAACTTAGAACAGGATCAGGGTTTTTCTCCTACCTTTCAAGTGACTCTCTTTTGCTTTATATGTCTTTTCTAAGTTTATGTAAGTATGAAATGTTCGTGTCAGAAACATGTACAAATGGGTGTGTGGACTCTCATATTGCCTTTTGGTTCGGTTACAATATGAATGTCTGTATAAAAATTGTATATATGTATATGATATGCAGTCTTACAGTGATTTTCCTAAAGGAATTCAATCAATATCCCTTCTTCCTGATTTTATAATTGACGTTTTTCTGTATTGCAATAAGATTTGTATTCCTGACCAGTTCTGCATTCCCATTTTTCTTGAGCAGGGGAGAATTGATTTCCTTCCATAGTCCAGATCTCCTTTTGTTATATAGAATTTCTTATGAGAGTGGAAGGGTGAAGACAGACTCACACAACTGTGAGAGACCACAAAGATCAACTAGTATATTATTAATATGAGGGAAAATTAAAGAGAAGTGAAAATTCTCAAATTCTTAAGATATGGTGGCCAAATCTCTTCTAAAATATCTTCAGTGACAGAAGAGCCACCATCTCTATGAGTCACTTATTCTCCTATTACATAAATCTTATTGACATGAAGTTTTCCTTATATTTAAGGACAATCTAGGTCTCTGCAACATATGACCATGATTTCTGATTCTAGCAGATTATTTGCCTTCTGCTTGCTCTAATATTTGATTTCTAATGCTAAAATTCTAAATTAAAATAAAAAATATTTATAAAAATGTATAATCCATGAATGAATGAAGGATATTTCAAAGATAAAGCTTTGATCTTTCAGAAATGCTCCTAAATACTCAGAGAAGCTAGCTGAAAAAATGTACTTTACTCATCAAGTAAGAGTTCATGAGATTTTTATACTGTGAACATTTCACTACATTGTACTCTAAGCCAATTTGAATCTGCTACTACTTGGTGGAATATCAACAAAATAAATCAACAAAGAGGTATAAAGCACTATTTTTTTCTGAGAAGTATACTTAGAGATGTATTCCAAAAAATAGTAACTGTCACTTATGAAAAGATGGCCTGAAGATGTTATGATTTGTGCAAAGGCAGCTCATTTGGATTCTTTTATTATTAGCAAGCAAATTTGAAGGTCTCTGAAGATTGTATCCAAATTTCAAGGAGATTTACAAAACTTTGAACTCTTACATTATTGATTTGAAGATATAGTCTCAATTTTCTCCAAAATCTCTTTAATGTTGTTACGATTCTTTTTTCCCCTTTATTTTTCCTTTATTCTACTTTCTTTCTTCCACATAGAATTCTCTCCTCCCAGTTTTGCCTACACAATCAGCCTGGCTGCTATGTTATACTGCTCCATGGAAACAACCCAATAATAAAACAAAGGAACAATGAAACAAAAAATAAGAAGTTGATTATAATTGAATAAAATCTAATATCATTAATCAGTTATATTCCTATAACCACCTCAAATGCCTGTCAAAATAACAATATGCTTATTGCTTTTTAAAGATCCATATAACTTCAGAAGGATGCTCTTGGAGATAATGTATTTATCTGTCTGTCTGACTCTCCCCTATCTATCTCTCGTCTGTCTGTCTGTCTGTCTGTCTGTCTGTCTGTCTGTCTGCCTATCTCTTTCTCTTTATGAGTAGGACACTACTTTCACATTTTTGCAAAGTAACATTAGTGTGTCGTATCTCATCCTATTCATACAGTCTTGCTGAAATTCTGAAATCATTGATAGGGTCATTTACTATTTATGAAAAACATGCTGAATTTTTCCACCTATCAATTCTACCTTTGCTTTCCCAAATTCCATGCAGAGCAGTGTGTCTTTTCCTCTCACTTTAATTAACCTTTTTTTATTACTATTATTTCAAATAATGTATTTCACAACAAAACATCTGATTAGCAATTTCTCAACAGCAGTGCCTAACTCTTTGTCTGCAGCTGTGGCCTAATATATATCACATCCTGTTGTTCCCACCTGCAGACAGTCACACTGTCTTTTGTTGTTGTTGTTTTGTTCATCCATATTCATGACATTGTTCTTTTATGGAGATTCTCAATATGTATGGTGGAACACAACCATTGCAAAAACATTCATGAATTTCACAACAATAAAACTAAAGACTATATTCTCATTCTGTTCTGGGCAAATACTGAATAGTTAATACATTGTTAAGAGTTCCAGAATTAGGCAGAATGAAGCCTTTTTGTTTCCCAAGGAAGCAAACAAACATTGCAGCAAATTGTTAGCATAATGATTCACATTCAAATGAGGAATGTATCCATATATAAGGAAAACCAAACCAAAAGATGTTCCTGAAGGGGAAAATAAAGGTTAAAATATTGCAGAATGAGAAAACTATTTTAATCTTATCTCCCATTTCTTTTTAAAGCAATCATTTAATTGTTATAAGACTATGAATAACAGAACTTTTTTCTTTTTCATATTAAATATAGTTCTTATTAATAATCAAACAGTCTAAAAATACTCATCATCAGATGTAAATGCAGGAAATACAGAATATAGCAGATTTTTTTTTCATTTTTTTGGTTTGTTTTAACTGAAATATACAAATACATATACTTACGTGAGATTTCTTTGTTTTCTCGTAAAAAAATATTGTGTCAGCCTTGAAAGCTATTTTTTCCTTTGGAGCTTCGAGGCTGCCACATTTAGTGCCTAGGAAAACGGGAGGGGGGGGGGTTGCAAAGAGTGGTGGAAGATTAGCCACAACAACATTCCTTTCTCTGGGAGTCAAGGACCCTGCACCTTGCGGGGAGTAACTGGGGGTAGTCTTCAGTTGGGACAAAGATATGCCTGGACCATGTGATGGACTTATGGATACAAGGGGATGGATTCTTGACTTACTTTTGAGTGGGGGAAAACCCAGAACTCTCAATATTTGGGTTTTCCCAGAAGTGCCAATATGACATCTCTAATAAAATGGAACTTTGAAGAAATGCTAGCATCGGAGTCTTTGTTCTTAGAGGTTGTTACTTGGAATGCGAACATATTGTACTTTAGCAATAGCAATAGCTTATATACTGCTTCACAGTGCTTTACAGCCCTCTCTAAGCAGTTTACAGAGTTAGCATATTATCCCCAGCAATCTGAGTCCTCGTTTTACCACTCTCGGATGGATAGAAGGCTGAGTCAACCTGGAGCCTGGAGAGATTCGAATTGCCAAATTGCAGCCAAACTTTAACTAATAGAATATATCCACTCCAAACAAGAACATTGATAATGGTTTGATTCAAACATAAAACGAAACAATAGTTTGGCTCTACATGTATTAGTCTTGAGCTTCTATGCATTCATTCTGACTTTCCTTCCTTCATGAATTCTAATTCCAGATCCAGAGCAGATTTCAAAGTAAATATTGTTCTGCTGACTAAAAGAGAAGATAGCTAACAAGAATGGCAGACATTACAGGCCAGGAGGATAACATCTTGTTGTTTTCCTCTCACTCCCCAGCATCCAATGGATGAGGTAGTTAGTTGAGATGATAAGACCAGACCGTTAACTTAATTGAACCAAAGTTTGGAAGAACCTTCCTGCTCTCATTCTCCCTTCCTACCTTCCTGCCTTTCTGAATGTGTATCAGATTCAGCCAAACTGTGACAAAGGTCTTTGGGCAGTTTTGAATTCACTCTATTCCATTTATGAGAATCAATGGAGTTCCAATCTTTAATCATTTTCCTAGTTATTTGGAGTACTTCAGAGACTCATACTGCACTTTAAAAAGAAAAGTGGTGGTTTCGTTTCAAGGCACTTATATCAGAGCACTTCATTTCAATACTAGTTCCCACTCCTAATGAATGCTTTAGACCAGGGCTGTCAAACTTATGGCCCATGCTGGCCATGCCCATACCCAGTTCAGTGAAGGGGGGAAAAGTCACGATATGTCACGTGATACTGCCATGACAACACGAGTTTGACACTCCTGCTTAAGACCCTTTATAACCATATACAAAGTTATATATGATTAACATTTAAGCTTGGACATTTGTCTAGGTTTCTTCTAGATGTGAAACATTTGTTTCTTTCACACTCTACCACAATTATCTAGAAGAGAAGAGTCTTCTTTCCTTCCTTCCTTCCTTTGTTCCTTCTCCTTTAATACTCTGAAATATTAAATCCATAGTATGTGCCAAAGTCTGCATATAAGGTGAAATATGTACAATATTAAGTGATGATATAGAAGAACCTGCAAATTAAAAGCTAGCAAAATAGGAAAAATATTAAAGTTTGCATAGCAGGAAAACTTTTACTTTGATGAAATATCTCCACATGCTTGAATGCAATCAGGAAACATAGCTTGCTTTTGAAGCAAACATCCTAAATATATAGAGCTCCAATCTCCATTTTTTTGAACTTAAGGAAGAAAGCATCATATAACACCGAAGTAAAACAATCTGGCGGAGTTCTGAAGGGATGCTTCTATTCAAAGTATTTTTTTAAATGTATTATACAGTTGTTCAATATTCATATGAATCACAGTTGGACATACCACATCTTTGTTATCATTTAAATTGGTTTTTAGATTTCACTGCTAAGGTTTTCAAAATATAGGGTATTATTTGCACTCCTGCTATATTTAAAATAATTATGTTGTAGATCATGCCTTAAAAGTGGCACAGTCTTTTATTCACCTTTATTTTTAATTAATTACTTTGGAAATGAATGGAACTTGATGAAGTCTTTGCTGAATTCTTGCCTCAGCCATGATTCTTCACTAAAATGAATGATCAAAGCTAAGCTGTAGTTGTTTTGAATGATCCTAGAAGATACCAGATTGAAACTGTCCATATGCTGACAAATTAAACTTTGGGAATCTGGTAATTGTCTCTAGCTGTCGGAAAACTTGAGTTTGGTCCATATCCCACAAAGCATTGGAGTGCCATAGAGAAACTTGCTGTGGGACTGAACAGATGTGAGCACTTTCATTTCCAGCATTTTTTTTTTTTTAATCTGACTGGAAAAGCTACTTTTTGTATACTGCATTCTCTCCAGAGGGCAGGGAACGGCTGATAGCCATTGTTTGCTCTAGTAAGGGTGTCTCATACATTTCCAATGCTCTGATGCATCTCACACCATCTATTTCTCTCTCTCTCCCTGTCAACTGAAACAATGCTGTTGTTTTGGGGCTGTCAGATCTGCGTAAAATGTGAATTTGTAAGGAAATCTGCCCTGACACAGGAAACGGCAAACAATTTAATTTCATTTATCCTGATCAATAAATGGTGTTCTTTGTTTCTTTAATGTGTCTTTCTTCCTGTAATTTTGGATAGCTTTTTTTTAAAAAAAGCATCACGTATCTAAGCTGTAACCAACTCTGTTTTCTCACTGGCAGATGGTGCTTTGATCTACTGGAAGCTCCTCTAAATACAAAAGGGAAGGTGATTTTTTTCATTGTTTCCCATTGTCTTCAGTCTTAACATCTTCAACCTTTGGAAAGAGCACAAGGTGGAAAGGAAAAAAAAAAAAGTTACCAATATTAGTTTTCCTCCTCTTTATAGCACCCAGTGTGTCAACTGAATCAAACACCTTCTGTGAACTGAAAGGAACATGACTAAATTGATAATTAGTGGTCTATAAATATACAGATATGTAAGAAGAAGAAATCAGTGCTATTTTTAATTCAGAAAGTTTTGCTCTTTACACCAGATGGTTAGACTCAACTGCAGTGAAATTGCCTAAGTGGTATTCTATTGCTCTGGGATGAAGGGGTGCATCCACAACTTCTCTGAACGGATGTATAAAGAGAGATGTGGGCAGTGGTGGGATTCAAATAATTTAACAACAGGTTCTGTGGGCATGGCTTGATGAGCGTGGCCAGGTGTTCATGTGACTGGGTGGATGTGGCCAATTTAGCAGTCCATTTTGCCAGTTTAGCAGTCCATTAAACAATACACAGCAGCCCCCTTTTATTCTTCTTATTAATACTGCATGAAGTTTTTGCTCTAGGTTTTTTTTTTTTACTAGGGGGAGAGGTTGGCAATGCCTGGGGAAGGAAAGGCATGCTTTACACAGGTCTCCTGGTTATATTTAAAGGGCCAGCTAATATCACTGGTGTTTGGAGATTCATTAGTGAGGTGATAGTGACTGGATGTGTGATGTTCACTGGTGCAGTAACTGGAGTTGGTAAATTGACAGGTGTGGTGAGTGTTAAAGGAGAATTCATTGGGCTGGAGATGTTAACCATGCTCAAAACATTGGCCAGCTTCTCATATTCATTGCAGCAGCCACAATGCAAGTTGCTCCTTTGGTACTTGCCCCTTCCAATTGTCATCAACTGCACCACTTTTTTCAGGAAAGCAGCCACATCCCAAGAGTGTTCTTTTGCAGCCCCTTCACAGGTACCTCACTTGTTCTGCCCCCCAGGCCAACAATCCCTCCCCTGCCTCCAGGGTTTGCTCCAGGATGAACAAGCTTATTGGGCCAGTGGCACCAAAATTTTTCTTGCAGACTGTGGCAGCTAGGCCTCTGGTCATGCAGTTTCCCTTCATGTCATCACCATTGCCTCTTTGCTACTCCAGCCTAGGGCCAAAGCAAGCACTTCTGCCTGGAGCTCTGCCCGGGGATGCAGGGCCAGTGGAAGGTGGCATTTCACTGCTTTGGTTCCCCCAACAGACAGAGTGCCTGTGAGCTGCAGCCAAGGCATTCAGGGTCGCAGCAGAATGAGCAATCAAATTACTCGCTGGCCCTGGTAAGTGCACAAGGGAAGTGTCGGGTGGCCATTTCAAAAGGGGTGAGAACAATTTATGCAAGCCATGGGATACAATCTGAGCCTCCTCAGTAGGGGTGCCACCTGGCCCGGGTGTTTAGAAAAATAGGATACTGCAGGAAGGGAAAGGGGAGAGGAGGAAGAGGAGTGGTCTTACCCAGAGGCTATCTGGGAGATAAAAGTTATAAGGTTCTGCTGGATGAGTTCTTTTGGATGAGCCGCCCCCATGTGGCTTTCCAGTCACTGCCCAAACTGGCCTGGAAGCAGTGTGTCACCTTGTGCCCTTCCTTAGCATCCTCCTGTTCAGCCACTGGTTTCTTGATGTGAGCAGAGGCTACCAGTTGGCACGAGGGGAACTGCAGTGCTGGGCTCCCATGGCTGCAAGTGCCAAGGCATAGCTAGAATTGGAAGAAAAGGTTGTGCAGTTGTGGCAAAAAGAACCAGAGCAATACCTGGCAGCTTGGATGAGAAGGCGCAAGCAAGGCAGCAGCTGCTCTTGTCAGTAACTGAAGCCACTATGCCAATTTCCATACTCCAATTGGCACAGTGGGCTCAATTACCAGCAAGAGCAGCCACCACCTTGCTGGTACCTTCTTATCCAAGCTGCCAGGTGTTGCTCTGGTTCTTTCTGCCACAGCCGCACAGTGTTTTCTTCCAATTCTAGCTATGGCTTGGCACTTGAAGCCATGGGAGTCCAGCACTGCAGTTCTCTTCACTCCAACCAGCAGCCTCTGCTCGCATCAAGAAATCAGTGACCAGGCAGAAGGAGGCCAAAGATGGGTGCAAGATGATGCACCATTTCTGGGCCAGTCCAGCTGGAAGGTGGGTGAGCAGGCAGCCCTCAGGGAAGAGTGCTGCAATGGGTGGTGCATTCCTCAGTCGTGGGCTGGATGCGGGGCCCAAGGCAGTGGGGAGGGAAAGCATTTGGCAAGTGCCCAGAGGCCCCACAGAAGTTGAGAGGCAGGCCCAAAAGGCGGCTGAGGCTCACTATCCACACCCTCACCCTCCTGAGGCAGCCCTTCAGCCTAGCCCGGTAGGTCCAGAGCAGATTTCCCTCCTCCAGTGTTGGCCTTACCTTCCAGTTCCAGCCCATGGGACCCACAATGCTCAGCTCACTGCAGTTACCCATGAAAGTAAGGCCCGCACTCGGTCTAAAGATGAGGCGTGGTGGGTGGGCAGGGCAATGTGTGTGGGGCAGCCTCATTGCTTCAGTAGGGCATAGTTTGAGGATCCCTGCTCTACGGCACCAGCCAAGGTGTGCGATGCCAATAAGTAGTGGCTTGGTGGGGTGGGGTGGGGCGGGGCCAGCCAGCAATTTAACAACTGGTTCAGCTGAAGTGGCGTGAGCTGGTTGAATCCCACTAGTGGTTGTGAGGTCACATTTTTTATATAGCCATGTTCTTAAACCATGTACAAGAATCTCACTCCAAAATGGTTTACATTATTTATCAGTTTTGAACTTTTTTAAAAAATAAAACTTAAGACACCCATTTAGGTTCTTGAATATTTGTCATCTGGAGTTTGGAAATGGGAGCAAAGAAACTATATTATTTTTGTGTATTCCATGATGCATATTTTTCAGAGAATGGATAATTGCTCATACTTATTTTGTTAAAGTTATGTAGCTAGAGAGGAAAGAAACAAAGCTTTGTCCTGGGCTATACCCAACCCACCTATGGAAAAAATAAAAAAAAAAACAGAAAAAAATCACACAACCCTTGGAATTCTGATTTAATTGAGCCTGAAAACCCCATCCTGCCAAGCTGAGATACCCTTTCCACCACAGCATGATCCATCTCTGTGTCTTCCATTTAAGAGATTAAATCAGTTGATAGTATGTCAGTTCAGCTGATAGTGATATCAAGTATCACTCTCAGTTGATAGTGACATTTTCCCAACTAAACAGATTTAAACAAACAATTTTTACAGTTTTAAGTAATTTCCACTGCTAATAGATCCACAGATTTCCAGGCAATTTTCAAAAGAGATCAAGCAGATTTATTCCATAAGAATTATTCAGCGAAATTGAAACAGAAAACAAAAGCACTTATACACAGTAAGTCACTACCAGTGGTGAGATTCATTTTTTTTTTTACTCCTGATTCTGTGGGCATGACTTGGTGGGCATGATAGGGGAAGGATACTGTAAAATCTCCAGTCAGAGGTGATACTTCTTAGTTCTCCAAGCTACTCAAAATTTCCAATACCGGTTCTCCAGAATTGGTCAGAACCTCTGAATACCAACTCTGGTCATTACTCACAGTTCACTTCCCGGAGGAATATTAAGACTTTAGCAAAAAAAGAAGTGGAAAAGCACATTTTATAAACCAAATAATAGGTTCATGGAATAATCTACATGGGTGGTGGTGGAACTATTTTGCTTTAGGGAGAAAAATACAGATTTATTTTCATGAGAACTAAGCATTTTAACTAAAACTGTTGTGTTAGCAACTGATGTGTATGTTTTGTGCAACACATCAGAATAGAGAGTATAATACATGTAGCAAGAAAGTTTCGTAAAAAGCAGGTCCTCTTAAATTTTGGTTTGCTTTCTTTTAGAAGACCAAGGTGTTGAATGAAGATTGTGCTTTGATTCAGTGCAAGACAGATTATGGTGCTGAATGAGTCGATCTGATGTAGAGGAAAGATAGGTCTCTCTGGCTGATGGATGGAAAGGGTGGTACAACAAGTCAAAACAGGTGGGAGGCAGGGGGTGGAGTAAATCAATGTTTGGCATTAAGATGCAATAGAAGCAGTTCTTTAGTCTGAGGTTATGGACTAATTGCTCATAGTATGGAAATCAGTATACCCTGTAAAAGAGCTTTATGAATGTTATCTGCTTTACCCAAACTCCATCTTGTCATAAATGATGTTTTGAATCCAATTAGGAACCCACACACACATTACTGTATTGTGATGTAATGTTACTAGGCTTAACTGCAGCACAACCTTTCCCCATAATAGACCATATCTACAACTCTGTCAAAAACTTTTACCTGTCATGGGATAAGCAGAGGTAAACAACTCACAACACCTTTTCATTCAGGATTCAGAGATAATTCCTCTTCACTGATCTGGTAAAAAACCCCACACCATTTATTAGTTGCCAATTGAAAGCACAAAGAAAAGTTGGTGCCGGGGGAAGAGATTTAATACATTTGTGAATTATATTATCTATGAAGTGCCTTGAATGTAATGCCAAAATATTTGGAGCATCATTTGAACACCACCAGCACTGACAAAATCACCATTAGTCAATTGCAAAAGGCAGCTTTACTCAGAGCAGCTTACATCCTGTTACAATACCTTTAATAACCATCAAATAGGAAGATCTGCCTATCCCAGATCCTTGGGAAGGACTCCAATCTGAACATCTGGCTGACTACGTGAGCAATCATAATGGTTAAAGGCCCAATTAATGATATTTTACCAAGAATGGGTTAGGTTCTTTCTTGACAATGAATCAAAAGTAAGATGGTTAATTCCTCGCTTTGCTCCTAGTTCAGATCAGGGCTCCTCCACACCAACATTTCTATGTATTTGTATATGAAAATAGAATTGCTATTTCTTTCAATATTTTTGGACAAACCCACACAAACTTTATCAAACAAATGCCTGACCACTCAATCCACTACATCACAACCAAAATAAGCTATGAAATGGATAACATTGTCATACATCAAAAACCATCTCAGAAATAGATTATTATAGCTACATGTCTCATTGTAGTACCCAAAACAAAAAAACCTTCCAAATCATCTAAGAAAACCAGAAGACCCAGTGGTCCAAGGGAAAAATACAGGAGTCATATATAATATACAGTGTAAGTATTGTAATAGTCACTATGCAAAGTAAACAGAAGATTAGAAAATATATCCATGAAAATCAACTAGGAGTCAGAAAACACAATGAAAACTCCTTAATCTCACAACATATAGGCAGATAAAAATATAGTTTTATTTATTTATTTATTGTGACCCTGGAAGCTTGGCATTCAGACAAGTCAGCCATCAATAGGCACATAGAGATAAACCACATTTACACACCATTAAAAAGAGACAATAAAAAAGTTAGGAAGGAAACAAAAAGACCAGAACAATGAACCTCCAACAATGAACATCTAAATAAACAAAGATCAAAACCAGACAAACAATAAAGCAGAAAGCAATATTTTAATCAAGGAATATCAAGAAGAAATCCACACACCCCACTAGCAAGGCTAGTGTATATAAAAGGGTGCAAACCACATGCTTTTGTCACTAATGATGTTATCTAGTAGGGTAATGAAAAATCTGCAAGCAAAGAACTAAGCTCAGAGAGCACCAAGGTCTCCAGAGTTAAACCCCAAGCTACATATATTCTTTTCTACTGTAGATTGATAAAAATAAGCCTTGTAGAGGATGGGACTGCTTTTATATGCTTTAAATTGTGTTCTACTTATAGCAATTATCTATAACTTCTGTTTCTTTCAATAATAAACAATTTAAAAAGGATAAGAGCAATATTTATTTAGGATAAAACATTATTCATGGATCCCAATAGGGTGAACCTTTTGACTGGGTGCAAAAGACTCGTAAATGAAGCAGAGGTGGTATTCAGCCAGTTCTGACAAGTTCCGGAGAACCGGTAGCAGAAATTTTGAGTAGTTCGGAGAACCATAAATCCCACTTCTGGATGGCCCTGCCCTCATCTATTCGCTGTCTCCCGAGTCCCAGATGATCGGAGTCCCAAATGATCAGCTGAGTCTTCTTTTGTTGCCCTGCACAGGAGAACAGAGCTGGAAAGCAGGTTAGCGGGGTTGGAAGGGAATGGGGATTTTACAGTATCCTTCCCCTGCCAGACCCACCAAGCCCCGCCCACCAAGCCACACCATGCCCACCAAGCCACGCCCACATAACTACATAAATGACCTCTGTGATCATATTAAGAGCAACTGCATTCTCTTTGCTGATTATGTAAAGCTATTCAACACCACAGAAAATACTGCTACCCTTCAAAAAGACCTTGACTATGTATCAGAATGGTCAAACAAATGGCAACTTCAAATCTCAACAAATAAATGCTCTGTCTTACATATTAGCAATAATAATAATAATAATCAGAAAATAAAATACAAGCTGAATAGTCAAGACCTTGTTGATGATCCAAACTCTGTCAAGGACCTTGGAGTATCATCTCTAATTATCTAAGTGCTAGAGCCCACTGTAATTACATAGCCAAAAGGCATTAAGAGTTGTTAACTTAATCCTACGTAGCTTTTTCTCTGGTAATATCACACTATTAACTAGAGCATACAAAATATTTGCTAGGCCAATACTTGAATATAGCTCATCAGTCTGGAACCCTCATTACGTATCTGATTATTAACACAGTTGAGAAAGTCCAGAAATGTTTCACAAATATTTTACAAGAAGAGTTCTCCACTCCTCTACTCATTGCAGAATACCTTATGCCTCCAACCTTGAAATTTTAGACCTAGAAAATTTAGAACTATGCTACCTTCGGTCCGATCTAAGTATAGTATATAAAATTATACATTGCAATGTCCTACCTGTCAATGAATACTTCAGCTTCAACCATAACAATACAAGAGCGCACAATAGATACAAACTCAAGGTTAAACTTGATTGCAGGAAATACGACTTTAGCAACAGAGTAGTCAATGTCTGGAATACTCTACCTAATTCTGTGATTTCTTCCCCAAACCCCAAAAACTTTAACTTTAGACTGTCTACTATTGATCTCACCCCTTTCCTAAGAGGTCTGTAGAGGGCATGCATAAGCGCACCAACGTGCCTACTGTCCCTGTCCTATTGTTTCTTTTTATTTTTCTTATATGTATCCATTTCATGTATTCATAATTATGTTTATACTTATACCTATTATCTTGTAAGTGATTGACAAATCAAACCAAATCAAATAAATAAATAAATAACCAGTAGTAAAAAATGTTGAATACACCACTGAACTGAAGATCCTTAAATCAAATGTAGTTCAATTCCATTTCAAAGTCTACAAATGATTCATATAACAGTCCCTGAGACTTTAAAAAACTGGAAGGGGATAATCAATTAAAAAGTTGAAAAAAAGTTTCCATTTCTTTCTTTTAGAAGTTAATTTGACCTATGAGATCAGCTGTGGACACCAAGAGATTTGTGTGTGCATGACAGAAGGAAAGTGAGCTCTGTCCAAAAAGTGTGTGGTTCCTCCACAGATCTGAGGCAGCCTTTTATCTTCTCTGTAAAAGTCTTGCTAGATGGCCTTGGGGAATTGCAAAGTCAGTAAGAATCAAGTGGAGATAAAATTCAGCCAGATACTTGTGGAAACAAAGCTCTGAGTGGCTGTCATATAGTTTATTACGATAAGGCTCTAGAGTAAACTATGACCAAGTTAACTGCATATTTAGTATGTTTATTTCAGAAACTAATTATGAAGGCACTCTCTTTTAATATGATTGCCATCATCCATGTTAACAGGAATTCTTTGGGAAACTGAGGTTGGATAATTTTTGGATTCATAATATTACTATTGTTGCCTGCTATGATAATAGCATGCAATCAAGACTTAGGCTTTAGGATGTCATCAATTTTAAAGAAACCTTAAACTAGCACATTCTCGGCTACATTCAGCAAATTCAGGTCAGCAAATTTTGCTATTACATTTTCTTTTCCATTGAAACACATTGTTGGAAGGGACCTCATTTAGATGAGAGGTATACGTAACTTGAACCGAATATAAGTTACACCATATGGAATATCTGAAAAGTGCAATTTGCCAGCATCTTTCCTTTATTCCTTATGGTTTATTTGGTCTGTGAAAAAATGCTAACCCGTACACAATGGTATGGAAGCCCTTAGATATATTTAACATAAAAAGCTGTTTTTGATAAATGAATAGGGACTTTTTATATTAATATTCCTACATTTAATAAAATAATTAGATCTTACATCCTCCTGATATAAAGGTATTAAGTCAGATTCAGATTTAGCCATGCTCAGATAAGGCTCATTTCATGTGAAAACTGTTAGATCCATAATTGATGATGTTACCTGGGTTGGTAATGAAATATCTGCAAGAAAACTACCAAGAGCAGAGACCACCAAGGACCCTGCGGGTACATAATTGTTGATTTTAAGATAAACATTCGCATGCATCCTTTCCTTAAAAAGTTAACACAGAGATTTAAGCTATATGTTAATTTCTTGGCCATCTAGCCTATACAGAAAGTTACTTTTCCTAGATGTATTACTTGAGGATATGATAAAGTGACAGAACTCCTCCTCCCCCTTTAAAATTTATCTCTGCAAAGCTCTACAGCTGAGATTTTCTAAATCTCTTGCTCATGGGCAATATATGAACTGGTGAGGAGCTATTCTCTTAACTGATAAAGAAGGAATATTCAGCTGATTAGAAGATGAATCTCTCTGGTCCTACATATACTATTACACTATATAAAAAGAAACATAATACTCAGATTAAAATTGTCTAGTAGAGGAGAAATTTGATAGTCTGGATGTAGGACATGCAAGTATAAAAGGTCCATTCCTGGGTACCACATTTTAATGATATTAATAATTTTAGCATGTGTGAAAAAGGGAGACCAGTGATAGGTTAATAGAATTATGTGATTCCTCGGGGGGGGGGGGGGGGGGGGAATCTTCCACAATGCCTCAAAGTCAAGATTTACTGCTAAGAGCTCTACTCCACCCGTCTTACTACCCCAGTTACAGTTGCTATTGCTGGCATCCTTTATTATCTGAAAATGGCCAGTAGGAGGCATTGCTCATGATTTTTCTTCCTTGGAATATAACTGAAGCATGGCAAGCTACAAAGGTTGCAGACTTCTGAAGATATTATTCATAATGATATCACTTCATAATAAAACAGTGTGTGTGTGTGCGTGTGTTTCTACAAAGTAGAAATTTCTTCTCTTTTGAAATAATTTTTAAATCAAACTTACTTTCATTTAAATGAATGGAATAGTAAATACATTTCTCTGTGCAACAATAGATGAATGTGTGGATACTTTATTATGATGTGTGGGTGTGGGTATGTATGCATTTATGTATTGTTCATTGAAAGAATGTAACTGACTGAATTTCCACCACCAGCACCTTTTCCTATGCACAAGTATCTTTGTTTTATTTTAACAACTCACATAAATAGAATAATATTAATAATCCATTATCTAAAATTTAAGGAGGAGTAATTTATTTTATGTATTGACTGGTTGATGTTAATCAACACTAAAGGATTTTGTTACTTATTACCTCTGTGTACAGTTGGAATAAGAACTCTGTTTGAATTGATTATGTAGTCAAGTTCTTGCTTATACAACTATAATATTAGTTTTATGACTCTAATTGTATCTTCTGATGTCACCTTTAAGAATTGAATGTTTATTGTGGGTTCCTATTAGTGGAGTAATTGATTATAAGTTTTACACCTTCAGTGGAGACAGTAAATTCAAGGATGAGCACTACTGAGCTTTCTTATCTCTCTCCCTCCTTCTGTAGTGAGAAATAGGGTCAGTTTATTTGAATAACAAGTAGACCCTTGACACTTGTCATATATCAAAGCCACTATGTAGCATTTCTAAGAATATGTCTGCAATGTTTTTACACTATGAAGGATGTCCCTTTCTCCCTATTGTCTGTTTCCTTATCAGTTATAAGGCTGTAAAATATTTTTCCTCTATTGGGGTCTTCTATGAATGAATTTGTATGCCCAAATTGCTTTTGATCAAACGTTCTGTATAAGATTTATGTAGTCTCCTGGGTTCTTAGCTGGTGTGGATGCAAGTAACCAGAGACTCCGTGTAATCTGTTCTGTTTAGAAAATAAAATGTTTCGATCCTCTCCAGTTATTGCCATCATTGACTAACTTTCCACCACACTTCTTTAGTCAACAATGAAAAATTGGTTATAGCAAACCTGAAAATAAGTTCATTTAACTAGATAAATAATATTGTTCAATTTTTCCTATTGTCTGAAATGTAGTGTACCTGGACAGAATTTTTTCTTTCTTAACCTGACTTCTATTTGTTGCCCTTTTACAAATGGTCTTCTATGTTTCTGAAGGCTTGTGAATGAATAATTTACATAGTAATACAACGAGATAGAGATGTAATGCTTAAAGAGAAAGCAAGCATACTCTTGCTCTTAAGTCCTTATGTTTCATCCTATCTGAGAATTTCATAAACAGAAGTAGTTGTGAAAAGAGCTCAGAGGGATAAATGTATTTGTGAAGCTAGATAAAAAGAGTTAAATATGTATGACTCGATTAAACAGTAAAAGGCAATGAAGCATAATGGACTACATCTATTTCAAACAATTAACAATTACAAAGAGTAAATTATTTATTTTGTAAAAAAAAAAAGGAACTTAATTTCAGACATGTGGGCAAAATAAAAAAAATCTAGACATTATACACATGATACATAATTAATGTGGACACTGTTATATTTTGTTTGGTGAAATAGAATCTGAGAGATCTATAGACTCAAAAGTCATTTAGTTTATATTTCAGTGAAGGCTTATGTGACAGAGATTTTTTTTTAAGTACCTTTTTTATGAGTCCTCTTTTTGTAAGCCAGACAGGAAACATGACTAGATGGACAAATTCTGCTTTATTGTAAGACTATATTAGCACAATCTCACAAATCTGAAAGTACAAACTTCCCATCACCATTTTTAACTGCTTGATCTATTAAGACGAGACCTTCCTAAGTTTATTTCTCTGACATTAAGCACTGAGGGCTCCTGCCTCTCCTATCTGATTGCAGCATCTTGTTTCTCTAAAGTCATTCACACAGTCCATTACATGCAATTGGTTCCATATATTTGTAACCATGTTATAATTTAGTTGTCACTGCAGACATCATGTAGTATATTAGTTTGAGCAAACTCCCCTTTGTTTCATACATTTAGATGAAAGATCAAAATGACTGACTTGTACCAAACCTGTCGTCTGAACTTTTTGATTTTCTGTCTTTCAATTTAATGGAAAAAAAATGTTGATTTTATTTTCCCCCCAAAGGGCCTTTTTAATGAATTTAATTTGAAGGTTATCAGATGGCCAAGAAACATGTATGCTTGCATAATTTTGTATGACTCTTTTTCCTAGAGTTTTCACTGTATTTGGTTTCCTCCAATACTAAGGAAGTCCATCAAGACTATTTAGGTCTTTTTCAAATCAGGAAGGATTGACAGCACTTAAATTGGAGAACAATAGAACAGAAGAGAGAAAATTAATTCCTCACAATCCTCCACTGTATTGTAATGATAAAGAAAATATTGATATACAACTAAAGGAATTCTAAAATCCCTGAAAATGTAATAAGAAATCAAAGTAACTGTCACAGAAAACTTCAACCAATCTAAAGTATCATTCTGTTTAGAAGAAATTCCAATTGAATCCAGTGGGTTCTATCTACTATTTATATTAAACTAATAGAACATTTACAAGAGGGAGAAGTAGATTCTTGTACTGATGATGACCTACGTGTAACCAAGTGACAGATTCTTATAGTTTGATATTTATAGGATTGCAGCCTTTACTAATTTCTTATACATATATAATTGGTATTATTGTATTATGGAATACAGTAACACTTGCTTTGGCTACTGTAGCACCAAAATAATATTTTTTATTCTTTCTTCTTATTCCTTTCTCAGGTTAACCAAGTATACTTTGATGATTTACCAGGAAATTTTGTTGCTGAAGCTTCTCTTAAATATTTCCTCCAACTCTGTTGTCAACTTCTGTTATTGCTCCCCATTTGCTTCTTCTGTCAGGAAACTCCCTGGAAACTTGAATTATATTGCTTCTACAGTTCCTGCAACAGACTCGTTTACCCAGCAGAGAACTATCACTCAATCATCCACAGTGGGCAATCAGCAACTTATAGAATGCATTATTTGTACTCAATAACTATTATCTTTTATACACATGGACACACAAGTAGAAAGTCTGTTCCATGTGGTCACTCTTCTAATGCTTTTTTTAGCTTTCCTCTTATTGAATTCCATTATCACCTGTTAAAATTAGTTAATTTAGAATAATTTAATTTAAGGAGAATAAGCATTCTCAGGGACTACAAAACTACCAAAAAAGTTCCAGAGCAAATATTGAGAAACAAAAGTAATAGTGACATGATACAAATATTTGGGTACAATTTAATTTTAGGGTCAATGGACATCAGTAGAAAAAAAAGAGAAACATTAGAAGATGACTTGCACATAAACTATTTGCTCATAATGACAACAGCCATTAATATTTGAACAATTCATGATCATTGAATAAATTAAACTGCCTTTATTTCTTTATTTGATTTTTAGCCCATCTTAATTTTTTTATAAGTAATAACACTGCATAATATTCCTTCCTCCTCCTATTTTTCCCATGACAACAATCCTGTGAGGTTATTTGGTCTGATAGAAAGTGATTGGTCCAAAGTCACCCAGCTGGCTTTCATGCCTAAGGCAGAACTAAGATAAGACTTTACTCCCTTAGCATAGAAATAAGGGCACATACTTTTATCAGTATGTCCATGTGTCATCATTTCAATCTTCAAAAAATAAAATTAACATTTTCTGATAACTAAATAATACTTGTTTTGTTTTATTTTCAAATTTTCCTTTTTCAACCAGTCTGTTCATCTCATATAATTCCTTTTCTAAGTCTTTGTATTTCACTAAATGATTTAAGTGACCAGTGTGGTGTCAGACAATATTCATGAACTGGAATAGAGCAGTGACTGCCAACTAGTGGGCTGCAGTCCATTGGTGGGCTGCAAGAAACTTTTGGTGGGCCGCAGAGAAATGTCACCCCCAGAGCACCCCCCCCCCCAAAGCAATTAATCCAGGCTGCGCAGGAATACAAGGCTGTGCTGCCCACATGGACTGCCAGAACCCTCCCTGCCCACTCACTCCTTACCTGGCAAACTTGCCTGCTAAATTGCTCTTTTTCCTTTTTTATTCCCCAACCATCAGCTGTTCTGCTGTACGGGGAGATTTAGATTAGCTAGGAAGCAGGAAATGGTTGGATTTCTTGCTTTCTAGATAGTCTTTAGTTCTTTGTCTCTGCTTTTAAGCATAGCCAAACCTCCCTTAGGACTGAAGGTTCTATTATTCAGTGCAGACTCACAGCAAGCAAATTTTATGTGACAGACTCAGGTAGCCGATGACAGATAGATCACTGAATGATTCTCTGAGCAACTCAATCTGCCTGCTACTTTGCCTGACTTTGGGTAAAAGTTGCTCTTTTTTTATCAAAAATTAAATATTTACATACATGGTGTGTTGTGAGTTAATTTTGTGAGTTTGCTTGCTAGTAAATTTTATGAGTTCGCTTGCAAGCAAATTTTATGTGACAGACTGAGCTAGCAGATGGCAGATAGATAGATCTCTGAATGAATCTGTGATTCTGTGAGCAACTCAATCTGCCTGCCTGCTTTGCCTGGTTTTGGGTAAAAAATGGTCTTTTTAAATAAAAAATTCAATATTTATATAAATATTTATAATATTTACATATAAGCCATACTCAGCCAGTCACATGATCACAAATCTACATCCACAAATTAGGCCACACCCACAGAACCGGTTAGTGGTCCCTGGGATTTAAAATTATGAGTTTGGTGGTCCCTGAGATCCAAAAGGTTGGCAACCCCTGAAATAGAGCATGGTAACAAGGTCAGCCAATGAATAGGCATAGCAACCAAGTCAACCAATGAGGACTGTTTGGAAACTGAAACTAGAAGTAGCTTAGGTATGGCTCTATATTAAGCTCTGCAGCTCTGAAGCTATGTTGAAATCTGTGTCTGTCTAATGAAAATGAAACTGCTTCTCTCCTCTGCTCCTTTTTTTCCAATAAATATATACAAAATTTAAAAATATACAAAAGTTAAAAACAGATTAAATAATTTAGGCTGTTTAAAAATTTTACCCCTCCCCTGTAAAATAATTAAAACCCAAATATTCAAAACCAATTAAAACGTAAGACAAAATTAAAAATCCTATATCAGCCTAGGCCAGCCTGCTCAAAGAACCAAGTTTTTAACGCCCGTCTGAAAGCTCTCAGGTCCGTGTTGATGCGTATCTCTGGAGGCAGACCATTCCAGAGGGCGGGGGCCCCCACAGACAAGACCCTACTCCTGGGGGCCGCCAGACGGCACATAGAAGCCGATGGCACCCGGAGAAGGCCCTCCCTGTGGGAACGCACAGGTCTGTTGGAGATCACCGGCAGAACGCGATCCTGCAGATAACCTGGTCCAATGTCATGGATCGCTTTAAAGGTCAGAACCAGAACCTTAAAGCGAACCCGGAAAATCACCGGCAACCAATGCAGCTTGCGCAGGAGAGGCATCACATGGGAGCTTCGTGACGCCCCCATAATCACCCGCGCGGCCGCATTTTATACCAGTTGGAGTCTCCGGGTGCTCCCCGCAGGGAGCCCCATGTAGAGAGCATTACAGTAGTCCAGGCGAGAAGTGACAAGGGCATGAGTGACCGTGCATAAGGCGTCCCGATCCAGAAAGGGCCACAACTGGTAAATCAGGCGAACCCGATAAAAAGCCCCCCTGGAGACGGCCGTAATATGGTCGTCTAAGGACAGCCGTGCATCCAGGAGGACACCCAAATTGCGACCCGTCCCTGTGGGGGGTAACATCTCTCCCCCAATAGCCAGTGATGGAGTCAGCTGACTATATCGGGCCGCCGGAAACCACAGCCACTCGGTCTTGGACGGGTTGAGCCGGAGCCTGTTCCCACCCATCCAATTCCGCACAGCCTCCAGGCACCGGGACATAGCCTCCACAGCATCATTGGGATGGCCCAGGGTGGAGATGTAAAGCTGGGTATCATCTGCATACAGATGACACCGCACCCCAAAACCACGGATGATTTCCCCCAGCGACTTCACATAAATGTTGAACAGAAGAGGGGAGAGGACCGACCCCTGAGGCACCCCACAAATGAGGGGCCTAGAGGTGGACCTCTCCCCCCCGTCAACATGAATTGCGAGCGGTTGGAGAGGAAGGAGGAGAACCATCGCAAGACAGTTCCCCCAATCCCCAACCCCTCCAACCACTGCAATAAGATACTATGGTCGATAGTATCAAAAGCCGCCGAGAGGTCTAACAGGACCAGGACAGAGGAAAAACCCCTGTCACGGGCCCTCCAGAGATCATCAACCAACGCGACCAATGCTGTTTCGGTACTATGCCCAGGCCTGAAGCCCGATTGGAATGGATTGAGGTAAGTCGCTTCCTCCAGGTACTGAGGGAGCTGACGTGCCACCACACTCTCAACAACCTTCGCTAAAAAAGGAAGGTTGGAGACTGGACGATAGTTATTTAAAACAGCCGGGTCCAGGGCAGGCTTCTTGAGGAGGGGCCGCACCACCACCATCTTCAGGGCAGTAGGGAGTGACCTCTCTCTCAACGAAGCGTTGACAATCCCCTGGAGCCAGCCTCGTGTCACCTCCCTGGCGGTCGAAACCAACCAGGAGGGACACGGGTCCAACAAACATGTGGTGGCATTCAGCCCCCCCAGCAACCTGTCCACACCCTCGGCGGTCACAGGGTCAAACTCTTCACAGATAATAGTCTCAAGACCTGCTCTGGACACCTCCCCCGGGACCACCCAATTGGAGTCCAGCCCGTCCCGAATCTGAGCGATTTTGTCGTGCAGGAATTGGGAAAACTCTTCTGCCCTACCCTGCAAGAGGTCATCCCGCGCTCTCGGCTCCAGCAGGGAGTGGGTCACTCTAAACAGAGCGGCAAGCCGATTTTCTGCCGACGCAATAAGGCGGAGAAATGCGAACGCTTCGCCGCCTCTATCGCCAAAAGGTAGGTCCTAATGTGGGACCTCACCTGTGTTCAGTCAGACTCAGTGCGGCTAGCCCTCCAAACACTCTCCAGACGTCTTTTCCGGCACTTCATCTCCCGCAGCTCCTCCGTAAACCACGGAGCTAGATGGGATCTGTGCCGAGTCAGAGGTCGCAGAGGCACAACTCAGTCCAGAGCCTTGGCAGCCAACCTATCCCAGGTGGCCACCAAGTCTCCAGGCGAGTTGTGAGCCAGAGTCTCGGGAAATGGCCCAAGCTCCCTCTGGAACTGCTCAGGGTCCATCAGGCGCCTGGGGCGGAACCATCTACACGGCTGCGGTGGGGGGTGGCAGTACAGAAGTCCAGTGTAAGAAGAGAATGGTCTGTCCATGACAAGGGTTTAATAACTAAGTCCCCGAAATTACAGTCATTCAACCACTGACCAGAGACAAAAATCAGGTCCAGCGTGTGTCCTCCTATATGAGTAGGGGCAGAAACTAATTGGGTCAGGTCCATGGCCATCATGGAAGCCATGAACTCCCGAGCTACCCCAGAGGTTTCCCCAAGTGAAGGCAGGTTGAAATCCCCCATGACTAAAAGCCTAGGGGTCCCAACCGCCAGCTCGGCTATCATCTCGAGGAGTCCGGGCAGGGCCAATGACACGTGGCAGGGAGCCAGGTACGTTATCAAAAGGCCCATCTGAACCCCCTGTCCCCACTTCACAAAGAGAGACTCACAACCAGCCGTCTGAGGAACAGTGGCCTCCCTAAGACGAAAGACCTCTCTAATAAGCACCGCCACCCCACCACCCCTTCCCTGAGACCTAGGCTGATGAAATGCTAAGAAACCTGGTGGGCACATCTCCTTCAGAGGAACACCACCCTCTGGGCCCAACCAGGTTTCGGTAACACCTACCAGGTCCACGCCCTCTTCCTGAATAAGATCACAAATCAGGGGGGCTTTATTGACAATGGACCTGGCATTGCATAGCATCAGCCGGGTACTCAGGGCCTGAGGCTCTGGACAACCAGGCCTGCAGGATGGGTGAAGAGGGTCGGAGCGCGCTACCGCTTGAAGACATCAACAGCGCGATCCCCCAACCTGATATGGCCCTCTACCCCCGCCATATCTGCCCCTCCCACTAACTGTGCCTATAGAACTGGCCCCTGGCATCCCACCCTCCGTCTGCCCCCCCAACACACACCCCTCTGAGCCCTCCCAGATGTGCATGCTAGCTTGGCTGCCCCCAGATCCTCACGGGTTGTCCCCCAACCTGGTTCGGATTTCCCCAATCCTCTTAAAAACCCAACACGCTTCCGACGGCCACACCATCTCTCGGGATCCCAGGATCCGTCATTAAGATATGTCCTAGAGAGCCTTGAGGGCCACTTGAGGGAGAGGGGGCCATCCCTCAAGGCCCAAAGCTCTCTCCTGGAGTATTTCAAGGGCTCCAATAAAAATGTCCTGGTAGTCCGGCGATGCCCTCCATAGTCTTCGATATTTTTCAGAGTTCCTTTGCCATCTCTGCTGCTCTGCTGTTGCTCCAGGGCCCCCATCTCCCCTGACCATTCCACCACCTCTGCCACCGGTGGGGGCCTGGGAGGAAAGGAGGCCCCAAGTGCAGCATCAAAAGGGTGACTCCGAAGCTTCTGGTGGCTCCAGCACCCTTCAGGCCCTTCGGGGCCACCGACCCCCCCCCCGGTCCAACCACCTCTGCCACCGGTGGGGACCCAAGGGGAAGGAGCAACGTCCGCGGCCCCATCAGTCCCCCGAGGCTGTCGCCACCAAAAGCCGGGCACAAAACAGTGAGTTCGACGCATTCCAGCTGCTTCAGGGCCTGTGCCCCCCCCCAGTCTATCCACCTCTGCCACTGGTGGGGACCTCGGGGGGAAGAAAGTCACAGACGGGGCCTCAATCCTCCGGCCTCGCTGCCCCCAAATGCCGAACGCAGAATCACAGCCAGAACCACAGCCTGATCTCGTTGCCATCCAAAGGCCCTCTGATCGGCCATGGGGCCCACAGAAATGCTGCCTCCCAGTCTCTTCGGAGCCACTGATCCTCCCCCCCTCCTGGCCCAACCACCTCTGCCACTGGTGGGGGCCTAAGGGGAAAGGAGGCATCGTCCGCAGCTCCGCCAGCCATCTGGGAGCGCCGCCGCCGCCGCCATCGCTGCCCGATGCTGTACGCTGCTGCCCAATGCTGGCAACAGCCACAGCCGAGCCCCCGCTGCCCAAGGCTGCCATCCTCATCGCGGGCCGGAACCGCTGCAGGAGTCGCGGGTGTCGCGGCGCCGATGTTGCTGCCGCCGCGGTCACCATTCTCCTCGCCCCCGGACCACCCCCACCTCTGCCACCGGCAGGGGGGAAACCCAGAGGGGAACGGCGGATCCCTCGTCCGCTGCCGTCTCCGTCATGGCCCGAAACCATCGAGGCCGCCGCACCAACGCCGCCGCTGCTGCCACCGTGGCCGTCGCTCCCGCCGGCACTCCCACTGGCCCCATGGCCTCGGCAGACCCCCAACCAGCTCCTGCTGAAGCCTGCCGGTCTCCTCTGGTCCTCCCCCACCTCTGCCACTGGTGAGGGGACCAGGGGACACGGAGGCTCACACCGCAGGCCATCCAGGTCGGAGAAGCTTCCGACGAAAACGTCCGGCCGCCATCTTGAAAATGTGACCGATTATCATAAAATGTTTTTAACAGCTCCATTATCATTACTGCTAAGAACGCATTGGTTTATCAAAGATTTTAAAATATTTGCAGATATCTGCCCTGATTCTATTGGCCAAGAGATTCAATGATGATGATGATAATGATGATAATGATGTTCTGATTTGAGTTTGTGATTTCATCCAGTTTCATCTGATCCACCACTATAAAGGTGAAGCTTTGCAATTCTGAACATTGAACTGTAAGGGAAAGAGAGAAGGGCAAGTATAACTAGTAGATAAATTTAGCTATTCCTTCATTGGTGACATGACTTAAGTATCAGGGCTTTGACTTGCTAAAATACTAATACTCATGAATATAAATTAGTCTTGGGAAAATTAACATGCACCATAGCATCAACTAACAAAAAAGTAGGCATAGATATATTACATATATATATAAAATACATTAGGATCTATATATTAAATACAAGCTAGATGGATATGACCCATGCATATTACACAATCTGTTCTATTTCAAGGATTTCTCTGTGTTAAAAAGGTTGACAAAGGTTGGTCAAAAGACTTAATGCTCTTAGTGTTCCAAAATATAAAAGTTTGATTCAAATAATCATACCAGTTTACCTCAAGAGAGTATGCCAATCATGATCTGAAGGTCAATTTTCAGAGTCCTGAAATCTTAGTTTTGCTCCTAGATGTGCTGATATTGTTTATTTATTTTATTTTATTTATTTATTTTGTCAAACATTTACAATATAATAGAAATAAGAATAAACATCAGTTTAAATACATGAAATAGGAACTAATAATTGGGGACAATAGGACAGGGACAGTAGGCACGATTGTACACTTATGCACGCCCCTTACAGACCTGTTAGGAATGGGGTGAGGTTGATAGAGGTTAGTTTGAGAGTAAAGGAGTGGGGATTTGAGCATGGGACAACAGAATCAGGTAGTGAGTTCCAGACATTGACCATTCTGTTGCTGAAATCATACTTCTTGCAATACAGTTTGGAAACATTTAGTCTATATCTGTTGTGTGCTCTTGTGTTGTCGTGGTTAAAGCTGAAATATTCATTAATTGTAAGATATTGTAACATATGATTTTATGTACAATGCTTAAATCCAATCTTAGCCACCGTAGTTCAAAGATATCTAAGCCTAGAATCTCAAGTCTGGTGGTGTAGGGTGTTCTGTTGAGAACAGAGGAGTGTAGTACTCTACTTGTAAAATACTTCTGGACTTGCTCAATTGTATAAATGTCTGATATACAGTGTGGATTCCAGACAGCAGAGCTATATTCAAGTATTAGTCTAGCAAAGGTTTGTATGCCCTAGTTTGCAAATCAGTATTACCAGAGGAGAAGCTTCGTAAGATCAGATTTACAACTCTTAAAGCCTTTTTTGCAATGTTGTTGCAGTGAGCTCTGGTGCTTAGGTCATTTGATATGAGAACTCCAAAGTCCTTGACAGAGTGAGGGTCATCAACAGGGTCATATCCATCTAGCTTGTATTTAATATATAGATTTTTTTTACCAATGTGTAGGACAGATTTGGAGTTGCCAACTGTTTGACATTCAGACACATAATCAAGGTCACTTTGAAGGATGGCAGCATTGTTGGTGGTGTTGAATAGTTTTACATCATCAGCGAAAAAGATACAGTTACTTATAAGGTGATCACAAAGGTCATTTATATAGAGTGTAAAGAGTGTGAGTCCTAGAACGCTCCCTTGAGGGACACCGCTGTTAACTGGTGCAGGGTTTGGTAAGGTATTTCCTATTTTTACTAATTGTTGCCTGCTTGACAGGAAGGCAGTAATCTGCCTATGAAGAGATCTGGAAATGCTGTAAGATTTTAATTATAATAGTTGTTTGTCATGTACCACTGAGTCAAAGCCTACTGATCACGTACCTGGCTCCCTGCTACATGGCATTGGCCCTGCCTGAGCTCCTGGAGGTTATAGCCGGCCTAGCGGTTGAGACCCGTAGGCTTATGGTCATGGGGGATTTCAACCTACCTTCTGCTGGCGGGATCTCCAGGATTGCTCAGGAATTCATGGCTTCCATGGCAGCCATGGACCTGACCCAATTAATTTGGGACCCCACACACATCGGGGGGTCACACCCTGGATTTGGTTTTTGTCTCTAGCCAGTGGCAAGATGATCTAGGTATGGGGGATATTGTTATAGAGCCCCTGTCATGGTCAGATCATTCGCTCCTTAGGCTGGACTTCTGTTCCGCACCCCCTTGCTGCGGGGAGGCGGAGCCGATAAAATGGTTCCGCCCCAGGCGCCTGATGGACCCAGATAGGTTCCTGATGGAGCTTGGAACTTTTCCTATGGTTCGCACACATGACTCGGTTGGGGACTTGGTGGCCATCTGGGACAGGGTGGTGGCCGAGACCCTTGACCGGTCATACCCTTGCAGCCTCTGACTTGGTGCCGATCCCAATTAGCTCCTTGGTTTTCTGAGGAGCTGAGGGAGATGTAGCTCTGGAAAAGACAGCTAGAGAGTGGTTGGAGGACCAGCCACTCCGGATCTGACCGAACACTAATACGGTCCCATATTAGGGCCTATTTAGTGGCGATAAGGGCGGCAACGCATTCTTACTTTTCCGCCCTTATTGCGTCTGTAGAAATCGCCCAGCCGCCCTTTTTAGGGTGACCCACCCCCTTTTAGGATGGGCTGAGGATTTTTCGAGATATTTTCAGGACAAAATCGCTCAGATTCGGGACAGGCTGGACTCTGACTGGGCAACTCTGGACGGGATGACTGGGGCAGATCTTGTTGAGGTCATCTGGTCTGAGTTTGATCCTGTGACCCTGGAAGACATGGACAGGATACTGGGTGGGCTTAATGCCACCACATGTTTACTGGATCCGTGCCCCTCCTGGCTGGTTCTGGCCACCCGGGAGGTGATACAAGGTTGGTTCCAGGGTATTATTAATGTTTCCTTGAGTGAGGGGCTTTTGCCTGCCACCTTGAAAGAGGCGATAGTGAGTCCCCTCCTCAAGAAACCGTCCTTGGATCCAATATTATTATCAAACTATCGTCCAGTCTCCAACCTTCACTTTGTGGCGAAGGTTGTTGAGAGTGTGGTGGCACGACAGTTCCCTCAACACCTGGATGAAGCTGTCTATTTAGATCCACTTCAATCGGACTTCAGGCCTGGGTACAGCATGGAGACAGCGTTGGTCGCGTTGGTGAATGATCTCTGGAGGACCCGTGACAGGGGTTGTTCCTCTGTCTTGGTCCTGCTAGATCTCTCAGCAGCTTTTGATACTATTGACCATAGTATCTTATTGCAGCGGTTGGGGGGGTGAGAGTGGGTGGCACCGTGTTATGGTGGTTCTCCTCCTTCCTCTCCGACAGTTCGCAATTTGTGTTGGCAGGGGGGCAGAAGTTGACCTCGAGGCCCTTGATTTGTGGGGTGCCTCAGGGGTCTGTTCTCTCGCCCCTGCTGTTCAATATTTATGTGAAGCAGCTGGGTGAGATCATCCGTGGTTTGGGGGTAGAATTCCATCAGTATGCTGATGATACTCAGTTATACATTTCTACCCCAAGCCACCCCAACGAAGCCACTGAAGTGATGACCCGGTGCCTGGAGGCCATGCGGAGTTGGATGGGTATGAACAGGCTCCAACTCAACCCTACCAAGACCGAGGGGCTGTGGTTTCCTGCACCCAGATACAGCTGGCTTATTTCATCGCTGGCTGTGGGGAGGGAAACTTTGACCCCACGGGGAGGGCGTGCAATCTTGGTGTCCTCCTGGATGTACGGCTGTTGCTGGAAGATAACGGCCATCACCAGGGGGGCTTTTTATCAGATCCAACGGATCTGCCAGTTGTGGCCCTTTCTGGATCTGGACGCGCTTCGCATGGTCACTTCTGCCCTTGTCATTTCCTGTCTCGATTATTGCAATGCTCTTTATATGGGGCTCCCCTTGAAGAGCATCCGTAGGCTCCAGCTGGTGCAGAATGCGGCCACGTGGGTGATTCTGGGGGCTTTTCGTAGCTCCCATGTTACCCTGCTCCTGCGCGAGCTGCATTGGCTTCCAGTAGCCTTCTGGGTGCGATTCAAGGTGTTGATGGTCATTTATAAAGCGCTCCATGGCTTGGGACCTGGGTACTTAAAGGACCACCTTCTGCCACCATCGGCCTCCCATCGGCCTGTGCGCTCTCACAGAGTGGGCCTCCTTGGGGTGCTGTCAGCTGGATGATGTCGGCTGGTGATCCTGAGGGTATGGGCCTTCTCTGTGGGAGCACCCTCCCTTTGGAACGAGCTGCCCCCGGAGATACAGACTATCCCTGACCTGCAAACCTTCAGGCGCGCATTGAAGACTCATCTTTTTCAACAAGCCGGTCTGGCCTAGTAATATTGTGGGGTTTTAAATTTGTCATTTTATATACCCTTGTTTTTATTATTCTTATTATTTTTAACTTCAGCCACTGATTTAATCTGTTTTTAAATTTTAAATTTCTTTGTATTGTTTTAATTTGGCTGTGTACCGCCCCAAGTCCCAAATGGGAGAGGGGGCAGTATATAAATTAAATAAACATAACATAACATAACAACATAACATAACATAACAAAGGCTTTGCAGAAGTCTATGTAAATTACATATATTGCTCTGCCCTGATCAAGTAATGTAGTACATATGTTTTTGCAGTGTAGAAGTTGCAAATTGCAGGACAATTTTTTTCTGAAACCAAATTGTTTGTTGGAGAATAGGTTGTTTGACTCTAGGTGGAAGGTAATGCATTGATTAATAATTGATTCCATAACTTTGCATGTGACACAACACAATGAGATTGGTCTGTAGTTTTTAACCACGTAGGGGTCACCTTTTTTGAAGATAGAGATGACCATTGCTAAAGACCATAGGTTTGGTAAGAAGCTGGTTCTCAATGATATCTCATATATTATGCTTAGGGGTTCTGCTATGGCAGTGGAGTGCTTTTTTAAGAAGTATGCACATAAGCCATCAGGATAAGGATGGTTTAGGTGACGTAGTGCATTTTCTTCATTATCTTCAGTAAAGTCCATATCATTGCAGATAGTTGTAATATGATTAAGAAATGTGAGGCATGAACCATTACTGTTTACAAAGACTGAACTGAAGAACGTGTTGAAGAAATTTGCCTTAATGGCTTCATCGCTATAGTCTTTCCCATTTGGTCCTTTTAGGGGTGGGGTGGTTTTTGAGTCTTTAAGTTTGGTGTTTACAAAGTTATTGAAGGCGCAGGTGGATTTTGTGCATAGAAGGTTTTCCACTTGCTTGCAGTGGTATTTGGTGCATTCTGCCTTTATCTGTTGGCATAAGGTATTGTATCAGTTTTTAAAGTTAGTTACATATTTAGTTTTGTTTTTACACCATAAGGAATTTTTTTTAGATTGAAGTTTTCTTATTATTTTGGGTAAATTGTTTTTGAATTGTCAGCACAGAAAGGATGTTTCTAGTAGCAGGAGAAAGCAAACATGTGACTGGTTGTGGGTGGGGAATGAATGACTTGAAAGTGCTTGGAAACCACTTGATAGGTTTCCTACTTTGAAGTAATTCTTCATTTCAAATTCCAATCCTGCTTCAATATGATGACTCAGTAGAAGCTTCAAGCTGCTTTCTAATGAAACTGTTGATTACAGCCTCTTATTTATTTACTGATCAGCTCAATTCTTGATTCAATTCCTGATTCCTCAATTCTGCCTAATTTCAAAGTAACTCTGGGCAGCCAACAGATGGTTGTAAACCACAGATAACAAAATAAATATGAGAACAGTAAAACCCATTATATTTGTGGCAAAGACAAATTAAAGCTTTATAACACTTAGTCGGTTCACTTATTATCCTGGTCTGGCATCAGTGGAAAGAGTCAGATTTTTAAGCCTCTCCTCCATCCCAATGGAGGGAGCCATACAGATCCATAATGCCTATTCCAATTTGTAGTATACAAATATCTTCAAAGTCTTAAAAAGGAACCTAAAAACTAACACAAAGTAATACAAAAGAAAAAAAAGACAGGAAAAAAAAAGAAAGGACAACGGTGCAGAAGTTCTGCTTTCATTTGCAACAAATATACTCTGACTATAAAATTATTTTTATTATTACAAAAAAGCTCACTTTTTCCATTTTGTATATGATATAATTAGGATACACACACAATATGTATATTGGTTTGTTTTTGTGTCAATACACGCAAACATACATACACATACATACATACACATATATCCTAATCATCATAACTACAAGTTATAAGTGCATATTTTTTTGTTTTATTCAAAAAGATTTCCACTTAATGCTAAATGTAAATATTGTTTTTTCTCTAACCGAGGAAGTCAATTTAGACATCTTTGCAAATTATATCTTCTTCACCAATCATTCTTCTTTTGTGGGTAGCATCAAACTTCAGTAATGTTGCTTCAGTTGTCATATATAAAAGCAAAGTTCCATGACTTTTTTCCCTTAGCTGTTTATCCATGAATCCCAAAAGAAAAGTATGTGATTATACATTTGTGTTGAAAATCTTCTGAGTTAGTGTATTTATTTGCATCTTTTTCTTTTATTTTTTTACACATATACCATACATGATAAATTGTCCCTTCATGGTGTTCACGTTTCTAACATAAATTCAAACTACTTTTATACATTCTAGACAATTTCTCTGATGACAAATAACAATGATCCATAATTTTATTTAAAAAAATCTCCTTAAGGCCAGAATATAATATAAATTTCAGTCCTTTGAACCACATATTTTCCCATTCATAATTGCTATTTGACTAATATTAGAGGGAAAATAATTGAGCAATGAAATATGTATCAATAGGAGTTACATCTTGTCTTAAATGCACTAAAATTTCTTGTTAAACTAAACCAAAGATTAGAGTTTTGGAATATGAGTATAGAAAGTTTCCCCATCTCATATTTTGTATCATTAGAATGGGAAAAAGGATGTATAACTATTTTAATTTATTTCTTTAGGATATTGAATCACAATAATATTCTGTTATATTTTAATAATAATTTTCTGTCTCTTTTATAATCTGTAATTGAGTCACCTTATAGGGAAGATGGCTAATGCAAATTTAATAAAAATAAATAAATAAAATAAACAAAGCATGAGACCTAGGAACTGGTTCCTGTAAATGGAACCTGACCCTACCTGTATATACCCAAAAAAGTATTGAGTCCATTAAATTTATATCGGATTATACATAGGATTGTATCTAAAGAACATCAGTGATAGCTGGTGAATAAGCAGTACTTGCCATTAGCAAAGTAAAACATAAAGTCCATATTTGTAAATTAGCTTAAAATATACCAAATTCCAATAAACAAGTTAAAGCAAATAATTTTAAAGATCTCTCCCAGCCATTATTTTAAGGAAATTTAACTTTTCTTTTTGCAAAATACTGGATGATGTTGCAATATTAGTGAATAATTTCCAAATGGAAGTAATCTACTAAAAAAGACTTCAGAATAAGAAAAGAAAACATTATTTAAGAAATTGCTTGCAGCCATTTGCGTTCAGGAGATATATAGATATGAGCACTCAGTAAAATTGCACTAATATGAATTGTTTCATTAGTTGCACATGTCATACCAAAGTGCTAGCTACTATTTAATGTAATGGAAATAATATTTAAAAGGTTCATAGCAGACCATGCTATGTAAGAGTTAACATCGTGTAAATAATTCAGTGCCAGGCTCTGATTTTTAAGATTCTGGGTATACATAAGAAATTTAAATATCAAAGAAGTTTCTGGATTTTTTTTTAGTTCTTACAGGTTTTCATAGGAAATGTTTATTTTGTCATAAAATCATATCATTTAAAAAATCCTCCTCCAACGTCTAAATTGGTAAATGGACCAATGTCATAATTAGCTAACTCAGAACACAAATTTATCCAATCCATAGTTTTCAGATGTATTGCAAACATAGTTCTCTTCTCACATGTTCTTTTCCAGACTAGAATGCAAACATCATCAATAACATTTTGATTGAAAAAATTGACCAAAAGCTGATTATAGATCATTGAAAGACATATGAAATTGTGCCAGTTGTAGGTGAAACAATAGATGTTCTTCAGCATTGGACCATCGTTACTGAGATTTTGGTGGATTATTAAGAATAAAATAATCAAATTAGCTAGCCTCTTTTCCCTGAAATGCACACAAGAATTTTAATTGTTAATACATAGAGAATGTTGATAATTTTCTCCAAATGCACAGAACAAGTTTAATTGTTGATATTTTTAATAGGAGAATTTGCAAACAATACTGATTATTTGGAGTATTTTGAAATTCTGTGTTCAACATTTGTTTCTTTCTTCCACTAGCACAACCAAAAAAGAGGGGGGAAAGCATGTAGACATTTGAAAATAACTAAAAAAAATGTTGCAATGAGATAACATAAAATTGAGTATCAATCCAACCCTAACAAAGCAAATGTCATAGTATATGCCGCCTTTGTGAACTCCCTATTCACAATGTTATTAGAAGACAAAAATAATGAGATAAAATCACCTGATATAGAATATACAATCTCGTGGTTTTTAAAGACTCATCAACAGGGCATTCTACATCACAAGATCAGGCACTAGCACCAGAGTCAGTCCATGGTCAGTCCTATCTAGTCTGGAGCAGAAGTCTCCAACCTTGGCAACTTTAAGACCTATGGACTTCAACTCCCAGAATTCCTCAGCCAGCTTTGCTGGCTGGGAATTGAAGTCCACAGATCTTAAATTTGCCAAGGTTGGAGACCTCTGGTCTGGAATTTAAGTTTAGCTCAAGATTCTAACAATGCATAAATATAGCAATACAGTTCTAGTAAATGTGGTTTTTTTAATATAATAGAAGAAAGCAGAGAAGCAACAAAGCATTTATGAGCCTTGGTGGTGCAGTGGTTAGAGTGCAGTACTGCAAGCTACTGCTGCTCTGCAATTTGGCAGATCGAATTTCACCAGGCTCAAGGCTGACTCAGTCTTTCATCCTTCTGAGATGGGTAAAATGAGGACCCAACTTGTTGGGGGAAATATGCTGACTCTGTAAACTGCTTTGAGAGGTCTGTAAAGCACTATAAAGTTATATATAAGACTAAGTGCTATTGTTATTTAATTACAAAACAGAATAGTCTAAGTATAATGTCTCCCCTTAAATAGCTCAGAACACTAGATTACCTTCTCTACTAGCTCTGATCTGACTATTTTAATCTTCAAAATAAGGCTTTTTTGTGTGGAGATAATCATTATTTATAGAATCTACAATAGCCGTTCTTACATCAAGTCTCTAAACTATAACACAACAACCAGAGAGGAGAAAATAATTGCAAGAGCAAAAAAACAGTGAATTGCCAGAAATAATTTAACAGGACAATGGTGGCTTTCAACTCTGCCTCTCTTTAATGCATCCTGTTAAAAGGTACACATTATCTCAATGCACTGTCAAAAATCTAAGAGTTTCTTATTTTGTTTGTACAACAAATCCGAACAAATAAAGCCAAATGCAAAACCTGAAAGAGTTGATACTAGATTTTTTTCTTTATCTTAGGAAATTAGTGCAAATAAAAAGTTCCATAATTTCTTCTTCCTTTCAGATTTTTGAATATGGATCTTGTTAATTGAGGTTGTTTAGTTATGAGAGAAAACTAAATAAATCAGTTTATGCAGATGCACATTATGGATATGGGACAACTTTTAAACCCAAGGATTGTCCGATCAATCTGTTCCTTTGGTTCTTTTTTAAAAAAAATGCTGGTGGAAGAAAATAATTGTAGGTCAGGATTGAATGTCAGGATTCAGCTTGATTGTGCTAGCTAACTAATGATGCTATCTAGTTGATAATGAAACATCTGCAAGAAAGCAACCAAGCCCAAACAACACCAAACACCTCAGAAAAATAAAAGTGCTGGGAAAGCATCATTGTCCTATTCAATGTTCCATAAAATGGGTATTATTACAAATGGGTACTCCATTTTTAAACATTAATTCTTACAGATCCATTTTCCATCATGAGAATATCTTTTCCAAGGATACACTTTGTTGTGGAAGTCTTGTAATGAAGACTAATAGATGCTAGTAGACTGCTTTCATCCTTCCTTTATAATGTCATGACTGATACACCTCAGTGAATTACAACAATTTATTCCCATTAATATCAGAAAATATTTTGTTTTATAACTTTAATTTTTATGTGTGAACATTAATTGTCAAGCATGCAATCTAATTGTATCTACACCCTATACCCTGTCCATGTCCATCCTTGAAAAACAGATGGCATCTCTTCAGGAGAAATCATAGAAGTTGTCTTGCATTAGAAATTCAGTTATTTTTTGGTTTATTCCATTATGTTACAATGTCAGAAAGCACAAAATGGGAATCAGATTTTACACTACGGTGTAAAAGCGAATATTTGTCTTACAGTGACAGCAGACATCTTTTAAGATTTCTATTACAAGGAAAGACAAATAAAAATGTTGACATCAATCAGACTGATGCTGTTGTACCACATCCTACCAATGGATCTTACCTTGTCTCCTCTAAATTACTTTTGATAACATTCAGAAAGATAACCCATATCTAGGGAAAAACAGAAATACATAACTCTGGCTATGATTTTTTCCCCCTAATGTATTTCTCAGTTATAAAGATCTATTCATTGAGCTTTCACATGGTATGTATTAAATAAATGATTTAGCTAAGTAAATACTTCCAACACATTTTATGGTGCACAGAAGGCTCAGTTGAGACTTCTTCATTTTTTTTCCTTCAAACAATCTCTTAAAAGATTGATAAAATATTTGTCATTATTGTTAAACAAGTTGAATAAATTGAGAAATGAAATCTGTAGTACATATCTCATAATAGATCACTCATAATAAATTAAATGACAGTAAAACATTTCCATCAATATAAAATTTGCTGCCTTTCTCTAAAAGAACAGCTGCTCAGAAAACTGGGTATAAGACAGAACAAACCCTCTTCCTCCCCAAATGAGAAAATTACACATATTGTATTTTTTTTAAAAAAAGTGTGCTTCCCCTCTTCTTTTTCCTGATTAAACAAATCAATCAACAATAAACCATTGCTAATACACACCCTATTTAGGAGATGGTATAACTAAAGCCAAAAGTCAAGCTATTACACTCATGTGAATAATCAATCCAAGGTTAATACACATTTTAAAAAAGCAAACTACCAAGCAACACATATAAAAACTAAGGGAACATTGTAGAGTAGATCAATCTACAGGCAGTCCCAGAACTGGATTTCAACTCACAAGGCAAATTAGGAATTTCAAAACCAAGGCATCATTTCCAACACATATGGTTCTGAACAAGAGTCCATGAAGATAAAGAACTTGAGGATCCATTTCCATTCAATAATCAATGATCCAGAAAAGATATTGCTTGACAAAAGAGTTGCTATCCTAAACAATTCTTTAGATGAATTTTGGGTTGTGTTGTTGAGTTTACAGCTGAAAATGCATTCCTTCAAACTTAGTGAACTTTGATTTTTCTTTTTGACAGTTTTAATTAAACAAAACCTGACCCAGAGGTTTGTTTGAAATCTCTTTATTTCCGCTTCTAATATGAGCAAAGCTCTCAGTAATGATTGCCGCTCATTTTTATCTCTAAAAATGAAATATGAAATCCTAGGTGTTTTTACTCTCTCACACAGTGAGTGAGGGGGAGTAAGAGAGACTTAGAAAATACTGAATTAATCATTTTTACAAGAGGAGAAGGATATTGAACTACCCATCCTGGGCTCTACTATTTGGCAATGAATGCAATTTCATCCCTTGTTCAGTCTATTGTTATTTTAATCTAATTCAATATATTATCTTTTTTCATCTTTGTTAGTATCAAGATTGCTTTGCTTAATGGAGCAGCTCTTCTTCTTAACTGCTCTGGATTAGGAAGACTTGGTTTTTAAAAGCTATATTTTATATTTAACTTAAGAAGCCAGCAGCTATTCCTCACAATAAGCTTTGGTAAAACCTTGGTGTGATCTTTATTTACTTACTAATCCTTCCTATAGTTTATTTGCTAAACTTAGTAACTGAAAAATAATTCAGGAAGAAAGGTATGGCACACAATATTGTTGCCAAGCTCACTGATGGATGCACCAAGAACTAAATTTGACTTGTGGGAGTATTTTTTTTTTAGAAGTATTGAAATAGTCAGGAAATCTCTGCCTGTGAGCAATTCTATAACACAAGGAATGATAAGGTAGTACTAAGCTCATATGTGCAGAATACCTGAATCAGCCTCTTTTAAATTTTAAGGTCCCATAGATTCACAAGACTCTTCTTTATAGTACTAAAATTAGAACTTATAGCACATTCACACTGGCAAAATTATCATTTATTAGCATGCACAATGCTAATGATCATACAATGATCATTGGAGTCCTATAAGGTTACTGATATATACACCAGATAAGATGAGGGGGTAATTTATTATAGATGCCTCTCTGACACTTTCAAATTTTGCATCATCATAAATGAATCTTTCCTGACTCTCCCATTCTGATACTATCATTAGCTAACATAAACATTTGTTATTTATTATGCTTATTGAATCTTCTGATAATTAAAAAAACAGCACTATTTTCAGATTCCTTTCCAGGTCAGTATTATCCATTCCCACAGTTTCCTTTTTTTCTTATTATTTTAAATATATTTTATTAGCTACTTTTACAGGGAAACACTAAAATAAAATTATTAAGTTTCATCAACAATAAAAAATGTGGCAAAACAACTGGAGCACCACTTGAATACTATTGGCATGGACAAAATCACCATCAGTCAATTGCAAAGGGAAGCTTTACTCAGAACTTACATTCTTCAACAATCCAACATCATGAAACATCAACATTTGCCTATCCCAGGACCTCGGTAAGGACTCTATAGGTCTCTATAAAAATGCCAAATCCAGTCTGAACATCTTGCAGACTGTTATTATTATTATTATTAGTCTATACAAAAGAAAACCTCCCATTTTAGGAAATCTCAGGCATCAAAAACTTTTTCCCATTGACTTTCAGTGATATTTTGAACTGTAATATTTAAGAATCTGCATATCTTTTTAGGGATGAATCATCACATTTCCTATCTGCAATAGTCTGATGGCAGTATTCATATTCTATCATGTTTGACTTGCAGATATTATAGTAGAATAGTAAGGAAAACACACAGAAAGAGAGAAGCATATAATATTTACTGTCATTGTAGTTGATCTTTCAGTCATCTATTCCCTCAGATTATCCTTCTAAAAGAAGCTATTTCTGAAAATCCTCCCCCAACCAATTATTTAATCCTAAAGTTCAATAATTCTACCAGTTATACAAAACTTGAATGAAAACAAGATTGGTAACAGGATTGTTAAGGCTTTTTTATTGGTTTCAGATAAAATGTACGTCTTTCCCACAAGACAAGACCAGAAAAATAGCAAAGCTAAATCATGGTTTTCTAAATAAGTGACATAATTTACTCATATTGCTACATAATACATTAACAAAACAAAATTTATGAGATATATGCAATTCTTGCTTACTGACTGGCTCATTTAGCAACCATTCAAAGTTAATGACAGTTTAAAAAGGAAAAAACAGTTTTGCAGCCAATCCTTGCATTTACATCTATCACAGTATCCTGCATCATCTCTGTTCACATACTTTGCAACCTCCTTGCATTTATGGCTGTCACAGTGTCCTATGATCATGTTCATGTGCTTTGCAACTAGCTTCCAACAAGCAGAATTAATGGAGAATACAAAAATGAAATCACGAGTCAAAATGATGTCTTGCTTAACAACGATATAGCAATATGTATATATAATGTCACTTATGTCAGGGTTCCAACCAATGTTCTAATTAAATCACAAGCCTTAGGCCAAGCTTCAAAAGAAATCCAGTCATTTATTAGGGGCTTCATGTCAGCACGGACCAGATGAAGCCAACTCTGACCTAACTTAATTCACACTTTGGCTCTGACCCTGTCTCCCCTTCCCCCCAAGATGTGTCATCGGTCACATTCCCCAACAAAATATTTTTGAGGTAGAAGTCACTCCCTCCAGCCATTGTGGATCCCCGTGGAGATGACCTTGACATTGCCAGCTGGAATATGCTTTGTTTTGACTGAAATGCAAGTTCCACAATGGAGCTGCGAGGTTCGCTTCCCTATCCCCCTTGCCTATGGCAACTCGACAGCAGGTCAGGAAAGCTTCATGAGTTAACAACTTATTTAGCAAACTATGGTTTAATCCTTGTCTCATCATAAGTTTTATGGTGAAATTTGAAACATGCATCACTACTACTATATTATTAACAGCATATGTTCTTGAAAATATTTTTTAAAAAAAAAACATTGTTATTTTTAATGCTAGATAAAATAATTTCATAAACAGGGAGACCTAAGTACAATTTTTGTAGTTTTTCACTGTAGACTATATAGAAATCTATTACTCCATCTTTTCATTTTTAGAATATAAAAGAATTTGAAAAATTGGTGAAAAAATATCTTAAATCCAATATTTAATATCAGAAGTGTATAATTCTTTCCAGTTGTGTAAAACAATCTGTTTTTTTTTCAAATTCTAGCTTTAATAAAGGCAAAGTTCTTCATAAAAAGTCAAATTACAGCTTTGACTGTGACATGATAGTAATTTAATAATGGAGAAGATAGTTTGCTTTGGAATCAGTCTTGACTTTGGGCCAGTCTTTTATCCTAAAGTAGCTTAATGGATGTGTATGAAAAGAAAATTGGAAAGAAGGAACCTGCATGTTAGTTTGAGCATGGGCTGGGCTGATAATTACTGCTTCTCAGTCCATTGTTCCCCTTGTAAGTTGAAAGTTGTAGGTTGGGGCTTCTGCCACTTCTATGCTGTAACCAGAGGTGGGATTCAAATTTTTTAACAATGGTTCTGTAGGCGTGGCTAAGTTGGTGGGCCTGGCTTGGTGGTCATGTTATTGGCTGGGCGTGGCCAACTCTATATCATTCACATTGAGGTACGCATCTCCTCGCCTGGCCTCTCATGACTGTGGAGATGCTGCAACAGTCGTAAGTGTGAAAAATGGTCATAAGTCACTTTTTTCAATGCCATTGTAACTTTGAATGGTCACTCCACACAAGCAAAGTACCGGCAAAGGAGGGGAAAAAAACTCCAGAGAAGTTCCTGATACAGGAAGTCTAGTCCTGCCAAGAATGTAATAAGGGTTAACGGAGAGGCAGTTTCTGTAAGCAACACCAGAATGTTTCCTTCCTGCCTGCCTTACAGGATTAGGTCAGTAATTTCTTCTAACAATCGGTTCTCCGAGCTGCTTAGAATGTTAACAACCGGTTCTAGTAAATAGGTGCAAACCTGTAGAATCCCACCCCTGGCTGTAACAATAAACATGAGTTGTGTTTCAGATCTATCTGTGTGCCTCTCTTTCTTTTTTTTACAATGAAGGTGGAATATGCTGGGAGCTAAAAAGCAGCAGGAATTCTGGATCTACTTTCCAATTCTATTGATAAACAGAACACAGTAAGATTTCACCACTTAGTCAATCTTTAGAGACAGAGTTGTGCAGTGGTTAGAGTGCAGTACTGCAGGCTACTTCTGCTGACTACCAGCTGCCTGCAATTTGGCAGTTCAAAGTTCCCCAGGTTCAGGGTTGACTCAGCCTTCCATCCTTCTGAGGTGGGTAAAATGAGAACCCAAATTATTTGGGGCAATATGCTGATTCTGTAAACTGCTTAGAGAGGTCTGTAAAAACACTGTAAAGTCTAAGTGCTATTGCTTAATCCTGGGATTCATATTCTGGGAAGCTTTATTTTATTTATCAAAAGTGGTGCAAATGGTTAGAATGCAGTACTGCAGACTAATTCTGCTGATTGCCAGCAATTTGATTCTCACTGGCTCAAGGTTGATTCAGCCTTTCATCCTTCCAAGGTCAGTAAAATGAGGACCCACGTTATTGGAAGCAATATACTGACTCTGTAAACTGCTTAGAGATAGCTGTAAAGTACTGTAAAGCAGTTTATAAGTCTAAGTGCTAAGTGCTAGTGCTATTTTTATCTTGAAACAGACAACTGGCCTTGGATAAAAGGGAACTGTCCCTTTAACTGTATGCAGGGCCCATAATAATAGAATTCACTACTCCTCTTACAGCAAAAGTCAAAAATATTTGATGAATTTGTGAAATTACTTGAAGGCTCATTTCTCACCAACACCATCAATTATTATACAGGGATTTCACAAATAAGTTGAACCTCCTGGAGAAGGTATTACTGCTTAAACCATAGAGCTGCATAATCTCTCTCAATACTTCAGATTTGGGGATTTAGAAGAGATATCGAGGGATTGTCTTGCATGTGGGGTTTATGAAGATGAATTCCAATGAATGTTCATGTCTGAGAGGTTTGTCATTTGAAATAGCTCAAAAAAAATCAGCATCACTACAAGTTACAGGCATCAAGGAGGTAGCAGCTTTTGCTATCTATACCAAGCAGACTAAAAATTCTGCACAGCAAGCAGAATATAAGAAATGCATCATCCACAAATTCTTTAGAGAGGCACAAATATATCTGTGTGAAGAATTAAAGGTATGGAAAACAGATTTTTTTTAAAAAAAAAAAAGAAGAGAAAAGAAAATGAGCCAATTAAATAAGTGAACAACCAAGGAACTGAACCGAGGAATCACATCACTTAATTTTAAAAAGAAGATGACTTTTTACAGAATTATGGAAACCAGCTCATTTCAAAACTGTGATGACAAGTCTCAAAATGATGCAGTGTCAGCAATAGTATTTATTTGTGGTGATTCTTCAGTAAGAATATTTTTTTATTTCATTTTTTTCCATTGGAACTTTCTCTCAAATTTGGAGTCCACTATATTTTCTGCATAAGTATAAACAAAAAGAAATTGATCTTACTGGAGGTTGAAATGATGATTGCAGCTTCCCCCGAAGAAAGCTTCTAATCATCCCTACGGAAAGGAAAACAAAATCACATTACAATCAAATCAAATCACATTACAGAAAAAGACTGGTTCTCATCACTAGGAATTAGTATCCAAATAATTCAGGCCGTTAGGTTTAGTAAAGACTTCATACTGACTTTGCTTGACTCATTAAGGAAATAGTTGTGGTTGATTCATATTAAATGGGTTTGAAGGGAACATATTAGGTTATGGCAGCATAACCTATTGCTCAACAAGAAATAACTTCTACTGAGTTACTTATGATGTGATAGCTGAAAGTTTGACTTGACCATCTCTATCAGGATTTATCAGGGAGGATCTGCGCAAGCTGCATTGGTTGCCAGTGGCCTCTTGGGTGCGCTTTAAAATTTTGGTGTTAACTTTTAAAGCGCTCCATGGCATCGGACCAGGATATTTACAAGACCACATTCTGCCATTTTCCTCCCACCATCTGGTGCGCTCCCACAGGGAGGGTCTCCTGCGGGTCCCGTCGGCATCTATGTGCCGGCTGGTGACTCCGAGGAATAGGGCCTTCTTTGTGGGGGCGTCTGCCCTCTGGAATGGGTTGCCCCCGGAGTTACGGACAGCCACGGACCTGGGGACCTTCAGGCGTGCTTTGAAAACCTGGCTTTTTGAGCAGGCCGGCTTGGGCTGATTTTAGTTTTGGGGTGTTTTGTTTTTATTAAATTTTAGGGTTTTAGAGTATGGTTTTAAATTTGTTTACAGCCAGGGTGGGGTTTAGTTTAGTTTTATTGTTCCACATATTTATTGTTTTAACTGTATGGTTGTGCACCGCTCCGAGTCCTTCGGGAGAGGAGCGGTGTATAAATAAATATTTATTATTATTATTTTCAGGACAAAGATGACTTTATGGGGAGAGCATGGAACTCTGGATCTGAACCCAGGAAGCTTCCCTCTTTTTTATCATTACAATCACTTGATCTGTATAACTCCAATTTACAGATAGATCACCATGATATCACCACATTTATCAATTAAAAAGATGTTCTTCTTAAAGAATATGAACTAACTACAAAACTGCAAATCTCCACATAAAACTTGCAATTTTTTAAATAACAATGCTTTTATGAAAGTCCATTTGTTTGCTAAAACTTCTCCCTCCCCTCACCTTAAAAAAAAACAAAACAGAGTCCTCCAGCATACATAGGGTAAAAACATATGAAAGAAAAATGAAAGCTATAGGAGTATAATACATACAGCGCTGAATAAAATGAATCCCATTGCCTTGTCTTTGTAAGTAATGATTCAATTAGAACAGCATTTTTCTTCTGCCATGGAATTCTATACTTTGTACAAATGGAATGGAGACCTTAAAAATAGCAATGGGTCCAATTATATTTGAAGGCTGACAGATAACTACAACTTTTCAGGGATGAAACAATTAGTGGAGCAGCACTTTGCACAAATGTACTGTGGTGCCTTTCAAAAAAAAAATCTAAAACATCCTTGAGCATTCTCTTAAAAACGTAATTAATAGGTCTTAGTCTTTCTCTCTCTTTCTTTCTCTCTCTTTTGAAGAAAGCATTCACTTCAACTTTGACCAATGAAGAAAGTGAAATAATACTAAAATAATACATTTTAATTGCCAGAGCATAACATGTTAATTACATTGATTTGGAAAATCTTTGACCAAGGCACAAACTTTGTTTCATTTTTTTTACCTGCAGCACAATTCCTCACAATGATCCCCAAAGTAATTTCATAAATTGAAACAATTATGAAAAAATGATATATAATAATATATAATATATTATATAGCCAATGACCTATACCAAGCCAAATTCTTAGGTCACCTTCAGGTATTGTGCATTAAAATCTTTCCAGATTCAGTAGAACACATACTGGCTTAAGTTACTGTCCTTGCACTAATAAGATGTTTTGTAAGGTTCAATAGAAACATGCAGAGTTCTGCATTTCCTTTCTTGCTCTCTTCTTTTAAACTTCATTTTCAATTTCCCAATTAAAAAAAATTCTGCCTGACTAAAGCCTTTGTTCACAATTAAGCTGTTGATTTAATCTGAGTATGTTCTGTAACCAGATTAGCTGTGAGAGAAAGTGTAAATGGTTTCCCACCACCCCACATATCCATTCAAGCGTATCCAATCCTCTCCAAGTCTATGGACCAGCACTCCTAACATTTCTCAATCTTGTATGCTGTGGTTATGGTTGGTTTTGATGGTACCTAGCCACTGTGGTTTTTTTTGGCAACTTGGTTTGCTTCTACCACTGACCATTTCAAACAGAATTGCCTATTCCAGCAAGTTTGAATGCATCACATAGCCGAAACAAGTAAGGTAGAATTTTGTAATTTTGCCTTCCAGCAATCTGTCTGGTTGTATATGTTCCAATTCTTGCTTGGGTATCACCCTTGCTGTCCAAGAAATGTGCAGGAGTTTTCTCCAACACCACAGCTCAAATTAATTGGTTTTCTTCCTGTTTAGTTTTTCATGGTCCAACTTTCACAACAATAGGTAACTATGGGAAACACGATAGTGTAGATTAATCTGCATGTAGTTGCCAAGATGATGGTATTGCTTTTCCATACTCAATACATGCTCACCATGGCTATGTGGTTCAATGCTGAATTCTTGAGCTTATTTTTTCTCTTCACTGTCAATTGATCTTTTGACATTTCCATTCTTCACAGTGGTCACGAGCCTTTTTTTATATTCATGAAGACACAAATTTCTGGTTCTTTTTCTTTAATCTTTTGATCAGATGTTTCAGTTCTCATTTGGTTTCTGAGAGGAGATTTGTGTTGTCAGCAAAGATTGATGTACGTTCTTTCAATCTGAATTTTGATTCTTAAAGTTTCAGCTTTCTCATGATCACTCCAACATACAGATTGATCAAGAAATATGAAAGAACACAATATTGTCACACTCCTTTTTGAATCAATCAGTATCTCCATATGGGTTCACAAAGTGACTTCCTGATTTGGACTGCACCAATTTGACTAGACATATTAACACCACCAGGTCTTCCAGGGCTCTCCATTGTGTGATCTACATAATTTAAAGCTTTCTTGCATATAATAAAACAAATGAGATGTTATTTTCAGATTTTGTTCATGATTTAAGTAGATTATAAGGTCTTAAAGAGAATCTTTTTCACATGAGGAATTAGGGCAATTGTACTGTACTGTATTTGAAGCAATCCTTGCAGTGGCCTTTTTTGACAATGGAATGAACACTAATTGTTCCAATCCTGTGGCCATTTGTTTATTTCTGGCACAAGGCTGTGAGGGTTATGAAGACATAGATCACAGCAATGAGGCCTTGTTTAGCAGTTGGCTCACTGCCCATGCAACTTCTTTCTGAAGGATGGATGGTTCTATATCTGCTTTTATTTCATCATCATCCTGAGGGGCTCTTTGTTGTTAGCATATAGGACTTCAGTATATTCTTTCCATCCATTCTTGACATCTAGTTGGTCTTTCTTTTGCTTGTTTTTGATTACTCTTTTGTGAACAATAAAGAGTGTTTGAATTTTTTCGACTTGTGTAACTAAATTCCTGATGTGGCCCTTTCTGTAGCCCTAGCTGTTTGTAATGGTGGTTCTAATAAACTTTTCTTGCTGCACTTCATACATTTGTATCCCATCTCCTTGCTTCCTCCTGTTTACCTGTTGTTTTGGCTGCTTTGCTTTACTCAGCTATTCAGATGGTTTCACCCAAGAATCACTAGTGCTTTTTTTCCTCTGGCTTCTTCTACAACATGTGTGTCACTGCTGTTGCAATAATGGCAGATTGAATTTCTTGCCTTAGTATATTGAGCCTCTTTTTAGCAATGTCCAGAAGCTCAAACCTATTTTTTAAAATCTCAATTGCATATGTGGAAGGGATTTTGGTGATGACAAACTTCTCTGCTGGATCTGCCATTTTAATATTACATAATTTGACTCTGATCTGAACTGCAGTTGGCACTCAAATAAGTCTTGACAACTGAGAACTGAACCAGACCATTGACAGTTACATAAGACATAGTTGATTTGATTATGATAGACTATTTGGTGATTCCAAATTTATAAATGACAATTATGCTATTTGAATTGGGTATTTATAATATAAGAATGATAATCATGACAAAATTGAACCAAATGATCACATGCATCATTCCTCTGTTGAAATCCAAAGCTGCTAGTGATGCCTGTTGCTGCTTGACTGCCAACTTTTGCACTGAAACTATTCTGTAGGTAAATACTGTAATATCTTTTTTGGGCACTTGCACTGAAAGGTTATTTTTTATGCTGGCATAGAAATCCTCTATTTCAAGCTCCATTGCATCAGTCATTGGGGCATAGATTTTGACAACTGTGATTCTGAGGGGCTTGGACAGATTTGGATGGTCATAATGCAATCATTAACCATCAAGAAGCTTTCCAATGCTTGGGCAAATTTCTTGCTTGCAATAAATCTATTTGTTTTCCTGGTGTCATGTCCTGAGTAAAAACAGATAATACCCTGGTTCATTGCTCAGACATTCCAAAATCCATATGAGAGCCAACACCAATGTGTTTTCAATTGCCACAAGCAGATCATTAGTGCCTTGACTCTGTGAGTGTGTGAGAGAGAGGGGAGAGGAGGTGGGAAGGAGGAAGGAGAGATGAAGCTGGTAAAGTAAAGAGGATGTGGAAAGTAAAGGCCAAGGTGGTGTCAGTGATGGTAGGAGAACCCAGGGCTGTGATTCCTAAGTTGGGAGAGTTAAATTCCAGAGATAATAACAAAGCTCTCTGTCAACAGAGAACAGCTGTGATATTGCATAGAAAATGATATTGCTTAGATCAGGGTACCACATCCCCCATACTATGGCCCACTACTGGGCTGTGGCTTATTTGTAACCAGGTTTTATGAGTGGTGGGATGGCATGTATGCACAAGCTAGCAGCTCTCTACTACTTTGCAATGAAGATGGCAGTAGCAATAGTACTTAGACTTTATATCACTTCATAGTGCTTTATAGCAAGGGTTCCCAACCCCAGGCCATGGTCCATTTGGAATCAGACCATATATCAGACCATAGGACGTAGATGGCATTGGTCGCGTTGATAGATGAACTCTGGAGGGCTTGGGACAGGGGTTGTTCCTCTGTTCTGGTCCTATTAGATCTCTCAGCGGCTTTTGATACTGTCGACCACAGTATCCTATTGTGACAGTTGGGGGGGTTGGGAGTGGGAGACACTGTGTTACAGTGGTTCTCCTCCTTCCTCTCTGACCACTCGCAATTTGTGTTGGCAGGGGGGCAGAGATCGACCTCGAGGCCCTTGTGTTGTGGGGTGCCTCAGGGGTCTGTGCTCTCACCTCTGCTTTTCAACATTTATGTAAAGCCGTTGGGGGAGATCATCCGTGGCTTCGGGGTGGAGTTCCATCAGTATGCTGACGACACTCATTTCCACCCGGGCCACCCTGACGAAGCTGTTGAAATGATGACCCGGTGCCTGGAAGCCATGCGGAGTTGGATGGGGGTCAACCCAGCCAAAACCGAGTGGCTGTGGTTTCTTGCGCCTAGATACAGTCAGCTCATTTCATCGCTGACTGTGGGAGGTGAAATCTTGGCTCCCATGGAGAGGGCGTGTAATCTGGGAGTCCTCCTGGATGGGTGGTTGTCATTGGATGATCATATATCAGCCGTCACCAGCGGGGCTTTTTATCAGGTCCATAAGATCTACCAGTTGCGGCCCTTTCTGGATCGGGGTGCATTGCGTACAGTTACCTCTGCTCTCGTTACCTCCCGCCTAGATTATTGCAATGCTCTCTGCATGGGGCTCCCCTTGAAGAGCATCCTGAGGCTTCAACTGGTGCAGAGTGCAGCCGCGCAGGTGATCTTGGGGGCTTCTTGGAGCTCCCATATTACACCGCTCCTGCACGAGCTGCACTGGCTTCCGGTGGCCTTCCGGGTGCGATTCAAGGTGCTGGTGACCATCTTTAAAGCACTCCATGGCTTGGGACCCGGGTACTTGTGGGACTGCCTGCTGCTACCATCGGCCTCCTGCTGGCCGGTGCGCTCCCACAGAGTTGGCCTCCTCGGGGTGCCGCCGGCTGGCTGATGTCGGTTGGCAGCCCCGAGGGTGCAGGCCTTCTCTGTTGGGAGCACCCTCCCTTTGGAATGAGCTACCGATGGAGATGCGAGCCATTACTGACCTACTGGCCTTCCGACGAGCACTTAAGACCCACCTTTTCCAACAGGCTGGTTTGGCGTAACATTATGAGTAGGGTTTTTAATTTGATTTTAATCTTTTATGGGTTTTATTGGTCTTAGCCATCTATTTAATTAATTTTTAAACTCTTTTTAACTTTTCTATTTGTATGTTTTTATTGTGGCTGTTCACCACCCCGAGTCCCTTTTTTGGGAGAGGGGGCCGGTATACAAATTAAAATAATAATAATAATAATAATAATAATAATAATAATAATAATAGCAGCAGGCAAGTATGTGAGCATGCATAGCTCTACCTGCATGAACATGCTTGCCTGCTGCTTCTGTGAAACCATTCTCTCTCCCTCCTGCCACAACCACCGCCATTCCACAAAACCAGAAAGGTTGGGGACCACTGGTTTACAGTATTTTCTAATCAGTTTACAGAGCCAGCATATTGTCCCCAACAATCTGGGTCCTCATTTTACTGATGTCAGAAGTATGGAAAGCTGAGTCAACCTTGAGTTGGTCAGGATCAAAATCCTGGTAGTGGGCAGAATTAGCTCGCAATAGTGCACTCAAACCATTGTGCCACTATGCCTCTAGAATGATAAGATAGTATTAATACTCATGATTTGTACTACCTCAAAGAGCAGACAGAATCTGGCTTTTTCTCAGAGATAACATGATTTAATCTCCATTATTATTTTAAATCAGTTTCATTTCTCCCTTCCCCACCTCGCCTCCACAAACTCTGAAGATTACAAAAACATAACTGAGAAGTGTATGCAGTCTCTGGGCTAGGCACTTTTTGCTGTTCAGAAATATTTGGAAGCAAAGAGAATTAAACACTGCAAAATTATAAAGTTGTATAGCTATAGTTCCTATAACAATAAGAAAGATAGCAATAACTATGGGAATGGAAAGCAATGACCACTGGAAGAGCTAGCTTTAGCTAATGCAATGTGCAAAATTGTCCTTTGGCTTAGCAAAGATATCAACAAAGTTTGCTTAGTTGAGAATGAATGAAACACATAGAGCAGTGATGGTGAATCTTTTTGTTGTGGTGTGCCAAAAGCGTGTGTGTGCTGGCACCCACAATGCAATGTACCCTGCCACTCCCTGTGCATGCGCGTGCAACACCCGTGCCCCACTCCCTTATCTGCACTGCACATGTGCTCACCTCCCAGCTGATTTTCGGCCTGTTTGAGGCCATTTTCGCCCTCCTGGAGGCTCAAAAGAAGCCTCTGTAGCCTTGGGAGGCCGAAAAACAGATCTGGAAATACTGGAAGTGCCCGTTTTCAGCCTCTGGACTGCTTCTGGAGGGAAGCCTCTGGAGGCTGAATGGGTCTGTTTTGGCACTTCCAGTATTCCCGGAAGCCTGTTTTTCGGCCTCCCAAGGCTGCAGAGGCTTCCCTTGAGCCTCCAGGAGGATGAAAACGGCCTCCCCTGAGCTCCAGATGCCCTTTGTAGGATGAAAACGAGCACTTCCGGTATTTCCAGAAGACCCATTTTTCAGCCCCCCGAGGCTGCAGATGCTTCTCTTGAGCCTCCGGGAGGGCAAAAATACCCTCAAATGGGCCGAAAATCAGCTGGGAGGTGCACATATGCACAGTGCAGGTAAGTTTGGCTGGGCTCACATGCCCATAGAAATGGCTCTGCGGGCCACCTTTGGCACGTGTGTCAGCCTTCAAGATTTCTTCCTTTATTTCTTTTTCTCTGCTTTGCATCTTTCGGCTGCCATAAGTAACGGGAGGGGGGAAATGGGATAAGTAACGGGAGGGGGGAAATGGGCTATGATATATTTGGGAAGCGTGCTGGAGTGTGTAGGAAACGAAACTGTATATCTAGGGGGAGGGGGAGTTTTACTTAAGTTTCTATTCCTTGCTTTTCTATTCCTTGCTATGCGCAAAGGCGACTCCTTATCAAAACTATGCCAAGGTCAACGGACAGAGGCCTCATCACCACCTGAAGATGCCCACATGATGCTATGCATATTTCCTCATTGGAGGAGCAATATGGACTGTTGGGGGTGGGAACGTTGCCATCACTTTGTATATGTGTTTTTCGCGCTCATTTCTTCAGATTCAGAATTCTTTTGTTGCTACCACTTTGATTTCTAGTAAAAGATATCTTTACTCTAACAAAATGGAGTTTAAGTGTTTCTTTCTTGGATATTGAATGGAGCACCAGCTGACATTATTCTGAATCTCACTTTTACCAGCCCACCCGGAGAAAACCCAAATTTTCTTCCGAGGGGGTTTGCTAACAAACAATGTCTAGCCCAGCCAGCGACCGAGAAGACCAGGGAGCGACTGGAGGACCTGAATCCCTGCTGATGGAGGGAGCAGAAGAGACTGACTTCTTAGCAGAGCTAAGTCTTGGCGAAACCCCAGCTGTGAAGCCTAAATGGTCCCTGGGAGTCGGTTGGAAGGATCCTGAGGAAAGGCCCCCTCCAGGAGTGACCACAACCCGTCGCCGAGGGAAAGATGAGCCATGGCAGATGCTTTGTCCAGATTACCTCAGTATAATAGTGCCCGCCAGGAAGTGATAAGACCTATCATCCCAACTGAGCAGTTGGCAGCTCCAATGGTTACCAGAGCCCAGAAGAAAAAAGAGGTTGATGTGTCAAACGATTTATCGGCACAATTGAAAGAAGCTCTAAAACTGGATGATTGGTTCCTGACCCACTCGAATGACTGTACTATCAGAGATGGGTTGGCCTGGGTGGGGGCCAAATTATATGTACCGGGAAAGCTAAGGCACGAAATTTTACATCAAGCTCATGATTCTAAACCTGCTGGACATTTTGGGTTCGTGAAAACCCTACACTTGGTCAAAAGGCAATTTTGGTGGCCCACGTTGAAAAAGGACATTGAGACCTATGTCGCTAGTTGCCCTATTTGTGCTTTGGCTAAGAGGCCGCCTGGTAAACCAGCAGGCTTATTGCAGAACGTGGCTAGACCAACGGCCCCATGGAAGGAAATCTCCATGGATTTTATTGTAGAATTACCTGACAGTGGAGGAAATACAGTCATTTGGGTTGTGACAGATCTGTTTTCCAAACAGGTACACTTTATACCCTGCGCGAAGATCCCGTCAGCGAAGACGTTAGCTAAGTTGTTTATTCTGCATATTTACAGGCCACATGGAGTCCCTGAACGCATAATCTCTGATAGGGGTGTCCAATTTACCTCAAATTTCTGGAAAGAGTTCCTGAAGTTACTAGGCTCCGCCCAGGGGTTAAGCTCCGCCCATCATCCACAAACCAATGGGGCCTGCCATAGGTTCACCATCATGGACATAGAGTTACATCTTGAAAGCATGTAGAAGTCCTCTGAATATCCTTCTTGTGGAATTGTCCTCCCACTGTTCCTTTTGTCTAGAGCAGGGGAGTCAAACTCGTATCATCACAGCATCGACATGTGACATATCACAACTTTTTTCTCCTTTGCTAAACCGGGCATGGATGTGGCCAGCAAGTTTGACAACTCTGGCCTACGGCTTCTTCATTTTAACCTACTGAATGAATAAACAAGTGAACAGACTTTTTGCGGACCAACTTTGCTTTTGTCCAAAGGTCTACAGGAGTCATGTCAGATGATGTAGAAACATGCTTCCAGAAGGGATTACAAAAATGTCCCTTGTTTCAGTTTTTGTTATTTTTGGAGAGTTAAAAGGATAGTTATATTTTAAAGATAAACTGTGATTAACCATTACCTTATTTTAACAATGAACTCAACATTGCATTACATGAATCCAGCCATTTTGCTGCCAAATTTTTAATGTTTTGGAAGATGAATTGTATCTTTCCACTTTTCAGAATTCATGTACTCAACTTATTCATATTTTAAACAGGTTTAAAAACAAATGTGTGATGCACATTTGGATGGGAAGAAGCCAATTGGCTATGAGTTTCTATATCTAATAATTAATAATTAATAAATACCTTCCCAGGTATTTATAGTCTGTTTGGGAAAATTATCTTGTAGTAACTGTAGCAGCTACAGATCATGGCAAGACCTACAAAGTGAGCATCCCTGCAACCCCTGATTGACAAAGATTTTCAAACTTGTCTTTCATTTAGCAATAGTATTTAGACATATATCTCTTCACAGTGCTTTATAGCCCACAGAGTGGTTCACAGAATCAGCATATTACCTCCAACAATCTGGCTCCTCACTTTACTGACCTCAAAAGAATGGAAGGCTGACTCAACCTTGAGTCAGTGAGAATCAAACTGCTGAACTGCAGGCAGTTGGCAGTCAGCTTAATTAGCCTGCAATACTGCATTATAACCACTGCACCATCACAGGTCATTTATGGATAGATTCAACCACTGTAAAGCTCACCTTATTCGTATCCACAGATATTGAAAGATAATAGCAGGAGGTTGATCTTCTTTCTATTGTTATGCCATGCCAAAAAAACCATATACAGTTTCTCCTCTCATATTTTCCCATGCCTTTTTTGGCAAGTAATAACTCTGTCTGCAATAGTTAGCTCATATATTAGACAAAGGCAGAGCAAAAATATGCCTAAAACAATGAAAACAACAAAGATGGGCCACAGCTGACATTTGATGGTGTCAAGGGACCAGCAATAGAATATAAGTACCAAAGAAAAGGATCTTTATAGAAAGTCATCAGAAAAAGGAGGGGAAAAGGGAGCTGAACAGTGTAGTGATTAATTCTCTTCTCTGTGCCATTAATACCACATGAAGAACCCTCAAGGACACCAAGAATAATAGAAAAAGCAATTAATTTGAGCTTTATTCCCATTACGCTCCCATAATTACATTCTGAAGATGAAATGTATTTATACAAGGGTCAAAGGATTTTATCTGAGTTACAGTGGTCTCCTGGTTCTTTACCACTGAAACTATTTGTTTCATCTTGAGATTGAGGGGGTGGGTAGAAAGCAAAACTAACCATTTCAAAACACTAACAAGACATATTTAAAAAAAAAGGGGGAGGAGGGAAAGAAATCACCTGCACATGAACAAAGGGCCTGTACAATTCGAAGGGCCCATAAGCAAAGGTTTCACTTCTCAAGCCCTGAATTTCATTAGCATCCATTACATTCATAACAGAAGAAAAAGAAAGGTAAAATACATCTGAATAAGAGAGAGAGAGAGGAAAAAAAAGTGTGAAATGGTATTAATTCAAATGATCATACATTTCTTGTTCCAAGTATCTATACTTCAAAATGCAAAAGGTGGGGAGAAACTATTAAACTTTTTTAAAAAGCAAAATTTCAGCTGGAGAAATAGGACTTGTAAATGGAAGGCTTGATATAAATGAAAAAGAATTACTGAAGGAACATTACCACCTCACCATGATGAGCAGAAATGAATCAGTTTGGGTGAATTAATCTTACCTGTCATTAAGTCTTAGTAAAAGCTGAAAGAGTTTTAGCCTTGCAGTGCAGTTAGAGATAAGAAAATAGCTCAGAACAACAGGGACCACCAACCCATTGCAAATAATACTGAAGACCTACCTGATGTCAGATTTGAAAAGGACTTGCATCTTTTCAAGGCTACCCATATAGGAGATTTAATAATAATCATTCAATAAATGCACAATAACCCAAATTATTTCCTTACTGTCTGTCTGTCTACTATCTATCTATCTATCTATCTATCTATCTATCTATCTATCTATCTATCTATCTATCTATCTATCTATCTATCTATCTATCTATCTATCTATCTATCTATCTACCTACCTACCTACCTACCTAGCATCTATTTTTAATATAATCTATCTTTCTGCAACTCATATCTTATTGGTTAAACTTACACAAATGTGTAAATGTGATCAACGTCTGAAATACTCTACCTGACTCTGTGGTTTCTTCCCCAAATCCCAAAAACTTTAACCTTAGACTGTCTACTATTGACCTCACCCCTTTCCTAAGAGGTCTTAGGGGGCGTGCATAAGCGCACCAATGTGCCTACCATCCCTGTCCTCTTTTTTCTTTTATATTTTATTTTTCTTATATGTATCCATGTATTCATAACTATGTTTTACTTATACCTATTACCTTGCAAGCAATTGACAAATAAATAAATAAATAAATAAATAAATAAATAAATAAATAAATAAAATTCCATTTGTATGGTGCTCTGGATATGATACCCCTAAGAGCCTAAATTGTATAGACATCTTCAGATATTTGAATATTTACCTAAAGAGCTGCTAAACCAAATAATAAACTTGATTAAAAAGTCCTTCTCAATATATAATTTCTATATATTTTTGCTGGGTTTCCCACTCTTCTTCACAATAAATGTTCTGCTTTGCTGAATAATTACAGTTTCTCCTAAATATCAAATTCATTAGAAAGTCCTCATCACAACATTGAACAGCAGATCCTAGGATATTCTAGGAAAATACAATATCTATAAAATGATTCCATCTCTAATGTATAGTGTACATAGTGAGAAGTTGTAAACTGATTCTGGTGAAGCTTGCAATGAACTATTTCATCTTTCAAGTATATTGATAGCTGGAGAATTTGAGTTTTTTGAATTCTGATCTGACTTATTCCATATCAAACTTCCATCAAAATATAAAGTAGGAAATATGTTTAGAAATTATTTTTAGAGAATATACATTTAGGCTACATTTATTTATGAAACTATGTTAGTATGAATCACATTGCTAAAATGACTACTTTGTGTGGATTAAATCATTTATACTTGTATAAATACATCTTTCATCCTATATTGGGATTTTTCAAAATTAACTGCAGAAAAAATATTCTCACTGAAGAAATAGGAGTTGTCTAAAGAAGTGTTATCCTGTAAATAGATGAATAAAACTACATAATTTTATGTCTTTTTTAATTTTAGAGATTGACTTTTTAATTTTCTTTAATGTGTTTTCTTTGATATTGATTGCATTCTGACAAGTTCAACAAAGAACAACATGTTCTCAAACTGTTGTCACAACTCAATCAAAATATATGATGCCAAGTTTGCTTTTACAATTATTTTAATGTAAATATAATTTTTTCTGTATATTAAATATCAAAGAAAAATATCCGTTATTTATCAAAAATCATATGCCTGGCAGCCTTGAAATTTTGCATTAACCCTTCTAGATTATCATTTTATCTTTAAAGATTAAATTAATGTTTCATACTGAAAGACAACAGCTGTTTGCAATGCCTCACAGTGTAAACATAATTAGTTTAAGACAGTGAATGAATGACTGATCGAATACAAGAAAGAAAGAACAGATTGTTTTTAGTAAATTAATCCATAAGCAGCAATTTGGCAAAAGTTGAATTTCTGGCAATGAAAGAATGTCATGGTGTTGATATGATGTAACTGTTGACACAAAGAAGAGCTACAACATTAAGAAGAAGAAGAGAAGGTGCTCGAATATGTGCAATTTTGAGGAAACAAATATATTGGGTATTGAATAATTACAAACATGATCTCAGAAAAGCCTCCAACAATGATTTTTAAATTTTAAAAATTACATACAGAATGTTATGATCCTATTATTCCAGACTTCTCAAGGCTTTGTGATAAAAGGACAACATGTTTTGTCATATGCACACATAAGCAATACAATCTTGAGCTTGTACTATGCAATGTATCAAATGCCAAACTGGCATTTTAAGGAAAAAGTATTTTACGTAATCACTGTGTCAGTGATGAACAGTGCAAATTAAAACATATCTTATATGCTAGAAATATGAATGGTGATATAACCATACACCACTGAAAGGCAGAAGAGATTGTATTATTAAGCTTTCTTCTAATATGGACATCAATCCTTGATGGTTAAAGATTGGCAAATAACAAATAAAAAACAAATATTAAAGATATTGTCATCTGTAGGAGAATATTAATCAATCTACAAATAACTCTTTTTTTTCTAAAAGCAAGATTGTCATACAAATGCTAAACCATCCAGAAATGGAAATAAATAAGCTTTAACACAGTATCTAAATTATATACAGATATTCAAAAAATATTTATAACCAGCACCAAATTAAAAATGATAAAAGTTGTCCTTTGAATTTTAATTTCTAATGAAATAATCCTATTAACAATTACAAAGGCAGAAGGATTAAAATTTATTGTAATTTAATACATTCAAAAGGAAATCTTGTACAACGGATGCACCCAAAATTCTATTTGAACCACATGAAAAGCTTTTTCCACATTTAATAATGCCAACATTACAATTCATCTGCATCAATTTGCAAGGTTACTGTAACAATCAAGAGTTTCATTTTAAGCTTGACACCCTTTCATGACACTACTAGACTGTTCAGGATGAATTACTACTGGTAATATCTTCTCAATTTTCTAGCTAATGCAGCTGTTAAAAGGTTAGCATCAACATTTACAATAAGCAAGAGTTATGGGAGATAACTTGATACATTTACCATACTTCAAAATTTCAATGATATAAGCTTCATAGTTGAATCCAGTTTGATAATTGGTGACATCTGGACTCGACTGAGCTTTGACTACGAGACAGGCTCTGGCCATCATGACTGTCGTGAGTGGCACCGCGGCAGCCGCGTGGGAGAGAGTCCGACTCCGACTACCAGGGCGGCCACGGACGGGGGAAATGGCTTGGAAGCCTCGATGGCAGTGGCGACGGTTCCGGCAATGGCGGCCATGGTTTTGGCGACTCCGATGACGGCGGTGGTGGCAGTGACCAGGTGGCCACGGGGATGACAACGTCGGCAATGGCAGTGCCGGGGTTTGATGCCGTCACTGGGTATGGCGGGGACGCTGGCCTCAGTGGTGATGGTCCCGACGTCGGAAGTATCGGTGGTGCCGGTGTCGTGGCCACCTCAGTGTCACCGGTGGAGACGAAGATGGTGGCCAGATGGGGCACAGATGTCGGTTGGGCGTTTTCGAGCCTGGCTCTGGTCTCGGCCAATGGGGCCCCCATGTCGTCAGCATCGGACAGTAGAGGCACGACTGATGGGGCCTTTTAGATACTCCTCAAAGGACCTTTGGGCCTTGAGAAATGTCCTCCTTTCTCTTAAGTGGCCCTCCAGACTTTCAAAGACATATCTTGATGACGGATCCTAGGATCCTGAGTGATGGCACGGCTGCAAGAAACGTCCGAGGGAGGGTACCCGATTACATGTGTTTTTATCTAGGTTTTTATTGAGGTTAGGGAGGGTGTCCGGGCGGGGGTTGGGGGACAACCCACCTGAGGCTGGGGCCAGGCTGGGGGTCGAGCGTAGCCGGGAGGTGCTGGGGTCAGGGAGGCCATATCAAGGATGGGGGGTTATTCCTAGGAGGGAGAAACACAATCCATTGGCACGGTGAGAGGGAGAGGCAGATTTGGCAGTTATAGGGGGCCACATCCTGTATTGGGAACACGCCCCCCTACTTGTGCACAGTGGCGTGCTCTGACCCCCTTGTTATTTCCCATTCCCCAGGTGGTCTGAGTCATCGGGCCCTGGGCCTTCAGCTGATGTTGTATAATGCCAGGTCCATAGTTAATAAGGCCTCCTCATCTATGATTTGATTTGTGAGGGGGGAGCAGACCTGGTGGGTGTTACTGAAACCTGGGTGGGCCAAGAGGGGGGAGTTCCCCTGGTGGAGATGTGCCCACCTGGGTTTCGGGTCTTTCATCGGCCGAGGGCTCAAGGGAGGGGTGGGGGGGTTGTGCTGGTTATTAAGGAAGATCTGTGTCCTAGGGAATCCACTGTTTCTCAGACGACCAGATGTGAGTCCCTTTTTGTGAAGTTTGGTTCCGGGGTTCAGGTGGGCCTGTTGATCGCATACCTGGCTCCCTGCTATGTGACATCGGCCCTGCCGATGAGCTCCTTGAGGTTGTAGCCGGCTTGGTGGTTGGGACCCCCGGGATTATGGTCATGGGGGATTTCAAACTGCCCTCTGCTGGCGGGACCTCGGGGATTGCTCAGGAGTTCATGGCTTCCATGACAGCCTTGGGCCTGACCCAAGTAATTCGGGACCCCACTCACTTTGGGGGTCACATCCTGGATTTGTTTTTTGTCTCTGATCAGTGGCAGGATGATCTAGTTATAGGGGATGTCATTGTAGAACCCCTGTCATGGACGGATCATTTGCTCCTTAGACTCAACTTCCATTCCACACCCTCTCGCCACAGGGAGGCAGGACCGACAAAATGGTAATGCCCTAGGTGCCTGATGGACTCAGATAGGTTCCTGATGGAGCTTGGGCCGTTTCCCAAGACTCACACACACGACTCGGCTGTGGACTTAGTGGATGCCTGGGATAGGGTGGCGGTTGAGGCCCTTGACTGGGTCGTGCCCTTGTGGCCTCTGACCCGGTGGCGATCCCGAGCGACTCCTTGGTTTTCTGACGAGCTGAGGGAGATGAAGCGCTGGAAAAGACACTTAGAAAGTGGTTGGAGGGCCAGCCGCTCCGGATGTGACCGAACACTATTGCGGTCCCATATAAGGGTGTATTTAGTGGCAATAAGGACGGCGAGGCGATCCTACCTTTCCACCCTTATTGCGTCTGCAGAAAATCGCCCAGCCACCCTGTTTAGGGTGACCCGTTCCCTTTTGGATGTGGAGGTGCAGGAGGATCCCTTGCAGGGACGGGCAGAGGATTTTTCCAGATTTCTGCAGGACAAAATCACTCAGATCCAGGATGAGCTGGACTCTGACTGGGCATCTCTGGGCGGGGAAGTGGGGGCGGATTTCGGTGTGGTTGTTTGGGAGGAGTTCAATCCTGTTACCTTGGAGGACGTGGACAGGATACTGGGTGGGCTTAATGCCACCACTTGTTTATTGGACCCGTGTCCCTCCTGGCTGGTCTTGGCCACTCGGGAGGTGACACGAGGCTGGTTCCAAGGATTATTAGTGCTTCCTTGAGAAAGGGGCTTTTACCTGCTGCCTTGAAAGAGGCGGTGGTGTGGCCCCTCCTCAAGAAACCGTCCCTGGATCCAGCATTATTGTCGAACTATCGACCGGTCTCCAACCTTCGCTTTGTGGCGAAGGTTGTTGAGAGTGTGGTGCCACAACAGCTCCCTCAGTACCTGGATGAAGCGGTATATCTAATCGGGTTTCAGACCCGGGCACAGCACGGAGACGGCATTGGTCACATTGGAGGATAATCTCTGGAAGGCCCGAGACAGGGGTTTCTCCTCTGTCTTGGTCTTGTTAGATCTCTCAGCGGCTTTTGATACTGTCAACCACAGTATCTTATTGCGGCGGTTGGGGGGGTTGGGAGTGGGAGGCCCCATATTGCAGTGGTTCTCCTCCTTCCTCTCCGACCGCTTGCAATTTGTGTTAACAGGGGGGCAGAGGTCAACCCTGAGGCCCTTATTTTGTGGGGTGCCTCAGGGGTGTGTGCTCTTGCCCCTGCTGTTCAACATTTATGTGAAGCCGCTGGGTGAGATCATCCGTGGGTTCGGGGTAGAGTTCCATCAGTATGCTGATGATACTCAGCTGTACATCTCTACCCCGGGCCACCCCAGCAAAGCCGTTGAAGTGATGACCTGGTGCCTGGAGGCCATGCAGAGTTGGATGGGTCTTAACAGGCTTCGTCTCAACCCGACCAAAACCGAGTGGCTGTGGTTTCCTGCGCCCAGATACAGCCAGCTTACTCTGTAGCTGGCCGTGGGGGGAGAAATTTTGCCCCCCATGGAAAAGGCTCGCAATCTGGGTGTCCTCCTGGATGTACGGTTGTCATTAGAAGATCACACCACGGCCGTCACCAGGGTTTTTTTTTGTCAGATCCGTTGGATCTACCAGTTGCGGCCCTTTCTGGATCTGGGCTCACTTCGCATGGTCACTTCTGCCCTCGTCATCTCCCACCTGGATTACTGCAATGCTCTCTACATGGGGCTCCCCTTGAAGAGCATCCGGAGGCTGCAGTTGGTCCAGAATGCAGCCGCGCGGGTGATCTTGAGAGCTTCTCGGAGCTCCCATGTTACCCCGCTCCTGTGCGAGCTGCATTAGCTTCCTGTGGCCTTCCGGGTGTGGTTCAAGGTGATAGTGATCATCTTCAAAGCACTCCATGGCTTGGGACCTGGGTACTTACGGGACCGCCTGCTGCCACCAACAGCCTCCCGCTGCCCAGTGCGCTCTCACATCATCGGCTGGATGATGCCGGCTGGCGGTCCTGAGGGTGCAGGCCTTTTCTACGGGGGCTCTCTCCCTTTGGAACGACTTACCCCCGGAGATACGGACATCACCAACATTCAGACCTTCCGGCACGCAGTAAAGACCCACTTTTTCCAACAGGCCAGCCTGACCCAGTAACAACTGTGGGGGTTTTAAATTGGTATTTTAATTTTTATCTGTTTTATAGGTTTTTGATACAATTTTTATCTTTTGGCTACAAATTTAATTATTTTAAATTGTTTTTAACTCTATAATTCCTATAGCTTGTTCTGTTTTATCTGGTTGTACACCGCCCTGAGTCCCGCTTTTGGGAGAGGGGCGGTATAAAAATCAAATAAATAAATAAATAAATAAATAAATAAATAAATAAATAATAGGACCCACTTTGCTTCTGGGTCCAAATCAGTATGCCAGTTTAAAACTTCTTGGCTTCAGGCTGGGTTATGAGGAAGATTGCCTCTCTCTCTGCCAATCCCAACAGATCTGGTAGACAAGACATGTGATGGGTCCCATTTACTAGGGAAATACAATTGGTAGTTCTCAGAAGGTGGGCCTTATGGCATCTTCTCATTCTGAGGTTAGCTCCTGAAGTGAAGTTAGTTGTATCAATATTTGGAAAGTCTATTAATCTGGCAACATCATTTGGGTCCCATAAGATCCTAAGATTTCAAAAATCCTACAAAGGATATGTAAAATTTTAAGATGGCTCCATTATTGGATTTAACATTCAAGCTTTCTTAAGCCTTGTGGGATTTTTTCATTTTATACTTTCAACAATTATTGTTTTATATATATTGTTTTAATTAATTGTATGATGCTAATAATATTTTTTGTGAGATAGGCAACCATATAATTTTAATAAATAAGTAACTAGGTAAGTAAATATGAAGAAGCTAGTAGGATTTCAGTTTCATAAGATTCTGATATATCTCCAGTAGTACTTCTATTGTTCTTCCATCAGCACTAGGGGCCATTATATCAGTCATTCATAGATTTCCTTTTAAGGGTGCAATTGTACATCTGAAATTTCTGGAAGATTTATTTCATCTTAAAAAGTATTTGCAATCTCACTTTTTATTAGTGAAATGCCTATATTTTTGATTTTAATATAATTTATCTTCTTGTTGGGAGCCACCTACAGTAATTGAGAGTTGAAAAACAAATAAGTTTAATAAATTAGACAAACACAACACAGAGACTGATACACACAGAGACAGATATTATATATTAAAAAAAAAACAAGTGAGTGGTATATGTTATTTAATCTCAGTAAAATGCATTGCAATAGGTACAATAGGTATGCTACTGACAAGGTGCCCAACTATAGGCTGTGGATCAGTACAGGGCTGTACAAGTAATGGGCAAGCATCAAAACTTCAATTGTGCATGCATAGGATTAAGTTGCATGAGCAACTTCCCCCTGCTGCTTCCTCCATTGCTGCCACCAGTCTGTGAAGCTGGAAAGGTTTGAGATTGCTGTCTTATGGGATCAATAAAAATAAATGCTTGTATGTTGAGATGAAGTGGTCTCCATATATCATTCAATTTAATATCTGTAAGAATGGAATAGAGCAGAGTAGAGTAGAATAGAGTAGATAGAGTAGAGTAAGGTAAAGGTTCCCCTTGCACATAAATGCTAATCATTTCTGGCTGTAGGGGGCGATGCTCATCTCCGTTACAAAGCCGAAGAACCAGCGTTGTTCAAAGACATCTCTGTGGTCATGTGGCCAGCATGACTAAATGCTGAAGGCACACAGAATGCAGTTACCTTCCCACCAAAGTGGTCCCTATTTTTATACTTGCATTTTTTACGTTTTTTTCAAACTGCAAGGTTGGCAGAAGCTGGGACAAGTAATGGGAGCTCACTCCACATGCAGTGCTAGGGGTTCGAACTGCCAAACTGCTGACCTTTTTGATTGACAATGTAATACTCCTGTCGGAATCTGATTATATATGCACTTTGCTCAGGCTCAGAATCTTAGCCACCAAGCCACTTCATCCCTAGAGTAGAGTAGAGTACAGTAGAGTAGAACAGAACAGAACAGAACAGAACAGAACAGAAATATATGACACAAAGAAACATCAGTCTAGTTTGAATGTGTACATATACATAGCGGGGGTGGGGGGGAGAGTCCTATGAATTTACAAGACAGATGGCATGAGGATCAAAGCTGTCACAGAATCTAGTAGTCCTGCTATAGATACTTCAAAACCTCCTTCCAGAGGGAAGCAACCGAAACAGAGCATGAAGTGGGGATGTGAGGTCTCTAACAATATTTCAAGCTTTAAGCTCATAGTGTTTGTTTATTTATTTATTTATTTATTTATTTATTTATTTATTATTTATTTATTTATTTACTTACTTACTTACTTACTTACTTACTTACTTACTTACTTACTTACTTACTTAACCATTTGTTGTCTGTTTGACAGGAATGCTTCTATCCAGTTATGCAGGTGTCCAGAGATAGCATAGGATTTTAGTTTTAGTAATAGTTTGTCTTGTACCACTGAATCAAAGGCTTTACAGAAGTGTATGTAGATTGAATCTATTGTTTTGCCCTGATCGAGTTTTGTAGTCCATATGCTTTTGTAGTGTAAGAGTTGCAGATTACAGGATAATTTTTTTTCTAACAGCAAATTGTTTATTAGAGACTAGATTGTTTGTCTCTAAGTGGAGGATAATGGATTGGTTAATAATTGATTCCATGACTTTACAGGTGATGCAGCATAAGGAGATTGGTCTGTAATTTTCAACTAGTCTGGGGTCTCCCTTTTTGAAGATGGGGATGACCATGGCTTGTGACCATAGTTTTGGCAAAGAGCTGGTCCTAAAAGATTTTTCAAAGATTATGTTTAGAAGTTCGGCTGTGGCAGTGGATAGCTTTTTGAAGAAGTAGGCACATATTCCGTCCGGTTCAATAGATAGCGATGGTTTTAGATTGCATAGTGCTTTTTCAACATTGTCTTCTGTAAAATCGATATGTATTAGATCATTGTAGTTGTCTGTGGTTCAACTAGGAGATACTGGGCATGATCCATTGCTGTTTACAAATACTGAACTTATAAGCAGTATCCTGACTAACAGGAAGTGAGCTTCCTATAATCTTCTCAGCTGTCCTTACTACTCTCTGTAATGTATGGCCCTTCTATCTGAGGCACTGCTGCCACAAAACCGTGAGGCAGTTTGTTAAAATACTCTCAATCGTGCCTCTGTAAAAAGTGGCCCAGACAGAAAGAGAAAGATGTGGTCTCCTCATTCAATCCAGGAAAAAGAAAAAGAAGTAAAAATCTCTAGCCGCTGTTATTTGATCCTTTTAGAATCCAGAAAGATTAGTAAAACAGTTGTCTAAATTATCTTGATTTTTCTTTGTTTGAACCATAAATTATTATTCTTTTTGTCCAATAATTTCAATATTTGACTGCCAAAAGCATAGTGATCTTTGAGAATTTTGGAATCTCTTCTCCAACTACAAAATCAAAAAGTGTTTTCACTGAAATCACTATTATTCTGGCAGATGTTGAATTTCCACTTAGATAAATGTGTGCAATCCATTTCTTGCTAAAAGCTTTTTCATTTGAAAGAACATGCATTTCTTATTAAAAACAAAAACAAAACCCTGTATCTCAGTATCTGTGTCTCTGTGTAGGTAATCTTCCTTCTTTTAGCTCTTCTGTTCCACCTTTTAATGTTCCATGAAAAAATATCATTATATCCGATGATTTCAATGTTTGACTGACAAATAGTTAGTTACTTCTGAGAATCTAAAATCTCTTCTCCAACTATAAAGTTAGAAAATGCTTTCATTGAAATTGCCATTCTTCTGGCAGATGTTGAGTTTCCAGTTATGTAAATCTGTGCAATCCATTTCTTGCTAAAAGCTTTTTCTCATCTGAATGTATATGCATTTCTTATTTTTTTAAAAATAAGCAAAAACAAAACCTGTAGGGGGGTATGTATGTGTGTTTGTAATCCACCTTCTTTTAGCTCTTAAATCCCAGGTTTAAATTACAAGGAACCAAAACATTAAAAATGGAAACTTCTTAAACATTAGCTGCATTTCAATCTGTACACATTACTTTGAATATGCAATACTAATAATAGCAAGCTGTTATTACTGTTGTTCTCAATTCTTATTATAGGAATGCTTGTGATTAGCCTTACAGTGAGCATTTCCTCTCTGTTTTATTTTTTACACTTTCTTTCAGGTTATTGATAAAGGATTCCCTATCTCCAACCCCAACCCTACTCCAAACCAGGAGAAAATATTAGTGGCATTTCCATTGCTGGAATACAATTTTATAAGATAGCCAAAAGATGTTTCTGGAAGCTCTGTTTTTAATATTATTCTCTCCAGGGATGGGATTTAACTGATGTTACTACTGGTTTGGTGATTATGTTTTGCTCGCACATGCGCACACATGTACCAGACACGCACTGTGCATAGGTGTAATAAACCTTGAACTGGGCCACCTGGACAGCTGATGAGCGCTATCATGGGTGCACCGCATTTCAAAAGCTACTTTTTAACCGCTTTTTCAAGCTCAGCTGTGCCGTGCAAAGCAGCTGAGGTTGAAAAAGCAGGAAATAAATGATAGGCAAGAGCCAGGACGGGTGGGTGGGCCAAACAGCAGCAGACATAGAACCATTTTGTGTCTGCTGCTCTTCAGAGCTACCAGTTCTATAGAGCCAGGCAGAACGATAGTATCCCACCCCTGATTCTCTCCCTTAGCCTGTAAAATCCTGAGCTTCTCATGTTTCAATTGAATCTTATGAGATGATTTCATGTATGAGCTCCTCCATTGCAGTGGTGGTATTCAGCAGGTTCTGAACAGTTCTGGAGTAGTGGAAATTTTGAGTAGTTCAGAGAATCAGCAAATACCATCTCTGACTGGAGAGTTTACAGTATCCTTCCCCTGCCATGCCCACCAAACCACAGCTACAGAACCAGTAGTAAAAAATTTAAATCCCACCATATATCCAATGGTATTTTTCAGAAAACATAACTCTTTAGGGAAGATGTTGATCTGTGATGCTCTACAGATAATAACAACACCAGGCACCTACAGTTGTTTAGATGAAAGAGTAAGGTGGGGAGACAGAAGCAGTAACATTTAGCATAACATTTAGCATGGTTATGTTGATCTCAGGAGCGAGCTTAACTTCAAAGAGACTTGACTAACCTTAAATATAGATGAATTGACTGTCCATCTCTAGTGGACTTTAACTTGTACTCTTTGACTAGAGTAACTAGAAGTAATTAATTAATTAATTTATCTTCACTTGTGTAATTCCTTTTCTTTCTTTCTTTCTTTCTTTCTTTCTTTCTTTCTTTCTTTCTTTCTTTCTTTCTTTCTTTCTTTCTTTCTTTCTTTCTTTCTTTCTTTCCTTCCTTCCTTCCTTCCTTCTTTCCTTCCTTCCTTCCTTCCTTCCTTCTTTAATTTATTTGTGAGAAGGTAGTATATTGCTCAGAGTTGATTGACTCTGAGGGTGTATAAGCACTTCAAATAAATAACAAAAAGAAAAGGCTCAAGGATGAATTATATTACTTATGAGATGTTTCCCACAATACTTTCTTACTTCAAGAACATATTGTTGGACCATTTTTTTTATTTTTTTATTTAATATTGTTGTTGTTGTTGTCATCATCATCATCATCATCTTTGTTTTTTAACCAGTTAGTTAACATAATGTATTCTGGGCCTTTTCAGGAACTTTCTCTCTCAAACATACATGCAAATCCTCTTAAATGTATTTTTTAAACAAGGAAGAAAACTATCGTAATTTTTCAACTTACAATAAATGTAGGTGGGCTTGTATTATCTACGGTCATTTGGGCTGTGAAGTCAAATGGGAGGAAGCAGTATTTTTCTAGTTTTAGAGTCAGTTTTTTAAAGTAAAATTAAACCTCTTTTCTTTCGCTGATGCTAATAGTTTCCATTTCAAATAATTCAGTTATAGAGATGGGAGGGATTTTTGGAAGTGTAAAAGAAAGGGGAATTGGAAGTAAGGTTGCTGTATCTGGAACCAAAAATCACTATATGGCTGTTATGAGGTTTTGGTTTTTCTTTTGATCTAGATATTTAAAGCTAGTTGGAGATCACATATGGTCTCAATGATCCAAACTGCTCACTCTTAATTTATAGCAAAGTAGTTCAGAAGGCTAGCTCTACATTTCTCTTTTGAATCCTAGCTTAGCTAAGTGATTCCGCTTTTGGCTGGAAACTATAAAAAGGTTTATAAAAAGGTAGCATAGAAAAAAGGCTGAATGCAGTATACATTTCTCCTGGTTTTAGCCTGCACATACACAGGCAAGCATGACCTGGGTAGAAGTCTTAATTAAGGACCCAATCAGTTCATTTTTTGCACCATAGAAAGTACTGCTTTCTTACATATGCCAGCAGTATGGCCTCTCCCATACATTTCAGGTAATGTGCCTCATTTGTCAACGCCATTTGTTAAGATATGGCAAAATAATATGACTAGAACAGAACAGAACAGAATAGAATAGAATAACAGAGTTGGAAGGGACCTAGGCAGTGGTGGGATTTAGCCAGTTCACACCAGTTCAGCAGAACCGGTTGTTAACTTTCTGAGCATTTGGTGAATTGGTTATTGGAAGAAATCTTTAGGGCAGAGAACTGATTGTTAAATTATTTGAATCCCACCACTGGACCTAGGAGGTCTTCTAGTCCAACCCCCTGCTTAGACAGGAAACCTTACATCACTTCAGACAAATCGTTATCCAATCTCTTCTTAAAAACTTGTAGTGTTGGAGCATTTACAGCTTCTGGAGGCAAGTTGTTCCACTGATTAATTATTCTAAATGTCAGGAAATTTCTCCTTAATTCTAAATTTCTTCTCTCCTTGATTTGTTTCACCTATTGCTTCTTGTCCTACCCACAGATGCTTTGGAGAATAGCTTGACTCCCTCTTCTTTGTGGTGAATTCCATCACCTTGGCTTCAGTGTGGATAACCTCTTTGGTGAACATTCTAATAAGCATTGTAAAGCCATCTCCTAAAATCCCAGAAAGTGATATATGAATATATTTCCAAATATTTTCATCTTCACAGCCTCCTATCCAACTGCAGAAAAGTCACAGAAAACTATTCTGTCTTATTTGACAATTCAGGCAGAGAAGCAATCTATTCATATGCAAAGTTCTGTATTTTATTCATTTTACCAGGTGTTTTTCTTTATAAGATGATGAGTTAAGATTGTGTGACAATTGCTCCCACTCCTAAACTTGAAGTATATATTACGTGGTTTTGTTTTGTTTTGATCCAGTTAGCTGTTCTTTTAGTTAATAGAGTCGCCTGTATGCATTGGCAGGGCACGCCCTCTAATACTCATTCAGCCAATGGGGAGTGCTCATCTCTCCTAGTTTCCCCTGATATTTCCCATGTTTGGTTTTGTTTCCTTTCCAGAGTAGGAGAAGAAATCAATAATGGTCCAACATTTCTATTATGAAGGGAATTGGACTGAATTGAAGAAACTTACCTGACAACTCTTTGAATTAGGGCAGATCAGGAAATAGACTTCACAAATCTGACTGAAATCCTTCCTTTCTTCCTTCCTTTATAGTGGCCTATAGTATCTTAAAAATAATTATACACATAGCTAGGATATAGGTTCTAACACAGGCCTCAGACCACCAATCTCAGGCACAATACTAAATTTTCAAGGTCTTAGGAGTAGGCCAATTTCAACTCAGGGAAACAAGATATAAAAACATGGAAATAAAAATAGAACAGCTGTTGCAAATGAAAGCAAAGGTAATATCAATTGTAAGCGTGCAATTCCAAAACATCTGGAATGCCACTTGAACACCATTGGCACTGACAAAACCACCATCAGTCAATTGCAAAAGGCAGCTTTATTGAATTAACTTGCATACTGCAATAATACCTTTAATATTATTAAACAACATCTGCCTAAATAAGCAGTAAATACGTTTACTAAATTTGAAACTATCTAATATGTAAAAGAAACTGGAATATATTTGAATGCTAAATGTGTTGCCAAGAGAAAAGGTAAATCAATTAAAGTAGCACTTTACAATCCACTTATAGGATGGAAGTGTCAATGTGCAGAAGTTTACTCAGGAAATATTCCTGAGAATCACAATTGTCAGCCCTCATGACTGACATATCTAAATAAAGATGCATGGAATTCCAAAATATGATTCAGTGTAAGTCTACACAAAGCCATTGTAAATATGTAAACATCGATATGTATGGAAATAAAACTTAAAACTTCAGAAGAAGAATCAATGAAAAAAAGATGTAAATTCCCCGAATAAATAATTCACCATGAATTGCTGCCTTACTTTATGAGTGTAACATATGTTGAGCTCTTTCAAGCTGACAAAAAGATTTCCTTAGACAGAAATGCCTTTGGAATATCATCAAAGGTTTCTAAGGCATGTTAAACTGTATCTATTGCGACGGCACTATAAATAGTGGATAACATTTGGTGATGATTTCTTAATCACCATTGAATTACTAGAAAGATAAATGTAGCTTTTGTTGGAATGTTACTGTAACTGGTTGTGGTCTGAATCCTTTATCATCATTATCACTAGATCTTGATCCTTCTTGCTGGAGATGATTACAGTACAAGCAGTCTGTCTCCTATCACATTTGTTGAAATTGATTAGCAATCAATACATTAGTAATGAATTCCCAAATGTATTAAGTCACTGGAGCCTTGTCAATGAATATTCCTTTCTTAAAATGTTTAGTTTCTAAAAATGTTTACCTCTTAAGGAAATGCTACAGTATTTTTCCCCTCTCTCTCTTTGAAAAATATGATGCCACCAAATAACAATAAATAGAACAAATATGCAAGAATGGGAACAGGAAGGCTAGGGGTCTGCATGAGATAAGGCTTCCTGTGAATTTCAAAAACAGCTGGAGTCACCAAAGCTGTTGGTCTGTGGGGTGTCTTTAACCTGCCACCTGGTTATGTTTAGCCAGGGTGTATGTTGTTAATTGTTTTTATTGCTTTGTGCTTGTAAGCCTCTCAGAATCTCTTGGAATGGCTAAGGTGAAGTGAGGAGAGGAGATATTATATAATATCATAGTAACTGGAACATTGGGCCCTATTAATTGTTCAGTGATAAGAAACTCCATAAAGTTCTTAAGTTTGGCAAGAAAAACAAAAAATAAAAACCAAACAGATGCACAGATACAAGTTAGGTGGTGTCAGCTTAGCAGTAATATTTGAATGTAATCCCACTACCCAGAATAAGAGTTCATATGAACTTTTAAGGATAGGAAAAATAATCTGAATATACTTAAAGAAGGAAAACTGAATTTGTTTTTAGATGTTAAAATAAACTACAATTAACAAAAATAATAAACAGAAGGAAATATCCATATAAAAAGTAGAAATACCGATACTGAACTGAGTCACAGTAAGCTCACAATTAAATCTGGATCATAGAGCACTATACAACATCAGCTTCTCATTTTTAGAATACAGATTCTTTTCAGAAGTAGAAAACAAAGTCATACCATTATATTTATTCCTTAAACTCAGCAGAATGACTTTCTTTTCAGTAACAGTGAATTATCTTCTTTACCATATCTCGGGTTCAATAGAACTAAAGCTCTTTATGAGCTTTGATATTGTTTTCTGTTTGATTGACTGTCTAACATTAATCACTGTTTATAATCTCCCCCATACCCTAATCAAGGAGCTACCAAAGAGAAAATACCTCCACACTCACTCACACTGATGATGTTATCCAGTTGGTTAATGAAATCTCTGTAAACAAATGATCAAGTGCTAGGCTTCCACAGTTCAATCCTAAACTACATGTATATATGTATGTGTATAGACATATACACACATTGTTTCCTCAGTGGTTACTGGCTATAAATGTGGATGTTTCTTTCTATTTTTCTTCTTTCCTGTCTGAGCTGGAATTTCAGTTTCATTCACATTCCTGAAACATAACTTTAAAGCTTTCAAAGAATTTAGCATGGTCTGTGGATCAGAAAAGCATGTGCAAAATCAATTTGTTACTGAAGCTAAAGAGCAGGTGCTGAGAAAGAGCAATGGGAGAGATGGACTTAGGATATGGGTCACTGGAAAATGTTTGATCTTAAGTGATGAGATGGGATACTGGTGAAAAAAATACACTTGAAAGTCAATGAATTGCCAAAGTACAGTAACAACAGAAGCTGCAATTGAGCAGATATAAAACCATAATGTAGCTTTCGGTAGCATTTCTGTTCCAAATGGAACAATATTTTGTCCCAAATCACAAAGATCAGTCTTTTTACATCTTGGAACACTTTGATGACATTCTTTACCTCAAAGTGAAATATTTATCCACAGCTTATCATCACTGTCCAGAATTCAATCAGTTAGTTCTTCATGAATGCACCCCTTGAATTTTTTTTCCTGGCATAACCTGTAATTTAAACTGAAAAAAAATCTTTCTAGCATTTAAATATGCCAAAATCATATCCTATGCTTTTGTGGTAGCACTGAGAAATGCAGAGGCACAAGGAAATTTTTTGCCATTACTTTACTGATTGTTTTAAAAAGTAAATTTACCATGGCTGTTTATAAAGTGATGCTAATGTATTTGTTGCTTAAATCATTTATAAAGTTACCCATCTCATAACCAGAGGTGATATTCAGCCAGTTTGGACTGGTTCTGGCGTACCGATTGCGGAAATTTTGAATAGTTCAGAGAACCAGCAAATATCACCTCTGGCTGGCCCCGCCTACCTGCACCTGCTCTATCCTATCCTATATTCCCTTGTTTTTTTTAACTCAGCTGATTCATGCACCAGAGCTGATTATTGCACCTCAGGTGAGTTCACCTCACCTGCACTGACAGAGGGTGATTTTTGATTGCTGTGTGCGTGCACAAAGCGCTCTCTCATAGAACCAGTAGGGGAAAAAAATGAAATCCCACCACCGCTTATAACAGTGGTTCTGGCTGGTACAAAAGAATTAAAGCATTACCTACAACCAATAACTCATGATACCCGAGGCACACACAATGTATCTCAGTCATGGGGAAAAAAAACATCAGAGGAGAGGTCTCCTAAACTCTTGGTTCAAACAGTAGGGCAACCAAGACAATTCTAGCCTTCTGAAAGGACAACAGAATAAGACATGCAAATATCCCAGATGCGATTGTTCCATAAGTTATAGATGGTTATGCTTATTTTTTGAAATCTAGAGATCTTTAGTGTTGGGAATTGATCTTTTGAGCCACTTTCCTTAGACTCTCATCATCCTAAAAATGGTTCCCAAAGCAATTCCTTTCTTAGCTGAAGTCCAGCATCTCACTGAAGGTTTTTCTCTACAGTACATATTCATACTCCATTGTGAAGATTGTGTTTAGCCTGGTAAGCTAGAATTCCTTATTGATTCCAGCTATCTCCAATTATGTAGCTGCATGCCAGCCAATTGTGCTCAGTGGGGGCATAGTTTGGCCACTGTAGCCCTTGAAACATCCACCCACCCACATACAGCAAAACTAATCTCTGGCAGTAGAAAGAGTAGTTTTGTCCATACCACTTTAAGTGTAATGGAAGAGTTCAAGTAACATCCCCTTTGATTTATATCCAATATTGTATAGAGTTATGAAACCTATCCTATCCTAGGTTTCTTATTGTTATTATATACGAAATTGCAAGGAGATATATAGACATATGTATGTATGTATGTATGTACGCACGTATATAAAGAAAACAGTATATATATAAAACAGATATTCTTAAATTTTTGTAATGATATATAAGACTGTAGTAACATTTTTAATAAACAACTTTTTAATGCCCTCAAGTCATACTGTTGTTTGTAGTCAGCCATCTTCTTGCAGCAGCTAAGTAGCTTCTTTGCAGAGCATAATTTGCATTTATTAAACTGCTTGCTAATAGATGGTACCAACCTATCTGATATCTCAACCCCAAACCATGCAGTTCATCTTCAATTCTTTAATGCAATTCATCTGCTAATTGCTAATTCTTGATCTTCCTTGCTTTATTCTCTACAATTTCTGCTGTTATTACATTTCATTTCACCTTCTTTTTTTCTTTCTCCACCTTTATTCAAGTTGCATTCTTGTTGCATTTCTTTGGTTTGTCCCATAGCTTGCCCAGAACTGCACTGTTTCTTCCCTGTCCAATTTTGGCTGGTTCATTGTAATCTCTCCATTGATTGATTGGTAGATTTGTTTCTGATTCAACTGCAATTGAAGATTTTTCCTGCAGTGTGCAATTCAAGCTTTATATGTTATGATTTTCTTGACTATAGCTGTTATTTGCTGCTTTATCATTTCCAGTGCTTCCTTGATTTTCCTTGCCTCTAGGTGATATTTCTTGATCAGGTATTCTTTTGTCTCCTTCTTCCTCATTTTCATTTCTTTCATTTGTTGTAGCTTGCTTGAATCTGATCTTAGCATGCTCATCTTATTTTTCCAACCCGATCTTCCATTTTGGTAATGCTTTGTTTGGCTTTTTTAAAAAATATTTTGCATTCAGGGTTTTCAGTTACAACTGCAGCTGTGCTGTATATCAGTGGCTTGTTTCATGAATATATTTACTTGGTTCAAGTTATAAAAGATATGTGATTTTTTTTCTTCAAACTCATACATTGGGTAAAAATCAAATAATTATTTACCTGTTCTGAAATGAATGGGTGTTTGTGTCTGTATATTGTATATATAAGTATACATATTCTACACAAACATGCACAGAGACACACCAATGCATATATGCACACACACACACACGTACACTGTAACAAATACAAAAATTAAAAGAAATTAATTGCTGTCCACAATTTGACTGAAATATAAAGCCCTATTACTATAAGTTTCCCCAGAAAGCAGTCTTTACACCAGATCTGGGCATTTTATAGCCCCCAAACCACATCCAGTCCTGTGACTGTCACTGACCAAGCTTCAAGGATTACTTTTATTTTCCAATTTGGTTGTTTTTAGGACACTAATTACTACTTGAAAAAATATTACTAATCACAGTAGACTATATCAGTATAATTAAGGATAAATAAGTTGTTTTCATATAAGCATATTCCTAGTACAATGGAGAATTGTTCACATTTCTGAATGGAGCATGGGGTATCTGTCATCATTTGAATGAAGAAAATGAAATTGGACACAAAATATTCCTCTTGGTATACATTGAAAACAATGCAAGGTGGGCAGTTCAACAGTGGTATTCAGCAGGTTCTGACCAGTTCTGGAGAACTGGTAGTGGAAATTTTGAGTAGTTCAAAGAACCAGCAAATACCACCTCTGACTGGATATTTTACAGTATCCTTCTCCTGTCATGCCCACCAACCCACAGAACTGGTAGTAAAAAAATTTGAATCCCACCACTGAACAGACTGTACTGTATTGTAGTATAAGTGAAATGTGTAAGATGACTACATATAATTCCTCTGCCTCTTACTGACCAGGAAATTATATAAAATATAAGTGCAGTCTGTGAATGTGGTAAGCTAGGTAGTTTTAGAAGAATGTTATCATGGTTGCAATTTAAGTATTTCTTGTTTGAATGCTTTGTTTCAGATATACCATGTTTTATTTTGTTTTTCAATTTTAATTTCCCACTAGATACTGGTTTACTATGAGATTAAGAGCCATCTGAAATATTTATTGCTGACTCCTCATTATGGCTTCCGATGGAGTTCTTATGTCTACTATTAACCTCACCCCTTTCCTAAGAGGTCTGTACGGGGTGTGCATAAGCGCACCAATGTGCTTACCATCCCTATCCTATTGTTTCTTTTTTATTTTTCTTATATGTATCCATGTATTCATAACTATGTTTTTACTTATATCTATTATCTTGTAAGCAATTGACAAAATAAATAAATAAATAAAAATAAATAATAAATAGTGTCAACCAATTGTCTTCACATCACTTAATAATAACATTATTGCACTTTTTCACTTTTAATGTAGAACAAATTATTGTATCAACAGGGACACACAGAAGGTAATGCAGAACTTTTACACAGAGCTTTATAAGAACAAATAAAGAAAGACAGTAGTTTGATACTTAGAGCAATAAAGCTTTTTACTTGATCCCCACAAGGCAAGCTAATATCACTTTTCACATCTTCCTTGAAGAATCTACAAATATGATGTGCACAAAGAAGCAGTAGCATAGGAAGCAAATGAAGTAAGGCAGTTCTGTGTGATAGCATCCAATAAAACAAAGTTGTAAATGGAGTATCAAAGAACAAATACATGCCACTAGAAAGGATTTGTTGATGGCAGCAAAACCAATTTTATTTTTGGGTTAATAGGATTACAGGTTATTTTTGCAGGAAAAACAAAAAAAAATGTCATCCACAACAGAGAGGCACTGTGATGAGATATAAAGTGAGAAGATAAAGAACATCACAGTCATTTTAATATTTAAACAAAACAACAAATTAACTTAATTCAATATCTTAAAATAGGTGGTAAACAGATTTTCTTAATATCACAATACATATAACACAACATGTAGAGATTTCTAAATTAAATAGAGGTTTCAAAATAAATCAGAATTTTCTGTATTAGATGTTAGCACATTCAGAGTTTTCTGAATTCAATTGATTTACTAATCAAATCTATCAGATTTGGAGAGCCAGTTCAAAAGTTTAACCACATGGAAATATAAATGACTTTTGAACACTGATTCAAACTGGATAGAAAATCTGAATGAAACAGTCAAGCTGAATCACTTTGTCTTCTGATTCTTAAACCAACAATGAACATTAATAATAAACCATAATCCAACATTCCTCAAAACATGTCATTATAAATGAACAGAAATATCAAATTTCATCCCAATATTTCTTTCTAGCAATAATCCAATCTTAACTCAACTTTTCTTTCATTAAGGGACAACACCTTCCACATTAAACAATAGTGCTATCATGCATATTCTGCATTTTTCTATTCAACTGCAATCATTACTGAATGGAAGAGGCATAATGGAATCAAAGAGAAGAGAATTAGTGTAAAGATAGGGAATTCAAATAGGCTTAGTAATAGCATATGTATATTCATTAGAAGGAGAGAAATCTAATTTAGTTTACCAGGAGGTGGGTAATCATCTTACTATGCAGATGTTTGCAAAATCTTTTTGAGTTGTAGATTAAGCTCATCTATATTTAGCAAGGCCTGATAAATTCATCAAGCTTACACTTCGGGAGTCTGTGTCACACAGAGGGGCAAAGGAAGAGAGTATTAACATTGAACCTACCATCTAGGATTTGAAACTGTATGGCAGATAATCCTTTATGGACAAAGTACATGACCCACAAACCTTCCCAATGGATAAGTAGTCCCATTTTTGGAGTTTGTTTAGGGAAAGAAATAATATGACATTATTTGCCACTTTGAACATTGTTCTTCGCCGCTCATGCTTCACCGCCACTGCATTGGGACAGAAAAATAATACAAGATAACAAAGGGGGCCTTGGAGATTTTCTAATCCAACCCCTTGTTTAAGCAGGAAATTCTGTACCATTTCAGACAAATGGCTGTCCAACCTCCTCTTAAAAACCTTCATTGTTATCTTTTAACCCCAAAATTGGCTAGCTAGATTGAGTGATGCTTGGTCAAAGATCAACCTAGAAATTGGTTGGGAGTAAATTCTAACTAGAAACTGTCCATAATTATTTTTTACCAACATAACCAAGACTGATATCACGTTATATATTCAAGCAAAACAAAAATTAAAAATAAAAACCTTGTGAGATTTTGAGATGTTGTTGTGTATTGCATTTGGTATATCCATGATCAAATACCCCAAAATTGACTTGTATGTCTGTGGGTATGATTATGTTTATATATTCACAAAGGCTTGCCTGTAATATCCTTTATTTTTTTTTTACTTCAATGTCAGTGGTTTTTGAATTTCTACAAATTCAGTTCCAACTTTTAGCATGTTGGTGGTGGGGATATAGGTGTATTGAAAATTGCTGCTGTTGTCTCTCCTCCCACTCCACTGTTGCTGAACTGGAAACATTTTCTTATAATAACATCTTTTGACTTAGAATCTATGACTTAGATTAACAGAGTTGAAAGGGACCTCATAGGTCATCTAGTCTAACCTTCTAAATGAAAATGTGTGTATTGCTTGAATTACAATGAAGGACAGGCGTAGGGTATCGAAATCATGCTTTAGCCGCTCATGTATTTTTTTCCTTATTTTTTTTTAAAGAGAAACCAGGTTCTTTTCTATAAAATTAAGTGACAATTGTTGAAAAATACAAAATGGCAATTTACACTCATACTGATAGTCCTTGACTTACAACCACAATTGAGTCCAAAACTTATGTTGTTAAGTGAGACATTTGTTAAATGAGTTTTGCCCAATTTTATAACCTTTTTTGCCACAGTTGTTAAGTGAATCATTGCAGTCGCTAAGTTAGTAACCCAGTTGTTAAATCAATCTGGCTTCCCCATTGACTTTGTCAAAACATTGCAAATGGTGATCATGACCTTGGGACACAGCAATGGTCGTAAGTATGAATCGGTTGTCAAGCAACTGAATTTTGATCATTTGATTATGGGGATGCTATAAAGGTTGTAATTGTGAAAAATTGTTATAAGTCAACTTTTTCAGTGCCATTGTAACTTTGAACAGTCACTAAATGAACTGTTGTAAGTCAAGGACTACCTATGATATTCAGCAATTTCCTTTTTCTCAGTCTAACACAGAATGAATACATTGAGCTAAATGGAATGGAGAATATTGCCATATACTTTTTGGAGAAACAGAAATATATAAATTCTGAACATAATTATTGCATTTTTCAAAAAAGATACTTCAAAAAAGATACTTTTTTATAGGATTAATTGCAAATCAATTAAATTAAAAACAGCTATAAAGTTGTAAAATGCAAAATGGATAAGATTTCTCTAGGAATACAATCCAGTTTTAAAATGCAGGGATGATTAAATGTAATGTTAAGCTCTTCTAGTAATTATTGCCTCTCAATATAAAAACTGGATAAACAACCACATAAATGAATGTGAAATAGAATGGTGCTGTCACATCAGCTAAGGTCTTAAAATGAAAACATATATAATTAAGAAAAATAATTATGTTTATTTTCTGGGTGTTTTTTTTGCTGTCATTTATTTATTGGCATTTATATCCTACCTCTTCTCTGTCACCTTGAAGTGGCTCACACAGAAGTTTCTCTAATTTTATTCTAGACATAGCAATAGTAAATATTACATTAAAGCAAGAATTGGGGACATTAAAATAAGGATAGAATGGAGGACAATTTCTTCTTTATTAAACAAATAAGAGATGAAGATGTAGAAACATGAATTTCTCACTTTTTCTATAAATGTGAGTGTATGGGAAAGATAAAGAGAGAGAACATGAACATTAGAAGTTAAAAATGTGAAAACCATGACTTAGTAATCAAAAATGAAATGAAAGTATAGGCAGTCTAATGAAAGCTTTATAAGCAGTTGCCTTTCATTTCTGTGTTTCATTATACATTGTATCCTTTTTAATAAAAGCTAGCTTTCGTACTATAAACATTTGTTACTAACTTTAATTCAAAGAACTCTCTTGCTTTCAGGAATCTTAATGAAGTATGTCTTTGTAATCCATCTATATGCCACCCAAGATAGAAAGCAATACAGTAGTTTCCACCATATTTCAAAAGCCCTCAGTTCCCATCCTTTTGCAAACTATCACTTCAGACTAGTAGCAATTTTATGTCCCTTTTCTACAGTTAAGGAAAGAGAATACAGGATATCAAACATACCCACCCACCCAACCACCCATGCACCCCCCACACATAAAGGGTTCTATCTCTGTCTCTGTATCTCTGTCTGTCTCTGTGTGTGTGTGTTTGTGTGTGTGTGTGAGAGTGAGAGAGAGAGAGAGAGAGAGAGTCCCTCTCTCTCTTGGTCAGTGCCAGTGTCAGTGTCGGTATATGCATCTTGTCACGGGCTAGGGAGTCCACACTGAAAGATGACAAGATGCCGCAAGGATGTTTTGAACACTGAGAACACTGAGGTGCTAGGCAGATAATAGGCCACTCTCAGGAACGATGGCACCCTCAGGCTGGAATCGACTCAGAGAGAGTCTGCTCTATTTCTGAAGACAATCCCCCACCTCATTCCTAGATGATTATAGCAAAAGTGAAAGCATGCAAAAAATGTCAGCAAGCCTTCCTCTCTCCCCCGCCTCAACAGAATGGCAGGACACAATGGTGAACCTAACCCACGGCAGTGCCTTGCTGGCCTTATTCTGCAGGGGCTGGGGTGGTCTTCCTGCCAAGTGGCTGGTCTTGTATTCTGCTGCTCGACACCCTTCTTGGCAGCATTTGAAGTAGGCATTGGAACACGTTTGTGGGTTTTGTGCCTTCATCGCCTCTCTCTTCTCTGAAACTGAAATGAGGTCTCAGTGTTAACAGGCATAAAATAGTTGAGAAAGATTCAGAAACTCTTTAACTACATATTTTGCTGCATGGGAATGGATGTAGCATCAAGTTTCAGCCTAGAGGCATTTTAGTAACTACGCTATTGAAAGTACAGTAATTGTAGTATATCGGAGGTAGTGAGTCAGTTATTTCGGCTAATCTGCCACAGTCCTCTTCAACTCATTCTACTCTAAATAAACTATATCCTGAGTGCTTCCAGGCACGAGGCAGACATCAGCAGTAAAGGTCACTCTGAATTCTTTTTCAGCTCTGCAACTTCACCGCATACATGCACACACAAACACACACACATATACCCTCATACGATTTCAGCTATCACAATATAGATTTATAATAAAAAATACAAATAGTTGAGCCTTTAAAAAATTGTTGCTTCATAGAAACTTCCACCATATGTACTTGGGAAATGGAATAAAAACATTTCATGTTTTTGAATACTTAACACGACACCTTTGGACATTTCTGTTTATTAGCTAAAACAAGGAAATAATGAAGAGATAGATTATAGCTGTTATTTAATTTACATTGTAGGGATTGTTTCTGCATATTTGGAGAGAAAAGAAAAATTGGATATACAGCACATAAAAAGAATGTACAGATTTGCTGAATTATTGCTGTCTTTTCTCATTCCCAGAAATTTTAAATAAATTGCTTCTGGTTTGAAAAGGTAATTTCTGAAAATGAAATTCTTTAGTACTCCCAGAATAGAATAAAAATATCACAGGGTTGGATATTTTATGTTTTATGTCCACTTAGTTGGTAGCAAACTGTATTGCATTGATTGGTTCTAATTTGAAATAAATAAGTTAACAGCTACAAAAACAACTGCAGCCAACGTTGTGCTTACTTTATTTTTCTTTTTCTTTCTCTTTTTTTATTTTTTTTATTTTATTTTTAAAAAATTGCATATCTCTATTGACATTGTTAACAGTATTGTGTCATCAATAATACATATACTTATATTAATTCCTATACATTAATTCTTATTTCTTGTTCTACCCATTTATACCATTTATCCCAAACCGCATAATATTTTATTTTTATATATTTTATTTATTTTGTCAAACAATTATTAGATAACAGGTATAAGTATAAACATGGTTATAAATACATGAAGTGGATACGAATAAGAAAAAAAAGAAACAATAGGACAGGGACAGTAGGCACGTTTTGGTGCGTTTATGCACGCCCCTACAGACCTCTTAGGAAAGGGGTGAGGTCAACAGTAGAAAGTCTAATGTTGAAGATTTTGGGGTTTGGGGAAGAAACCACAGAGTCAGGTAGAGTATTCCAGACATTGATTACTCTGTTGCTGAAGTCGTATTTCCTGCAATCAAATTTGATGCAGTTTATCTTTAGTTTATATCTATTTTGTGCTCTTGTATTGTTTTGGTTAAAGCTGAAGTATTCATTGACAGGTAGGACATTGCAATATATAATTTTTTGTACTATACTTTTTATATTATATTATACTATATATTCCGATTCATCCTTGCCTTTTAATTCGGCTGTGAGTTTATCCATCTCAGCACAGTCCAGTATTTTTTGTATCAGCCGTTAATATGTGTAAAATGATGTATTGGATTTGTTTGCTAAATTTCCCTTTAATTATTCCTAATAAGAATATTTCAAGTTTACATTCTATCTTTAAAAAACTATTTATGGAATGCACTTTCTAATTCCAAGCTGCCGTACTGCTCTTTCAAGCCCCTCCCCCCCACCTTTCTGTTGGCAACTCTAAAAAGACCATAGAAATATTTTATGAGTTGACAGTTTGCTCCTTGGGAAAGAAAAAAAGAAGGAATCAGAAAAAAAAAATGGAGGAAATACAGGTTTTTAAAAATATCAGAAACACCAAAACAAAGAAACATTAGAAAGACATATTTCTAACAACCTTTATCTGTCATTTTCCCCCTTACTTTCTTTCAGGGTGTTTATCACCTAGTTTCTAAAAAATTTTAAGAGCATATGAAGCTGAGCAGAAAAAATGTTCATTTTTTTAAATATGAGATGAGTTTCAAAAGTTTTAGTTCCCATTTTAATTGTTTGAATATTCTCAATAGGCTGGAAAATATTACCCATGTCTTTGCCAAGCTTTCACTTGAGCTAATATTGTCAAAGACAAATAAGAGAAACTGTGAAATTTAAATATTTAAAAGTCTCAATTATTTCAATGCTCTCAGAATTGTTTCCAGGACAACTAGCAGGAGGTAGAACAACACTAGCTCTCTCCATGCCTGGTAATGGGGAAAGGATGGAGAAAACAGGGAAAACAGTTTATTTCTCACTATGTCAGCAATGGCTGGCTTTGTGAAGCTAGTGAAAACTGCTAACTCCTATTGATTCCAAGGCACTCAACAGCCTTTCAGACCTAAATAATTGTTGTCATCAAGTTTAAATCAGTGCTTTTGGATAACCCATTAGGGAAGCCTTTAAAGACTCATACAAGCCAATTGTATTAAAATAATAGTTCTGGAAAGGCAGTTAAACTAACAGGGGCTGTGAAATAGTTGCCCTAGCAAAAGAAAATTGCCACCTGTTGTTTCAGTGCAAAGACCAAAAATCTATACAGCCTTCATGTTGGTGTTTTTGTTGGTATCAACTTCAGTTTACTACCTATTGGAATAAATAGATTTTATAGAATTTTTCTCAATGGAAGCCAGCTTAGGAGATCAAAGTGGAAATAAAAATGATTGATTGGCATGGGGAGTTGATAATGGAATTCAGCTTATTGATCTCATTTCTTCATAAGGTTTAATTTGGTCTTACCTGCAATAAATCTAAAGGAAGAGGGATTCCTATACAATATTCCCCACAGTCAACATCTTAAAGGTATTTCCTGATACTATTATATAAAATGGTTATTAATAATAAACCATTGCTTTCAAGAAGACTTGCCTGTAACTGAGTGGGGCCTTTCATTTGAGGAAGTACTCCTGGTTGAAGATATTCCTTTGCTTTTTTTAAGCAGCCATAATACTATAAAATATGTGTGTACATTGTGTATATGTGTATATATTTACCATGTGTCCATGCACACAGTTATAATAGAAAGAAAAATGAACGTGATTCTTTCCAAGTCTTCTGTGATTTTACAAAATTCTAGATCACTGGTTCCCATTCTAGACCTGTGTGAAACAGCTTGGCTTCAGTTCAGTAAGATGATTGCTGAGGTGACACAATCCTTATTCTATTAAGAAATGTTTGGCATTATGTCAGGAAGCTGACTAAAGTTTAAGATGTGATGGACTTCAAAAACATCTCTCTGAAATTTTCACTTAATCCACTTGGTATACTATGGATATACAAAATGTAATTTAATTTTAGATATTTGTATGAAAATAACATATTCGCTAAGACTGAATTAATTTCTAGGTGGCATATCTTAGTTAAAACTCATTTTGTATTAATTCTAGACTGCTGCATCTGTGACATCATTCAAATCATATTATTTCCCCTTAGAAAAACAATAACCACAAACACATGTGCTGTGCAGAGCAAAAGCTTTCACAAATTTATACAAACATTTCCTTATTCATATCCTGGCTTACATTCTGGGCTTTCACAGTTCTTGTTTATATGAAGCCAGTTAACATACAATTGTGCATGGTCAGGCTTTTCCCTATATACCCTCTTTTGAATGTTCTGAAAAAGTTTATGCAACTTGAACAATGTAGAATATGAGTAGGATCTAATAGTGCCCAGATGATCAGTTTTCTTTTCTAACGTGGACCTCTCATGTTTTTACTTTGGATCAGCCTAGTTACAGTTTAAGCATACCAAAAAGGGTTCTTGATTTACCTGACAGTACATCTTGGCAGTTTATTCAACTTAAGCATGAAGCTATAAGTTAGAGGTTCTGCAGACTTTATGGTGATTTCTAAACCAGTATGTCTTTTTATAGGAAGATGGTGAAATGGTTGAAATAGAAGAATCAAGAACCATGGAGTTTGAAAGCATCTTAGAGGTCACAGAGCCAACCTTATATTTCCTGCAATGAAACATCTATCCAGCCTCTATTTTAAAATTTCCAGTAAAAAATAACATGTCATCCCATGAGGCACCCCATTTAATTATAGCATCATACAATTCTTCCTAATATGAAACTTGAATCTAATTTCATCCCATTGCTTCAGATCCTACTCTATGGAACAACAGACAACAATTTCTTCTATAGCAATCTCAATTTCTTCTCCATATGACAGCCATCTATATATCTAAACTTTGCTGTCATATTTCTCTTCAATCCCTCCTACTGATTAAACATGCAGTTCCTTCTTTTTCTCCTCTTTAGACACATACATGTATGTATTACAAATGCTTACAAATCATCCATTTATCAAACTCCAAATCTGTCACAATAAATATTATAGAACTGAAACCATAATAACACATAATTCATCATCTGCATCATCCTTAAACCATAATGAGTCTCAGTAAAACAGAGAATTTTTTAAAAAAATTGAGAACTTGTAAAACAGCCTGCTCCAAAAAACAGGCTGGAGGCTTAGCATCAATAACGTGCTCTGTAACGGGATAATAACAGCACATCAATAGGGCATTCTATTATAGTAATGTTCAATGTATTTTAGGAAGAAAACTCTTTAAATATTTGCCAAAGTATTTCCTTTACTCCACTGAACATCAAAGCACAAGATAAATATATTGCCAAGAAGAAGTGCATAGTGCATTAAGTAGAAAAGAACATGTCAAGGTTAAACATAGCTGGTCTTTTTATCAAAACCATGAGTGTGTTTTCTCTGCAGGTTAGTATGCTCCAGGGCCTTCAACTGCCAGGCTTTCCCTTCTCCATATCATTGATCACTTTCAGCCAAGTGACACCTCCACTGGAGAGTTAGCTTATGTCCCTTTAAGCTATTTTATACTAAAGAAAATAGCTTTTGAGGTGGACCTTTGACAAAATGCAAACTGTCAATCTGATCTTGTATGTGATCACGGTGTCCTCATTTCACCACCTCTAGCAAGCTTGCCCTCAAAGAAAGGTAGCTTATTGACTGGTTATGACATTTCCTTCTTTGAGGTCATCGGTATTTTTTTGTCTGCTAAATACTTACAAGTCTTTCCCCTTAATTTGTTATTTAAAAGACTTCATGGATTTCTTCTTACCCAATGGAAGTTCAGAATGACTTTAATGTTGAATTTCAGAAAAGATAATGATTATAAGAGTAGTCTTTTAAAAAATCTTCCCCCACTTACCTTTGGCCCTCTTCTCTTGTTAGGTTGCCCAGCTAATTAATCAAATGCATGTCATTGCAGTTCAATGACTTAAGTTCAAACTAGTTTAGCATTTATCTTGCTCAAATGATGCCATCAATTTATTATTGTTATATTGATATTGGGTATATCTCTATATCTCTGGATTGATATAGAGTATTCCTCTTGACTGGGGGTGGGTGGGTGGGCTCCAAGGATCCTTCCAAATCTGTTGTTCTATAATTCTATAATTCATGTTTAAAAAGAGCAAAATGTGATAACCTTCTTGTTTTTGGATTTTCTAACTGCCTTGCCACTACCCTTTCAGAATACATAAATGGAGTGAAATAGAACATATTAATCTCCTGATACAGGGATTTTAAACTAACTGCTGTGCTGTGTTTGATAGTTTTCCATTTAATTTCCCTTCTTTTCCTACTTCAATCAGTTCCCAGTAATCCCAGTGTTTTCATTATAATTCTGAAATGTTGATCATTTCTGGGTGATGATGTTGATCACCCGTTCATTTTACCATTACCATGAAGGCTAAAATTAAACTGACATACAAAAAGTGGTCAGCATTATCACAACAGAATATTAAGAGACTCTAAAATATTACTAAATAAGTTTTTATTTTTATTTTTTTAAATGTATTTTAATTCAGTTTAAAAGGAAAACCTAACTTATTTTCTTGCCTTTGACTCAGTAGTGGGATCCTACCTTAGTCACTACTGGTTCAATGGGTGATCATGCGTGTGCGCACACCCCTAACGCATGCATCCCTAACAAGCCAGGGAGGGTGTTTTTAAAACTATTAGTACGGTGAGCGGGAGAGGCAGATTTGGCGGTTATAGGGGGCCACATTCTGTTTTGGGAGCGCGCCCCCGCTATTTGATGGCGGTGGCACGCTCCGACCCCCTTGTTTTGTCCCGTTCCCTGGGGGGTGTGAGCGATTGGGCCCTGGGCCTTCGGCTGATGTTGTGTAACGCCAGGTCCGTTATTAATAAAGCCCCCCTCATTTATGATCTGATTTGTGAGGGGGGAGCGGACCTGGTGGGTGTTACCGAGACCTGGCTGGGCCCAGAGGGGGGAGTTCCCCTTGTGGAGATGTGCCCAGCCGGGTTTCGGGTTTTTCATCGGCCGAGGGCCCAGGGGAGGTGCGGGGGTGTTGCGGTGGTTATTAAGGAGGATCTGTGTCCGAGGGAATCCACTGTTTCTCAGACGATCGGGTGTGAGTCTCTTTTCGTGAAGTTCGGCCCCAAGGTACAGGTGGGCTTGTTGATCGCATACCTGGCTCCCTGCTATGCGGCATCAGCCCTGCTTGAGCTCCTGGAGGTTATAGCCGGCGTGGCGGTTGAGACCCCAGGCTTATGGTCATGGGGGATTTCAACCTCCCTTCTGCCGGCGGTACCTCGGGGATTGCTCAGGAGTTCATGGCTTCCATGACAGCCATGGGCCTGGCCCAGTTAATTCGGGGCCTACTCATGTGGGAGGTCACACCCTGGATTTAGTTTTTGTCTCTGATCAGTGGCAGAGTGGTCTGGGTGTAGGGGATATAGTTATAGAACCCCTGTCATGGACAGATCACTCGCTCCTGAGGCTCGACTTCCGTTCCGCACCCCCCGACCGCAGGGAGGCGGGGCCGCTTAAATGGTACCGCCCCAGGCGCCTGATGGACCCGGATAGGTTCCTGATGGAGCTTGGGCCATTTCCCGAAGCTCACACACACGACTCGGTTGAGGACCTGGTTGCTACCTGGGATAGGGTGGCTGCTGGGGCCCTTGACCGGGTCGTGCCCTTGCGGCCTCTGACCCGGTGCCGATCCCAAATGGCTCCTTGGTTTTCTGAGGAGCTAAGGGAGATGAAGCGCCGGAAAAGACGCCTAGAGAGTAGTTGGAGGGCTAGCCGCTCTGAGTCTGACCGAACACTTCTACGATCTTATATTAAGACGTATTTAGTGGCGATGAAGGTGGCGAGGAGGTCTTACCTCTCCACCCTTATTGCGTCCGTGGAAAACCGCCCAGCCGCCCTGTTTAGGGTGACCCGCTCCCTTTTAGAGATGGAAGCGCGGGAGGATCCCTTACAGGGACGGGCTGAGGAGTTTTCTAGGTTTCTGCTGGATAAAATCGCTCAGATTCGGGACGAGCTGGACTCCGACTGGGCATCTCCGGGCGGGGGAGCGGGGGTGGATATCGGTGAGGCCAGTTGGGTTGAGTTCGACCCTGTTACTGTTGAAGACGTGGACAGGGTGCTGGGGGGACTGAATGCCACCACCTGTTTGTTGGACCCGTGCCCCTCCTGGTTGGTCTTGGCCACTCGGGAGGTGACACGAGGCTGGTTCCAAGGTATTATAAATGCTTCCTTGAGAGAGGGGCTTTTACCTGCCGCCTTGAAGGAGGCGGTGGTGCGGCCCCTCCTCAAGAAACCGTCCCTGGACCCAGCATTGTTATCAAATTACCGTCCTGTCTCCAACCTTCGCTTTGTTGCGAAGGTTGTAGAGAGTGTGGTGGCCCGTCAGCTTCCCCGGTTCCTGGATGAAGCGAGTTATCTTGACCCCCTCCAATCGGGCTTCAGGCCCGGGCACAGCACGGAGACGGCGTTGGTCGCGTTGGTTGATGATCTCTGGAGGGCTCGGGACAGAGGTTGTTCCTCTGTCCTGGTCCTGTTAGATCTCTCGGCGGCTTTTGATACTGTCGACCACAGTATCTTATTGCAGCGGTTGGGGGGGTTGGGGGTTGGAGGCACCGTATTACGGTGGTTCTCCTCCTTCCTCTCCGACCGCTCGCAATTTGTGTTGACGGGGGGGCAGAGTTCGTCCCCAAGGCCCCTGCTTTGTGGGGTGCCTCAGGGGTCGGTGCTCTCGCCCCTGCTGTTCAACATTTATGTAAAGCCGCTGGGTGAGATCATCCGTGGCTTTGGGGTGGAGTTCCATCAGTATGCTGATGATACGCAGCTGTACATCTCCACCCCGGGCCACCCCAACGAAGCCGTCGAAGTGATGTCCCGGTGCCTGGAGGCCGTGCGGGGTTGGATGGGTCGTAACAGGCTTCGTCTCAACCCGGCCAAAACCGAGTGGCTGTGGTTTCCTGCGCCCAGATACAGCCAGCTTATTCCTTCGCTGGCCATGGGGGGAGAGGTTTTGACCCCCGTGGAAAGGGCGCGCAACTTGGGTGTCCTCCTGGATGTGCGGCTGTCTTTGGAAGAACATATCGCAGCCGTCGCCAGGGGGGCTTTTTATCAGATTCGTCTGATTTACCAGTTGCGGCCCTTTCTGGATCTGGGCGCACTTCACACAGTCACTTCCGCCCTCGTTATCTCCCGCTTGGATTATTGCAATGCTCTCTACATGGGGCTCCCCTTGAAGAGTCTCCGGAGGTTGCAGTTAGTCCAGAATGCAGCCGCGCAGGTGATCGTGGGCGCCCCTCGAGGCGCACACGTAACACCACTTCTCCGCAGGCTGCATTGGCTTCCTGTGGCCTTCCGGATTCGATTCAAGGTGGTACTGATGGTATTTAAAGTGCTCCATGGCTCGGGACCTGGGTACTTATGGGACCGCCTGCTGCCATCAACAACCTCCCGCCGCCCAGTACGCTCCCACAGGGTCGCCCTCCTTGGGGTACCGCCACCTGATCGTTGTCGACTGGCAGCCCCGAGGGTGCGTGCTTTCTCTGTGGGAGCGCCCTCCCTGTGGAATGATCTCCCCCCAGAGATACGAGCCATGACAGACATCCTCTCCTTCCGGCGCGCAGTTAAGACCCTATTTTTTAAACAGGCTGGCCTGGCCCAGTAAGGGTTTAAGGGGTTTTAGTAAATAGGGTTTTTTAAATTTTAACTTATTTTTAAAATTTTTGGGATGCAGCCATACTCATATTTAATTCGGTTTTAAATTCTATTTAATTTTGTATCTCTGTATTTTATGTATTTATTAGGCTGTACACCGCCCCGAGTCCCTTTTCGGAGAGGGAGCGGTATAGAAATATGATTATAAATAAAAAATAAAATAAAGCCAATCAGCTGAGAGAATGAAGAAACAAAAAGCTAGGAGCAACTGTCCCACCCACCCCCATGGTCTTTATCTTCTCAGCTTCTCATTATCTAAAAGGGCAAAGTTTGTTAACTAATTTGGTTATGCTCATATCATGCAATAGTACTTCAGATGTTTCAACTTGAATCATAAATGCCTAAAAAAAATAGGGCATTACTTTAAAAAAAGGGATTGGGCAGGTGACCATTCAATATGATTGATGAGTAAAATTTCAGCCCATCAGGATGAAAAAGAACATTAAATGTGTTCTGAAAATGCTGATAACTCTCAAATCCAAATGGTGAAAGTCAGGAGGTAGTCATGAATGGGAAAGTACCTGAATGAATTACTTGGACATCTTTCTGATCTTTTTGCGAGGTCTGCAGGTCAGAATGAAATAAATAAAGGGTCTATATTTTTTTTTACCATAACATAGCAATCTTCAGTAGACATACTCAAGGGACCATGAAATATTGCTCCTGGGATACAATCCTGATACTTATTGCTTCTGAAACAATAGTCCTCTGTAAGATTCTGAGCACATTAAGCTGACTTTTTTTTGAAATCCTCGATTTTCTTATGTCTTCTAGTTCTTTTTTTTAATCATCATGTTGTGTCTCATCTGTAAACAGAGAACATAGAATGATCAAATATATGGGCAAGTGCCTGATTATTAAATTATAGTCTGCTGATTATCTTTGAATTTAAGAGCCAATTATTAATTATTCTAGCAGCTTTTTAGATGGTGTTTGTGACCTTGGATACATTCTGTTTTTGAAAAGATGAAGAAACAAAAACCCTATTGAGAGTATAGGTTGTTAAAGGAAATTGAAATGTGTTCAGTGTCATAAATATTAATCCATACTATCATGTTCCTTTAGGGCAGCTGACTATCTCAATAAATATTTGGTTTGAAATTAAATAAGAAATTAAGGAAAATAATAAAATACAATAAAATTATAAAATAAATCCTGTAATAAATTAGATCTATATCAGAACAATCCAGCCATATTGCTAATGTTTAAGAAGGTTTTAGCAATAGCAACATTTTTTACAATTCAATCCTTTGATTTTTGCTCCACTGCATTCAGGTATTATATACTTCCTTTATCCATGTATATGAAGTATTTCCTTCCTTCCTTCCTTCCTTCCTTCCTTCCTTCCTTCCTTCCTTCCTTCCTTCCTTCCTTCCTTCCTTCCTTCCTTCCTTCCTTCCTTTCTTTCCTCAGTACTTTAACAATTAACTTTGATCACTAATAATAATTTGAATAGTTCAAATAATATGCTTTTGAATTTATTTTATGAGATGGACTGGATGTGTCAATGTTCAATTATCTATTTTTGAAGGTAACAAGAATCAGAATTAATTAGATCTATATCAGAACAATCCAGCCATATTGCTAATGTTTAAGAAGGTTTTAGCAATAGCAACATTTTTTACAATTCAATCCTTTGATTTTTGCTCCACTGCATTCAGGTATTACATACTTCCTTATCCATGTATATGAAGTATTTCTTTCCTTCCTTCCTTCCTTCCTTCCTCCTTCCTTCCTTCCTTCCTTCCTTCCTTCCTTCCTTCCTTCCTTCCTTCCTTCTTTCTTTCTTCTTTCTTTCTTTCTTTCTTTCTTTCTTTCTTTCTTTCTTTCTTATAGAAATAGCACTTAAACTGATATTCACAGTGCTTTACAGTTCTTTCTAAGTGGTTTACAGACTGAGCATATTGCCCCCACTAACTGGGTCCTCATTTTACTGACCTTGGAAGGAGGGAAGCTGAGTCAATCTTGAGCTGATGAGACTCGAACTGCCAAACTACAGGCAGCCATCAGTCAACCAGAAGTAGCTTGCAGCACTACATTCTAACCACGGCACCACCATGGCTCTTTCTTTCTTTCTTCTTCTTCTTTCTTTCTTCTTCTTTCTTTCTTTCTTTCTTTCTTTCTTCTTTCTTTCTTTCTTTCTTCCTTATTTCCTTCCTTCCTTCCTTCCTCCTTCCTTCCTTCCTTCCTTCCTTCCTTCCTTCCTTCCTTCCTTCCTTCCTTCTTTCCTTTCTTTTTCTTCTTTCCTCTGCAGACTTATTGGATTACAATTGGATTCATTGTGTAGATCATTGGCATTATTTCAGTAATATGCCTGAAGCCATTATTGGATTCTGAAAGTTGTTACTGTTCTTTTGTTGTTGTTGTTATATGCTACCATTTTTATATGCAACTCAAGGAGGCAAATATGCATAATAGCCTATTTCCTCTTTCCCTAAAATGCCAACCTTGTGAAGTGAGTTTTTCTGAGAGAGAGAGTACATTTCAATTCAGAGCTGTACATTTTCAAGAGATCACCACCATTATACATATTTATTTAAATATTAATTATTTCATGCAGACATAATATTTTTCTCTTAAAAAATGGAGAAAAATTAATCAAAATACATTCATATGGGCATCATTTTATCTTCATTAGAATCATGCAATATCTTTCATAATTTCAATACTCCAGTTCAATTTCGGCTCCTTCTATTAGACAAGGCTATGAGTTATTGGAAACAAAAACAATAGAGAGCACTATTGTATTGTTGTCGCCAGTAGCTTTTAGCTAGGATGTTAGATTCAAATACTCTGTGTGTGTGTGTTGGTGTGTTGATGGTGAACACTTCACATAGAGTTGAACAATCTACTGTCCTTTTCCCAGCTCAATGTTCACTGTGTCGGGCTAATGCTAAGTTGCTTTATAGTATTTTAATAAGAATTATGAATTATAATGCATATTAAGATGCTGCATAAATTAATAGCAAGCTATGCTTAGTTTGTTTCGTATTTGAATTAATGCATTCTAGAGATATTATTTTGCATTTAATTGTACAAAGTTCTTTTGTATTTGTTCTTTCAAGTAAATATTGATTCTTGGCAACTACCTCAACTAGTCTCTGCAGTTTTCTTGGCAAGATCTTGGAAGTGGTTTATCCTTGCCTACTTCTGACAACTGAGAGAGAGTAAGTGTCCCAAGGTCACACAGTTGGTTTGTGCCTAAGGTGCTGTGGTGGGCTTCAAATAATTTAACAACCAGTTCTCTGTTGGTTGCTGGGTGGGCCTAGCCATGGTGGGCATGGTCTAGTCCTACACCATCCTGGGAGCAAAAATGGGCTGTGAAGGGCCTGGTTTCCCCTTCTCCCAGCTCTGGAAGCTCTCTGGAGACCAGAAATAGGCCCGTTTTCACCTTCCATGAGACTCTGGGAGGCCTGTTTTCAACCTCTCTGGACTCCACATGCCAACTGCATTTACTTGGGATCAAAAGCGGGTTATGCGAGGACCTCTGGAAGGGGCAGGGTGTGGTGGGTCGGGCCACCTGGTTGTTGAAACTACCGGTTCACCTGAACCGGCACAAACCAGCTGAAACCCACCCTGCTAAAGTGAGACTAAAACTCACAGTGTCCCAGTTTCTAGCCTGGCACCTTCACCAAGCTGGCTCTAATTTCCATAAATAAATAGCATAAGAGTCTGCAGATACTTATATGAAGATTGAATAAGTATAAAATTTGTATTGAAAGGACTGTTACACATTGGATAGATAATTATTTGTAGTTCTCATAATTTTGCAGCATACGCATATTTTACAAGTTCATTAGCACCTTGGCTTGTGTTTTGCCCAGTCTTGATTGACATTCAGCATGCTAAATTACCTTAGGATTTTTAGAACATCTCAAACTGATTATAGCCTTGAGACAAAACCTGATAAATGGATGTGCTCTAATTTTCAAGAGTAAACATTCTGATTATCAAAAGAACCTTCTGTTTATTCTGCCTAAAATAAATAGCATCACTAAACTGCTTTTAAATTAAACTAGGAAAATTAAAATATATAGGCATATGAAAACTCTCTGGTTTCATGTTTGAAATTATATATAATGTTACATTCTATGTCACTTATATTGTTTCATGTCAATTCAGATTTCTGTGTCTCTGACAAGTGTTGGTTCCCAAACAACCCTGCCTGCAGAAAACTGTTCTCTCTCTCTCTCTCTCTCTCTCACACACACACACACACACTCATACACACACATTTCTAGCAGATTTAATTAAGACAGTAGGAAGTAAGAAGAAACCCAGCACAGCTGTCCTGAAGAGAAAGCCAGCATGTGATCTCCCTTTCCAGTATCAGATTGACACCGTGACCAGAACTCCAATCTGTTATATTCACTATAAATCACCTTGCTCTAAAAGGTGACAGAGTCAAAATTAGCAATAGGTTGATATGGCTTCCAGAACCTTAGAATGCCTTGATCTGCCTGAATCTGGAATATGTTAAGACCGAGTTGCATAAACTTAGATTTTAAAAGGCAATACACTTTTATAGTGACTATTACATTATTTGGGGAAAGGTTTAGAATAGCAAGATCTAACTAAATCATTCTACAATTTGTAGACTTCTAAGCCATTGTACCCCAGGTTATTATGTCTCTGGGTTTAACTCATAGACTTGAGTTTTAATTCCTTGTATCAAATGGAATTGATCATATAATCATATGATCATATAATGGATCATATCTGTTAAATCTCACATGAACTTTAGCATATGTGTACAAAATTTATACCATGTACCAGACATCATTCTTTCAAGCCACTGTGAACTTGTGCAACCTGCTTCTCTTCCTAAAAAAACATTGTCATTGTCAGTGGAGTCTAAGGAAATAAAAAGATGAATATATATTTAATGAAGCAACAGGGGAAAAAAAATCAAGAGCACCTCGTCCTATTATTTAGCTGCTTCCACTACTTGTGAGAATGGTTAGGTTCTCAGGAAGTCCCTTTCCTGCATCTATGCAACACAAAGATACTAATATGATTTCTTTGCTGCTTCCTAGCCTTGTAATAAAAATCCAGTAACTAGGAATTATCAAAGGAGATGGCTACCTCTTTCCTTCTTCAGTCTTCTTGCCACTGCTATCACCAATCTCATAGCACACCATATCCTATTAGTCCACTCACTTTTGATTGTCCCAGTTGCTTTCTGTTGAATTTCTTCTTGGTCAGTCCACCTTCCATCTTCCTATACCTTCCTAGAAATAGTAACAAAATTTGTCCATAATTTGGGGAAAGATCAATTAGGCTGGGAAATTTAAAATATATAGGCACATGAAAACTCTTAATTTGACTTTATCCATTATTTGGGGGAAGATGCCCAAGTCATTTGCCCATTTCATGTGAAATCCCTTAAAATTGTAGCCATCTACAGGTCAATTTAGCTTGAGATTTTTGTCCTGAAACCTTTAGGATAAACTTAAATGGTAGTGTCACACTCACCTTGCCCTGATCAGGACTGAGAAAATAAATTGAAAATCTTCTTTCCTTCCAAACTTTCCAGTGGTTACTAAAAAGCAACCTGATACTACATCAGTGGATTAGCAGAAGCTAGGAATTACTACTTCTGCAGAAAAAAGAAAAAGAAAAAAAAAGAATTGTGTTTAGCTTGTTATATTACACAAATGGGAAAAAGACGCACAAGAGTTTAAAGTTTGATCTCACTATTAATTGAATTTGCATTTGATACACAGAAATCCCTATAATTCACTTGCAATGGCTTCATTAACTTTGCCACAATAAATCTACTTAGAGTTTCAGTATCATTGATGGTCAATTTTTGCAGTTTCTTCCTTGCCAAGGAAAATCTCTTCTCTTCTCTTCTCTTCTCTTCTCTTCTCTTCTCTTCTCTTCTCTTCTCTTCTCTTCTCTTCTCTTCTCTTCTCTTCTCTTCTCTTCTCTTCTCTTCTCTTCTCTTCTCTTCTCTTCTCTTCTCTTCTCTTCTCCTCTCCTCTCCTCTCCTCTCCTCTCCTCTCTTCTCTTCTCTTCTCTTCTCTATTCTACTCTACTCTATTCTACTTCTTCATCTTCTTTTACTGAAAAGAAAAACTAGGGGAGACATGATAACAGTACCATATTATCCAATATTTGGGGGATTCCAAAAAGATGAGGGGATCAAACAGTTTTCCAAAGCACCAAAAGGCAAGGCAAGAAACAATGGATGGAAACTAACCAAAGGAAGAAGCAATCTAGAACTAAGGAGAACTTTTCTAATGGTGAAAGTAATCAACCAATGGAATAGCTTGCCTTCAGAAGTTGTGGGTCTTCTACCGTATCACTGGACGCTTTTTAAAAGAGACTGGACAACCATTTGTCTGAAATTATACAGGGCCTCTACTTGAGCAGAAGATTGGACTAGAAGACCTCCAAGGTCCCTTCCAACTCTATTATTCTGTGTTCCGTGTTCTGTTTTCCCTTGGATGATGTGTGTATAAGAATTCCTGTGTGAGAGAATAGTTTGTATGTGTCAAACAAAATGTCAATTTATGCAGTTAGCTGATCAATTAGTTCATAAACAGGGTACCACATTTCATAGGCAATATATTTTAATTAGTTTTTCCAATCAATATAAATCATTGGCTGTTTTTTCCCTTCCTGGTTTTGTTATTTCATTGAGGATGACTTCTAATATGTATTTGTGCTGTGTATCTTTGTACATGTACAAATATACACATTCATATATATTGTTAGGATTGATTTCAGCTGAAAATTGACAAGACTAAAAACTGAGCAGTGCCTAGGATTTTTGTCTGTATAATTTTGAGAATGGCTTATCTTAAATTTAGGGTAATTTTCTTTTCAAATAAATGCAGTACTTATTTTAGAACTGAAAAAATGTGAAATCAAAAATTGATACTTTAATAACTCATAGGGCATTACAAATTAAGGCTACAAATTGATACTGATCAGGTTGGTAAAACAAATAATTCAATAGTGGAAATTTATTTGCTTGTTTGTTTGACTTCTATGCCTGCCCATCTCAATATATGACTCTGGGTAGCTAATAGCAATACAAATACCTACAAGAACATTAAATAAAATAACCGCAAGAACTATTAACCAAGTCCAAAGGGATCCAAAGACAGAAATAATTCACATACAAGATCAAAGCTCGAAAAAGATTTTTAAGACTTTACAGAAGGCCAACCAGATCATTGTTTTGTGGATTCTGGGCAAAGATCTGAGATGGAATGAGTTACAGCAAGAAGTACCATTTAATCCAAAGCAGGAAAGTAAGTGTGTGTGTGTGTGTGTGTGTAAATGACTCAATTATAGATTAACAGAGTTGGAAGGGACTTGTAATTCATCTAGTTCAACCCCCTCCCCACCCAAGCAGGAGACCCCATACCATTTCTGACAAATGGCAGTCCAATCTTTTCTTGAAAGCCTCCACAACTTCCAAAGGCAAGCTGTTCCATTGGTTGATTGTTCTCACTGTCAGAAAATTTCTCCTTATTTCTAGGTTGAATCACTCCTTGTTTAGTTTCCATCCATTATTCCTTGTCTAGCCTTCAGGTGCCTTGGAAAATAGCTTGACCCTTTCCTCTCTGTGGCAGCCCCTCAAATATTGGAAGACTGCTATCATGTCTCCCCTGGTCCTTCTCTTCACTAGACTAGCCAAGCCCAGTTCCTGTAACTGTTCTTCATATGTTTTACTCTCCAATCCCCTAATCACCCTGGTTGCTCTTCTCTGCACTTTTTCTAGAGTCTCAACATCTTTTTTATAGTGTGGTAACCAAAACTGGATGCAGTATTCTAGATATAGTCTTACTAAGGCTTCATGGAATGGTATTAGTACACTCACTTGATCTTGATTGTATCCCTTTGTTAATGCAATTTAGGATTGCATTGGCTTTTTTGGCTGCCACTGCACATTGCTGGCACATATTTTAACTGGTTGTCCACTAAGACTCCAAGACTATGATGCTTCTCATAGTTAGTGTGTGTGTTTGTATGAGTGTGTGTGTGTGTTCCATAACAGAAGGGAGAAGTAATGTTGAGGGTTCAATGAAGTTCTGAGATACAGAAGCACAGCAGAAAAGCATAACATCAGAAAAGGATCATGTACAACATTGTTAGAATGACAACATTGTGATTCTGAATTTATTCTATGATAATCTGATTGTTCGATTCTCAAGATACTATCATGAAAATTTAAAAACTCTAGACTCTATAATGAAAAAGCTCCCAGGAAAAAAAAGTGGAAATGTCTCTTAAATTATTGATGAAAGACATACAAGGAGAAGGAAAATATGATTGATAATGTGAACAGGAGAGTCATTAACACTAAAAACTGAAAGTTGAACAAAATAATCTGAAGTTTATCTTTGTGCCTAGTAACACTGTCTTCTGTTCCTTTAGAAATACAGTCTCCTGTTTAGATTATGCAGTACTTTTAGTGTAAAGAAGATGAAATGTTTAAGGAAAAATTGTACCTTATTTAAAGCAGACATCTGGAAGGTATCGTGGTGTTTTCAAGCCTAGGTAATCAAATATTATGATTACTAGAAATACATATTTTTTTCCTCTAACAAATGAAGTCACACTTCTTTCCTGAGTTAATTAAAACACACATATTATCTTTTGCTTGTGTAAACTTTTTTCCGATGAGTGTTGAACTGATTACTTCATTACAAAACAAGGAATATAATATGAAGAATGACTGTATTCCTGATTGTTTATTATTGCAGAAAAGAGTATTTAGATCAGACAATATGAATATATATATATATAGATTTTATATATATATATATATATATATATATATATATATATATATATATATATATATATTAAGATTATTCAATAATCTTCAATAATCTTCAAAATTTCTTTGTATCATATATGTCTATACTCTTTAAGCAGTTATCTTTCCAATAATTTCAAATGATATCTTTGCTCAGGAATCCATGACTGAATTAATAGACATGTCAAATATTTCTTTAAAATGTAGATAAAAAATATCCCTATCATTTAGTTTCATTCCAGGACCTTAAAATCAACAAAGTAAAATGGATTTCCAATACCTTTGAAAAATTCTGGTGCCATGTCTTTCATAAACATGAACCTTATCCCAAAGCAGTATGAACTGAACATTATAACCAATCTTAATAGTACTCCATTTGTATTTCCTTATCTCCTGAGAACAGGAAGGCAATATTCCTTTACAGAATTAATGATGAAATAAGACGCCACCAGTCTCCAAAGGAATACAAGGTACTAGAAGGAGAAGCAGTTCCTCTTTGGAATTCATGGACTAAAGGAATGACAAGTAAATGTAGACAAGTGATATGAAGGAGATTAATCTAGCAAGGTTTAATATCAGTTTTATGATTAATAAAACTGGGAATGTTGAACACTGACCTCTATGAATCGTAGCTCAAAGAACCCTGCAAATTCCCATTTCAATCTATCCTTAGTCAGTAGGCGATAAATAAATTTGTCCCTCACTCCAACCATATTATCTTCTGCTGATAAGAAGCCACTGGGTTTTAGCAGAGGGTTAAGCAATGTACTGGAAACTATTGAATTCCACCCAACCTGGGATTGCAAAGCCATTTTCAACAAAAGACTGAGTTTTGTACATTTGCCAGCTATGCACATGGGGTAGTGTTTGACTTTAAAAAAGAATTATTGAAGTCATTTTAAATTCTATACTACATCAAAATAGGCACAGAAGTAAATATTATAACTTCCTACATGCTAAGTTTAATTTGTAGGTGCCTGAGGTTTGCACTTTGGTTTTCCATTTTTAGTCTCTTAGGTCTATATCAGTCATAGGACAGGCATAGGATTCTGAGAAGACTAAATAAGGTGTTCCTTTCCCTCATCCTATCATTTAAAAAAAAAAAATAAACATCTTTGTAAAATGTTCAGGGATTGAGTTCATGTTTTCAGGTATATCCCTGTGCTTTTCCTTTGCTGATTCCTTTTTTCAAACACTTTGAGCAAGGAAAGTCAGGATTTATGGTGAGATGAGAAATTAACCCCTTAACAGCCATGAAAGCTTGCTTCACAAGATTAAAATCTGGTATTTTGTTAAAGAATATCTTCTGCCTTTTTTAACAATTCTGCTTCAATACTATTGAAAATGGAGGGACGTACTGAAGTTCTCATAACTAGAGGATAATACTTTTGCCCTTAGTTACTTATGTGTTAAAAAAACAGCATGAATGCCTGTCCAATCTTTCATTATACAATTGTGTTAAGGGTATTTTACACAATTTCTTCAGTGGTCAGCATTTTAATTAGATTCCAAGGAAGGCTATCAAAACAAACTCTTCTTCATGAGCATACGCTCATCAAGAAGAGGTACATGGCCAGGGAGGTTGCAGTGTGATGGATAGATCTATAGGCGAGAAACTCCTCTTCCCCAAGAACAATAAAGTAATTCTGGAAAGTAATTCAGTGGGCCTTTTTGGGTGATGCCTTCTTTCTCAGCAGAACCTACCTTGCAGAGGAAACTGTGCAGTTTTTTTAATGGGTCCTTCCCTTTAAAAAAGTCAATGTACATCATTTAAAGTAGCCCCAGGAAGCAGAGTAGTAACCCATTTTCTGACTAGTGGAATAGATATGAGGCTTCTCTTCATTTGTTCAAAGTGGCTTCTATGAAGGCATTGCATATGTACACAATACATTTTCCTCAAAGTATAGTTATTGCTCAATAAAATATATACTTTCTAATATCATAAATGCATTCTTTTTTTTGCCATTCTCTCTGTGTTATACTTGGACTCTACTTGGCAGAAGATAAAATAAAAGGGATTATAGGACTAAGGAGGAGAAAAAACAGAAGATGATATAACAGTGATTTCAGGGCAGCAATTTATATTAGGAAAAACTTTATAATTATGAAATGATACCTGAAAACAATATATGAGTGAAGTTGGCCTGGTGTTCAAACTAACTGATATGGGTGTCTCTTATTTATACTGATACCTTTTGCTGCACAATATCTGAAAGAACTAGCAATCAAAATAAATTGCCCAATTTCTCCCCACTTTACTTCAACTATTCCCCTAATTTATTTAAAGAAATAAAAAAATAATAGAAGCTGGCTACATTAATTAAGTTCCATTGCGTTCACTGTATTTGTATGTATGTATGTATGTATGTATGCATGCATGTATGTATGTATGTATGCATGCATGCATGTATGTATGCATTTATTTATTTATTTATAAAATTTATATTGCCGCCTATTCACAAATGATGACTCATGGTGGCTTATTGGAATATAAAAAGATCATACATATAAAAATAAAACTAATAGAAGAATAATCAAATAATCAAACAATGTAATAGCTCCCCAACCCAGTGACAACACATCACACAAGCCATTTAATGGGCTCCATTTTGCTCTGGGTTTCCCAGATCTGGCAGAACTAGGTCTTTCACCCATTAATATTTATTTATTTATGTATTTATGTATTTATTTATTTATTTAACATATTTATATACCGCCCTTCTCCCGAAGGACTCAGGGTGGTGTACAGCCAACCATAAAACTTTTTACAATTATAAAAGTTAAAAGAGAATTAAATATCTTAAGGCTGCCTAAAATTATACCCTCCCCCAATAAATTAATAAAACCCCAAATTTTAAAATCCCAATTTAAAACTCAAATACTAATATTACACTAAAAATCCCATTTCAGCCCAGGCCGGCCTGCTCAAAGAGCCAGGTTTTCAATGCACATCTGAAAGCTCTCAGGTCGGAGTTATTGCGTAACTCCGGAGGCAGACCATTCCAGAGGGCGGGAGCCCCCACAGAGAAGGCCCTACTTCTAGGAGTTGCCAGACGGCACATGGATGCCGTCGGCACCCAAAGAAGGCCCTCTCTGTGGGAACGCATAGGTCGGTGGGAGATTACCGGCAGAACGCGGTCCTGCAGATAACCTAGTGCAATGCTATGGATCGCTTTAAAGGTCAAAACCAGAACCTTAAAGCAAACCCGGAAAACCACTGGCAACCAATGCAGCTCGTGCAGGAGAGGCGTCACATGGGAATTTCGTGATGCCCCCATAACCACCCGTGCGGCCGCATTTTGTACCAGTTGAAGTCTCCGGGTGCTCCCCGCAGGGAGCCCCATGTAGAGAGCATTACAGTAGTCCAGGCGAGAGGTAACAAGGGCATGAGTGACCATGCGTAAGACGTCCCGATTCAGAAAGGGCCACAACTGATGAATCAGGTGAACCTGATAAAAAGCCCCCCTAGAGACGGCCTTAATATGTTCTTCTAAAGACAGCCGTGCATCCAGGAGGATGCCCAAATTGTGAGCCCTCTCTGTGGGGGGGTAAGATCTCTCCCCCAATAGCCAGAGACGGAGTCAGCTGACTATATCGGGGTGCCAGAAACCACAGCCACTCAGTCTTGGAAGGGTTGAGCTGGAGCCTGTTCCCGCCCATCCAAATCCGCATGGCCTCCAGGCACCGGGACATAGCCTCCACAGCATCGTTGGGGTGGTTTGGGGTGGAGATGTAAAGCTGAGTATCATCAGCATACAGATGACACTGCACCCCAAAACTACAGATGATTTCCCCCAGCGGCTTCACATAAATGTTGAACAAAAGAAGGGAGAGGACCGACCCCATTTTTCTTTTTTAAAAAATATGTAGATGAGGAAAAAGCCTCATGAATCTGCCATTATGTTATCAAAAGGTGATTAAAGTCATTGTATAGCATCATTTATTGTTGTCAGGCATATTCAGGGCCTGGAAAGACTCTGCTAACCTCCTTTTTTGCCTCTCTAAACCTTTAAATATATTTACATCATCAGTGACACCTAAGGTCAGGTAATTCTCTGCAGGCTATTCCTTGACAGGCTTTCAAACAGTTCTGACAGCTGAGAGTATAGCAGACAGACTCACACCTAGAAGCATAATTTGAAATGTTAATTGAGAAACACCTCATTGACCTTGGCAGCTTTCATCTTCTACTAGTGAGAGAAGCAAACTGAAGATGAGCTGATAGAAGAAGGCAAAGGATGAATATGATGAACCTGGATGCATTTTTGAAAGAAAATGTATTTAAATGGTCTGGATTTATCCATTTTTTAAAATATGAGGAACCTAGATTAATGTCAGAGGAACCAAGAGCTCTGAAACCTAGGGTCTTAAAAGTAGTTATTTAATAATTAATCAAATTTTATCTATTTTTAATTACCTGATTCTTACTTATTCTTAACATTATATTCTTTTACATGGTATTTTAATTCCATCACTGTAAGCTATCTAGAGTTGCCTTGGTGAGAAGGAAAATATAGAAATCTAATTACCAAATAAACAAAATAGTGGGTTGTTACTTACAAGGAACATCTTGTCCATTCTGACTCTCCACAAAGTTACGTTACTATGCTGTTTCTTCAGAGTTCTGGAAAGTTATATTGGACAGTGCTTGACAGAAGAAAGAGAAGAAGAAACACAACAGTATTTAGCAAGAGTAATACTAGAGACTCTGTTTAGTCTAGCGGTTATGGCACCAGGCTAGAAACTGTAAATTCTAATCCCACTTTAGCCATGAAAGCCAGCTAGGTGATTTTAAGCCAGTTTCTCTCTTTCAGTCCTTCATAGGACGGTGGTTGGGAGAATAGGAAGAAAAATAATATTAGACATTTTCATCATCTTGAGTTGTTTATTAAAAAAATTAAAGTTGGGATATAAGTAAATAAAAATAGAGACTGGTAGTAATTGTTGTTTTGCATTTTTGATGCAAAATAGGAAGAAAATATTGTCTTGTGTGACTGACACATCTGGCCCCCAAATCATCATGATCCTGGTTACATCAGTCATAGCATTTTAGAACATAGTGTGATCTGGAGGTTAAATGGCATTTTTACCTGATTTAAGCAATAGAATTATTTTATGGGAAAAATAAGTAAATAATTCCTTTGAAATAATAGAAAATACCTGTAGCTCAGGTTTTAGATTTTGGCAGTGGTTTCCTCTCCAAGCTTGTTTCAATTTAGTTTCTGAATGTTTCATTACTAAACTAGGTAACATCAGCAGGATTTTCTTGTCCTATTCTCCTTAACTTATAAATAATTCCTTTTTCTATCTCAGCTCCTGACTGTTAGCTCCAGGTCATCCAGGAAAAATGATCATGATGGTGATGATGATGATGATGATTCTCCACCCCCTCATGGCCATTCTGTATGAAAATTCTTATGGTTTTTTTCCACATATGGATTTTATGATTTAACATTTCATTACATTTGGCCCAAATCAGCCCAATTATGAGCATGTATAAGCAATAAATAAAAGAGTATAATTCAAAATGCCCTGTATGGATTTGTATGGAGTCTGTCGTCCCGTCCCCCCCACCCACCCACCCGGATGTATTCATTCAAAGGTCTAATCAGCAAATTTTATAGATAGTCCTCACTTACTGACTTCTCAATCATGAATATTTAAAGTTACAACAAGACTGGAAAACAAGATTTGAATCCATCCTCAAAATTGTATTTATTGTAGAATCCCCATGATATGCATATAAAAAACTACTTGTATATCTCTCTGGGGAAATAAAAGAATTATTAGTATTTTCTATGCTTTATTATGTATAGGAAAACCATGCTTTCCTGATTCTTACTCCAGCTTAGAGAACCATTGTGATATGCAATTGATGTCTCTGTGCCATCTGATTATCTGTAACTAATTATTGTAGCTTTTAATGTACTCATGTAATTACATGAGTTGCATGGGATAAACAGCAATCCCTAGCATACCTAATAGATTGACTCTTATTTTTTGTGCAGCAAAATTTGTAATGTTATTTTGTATTATTTCTGTCCTCATAATGTTTTTCCCATGCAGCATGATTTTCAATATATTTTGCATTGTTGTTAGTCAGGATACATTTTAAGTTCCAGATCAGTTGCCTGAAAAGATCAGATAATTTATATACACACAAAAACACATACCACATACCACACATCTGCATACATATTATCTCATTCCCATACAAATAACAAAAAATACTTTTTTCATCAGTCTCTCGCTCCAATGCCATGCCAAATCATTTCATCCCATTTTATACTTATTTCTGTTCCCTCTACTAAAAGCTCCTTATTTAGCCTTCTTTATCCACTTCCATTTTTTTGTCCAATCAAAATTGGTCTGCCATTTTCACTTTTGCAGCAATCAATCTCTTAAATACATTTTACCTCACCCACAGCTCTTTTCATTTCCTAATTCCACCAACTATTTATTTTCATACTGTCTATTAGCATAACTCCACATACTTCTGTGGCACTCTGTAATCTAATACTTTTCATATCTTTCTCTAAACAGTTTCCATATTCTTCTTTCTTATTCTCAGTTTCCATTCATTGGTTTGAGAGAGTAATCTATTTTTTAATACTTTTTTCATACAAGACTCATATTTTCTCTTTCTGCATTCAGTTTTCATTCTGATTTCTTTCACTTTCATGTTTTCCAATGTCCATACTGTGTAAGGTACACTTTTAACACAACCAAAGGTTTGGTATGTCTCACATTCAGAACCTTATTTTCTTCTTGTATTCCTTACTAGTTTTCACAGCCTGACTATGGGTAGCATGAATAAACCTATGTTTAAACTAATCTTTGAAACCAAGAGACCTTTTACAGCAGATACTTACTAACTATTACAACTATTATAGTTCTCATTCATTATTTATTATCTCTGTCTGTCTATCATCTATTTATCTCATTTATCTTTTTCCTTCATTCTCAGATTGAGATGTCTCATCTAGACATTTATGTTGCATAGCATTTTTTTTTCCTTTGGGGTTCATTCATTCATAGTGCTGAGTATTTTTCCCCTAAATCTAGCACTGTTGTTACCATTCTCAAGAACATACAGTTATCATCAACCTATAAATTTCTGATTCCTTATACATCCATAGCAATTTGTAATTTCTGGTGTACATTTTAGACCTTTCATTTATAATTAAATTTATAAATCAATATTATTATTAAGTCAATAAGTAACAAAGTTTAGATGAACAAACATAGAACAAATAATTAGATACAATAGCATAAATGTCTATAGAGATTTTCAGTCATCTAGGTCATGGTTGTCGCAAAGATGTTTTTTCAAGAGGCAACTGGACTTTCTTTATTTTTCATTGAAGATATTTTGCTTCTTATCCAAGAATGGAAGAAGTTTCTTGAATGAGAAGCAAAACATCTTCAAGGAAAAACAAAAAAAGTCCAGTTGCTTCTTTGGGAAACACAATAGTATACTGACAAATGGCAAAATCTTGTCTTGAGAGTTAAATAGACATTTGAGACTCCATTTTGTATAGCTAGAAATGATTGCAAGGATTTTCTTTAAATTCTCTAAAAGAGTCTTCTTATTACTCATTTTTCCACATAAATCCCTGTTCATTTCCCATAAACAGTTTGAGCCAATGTTTTGGCTTAAAAAAAGTTTTGAAACTGTGGGGAGCAATTGTGGTCCACCAATGTAAAAGAAATTGATATCATTCATTGACCTAAAGGTTGATTGCACTACGTAATTCTGGCATGTGTTCCAAGTACTGTTTGAGTGGAAACCCATCCTGAGGCATTGAAATGTGTTAGACTGCTCTAATTTATGCCTTTCTACTCTCCAGGATTATTGCTTAATTTTTCCCAGCAGAGACCAAAATTTTTGATGTATAAATATGAAACTGAAAACAGGGTATAAAACTCTATTCAGAGAAACTTACTATATCATCAGGGTTTCATAAAGTTTGGTCAGATTTTGTTTCCTAAAGAGCAAAAAGATAAAAAAAAAAAAACAGAATATATTTAGGTTCATCAGAGAGTGGACCATTACTGAGGAAAATAAATCCAGTAATGTCCAATAAGATATACATCAAAACACCTGAACAGGACTAAGCACTGTGTTTGTGTGAGCTTAGTTATGATGTAGAACAAGTCAAAACATTTGTCCTGATCTTGTACTGCCTATCACAAATGATGTACACTTGAAAGAGATTTGCAAACAAGCACTTCTTCTGCACAATACTATTGTAGAAGAGAGAAAAGGATATTCATTTTTTAAAAAACTATTTCTGATAATAAAAAGATGGGATTATTATGTATGACACGTGAATCTACAAAATAGAAACCAACAAGGAATTGATTTATAAATTAGACATCTATAAAATGAAAACCAAGTAGGAATCAATTTAGAAATTTGGAGAGAGAGAGAGGACATATACTGTAGAATGAGTAAATTAATTAAGCATTTTTTGCCATTTTTTCTACAATTTGTATTAAAATTTGTATTTTCCATTTCCTGGAAAATATTAGTAGAGTGATGGTGAGTATACATATACATGCTATGTTGCTTCCACTATGATGCTTAGTATTTTTATTTAATGTGCACATAGTGGTTGGAATGATCCAGAATTAGAACTACTTTGTTTTGCCTATGTCAAGCATGAAAGACTATGTCCAGCAGTAGGCTGCTGGGAGTTCGCAGGCATTAGGGAGAGCACCCTAGCTGAGATTCTGTGCAGTTCAGAGAACCCCCAAATCCCACTCCTAGCTGGCCCCATCCACCCCACCCAGCCCCTCCCAGGAGTCCCCACGAGGTCGTTTTGGATGCAGGTAAATGCTAGGTGCATGTGGAGGCTCAGGGAGAGCAAAAAATGTGTATCTCGGAAGTTCAGGGAGGCTGAAAATGGTCCCATTTCCGGCTTCCAGAGAGCCTCCAGGGTCTAGGCTCGAGGAAAGCCTCTGGAGCCCAGGAAGGGCAAAAAATGCCCCCTCCCCTTGGTGCAGGAGGCCAACTAGGCAATGCCCACCAGGGCCACACCCACCCAGCAACCAGGCTGAGAACCCTTTGTTAATTTTTTGAAGCCCATCCCTGATCAGGTCCACATGTGAAACCACATGTGATTTATAACTAAAAAGTCTGTGCACACGAATCTTTTCAATTAATGGTTAGCACCTGTCTGAAGTTAGATAAAAATCAACAGAATTTAGGAGGGGTTGAACATAGTCTGCTTATGGCTACATAGGGATTCTAGGCTGATCTCTCTTTTAACTACACAGGTTAATAAAGTAGATCTGACATTACTTTTCCTACAGCCTTTTTTCTAAATACCTTATCCACACTTTCACACTGGTTCTCTCATAACTTATAGATGGGGAAGTTAATGAAATGAATTATTTACAGAAGGATATATATTTCTGTATACTATCATTACTCCCATAGAACATAAAGCCTGCAAGTCTGCCTTCTTTGTGTGTTTCAATCTTTTTGTTTCAATCTTACCAACATAAAACTAATACAAACTGGATCTGGACCTTTTTTAATGTATAATTACTGCCACTGTAGCAGTGCATTCCCAAATGTGTATTATAAAGCTCAGAAATATTCCCCATATTTTTGTTTTGCTTTAATAAATCCATTAGCATATCATTTCATTGTTTCACCAAATTGCCTCAGGTCAGCGGACCAGTTAATCTGCATTGGCTAGCTTGTTTGCTTTCAAATTGCCATGTTGGAGAAGACTCTTGAGAGTTCCTTGGACTTCAAGGAGGTCGAATCAGTCAATCCTAAAGGAAATCAATCCTGTTAAAAGTCTCAAAGATTCTCAGTCATCCAGGTCATGATTGTCCCAAAAGTGCTTTTTCAAGGGGCAACTGGACTTTTGCTTCTCATCCAAGAAGCTTCTTCAGTTCTGACAGGATAGTGGGAAATGGAGGAAAGGAACCAGGAGCACTACTCAGGTGACCTGAGGACACAGATAAACCTCCAAGTGATTCAACAACCCTCTAAAAGGATGCAAATGACCAGCTGTCTGCAAGGAATATAAATCTTTCCATTGCCCACTATCCTATCAGAATAGGAGAAGCTTCTTGGATGAGAAGCGAAACGTCTTCAAAGAAAAAACATAAAGTACAGTTGCCACCTGAAAAAGCACCTTTGGGACAATCTTGGTTGTTCTTTGGAAGCACAGATATTGAAGCTGAAGGTCAAATAGTTTGGCCACCTAATGAGAAGAGTGGAGTCATTGGAAAAATCCTAATGTTGGGAAGGATTGAAAGCAAAAGCAGAGGGGGGCAGCAAATAATGAGATGATTAGATAGTGTCATTGACACAAAGAACATGAATTTGGATAAACTCCAGGAGACCTGGGAACTCCTGGTATGGTATGATCCATGTGGTTGTGAAGAGTCAGACACAACTTAGCAACTGAACAATAGCAACAATAGCCAGCTTTTTTAAAAAAATTCTGCTGAGTTTGAAGAAGAAAATTCTATTGCCTCTATTGCAACTACTGAACCTTCAAAAATATCTGCAAGGAAAGTTTCAGAAAGTTTGTAGAAAGCATGGAGCAATGGGATAAAGGGAAAGTCCTATCTTCTCAATAACCAATCAGACTGCAGGAATTTATCTAGAATAAAGCAAAATCAGCAGGATGGCTGTACAGGGACACTTGAACTGACCCAAATGAGAAATCATTACTTGCAACTTGGAATAGGGAAATATGGGGAGGATTTCCTATTCCTGGTGGGCTGCAGTGAACAGAAGATAATGTCCTCTGTTACTGGCTCCATGAATTGTTCAGAGCAGAGTTCATGAGGAGAATGAATATATAAATAAAGGAGTGTGAATGTGCTCTAAGGCAGAATTTAAATAGAATTGTTATTTATATATATTTGAAAAATATACTATTAGCTCTTCTATGTCAAGGCTAAACAGTGGTGGTACTCAGAAATTAATATTAGTGATATCTTATAAAACATGTTATAACTGGCATATTCTACTTTTTTCAGTTGCATAGGTCAGTTTAATAGTATGAGTTTGAAAACAGATTCAGAACAAGATGCAGTTAATATTTCTTATAAGTTATTTTGCCTAAAATAGAACAATTACTCAAACTTTCTGAATTAATTTTATGCTTTTAGCATTCCCTAAGCTGTCAGAATGAAATGATGAGCAGAACATCATGATGAGCAGGTCTGTGGTTTGTTATTAGAAATAGCAGAAAAAAGGGAGAAAGGCTGTAAATTGAGTTGGTGATAGTATATAGAAGCAAAGAATAGCAGAAGAATATAATGTTCAATAATACATTGTCCAACCTGCAGATATTTAGTGGGCCTTGAGTAGAAGTCAGTGGCATGAAACATAGATTAAGAAGGTGTTACAAGGGGTATTATTCAGAAATTATATGATCAAAGACCACTGGGATATCTACATTTTTAAATGTTCTCTCTGTGAGTGTGTGTGTGTGTATGTTTTCATATGTTTGTGTTGTGTATGTATGTGTGTGCATACTATGAACATATTTAACTAAATGTCTATGGAGATTCTCAGTTATCCAGGCCATGGCTGTTTCAAAAGTGCTTTGTCAGAGAGTTTGGCAGAGTGACGACCTTTATGAGACAACCCAGGAGCAACACACAGCACACAGAGACTTAGACATTAACAGTGGTTTAATATTCTACAGTTATATACAGATAATACATGTGGTAGGTAAAATATCTTTACAAGCAAGCTTTCTTCTTCTTAACACATGGAGAACTTCTGCACTAAATATTGGTCACAAGGAAAGAGAACCACTCCCTCTAATGGCTGCCATTTATATACATACCTCTTATGGGAATCTTTACTCTCCAGTCTTAAAGGGAAATACCTATACTATGCTGAATCACTCTTGTTACATCAGGCTATATTATGTCAGATTCACAGCATCTAGCAGCTATTCACTGCTGGTCAGTTCTTAAATCTTAATACCTTAACATGCTTTTTCAAAAAAACTTTTAGTTTTTCTTTGAAGACATTTTGATTCTCATCCAAGAAGCTTCTTCAGCTCTGACTGGATGGTGGGGAATGGAAGGATGAAAATTGAAATGTCTTCAAAAGAAAATTTTCCAGTTGCCTCTTGAAAAAGCACCTTTGGGTATGAACATATTTGTTCCATTTTTTTGTTCGCTTGTCAAACTTGGCAGAATGTGGTCTAACTGTGAGAAGTACGAAAAAAATTTACAGCCGCATGCAAGAACCCAAATGTTGTCCAACTCCAGTTGCATGTATTTTCATCTGATTTGTTTTAAATTGTGCAACAAGCAAATGATTTGGTTTAGCACAGCTGGTGACTTTGCTGCTTAGTGTTACATTTCAAGTTAAAACTTCAGTTTTTGTGTGCTAAGATGTTGAAAACTGGATTTTATAAAACAAATTAAGTAAATTTTGCAGACAGAAGAGGTTTTCAAACACCGATTATTGTTCAGCAAAAATGAATCTGAGATTTTGTAAAATCCCTCCCAGACCAATCATGATTTGCGTTCTTTCTTTCTTTCTTTCTTTCTTTCTTTCTTTCTTTCTTTCTTTCTTTCTTTCTTTCTTTCTTTCTTTCTTTCTTTCTTTCTTTCTTTCTTTCTTTCTTTCTTTCTTTCTTTCTTTCTTTCTCTTTCCTATCCACTCCCATCCCGTAATGTTTTAGTACATGTTTGCATTTAAACTATTCAAGTTGCAAATGTATGTAAAAGTTAGTTACAATTGGTATCCGTAACTTCATCCTCTGTTTTTATAAATGGCTGTACACAATTGAGTATTATATTTCTTTGATAGTTAAACACTGTGATTTATTTCCCAAAATCACTGAGGAGTAGGTTGCCTCCTCCTCCTCCTCCTTCTTTTCATTATGCAAAAGTCACTGGAAGTCCTTCCAAGCATCTTCTGCAGTAAAGCAGCAGAGAGAACATAGACTTGACTTCCTTTCCATAATTATTCTGAAAATGAAAGAGTATGTTGTTGAGAGTTTTATTTTTCTCTACTTCCAACCATATTTTTATTCTATCATTTTTAATTGATATGGCGATTTGTTGCTGTTCACCCTCTGACTTATCATCCTTTATTTTATATTTAATATTAAAATTGCAATTTTGTGCATTCTTTTGCTCTGTGTTTAATGTTGTTTTTATTTTACTGCATTTAAATAAAGATATGGTTGCATTTTTGAATAGGTTTTTCCTTTTTTATTTTATTAATTGCCCAAATGACTTATCTGAAAGAACTTAAGAGAAATATTATATTCATTAATACATATATTACATGTTGCACAAAAATAAACACTGTTTTCAGAAGAGAGTACAAGGACAAAGGCATCAAGAGGTATTTTTCCATTAGGAAAACTGAGAAACATTAGAGAAACAGGAGGGTTACAGCTATGGCTACTTTAAATTTTGGATGTCTATTTGACTTGTAAAATGGAACCTGCAAACATTGCTGGGCTGTCTGTAAATTAGATTAGAGCAGATTGCAGAAAGCCAAGGTAGGTAGCAAATAGAGATGCATGACACTGTCTGGCTATCATTGTTGACTTAGTTTCTGCTACAATGGAATGAAGAAAGAGTTGGAAAGTGAGATTCATAAAGGTTTTTCTTTGTCCACTATAGTCATTTATGCCATCCATTTAGAATGTTGAGGATTCTCTTCTTTGGGGCAGTAAGTAGTCACAGCTGCCAAAATAACCACATCTTCACAAACAAACAGGCTCTTTAATTGTCAACAATTGCATTGCTGACAACACAACTTTTTTTCCTTTAAAAATCTAGCCAAACTCTCTCCTGTGGCAAGCTCAGTGTTAAGTCTTTCCACATTTTCTCTGATGGACTATTAGGAACATTGACATTCTAAATAGAAAGTATGTATGGACTTGCAACATTCTATCACTATAGCTATTCTAATCTAAAGCAAGTTTAAGTTTGCACCTTGACTTTAATCTGATCTACCTGATAAGCCTGATGTAAGTCTTGAATAGTCTGATTGTCTCCTTTTGTCTTCAGAAAAAATGGGAGTTGGGCACCATTTGACTCATTTTTTGCAAATTACTTTCTTGGCTTTGACTCAAGTTTCATTTATCTGATAGTTGCCTTATAATCTGGCCTTTAAGGATGGAAGAATGATCCACTATTTATTTTGTTTATAAAGTGGATGGTTCCAACCAGGGTTGGCACCCTATTTTTTTAAAAAAATAATGATATTGGACCCTCATTATTCTACCACTTCGTCAGTATTGATAGACTTCTCACTCCTGGTTCTGACACTTTTGCCCTCAAATTTTCACATAGTTGCAACAAGTGTTATATGATGTGTATGAGTTTGATTCAATTTGAACCAGAAGTGGTATTCAGTATTCAGCAGGTTCTGACCTGTTCTGGAACACTGGTAGTGGAAATTTTGAGTGGTTTGGAGAACAGATAAATACCACCTCTGACTGCAGATTTTACAAAATCCTTCCCTTGCCATGCCCACCAAGCCACCATCACAAAACCAGTAGTAAAAAATATTTGAATCACAACACTGATCTGAACATTTTGCTACATGGAGCCATGATACTGAGAATGTATTATATATTTCTAGTCATTGAAATTGAATTCACATGTGCAGTAGCTTCTTGTAAATCTGTGCATTTTTATCTAAATAAATCATGCAATGTTATTAGACACTAATAATAACAATCAGAAATTAATGTTGTTCCTCTCCTTACTGAGGTTCAATTTTTAAATGTATAAACAAAAATATAGCAGTCTTGAAATCCACATTGACTTTTTTTGTAAGAGGCAAAGTTATCTTTTTTTTTTTGTATGTATGGTTTATTTAATTTATATGCCACTTTTCTAAGTATCTAGTTAAGATTACTAACAATTTTCATTACAATCATGAGAAAGTGATAAGCTATGGTGTTAAAACTGAAGAAAAGTCTTAAACTTGTGAGGGAGTTTCTGAGAGAAGATGAAGAAAATATGATAAGTAACTGATTTGTGGGATATAATTTGAGGGGATTAAATTTCAGTATTTTTCTGTTAATGGAATCTTTTGTGATTAACTTTGAATGATGCAAATTTAAAGATTTGTTTATAGATATGAGCAGTGGTGGGATTCAAATAATTTAACAATAGGTTCACTCAGGGTCAGGTTGGCTGTTCTGGGAGGCATGACCAATCCCCATCCCCCAGTTCTATCACACATGTAGGTTGAGCCTCTCGCGATGGCCAATCAGACCCTGGATGATGCGCTGTGCTGCAATGGAGAATCAGGAAATGCAGCCGGATGCACTGTTGCCTGTTTCTCCATTGCAGCGCTATGCAGTGCCCAGGATTCATTTTGATGGGGGGCGGGGGGGTGGATTTAACAACTGGTTCATTTGAACCAGTATGAACTGGGCGGAATCCCATCATTGCATATGAGATAAGATAAAGGGAAAAGACATTTTATTTTGTATATTTAGAGAAATTGATGTCACTATGTACAATAAATGAGAGGAATGTGAAATTGACTTGTTCAAGATATATAAGTGTACCTATATAGCTCTATCATTATTTTTAGCAGCTTTCAACTGACTTCGCTGATTAAGATTAAATGATGATGTTTTACTCTTTTACTTGTCAATGAATACTTTAGCTTCAACCATAACAACACAAGAGCACACAATAGATACAAACTCAAGGTTAACTGCACCAAACTTGATTGCAGGAAATAGGACTTCAGCAACAGAGTGGTCAATTATCTGGAATACTCTACCTGACTCTGTGGTTTCTTCCCCAAACCCCAAAAACTTTAACCTTAGACTGTCTACTGTTGACCTCACCTCTTTCCTAAGAGGTCTGTAAGGGGTGTGCATAAGCGCACCAACGTGCCTACCGTCTCTGTCCTATTGTTTCTTTTATTTTTCTTATATTTAGCCATTTCATGTATTCATAACTATGTCTATACTTATACCTATTATCCTGTAAGCGATTGACAAATCAAATCAAATAAATAAATAATAGATAAAAGATGTAATACGGAATTAGTATATTTTAAGATGAAATGTTAGAGAAAGTGGTACTGTAAGTTACTGAAATTGTTTGTACTTGTCTTGATGAAGGGAAAGTTTTTTTTCTCTCTCTCTCTCTTTCCTTTTTTCCTTTTATTTTCCCTCTTTTTCATCTTTTCTTTTCCAATTTGTTCTTTTTGTAGTTTTTTTAATTTGTATTCGTTTTTTTTTAATCTTTGTATTTTTATATTTAAAAAAAACCCAATGAAATCATTAGTATTGTTTAAAACTCAACCCAAAACTATTATCTTATTTTTAATTGTAAGAGGTGTAGACCCTCCTTAGTAAACAGTCATGCTTTACTTGTCTTTCTATTTCCCAATGATAATGCTGGCTTTTAAAAAGAAAAGAAAAAACAGAAATCTTTCTATCACTAAAACTGAATTCTAAGCCATACTCATCAGCCATTCAGTAACACAGGAAAGTAAAAACCTCTTGAAATGCTGTACATATAAAGTGATCTTTCCTTGGTATCCTGGAGATTGCAAATCACTATTTTAAAGTACATGATGATGTTTTCAAACAAAGATTATATTATATAAAAATGCTGGTGGGATTTAGCTGAGCACCAAAGAGCTTTAGATAAATCTTTGGATAATTAATGCAAAGGATTGCAATGTACATTACACACAGTTACATATTCATTATTCTGAAAATAAACATAGTTTATTATCACTGAAATATACTCCTTCATCTTGGATTTGTTATTCATTTAATAAACTTGAAGACATCAACTCCCTTTAACTTATGAAACTTTCAATTGGAATGTTACTGAAAAGCAATTATTTGCAGGAGTTTGCTCATATAAGGACTTTCAGGGAGCCTAAATAAATAAGTTGCTAATAGAATTCAGCCAAATATCTGGATCTATGTTCATTGAGGACAAAACCAAACCAAAAACTACAGTGATTTTATTAGCATTCTGATCTACAACTGAAGACAACCAGCTTGAAATCTCTATTCACTTGTTGGTTGATTCCTTGCCTTTCAATAATCTTGATTGGTGCCGTAATACTCAGATAAAGCTTGCATTTGTAAGTCTGCCTAGTGTCATTGTGGAATGTTCTTCTTAGGAAGTTTATGAGATCTTTTTCTGTTGAATGGGCGTGAAAGGGAAGGAACAGGAGCAGGGATTCCAGAGAAACTCTTTATTTCAAAACACAGATGAAAAATCTACTAGCCATGGCCAGGGTTGGATTTTTATAGCCAGTGCTGTTCAACACTTCAGCCACTGACCGGTCTTCATTCTTCCTGCCAGTGGCTGGACCAATGAGTGAAGTCTGACAATGAGTGGAGTCTCACATGAATATTTAACACTTTCCTCATCTTCTACAAAAGAAAAAAAAATCCAAAGCAAGTTATTGTAGATGGAGGATAGGCAGAACTGTGGGTAAAATCAAGAAAGGAATTAGCCTGGAGCCACAAATGATCTAGGTTCAACCCCTTTTGAATTCCATTTAGTGCCAATTTAGTTCTGCTGATTGATTAAATTCTTATGTATGGGCACAAGCAGAAAACCTTCTTAACTAGAACTTAACCTGTAGTCCTAATTATTTGTGCCTTACAGTGACTGGATGTTATGCTATCTATTCTAGGTTTATTTCTTATTGTTGGGTTCCACTGTATAGTTTATTATTCTTTAATTGTTGATTTAAAATTATTTTGTCCTGATATGAGCTATTTTGTTTATTGTTAATATCTGATATGTGGATGTAACTCCTCCTTACGAAAACTAAATTCAGAGTCACTGGAATAAATTGGACTGCCTTGATTAAAATAGTGTGATACTTGAAGAAGCATAAACAGCAGATAATGTAGAGAATGGGCTAGACTTAGCAAAAGCCTTCTCAGAAGTCAGGGGTACCTTCCATCAACAAGACTTTTCAAACCAGTGAAGTTTTTCTGTTGACTGAACTTTTTTTTCCTTTCATATGCCCACAAAATATGGTTTCTAAAATATAGGGGAAAGTGGAAATAGACCTTCCTAGCATAGGCTGAACATGTCATGGCCCTGCTGGAATTGTCTTCTGATGAGGAAGAGGATGAAGAACAGCCAGGGGCTTCTAGGGTTAATAGTCCTGGAGGCAGTAATTTAATTCAGTATTAAAATCAATAAGTCCATTCTGGCTGAAAGAGGCAGGAAACTCTGAAATTCACCCACCCAGTTCCTGGCAGAAGCATGCAGTAAAGACAAAACTACAGAGGTCAGACAGATCAGCCAAAAAGTCAGCTAGAAGAAAGGTAGATTCCAGTGAGTAATGAGCTTCAGTTGTGCATTTGGTGAAAGCTCGGCATGGCTTTGGTTCCTGAAAGGACACTGTGAGAACAATTTTTCAAGCCTTAACTCCCTAGTGTTCACTTTATTGTGCTGTGCTTTGAATTCCACCTCACTTTGTCTTAGCTTATGCCAAGCCTGTGACTACATTTATGCGTACCACATAAAGATGCTGGTAAAAAAGACTTCTTCCTTCTAAAAATTCTGCCAGGCTGTACATATGTCTGGACTATAGCTGGCATCCAGCTTGCTAACTTGTCGACTGGCAACCAGCAGTGCCAACATAGAGAAGAAAAGATCCATAAATCCCTCTCAGCCAGAGAAAGCATTCAGAATGGAATTCCAATTGAAGAACACATGTCCATCATCTGAATCACAGCAGATTTTTCTCTGGGAAAAGTAATGGGGAATCATATTGGCAAACTCTTTGGTGAACTTTCTGCTGTTTAGGATTAAGGTGTGTTAAAAGCTTGTATAGCTGAACATATAGCAGCAAATAGAACAATAATTATATTTATGTAATAGTATATGGCACTCTGTTTTGCAATAAATGAATACATGATCCAGTAGGTAAGTTAATAAGGTAAAAAAAAAAAGAAGAGTTGAAGTTGAATAAGGAGAAAGAAGACAGAAAACAAAAGGATATTCAGAACAGATTGGCTACAGATCAGCTGGCTCTATTCAGAGGTAAAATTACTGAGAGGAAGAAAGAAAAGTTTGATTCTTTGCAATAATGGTTATTGATTTTTTTTACCTTAATCAAATAAGTCAAAATTACCTTTTCTTTAAAAGGTATCCATGTTCTTGTTCTTTCTCAAACAATTAACTCATTACTATAAGGATAATTGCATTGAGAATCTTTTTTTTCTTTTTAATGACAACCAGAAAAAACTCAACTAACTTGTCAGAAACTTGTTCCCTAGTTCCTAGTCTGGTGACAATAGATCAATAAAAATAGGAAATGGCAATAAAAAGGAAAATGTTAAGAACATAAAATTATTCTGTGTGTATTTAGCTAAGCTGAACTCCAGAAAATGCCATTTGTTGTAGAAGAAGACATTTCATGGATGTTACAAAGTAATATAAATAGGTAGCATTACTGTAATTAAAGATGTTCAGCATAAGAATATTTTATTGTTCAGCAACAAAAATGGTCATGCCTAATCTTACCTGATTAAAAATGTATGACAAATTTAAGACATTGATCACTAAATAAGCAAGCTGATTAAAACATTATAAAAGGAAAATGAAAGAATAATATCTTCTGAAAATGAAAGCTCAGATTCCTACGTATCTATAGCTTTGCAAGCAATTTGTTCATGACTCTTAGTATAAAAAATGCCTATGCACATGGGCAGAAGTCAAAATCAGGTATCACAAACAAATGTCTTCTCCTTTTGTCTATATGTGATGTCAATGAATACGGTATATAGCAGGAATGAGGCTTCAATTATGCTATGCCTGTCATATTGCAGATTTTGACAAACAAATCTTTCAACACCATTATCTCTGTGTGAACACAAGGTCAGTCATTAATTGCATATCATTTATTATCTTTTTGGCCATTTTAAAATCTAAAATAGGCATTTATTTTTGGGGGAAAAGAGAGAAAAATGCATTTCAATAGAAGAAATAAAACTCAGAAAAAGTTAGAAAACATACTTTAAAATATTCCAAATGGTCCATAGACTTGCCATTAGTATAATGACTTAATTGAAAGAAATACTTATGAAGAAATTATTTGAACATAGAGCAATATTTTGTTGCTCCTTGTTTCTTTTCAGGAATGCTTTGAAGCAGTTCTTGAAAGAAAAAAACAACTGGAAGAAGGAGAATTGCACACCATTCGATTTTAACTCCATTGTCCACTGCTGCAAGTAGTCAGATTATAATACTGTGATAGTTTTTGTTTATTTTATTGTATACCACCCAGAATCACCATGAATGAAATGGTAAATTTGATAGAAAAATAAATAAAATTTGGTTCCATCATTCCACTAAAAAGAACCCAAAATAACATCCAGAATTGCCTTGAACAATTAGATGGGTGGTGTATATATTCAATGAATGAATGAGTGAATGAGTGAGTGAGTGAGTGAGTGAATGAATGAATGAATGAATGAATGAATGAATGAATTGCATTGTCCAAATCTGTACATTCATAGATAGGTTGAATAAAGAAAGCAGATGGCAGAGTCTACCTAAAATTGAAATAATAAGCAGAGCCAACTGACTTAATAATCACTGAATTTTATAGGCAGCTGAACATCCACTTATCTTCAATTTGGGAAAGATGAAGGGAGAGAGTGAAATCAAATGAGCCCTCTATCAAGAAAATAGCAAGCTGGTTTCAGTACTGCATCAAATCCTTTTATGCAGAACTGGTACAAAGTTATAGCAATATAATTCCTATAAAAAAAGACCTTACAATGTAGAAAAGATCTAGGTTATTTTTTTAAAAAAAGTTAATATAATACCTGTCATTTTTTCTTCACTAACTGATTTCTCACTTCTGTATTCATTTCAATTTACAAAATTGCCTCCACAAAGGATATGCAATGTAATATGTACTGTTCAGAGAGTTGGATTCAAAGGGGGAAATGTGATTTGGAGCAGAGGTCGTCAAACCTTTGGACTGCAGGGACCACCAAATTTTAAATCCCAGGGACCACTAACCAGTTCTGTGAGCATGGCCTAATTTGTGGGTGTGGTTTGATGGACATGTGACTGGCTAGGCATGGCTTATATGTAAATATTATAAATATTTATATAAATATTGAAATTTTTTTTATAAAAAAGAGCAACTTTTATCCAAAATCAGGCAAAGCAGGCAGGCAAATCATTGAGTGATCTATCTATCTGCCATAGGCTAGCTCAGTCTGTCACATAAAATTTACTTGCCGTGAGTCTGCACTGAATAATAGAACCTTCAGTCCTAAGGGAGGTTCGGCTGTGCTTAAAAGCAGAGCTGAAGATCCAAAGACTATCTAGAAAGCAAGAAATCCAACCATTTCCTGCTTCCTAGCTAATCTAAATCTCCCAGCACAGCAGAACAGCTGACGGTCGGAAAAAAGAAAAATAGCAATTTAGCAGGCAAGTTTGCCGGGTAAGCAGTGAATGGGCGGGGAGGGTTCCCGCAGGCCATGTGGGTGGCACAGCCTTGTGTTTCTGTGCAGCCTGGATTAATTGCTTTGGGGAGGGTGCTCTGGGTGTGAGATTTCTCTGTGGCCCACCAAAATTTTCTCCTGTGTCAAAGCAAAAAAATTCAGCTACATAAATTAGAGGAAATGAATCGTGTTTTTCTGTTGCCAGCATACTTTATTTACATATAACTATGAAGAACAAAAGAAAAGACAGTACATTCTAAGAAGTAAAAGAAAGTAAAGTGAAGAAAAGTAAAATTCTCCCCTGCACACATGCGCAGTAAATCATACATCACAAGACACTCATATCTTGTTACTAAGGTAATGTGATAACCAGTCTGGTATATTCTGGAAGCTCAACCGACAAACCAAAATAACGCAGTGACATCCCGGCCCATTGCTGATTTGGAAGACCCATGAGCTAAGACCATCTTAAAGTATTTGCCTCCTTTCCTGGCATCATGATGTTGCCCTTCCAATTCCTCAAAATGATATGTTTGGTTTCAGTGATGAATACACATTTATTCATGCTCCAATCTCTTTATACTCTTCAGAGCTTTGTGTAGCTCAATAAATTAGGCACTTGACATATCTTTCCAACACTTTAAAAAAAATACTTTTCTTGTCCTCTTTATATATTCCTTAAGTCAAATGAAGAGTGTGAAGAGTTCAGCACTAATTGAGCTGAGCTGAGCTGAGCTGACCTGTTTAATACTTGGATGGAAGTTGTCCCAGGAAACTATACTGGAAGGCAGGGAAACATTCCAGAAGGTAGAATATAACAAACTAACAAAGTTGGAAGGACCTTGGACCTCTGGTCCAATCCCTGTTCTGACAAGAAACCCTATACTACTGTATTTCAGTTGTTAGTCTCTTCTTAAAAATATGCCACTCCATTCCATTTCACTCCATTCCATTATTTTATTATTTAAATCTATTATAGCTTCCATTCCCATAGACTTTGGGTAGCTTGTAGATGCAAATTTACATTTCTGGCTAGGGATATTATAAAAATATGTCCATAAAATAATCAGGAATCAAATTGGACTTGAAAAAGACCATTTCTGTACCCAGCTCTCATGTGAGCATTTTGAGCTGTTCTAGAATATCTGTATTATGTGTAATGTTTACTGTATCTAGCAGAAGAAAAATAGTTCATCAGTTCCTTAAGTAACAGTGCATTAATCTGAAGTAACAAGGAAAACAGCTGAAGAATGGTATTTCACAGTTAATCTCTGATAGATTTTAACATCTAGAATGGGTATTGAAAGTAACAGTACTGCTGATGTTTATACAGTGTACAAAAATGTCTAGACTGAAGTACGACTGATTAGACTGATTGCTCCAGTCCCACATAATTATTTATTTATGATTTATGTACTTATGATTATATAATTATACTTTATATAATTATGATTAACTCATGCATATTCAAACCATAAGTCAGCTGAAGGGGAAATGAGGATTTGGGAAAAGAGGAGGTAAACAGGATTAATTACTGTCAGGTCACTGACTGAAGCCTTTGTGCAAATAAATGAAACCAGAAGATCCTGCCTCTAAAATATTTTGAGAGAGAGACTATAGGATGAATAAATTCTACTCTAGCCAAGTACTCAGCTGGATTGTACATTTGAATGTGTACTGTTATGTCACTCAGGAGATTTTTGAAGACCTGATTGTTCTCTCCACCTTTCGGAAAAGGTGATTGTAGAACATACACTCTCCAATATTGATTTATTTATTTATTGGTTTGTTTGTTTTATGTTTTGGTCTTAAAATGCAAAGTAATTGTTGGATTTGTTTTGATTTTGATTTGTTTGTTTGTTTGTTTTGCAATTTTCTCTTCCTGTCTATTATACTTATCTTTTAATAATAGATTTTTAGTTGTAAGCTTCCCAAAACAATGTGAAAATTGGACAGGCTATAAGTAAAATAACATAAATAAATAATGCTTAAATCATTTGTTTTTAGGCTCATTAGGGTAAATATGAGTGAGGCTTTTGGTAGGCTGATTATCATTCTATTATTAGGACAGATCCTAAAACAGTTTCAACCCTATTTTTGCTTTTATCATATAAATGAGATTAGTGTGGATTTGTTTGATATAGTATGTATTTTATTATGCACAATTTTTCAAATTTATATAAGCAGACTTTTAATGCCTTTTTAAAAAGGCATAACTGCATACGCAAACATGCATATTAGACCCTAGGAACACTAAATATCAAAATTAGAGCAAATATTGTGCACTTATGCATTGTAGCCAGTGGTGGGATTCAATTTTTTTTTTTACTACCAGTTCTGTGGGCATGGTTTGGTGGGCGTGGCTGGGGAAGGATACTGTAAACACTCCAGTCAGAGGTAGTATTTGCTGGTTCTATGAACTACTCATAATTTCCACTACTAGTTGTCCAGAACTGGTCAGAACCTGCTGAACACCATCTCTGATTGTAGCTACAATTATTATAGGAATTAATGAACAATATTCTTCAATCTGAGCTTGTTTCAGGTGAAATAATTTGCAACTGGGAAAGTTTGGATGACACTATGGTTAAATAATTCTTTCTCCAGTGCTCTTGTCATCCATCTGTGAGAAGATTTTGCAAAGCAATTCTAAGAAAATTGACATAATAGGATTTTTGTCCTCTATACATTCAATTGACCTTGCACGTAGAGGTGAATTTAAAATTGCTTGAAAGTTTCTTATGATAGGAGTATGGACCAGTTTGCTGATTAATATATTGTTACAAATCATATCACTGAAAGAAAAACGTTCAACAGTTCTCAAAGAGGCAAAAAGAGTATTATGTACTATTGTGTTGTTTCTAATAGATTATCTAATTGCTGTATAGATAAAATTATGCCATAAATAAAAGTATAAACTGCACTTCTTGTTATGTCAATTGAAAAAAATGACTGTACAATAGAAATAGCACTTAGACTTACATACCACTTTGCAGTGCTTATCAGTCAATATCAGTCAATATATTAATAACTTTTAATATACTTTTAATATTTGCAATACCATGGGACAGTGAAATATAAATTTAGTTTCTGTTACTGAACAGATTGATTTCTGCAGCAGTTTGCATTGACTATATATTTATGATTCAGAGGTACTGTTAAAAAAATAATAACAGTTGCCAGTCAAGAAAAACACAACAATCATAGTTTATATGCACATTAAATACAGTATCTCTACAGATGGAGTTACCTGTTCCTGAAGCCATGCAGAGATCTTTCATTTTATCAAGCTTCCTTCCCAATAAAGAAAAGACAGTACAAAAAGAAAAATTAAAGTTATATTATGTTTCTCACCATAAGAATGTAAAAAATGAAGTCAGACTTTATTTTTTTTACATAGGAGAAAATAATTAGCAAAATCTAAATTAGTGATTTTCTTTCCTCCAAAAAGTGAAGATTAATTTATGAATTTGGGCTTCTCTGATCTCATAGAGGACATTCAATAGTAACATAATTTATCAGTGTCGTTCAAATCCTAATATCATGTAGGCATGTCTGTTTATTTAGTCTTCTTAAAATTGGTTTCCTATCTGATATTCTGTAGTCTCCTTTGTGGATGTTCACGACTCCTCTAAGAAGTACTTTCTTCACATAGAATTCCATGCATCATTGATGTTATAAGGCAGTGTTCCTCAAAGTGTAATTTAAGGATTCCAAACCCTTTCACAGTTATTTGGCAGATATTGAAAACATTTCCAAAATTTAAAATATTATTCTCATTATTTTTTATTTATTAAAAGGGGAGATTTTCCTGAAAAATGATTTATTTATGTTAATATCTAAAGAGCTTAGCACCATAGTCCCATGAATTCATCAACTTTAATTTTTAATATGGTAAATATTGATGATTCATACAGACAAAAGCTTTTGTGGGGTTTTCCATAATTTTTTTAAAAATGGAAAGAGATCCCAAGAGCATACAGTTTAAGCCCTGTTTAGAGTGACCCGCTCTCTGCTCGAACCGAGAGCGCGGGATGACCTCTTGCAGGGTAGAGCAGAGGAGTTTTCTCGATTCCTGCATGATAAAATCGCTCAGATCCGGGAGGGGCTTAACTCCAATTGGATGGTCCCGGGGGAGGTGTCCGGGGCAGGTCTTGTGAATGTTATTTGGGGAGAGTTCGATCCTGTGACCGCCGAGGGTGTGGACAGGTTGCTGGGGAGTCTGAATGCCACCACCTGTTTATTGGACCCGTGCCCTTCCTGGCTGGTTTCGGCCGCCAGGGAGACGACACGAGGCTGGCTCCGGGGGATTATCAACGCTTCTCTGAGAGAGGGGTCGCTCCCGACCGCCCTGAAGATGGCGGTGGTGCGGCCCCTCCTCAAGAAGCCTTCCCTGGATCCAGCTGTTTTAAATAACTTTCGTCCAGTCTCCAACCTGCCCTTTGTGGCGAAGGTTGTTGAGAGTGTGGTGGCATGTCAGCTTCCTCAGTACCTGGAGGAAACAACTTACCTCGATCCGTTCCAATCGGGCTTCAGGCCTGGGCATAGCACTGAGACGGCATTGGTCGCGTTGGTTGATGATCTCTGGAGGGCTCGCGACAGAGGGTTCTCCTCTGTCCTGGTCCTATTAGATCTCTCGGCGGCTTTCGATACTATCGACCATAGTATCTTGTTGCGACGGTTGGAGGGGTTGGGAATTGGGGGAACCGTCTTTCGATGGTTCTCCTCCTTCCTCTCCGACCGTTCGCAATTGGTGTTGGCGGGAGGGGAGAGGTCCACCTCTAGGCCCCTGGTTTGTGGGGTGCCTCAGGGGTCGGTTCTCTCCCCTCTTTTGTTCAACATCTATATGAAACCGCTGGGCGAGATCATCCGTGGTCTTGGGGTGAAGTGTCATCTCTATGCAGATGACACTCAGTTATACATCTCCACCCCGGACCACCCCAACGATGCTGTGGGGGCTATGTCCAGGTGCCTGGAGGCCGTGCGGGATTGGATGGGCGGGAACAGGCTCCGGCTCAACCCATCCAAGACCGAGTGGCTGTGGTTCCCGGCGCCCCGATATAGCCAGTTGACTCTGTCGCTGGCTATTGGGGGGGAAATTTTGCCCCCCACAGAGAGGGCTCGCAATCTGGGAGTCCTCCTGGATGTGCGGCTGTCGCTTGAACACCATGTCGCGGCCGTCTCCAGGGGGGCATTTCATCAGATCCGTCGGATCTACCGGTTGCGGCCCTTTCTGGATCGGGACGCCCTGCGCACGGTCACTCAGGCCCTTGTCACCTCTCGCCTGGACTATTGTAATGCCCTCTACATGGGGCTCCCTGCGGGGAGCACCCGGAGACTCCAACTGGTGCAGAATGCGGCCGCGCGGGTGATCATGGGGGCGTCACGTAGCGCCCACGTGACGCCTCTCCTGCGCGAGCTGTATTGGCTGCCAGTGGCTTTCCGGGTTCGCTTTAAGGTTCTGGTTCTGACCTTTAAGGCGATCCATGGCATTGGACCAGGTTACCTACAGGACCGCATCCTACCGGTGATCTCCAGCAGGCCAGTGCGAGCACACAGGGAAGGCCTTCTCCGGGTTCCGTCGGCTGCCATGTGTCGCCTGGCGGTCCCAAGGGGTAGGGCCTTCTCTGTGGCGGCCCCTGCCCTCTGGAATACTCTGCCACCGGAACTGCGTACCGGCATGGACCTGAGGTCCTTCAGGCGCGCGCTGAAGACCTGGCTTTTCGAGCAGGCCGGCCTGGGCTGAGAGAGGGTTTTAATGTGTCTCCATTAATTTTAATTTGGGGGTTTTAAGGGGGTGGGGTGGGCTTTTTATTCGGCCAAATATCTAATTTAATCTTTTTTAACTTTTGTATTATTGTTGGGGTTTTAGATTGGCTGTACACCGCCCTGAGTCCCTAGGGAGAAGGGCGGTATAAAAGTTAAATAAATATAAAATATATAAAATAAATATAAATATAATATAAAAATATAAGATAAATATAATATATAAAAGAAGTATGGTTCTAAACAATATAAGTAGCCCACGTGTGTTAAGTAAGATCTGAAGTTGATATGATTAATTTCCCATATAACTGGGGAACATTTTTCCTAACTTTGCATAAGGGCTAGAAAACATGAATAGCTATTAATATATAACTAAATATTTGCATTTTTTTTCTCTGCATCTTTTGGCTGGATGAGTTCATTTCTACCTCAAACTTTCTGTTTTGTTTTTTTTTGGCTTCAGTTTTCAGAAAATATTTTTTCTGGTGGGTAAAAGTTCCCAAATCCTTTCTATTATTTCATTTCAACTTCTTATTGGATGGTACAGAATAAAAAGTCACCATGAGAACAACTATTTTCTCCTTTCCTTGATTCTGCCAAACTTGTCAACATTTTCTTTTGATTAATAGACTGTGACAACCTTGATTTAATGATAACTGAACTCTTTAACAACTCATTTATGGTTGTTGGTAGTTTCATGGTATGCTTTCTTTTATATAGTGTTAAAAAAAATCTGGATAAAGAGTAGCCCAGTATTGCTGAAAGCTAGGCTAATATTCCAAAAATTAATATTCTGTCCTCATTTTAAGGGTTCTATAGTTTTATTTTATACAAACTGGATCCAGGAAGCCCTAATAATGGAATGTAACATCTGAGAGATTGGGGAAAGAGAAACTGCAATCTCAAATTAACTGTTTTAAATTCTACTTATTTCTGAGTTAATCTAATCTTTAAAACTGTTCCTAAAATGACAGCAGTTCCAGTTCTGCTGATGTTAGTTTAATATCCCCCCTGACAGTTATGAATGGATTTGGGCAACAGGCTATGTCACTTGCCTATGAATTAGATAAATCTTAGATTTTATTTCACCTCTCTATACTTAGCTTTTGCAGTTACCCCTTAGCCATTAATCTATCAAAAGGAGAAAATATCATCTTTCAGGAGAAATGTGTCATAAATGTTTTGATAAATATTTTTAATCCTTGGAAACAGATGGCTGTTCCATAAAGGTTGTCAGCCAAGCAGGTTTTGGTGACAGAAACATGCTAAACAACTGTAGTTGGAGGAGGGTTTTTTCCATCATTATTAGATAGATTCCGCTATTAATCAATCACAGCTGGTTAGTCTTTTGACAGCTAGAATGTCCTGAACCTAATTTGATTGTCTTGTACTATTTCTAACTAAGAAATCCTGTGTAAGATATGATTTGATACAGGGGGGAAAATAAATTGGTTCACTAAGCAAGAAATAGGGAGAGATAATCTGAGTATTTCTTGCTCACATATGAATGGTCACAACACCATTTGTGTGGTATTCTGCTTACAAGTTTTTTTTCAGGCAAAAACTACTATCAAAGGACTTACAAATCCATTTACAAGAGAGAATTGATGCCTCAGCTTATATTGCTCCCATTTTGTCCAGATGGTCAGTGGGGGCAAGTATGGGCTATGTAATGATAATCTAGAGATTTCTAATTAAGTATGAAAGTTGCCAGCCATTCTGAGAGAAGCTGCCATCTGGAAAGACCTAACTTTTAATGTCAACATTTCATTACCTTGGAACAGATAAAAGAGTAGGAAAAATTGACTTTGATAATGTTATGCAAAATAAGAGAAAACTAGCTTTCCTAAGAGAGGGGAAATTCCAGGATATTTATTAGTAGATCACATTTTCTTTAGTAACCACGGAAACTATATAATGTATTTATTACATATTATATCTATTGCAACTATTCTAGCTTCCCTAATCTCAAAAGAAATTTGGCAGGGACTGACTTGGCTAGTACTGACTTGGCTAGTACGGAAGAGTATCAAGATGTTTCAGGGCTGAAAACTATGGAAACTGTATAATGCATTTATTACATATTAGATCTATTGCAGGTTGAAGCATCTATTCTAGCTTCCCTAATCTCAAAAGAAACTTGACAGCGACTGACCTGGCTAGTATTTGGATGGGAGACTATTAAGAAGTTTCAGGGCTGAAAACTAGTTCAGAAAATAATTTAGAAGACAAAGCACCTCCATACTGCAAGAAAAATAATATGGTTTTATCCATGTAGTCACCAGAAGTTAAGCTTGAATAACGGGCATAATGGTTTATTCCATCAATGGGGTAGATGTTTAGAAAGCTGGAAATTTGAATTTATTTATTTATTTTTATTTATTTTAATCGTACTTTTATACCGCTCCCTCTCCCAAAAAGGGACTCGGGGCGGTGAACAGCCCACTAAAAACATACAATAAAAATATAATAAATACTATTAAAAATAAATTAAATAAACAAATCGGCTGTCTATTAAAATTTAAGTTAAAAATTAAACTAATAAAACCCTAATTTAATTAATTAAAACCAAAAAACATAGTTACTGGGCCAGGCCGGCCTGTTCAAAAAGCAGGGTTTTTACTGCGCGCCGGAAGGTCAGAATATCCGTCATAGCCCGTATCTCCGGGGGGAGATCGTTCCATAGGGAGGGAGCTCCCACAGAGAAAGCCCGAACTCTCGGGGCCACCAGCCGACCACGGTCAGGCGGCGGCACCCCAAGTAGGGCCACCCTGTGGGAGCGTACTGGGCGGCGGGAGGTTGTTGATGGCAGCAGGCAGTCCCGTAAGTACCCAGGTCCCGAGCATGGAGCACTTTAAATACCATCAGTACCACCTTGAATCGAATCCGGTAGGCCACAGGAAGCCAGTTGCAGCCTGCGGAGAAGTGGTGTTCTAGTGTGCGCTTCGAGGGGCGCCCACGATCACCCGCGCGGCTGCATTCTGAACTAACTGCAACCTCCGGAGACTCTTCAAGGGGAGCCCCCATGTAGAGAGCATTGCAATAATCCAAGCGGGAGATAACGAGGGCGGAGGTGACTGTGCGAAGTGCGCCCAGATCAGAAAGGGCCGCAACTGGTAAATCAGACGAATCTGATAAAAAGCCCCCCTGGCGACGGCTGCAATATGTTCTTCCAAAGACAGCCGTACATCCAGGAGGACACCCAAGTTGCGTGCCCTTTCCACGGGGGTCAAACCTCTCCCCCACGGCCAGCGAAGGAATAAGCTGGCTGTATCTGGGCGCAGGAAACCACAGCCACTCGGTTTTTGGCGGGTTGAGACGAAGCCTGTTACGACCCATCCAACCCCGCACGGCCTCCAGGCACCGGGTCATCACTTCGACGGTTTCGTTGGGGTGGCCCGGGGTGGAGATGTACAGCTGAGTATCATCAGCGTACTGATGGAACTCCACCCCCAAAGCCACGGATGATCTCACCCAGCGGCTTTACATAAATGTTAAACAGCAGGGGCGAGAGCACCGACCCTGAGGCACCCCACAAAGCAGGGGCCTTGGGGACGATCTCTGCCCCCCCGTTAACACAAATTGCGAGCGGTCGGAGAGGAAGGAGGAGAACCACCGTAATACGGTGCCTCCAACCCCAACCCCTCCAACCGCTGCAATAGGATACTGTGGTCGACAGTATCAAAAGCCGCCGAGAGATCTAACAGGACCAGACAGAGGAACAACCTCTGTCCCGAGCCCTCCAGAGATCATCAACCAACGCGACAACGCCGTCTCCGTGCTATGCCCGGGCCTGAAGCCCGATTGGAGGGGGTCAAGATAACTCGCTTCATCCAGGAATCGGGGAAACTGACGAGCCACCACACTCTCAACAACCTTCGCAAACAAAGCGAAGGTTGGAGACGGGACGATAATTTAATAACAATGCTGGGTCCAGGGACGATTTCTTGAGGAGGGGCCGCACCACCGCCTCCTTCAAGGCGGTAGGTAGAAGCCCCTCTCTCAAGGAAGCGTTTATAATACCCTGGAACCAGCCTCGTGTCACCTCCCGAGTGGCCAAAACCAGCCAGGAGGGGCACGGGTCCAGCAAACAGGTGGTGGCATTCAGTCCCCCCAACACCCTGTCCACGTCTTCTATAGTAACAGGATCGAACTCAACCCAACTGGCCTCACCGATATCCACCCCCGCCCCCCCACCGGAAATGCCCAGTTGGAGTCCAGCTCGTCCTGAATCTGAGCGTTTTATCCTGCAGAAAACTAGAAAACTCCTCAGCCCGTCCCTGTAGGGATCCTCCCGCGCTTCCCTCTCTAGAAGGGAGCGGGTCACCCTAACAGGGCGGCTGGGCGGTTTTTCCGCGAACGCAATGAGGGTGGAGAGGTAAGTCCTCCTCGCCACCTTCATCGCCACTAAATACGTCTTAATATAAGATCGTAGAAGTGTTCGGTCAGACTCAGAACAGCTAGCCCTCCAACTGCTCTCTAGGCGTCTTTTCCGGCGCTTCATCTCCCTTAGCTCCTCAGAAAACCAAGGAGCCATTTGGGATCGGCACCGGGTCAGAGGCCGCAAGGGCACGACCCGGTCAAGGGCCCCAGCAGCCACCCTATCCCAGGCGGCAACCAAGCCCTCAACCGAGTCGTGTGTGAGAGCTTCGGGAAATGGCCCAAGCTCCATCAGGAACCTATCAGGGTCCATCAGGCGCCTGGGGCGGTACCATTTTAATGGCCCCGCCTCCCTGCGGTCAGGGGGTGCGGAACGGAAGTCGAGCTTCAGGAGCGAGTGATCCGACCATGACAGGGGTTCTACAACTATATCCCCTATACCCAGATCACTCTGCCACTGATCAGAGACGAAAACCAAATCCAAGGTGTGACCTCCCACGTGAGTAGGGTCCCGAATTAACTGGGTCAGGCCCATGGCCGTCATGGAAGCCATGAACTCTTGGGCAATCCCCGAGGTACCGCCAGCAGATGGCAGGTTGAAATCCCCCATGACCATAAGCCTGGGGGTCCCAACCGCCACGCCAGCTATAACCTCAAGGAGCTCAAGCAGGGCCGCTGCCGCATAGCAGGGAGCCAGGTATGCGACCAGCAAGCCCACCTGAACCTTGGAACCGAACTTCACAAAAAGGAGCTCACACCCGGTTGTCTGAGACACCTTGGCTTCCCTCGGACACAGATCATCCTAATACCCACGCAACCCCCCCTCCCCTCACTGGGCCTCGGCGATGCAAAACCCGAAACCCGGCTGGACAACATCTCCACCAGGGCGGACTCCCCCTCCAGGCCCAGCCCGGTCTCGGTAACCCACCAGGTGCCCCCCCCATCACCAATCAGACATGAACGAGGGGGGCTTATAACAACGGGACCCTGGACGTTCCATACATTCAGCCGAGGACCAGGGCCCGATGCTCGAACCCCCTGGGGAACGGGAGATGACAAGGGGGTCGGAGGACAGCCACAGCAAGCGAAATAGCGAGGGCGCGACTCCGACACAAAAATAGGCCCCGACACCGCCAAATGCGTGCCCTCCCGCTCTACCGTCTCAATGAATTTAATTCCACCCTCCCCGATGACCCCCCCCATCCTCAATACAGAGACACCCGGATTCCGACTCTCCCGGCCACGCTCAACCCCGGCCTGGTCCCACAGTCTCCTGGCGAGTGTCCCCCAACTCCCGCCCCGGAGCTAACCTACACCTCCCTTAAAATCTAAATAAAAAATTTTTTAAGATACCCCTACCTCCTACGCCCTCTTAAAACCCCACCCTCCCTCCGGATCCATTAATCGTCCTTGAGATGGGCCCTCGAGCGAGTAGAGGGCCATTCCCGAGACAGGGGGACATGTCTCAGGGCCATAGATCTCTCCTCGAATAAGGACAGCGTCACTGGCAAGATTTCTCTTGTCGATGACAGCTCAAGTCCAGGCCGCCCCCCGCCGCCCTCCAAACAGGTGAAAAATCGTGGGGGCAATCCTCCATCCTCGGCTCCAGCTATAGGAACAGCTCTCCGACCCCGACCTCGATGACGACGACGGCTCTCAAGATCGGCTGAAACCTTTACAACGGGGGCTGCCCATCCCCCCCCGGGCCCCCTCACCACCCCTGCCACAGGGGGGAGGACCCGAGAGGGGGAGAACTCCACACACCCGTCCAGATCGCCGAACATGAAGCCGCCGGACGCCAAGCATAGTCCTCCGGCACATAGTCCTCCAACGCCGCTTCCCCGCGGCACAAGTCGATAGCCACTGCCGCTGGGCGTAGCGCCAGGCCTGCCATGCCGTGGCCCGGGGGCCCACCCCCCCACGGGTCCCCTCACCACCCCTGCCACAGGTGGGGAGGACCCAGGGGGGGAAAAACTCCACGGGCCGCCAAATACCGGGTCATCCAAGCCGCCATAGGTTGAGCCGCCAAACGCCGCCGAACGCCAAGCCGCCGAGCCGCCAAACGGCGCCGAACTGCCAAGCCGCTGAGCGCCAAGCCGCCGAGCCGCCAAACGGCGGACATAGTCCATTTGGCGCAGCGCCGGGTCTGTCACGCCATGGCCCGGACGCTGCGCACCTCCCCATGGGTCCCCTCACCACCCCTGCCACAGGTGGGGGGGCCCGGAGCGGGGGAAGCTCGACGAGCCGTCAGACGCCGAGCCCAAGCCCTCAGAGCCATCGAGAATCACGCTGCCGGGTGCCGAACGGAAGCCGCCGAACACCACATCGCCAGACGCCGAGCCGCTGGACGCGAGCACCGTCTTCCAGCAACAACCTCGGCCACGGGGGCTGCCCACCCCCCCACGGGACCCCTCGCCACCCCTGCCACAGATGGGGAGGACCCGGGGGGGGAACTCATCGCCCCGTCTGGCTGCCTCGGAGGAGCTCTCCCAGCCGACCCTCCGGTCGCCATCTTAACTCTCTCGTTATCTTACATGTTATATGAAATGGTTGCCAAAGTTTTAATGCCTTAGTATATTCCCTTTTTACAGGCAAAGAGTGTCTTTCTTCCTATTTTTAATAAAGCACAAGTTTGTTAGTGACTTTAACAGATTGCGGTGGCATCAGATGATAACAAACTCTTAATCAAATCACTAATATAGTTCTCCATCAAAGTATAAGTCATTGCTTACTAAATCTGTCACAGTCACAAACAAGAGACAATAATTCCAAACATGTTTTTTTCCAAGAGGCAACTGGATTTTCTGGTTTTTCTTTGAAGACGTTTCACTTCTCAAAGCTCAAGAAGCTTCTTGGATGAGAAGTGAAACATCTTCAAAGAAAAACCAGAAAGTCCAGCTGCCTCTTGAAAAAGCACGTTTGGGACAACCATGACCTGGAGGACTAAGAATCTCTATTTAATAATGCATGGAAAAAGAATCCAGAATAATATCATATGTGTCCCTAAACCAAAATATCTTTCTTTCCAGCATTTGTATTGGTATAAACATTGAATAGATTAATGTAAGTAAAGCCTCCTTCTGAAACACTAACATACTTCTGCATTGTTTTGTATCATTTCCTCTCTCTACGTTCTAAGAATCACAAAATGAATTAATGTATCTGAAATTTCATTTTTTATAATCATCCTAGATTTATATTCATTAACACATAATCAGTGATTGCCATTAAAAAAATAGGAATTTTCTGTCAAATTCAGTCTTACAATTTTGCTAGAAGATTTTCCTGCAATTAATTTGCTTTATATGATGAAGCACTATTTTCTTGGGAATTATATGTATTTCATTCACAAATATACTCATCTAATAGACAATCCTGTCTCTATCACTCCTAAACTTGGCTAGACTTAGTACTAGAATAGAATAGAATAGAATAGAATAGAATAGAATAGAATAATGCTAATTTAATTCTAGTAATTCATTCTTTTTCTTTAGCATTCAGTTCAGGGTAGCATTGTGTGTGTACCACCCATGGGATCTATTAGTAAGATTGAGTCTAGTTGCTGCTGTTAGTTCAATTGGTCATATGCTTTATTAATTTAATTTCCAACAATATTAATTTGTGTCTCATATGATGGTGTTGCACCAATATCCAAATGAAGGATAAAATACATTTTATCAATCTCTTAACTGAAATCTGAAACTCCCTACTATACAAGAAGTGGATAGCCCAATCATGTGCAGTTTGTAATACAACATGAATGTGAATACCAAAATTATATGGAATGTTTTTCATAATAGGTAAAGGCAGCTGTACTACAAGCTGATTAGGAAAGAAATAAAATCCTATTTATTTACTACTTTTTAATCCTGCTTTTATTATTTTCATCAATCCCTCAAGATGACATGCATACATAATACTTTTTCCTTCTATTTTTCCCCACAACAGCAATCCTGTGAAGTGGGTTGGGCTAGCAGAGAGTGACTGGCCAAGGTCACCCACTTGGCTTTCATTCCTAAGACAGGACTAAAATTCACAATCCCCTGGTTTCTAGCCTAGCACTACACAAAACTGTATTTCAAATACATTTATTGTGTGATAAATCTTCCTATGCTTTTGCAGAAATACAAGAAATTTGCACTTTGTTTGTTGACAATTATAATTTAGTTTAACCAGGAACATTCAAATGTTTTATTAAATATCAGAATTCAGCATACTCAATTCAGTGAGCTGTGCAACCTTTGCCAGATCAGTCTGTGCTCTGTTCTTTGTCTTACCATAAATTTTATGTGAGCCCTATGCAGCTAGGGATAATAGAAGGGCTATACCTATACATGTACATTGCTATCTGCTTATTATTGAATCGGTCAAAAAATGTAGTGGTATGAAATTTGCAATTTTGCCACTGATCCGAATCTTGTTTATGTTTCCCTGTCCTGAATCATTGTCAAATAGTGAAGTACTGAACTTTGTGTTTGTGTGTGTCTGTGTGTGTGTGTGTGTGTGTTGGGATTCAATTTTTTTTACTACTGATCCTGTGGGAGTGGCTTAGTGGGCATGGCAGGGGAAGGATACTGTAAAATCTCCAGTCAGAGGTGGTATTTGCCAGTTCTCTGAACTGCTCAAAATTTCTGCTACCGGTTCTCCGGAACTGGTCAGTACCTGCTGAATACCACCTCTGACGTGTGTGTGCATGAGAGAGTGGGGGGGAGGGAGAGGGAGAAAGAGAGAGAGAATGAATGAATGAAGGAACTTGACAGAACCAGAATCTTTTTACCTATACAATCTTAAATCTTAAATAAAATGTTTTCCTCTCCTTTCTTTCTTTACTTTAACACCAAAGGTCAGCTTCCAGATTACCAGTGCTCTTTTGGGAGGCATCAGACCAAGATCCCAGACTAGAGATGGAAATGTAGCCATTTTCATCTGAGATACTTGGGGGAGGGGCTTCAGAATACCATGTATTTAAGTGGTATAACTGTGGAACAGAGCAATTTCAAAATGGCATGCTGCTATCCCCAGCCAAAATAACATCATACTAGCCTAATGGGAGTAACCTATGGAACTAGATACTAAATTTATAGCCTTTCTCACATACCCCAAGTTGGGTTCCAGAAAATATATTTTCCTTTTTTGAATCCTCTTATAACCATAACATAAATTTGAAACTGTCTTATCTCTTTATGGCAGAGACAAGCACTATATTGTAGGATGCTTGGAGCATTATATTTTTCTCCTTTGTTTATCTTAGTTACTGACTGGTAAGCTATGTGTATGTTTTTTCCCCATGAACTGAGAATGAGAATCACTAGTAAGACAACAAAGAATGTGAGAACCCTCTTTTTCTTCCTGGAGTGGGATCCAACAGTAACCCTGAAACAAAGGCAAGGTAGGATGTAAAGATCCAGAAGGTTCCTGAGAAAAGAAGGTTTAAACATCCAGCTTTGTATATTGAGTTTAGCCATGTTCTATGGCAGTGTTCCTCAGACATGGTAACTTTAATATGTAGACTTTAATTCCCAGAATTCCCCAGCCATCCTTGCTAGCTGGGGAATTCTGGGAATTGAAGTCCACATTTCTTACAATTGCCAAGGTTGAGTATATTGTTCTGTAGGGAGGGAGGGAGAAAACTAATTTCTCTAAAGATGATCCACATGCTCCTTTAATATATGGAGGAGCTTTCAAAGTATTTCTATCAGGACTACCAGATTCTGCAACAGCTTTGTTCCCCAGGCCATCTGCCTGGTATTCTTGCAAGACTCATTTTTCTCACCATGTACAGGTATATATTTAAACTAGACTGTGTTGTTTCTCTATGTCATATAATTAATGTGGGTATAGGCAGGGGTGGGATTCTACCAGTTCGCAGCTATTCAGTAGAACCGGTTGTTAACATTCTAAGCAATTAGGAGAACCAGTTGTTAGAAGAAATTACTGGCCTAATCCTGTAAGGAAGGCAGGAAGGAAACATTCTGGTGTTGCTTATAGAAACTGCCTCTCCGTTAACCCTTATTACATTCTTGACAGAACTAGACTTCCTGTCTGAGGAACTTCTCTGGAGTTTTTTTTTCCCCTCCTTTGCTGGTACTTTGCTTGTGTGGAGTGACCATTCAAAGTTACAATGGCACTGAAAAAAGTGACTTATGACCATTTTTCACACTTACGACTGTTGCAGCATCCCCACAGTCATGAGAGGCCAGGGAGGCAATGCGTGCCTCAATGTGAGTGATATTGAGTTGGCCATGCCCAGCTAATAACATGATCACCAAACCACGTCCACCCAATCACATGACCACCAAGCCACGCTCACCAACTAAGCCATGCCCACAGAACCAGTTGTTAAAAAATTTGAATCCCACCGCTGGGTATAGGCATGTTTTTGTAATTATTTATTTAATTTATTTATTTAGTCATGTTTATATAGTGTATATTGGAGGTGATGATCCTTTGAGAGCTGTATGTAACAAAATTTCATTTTAATGTATGCTGATTAGTGTACAATCAAAGTGACAATAAAGTTATTCAGATAACAGATAATCAGAGTTGGAGGGGACCTTGTAGGTCATGTAGTCCACCACCACCCCCGCCCAAGCAGGAGACCCTACACCATTTCTGACAAATGACAATCCAATCTCTAAGTCTAAGTTCCAAATGTGTGCTAGTTCCTGCTTTAAAAAAGACTTTTATTTTAATTTAGTGCGAATATGATAAATTCCCCCAGCTTCAGAGGTAAGGATGAGTAGTTTCCAGTTGGGAGTTATAGAAGAGTTAAGTCCTGTTTGCCATTTCATTGCTTTAGTAAATTTGAAGTGGATACATTGTTTTACATTAGTTGATTATGTTTTTTCTTGTGTTGCCTAGTCACATGGGCAGCTATAAGCAGCCACTCTTCATTTAGTGATCTCATTTAGTGAGTGTTTGCAAATATGACGGTAATAAATATTATGAAACATTCATTTTCTTATCAATGAGCAATTTTGCTCTCTGATCTGACAACAAAAGCTTTCAATATGAAATTGATTGAAGGTCAGGCCAGTTTCCAGCATCATCATTGAGGTTTCTAATCAACTGATTAAGCTAAAGGAGTTGAACTTGTTAACTTGAGTTAGCACTTGGCACTTGCAGTAAGCACTTAGGCAAGTACTGCATTGTGGAGAACAAGGAGATAATTTATACAAGCAATCGGTCTGTCCTAGAAGTGGGCAAAAGGGGGGTGGGTGGGTCAGGCACAGGACACTGTACAAAAGATGCATGAGAGGCAACAACCAGTGATTTTTGCAGCATCTCTTTTTTCTGTTTATCACATGTTCAATTAGTGATCATTTTGCTCAATTACGATGACTTTACTTCTGATTTAAGGAATGGATTGCAGTCAGTAAATAAGAAGAGGGTGTAAATGCTTAAGTAGATAAATAAACCAGAGCTTAGTTCATAAAGTAATGAAAAAATTGGTTCTTACGGGCACTTAAGGGGTACATGAATAGTTAGCATCAACTTTTTCCTATTTAGAGAACACCGCTTTCAAGTCTGGTGAAATGAGGTTCAGATGGTGCTGAAGGACTACTTCAGTTCAGTGAAATGTCATTCAAATCACTCCGTCAAATTGATTTAAGATTCAAAGTGAGAATCTGCTTTGAAGAGTAAATTGGATCAGGTAGCTTCAAAGTGTTTCATAGCTTTTCAAAGTGCTTCTCAGTTTGAAGCCTTTTCTACTGCTTTTTCTACTGATGATATACAGCCTTTTTTTACTGATGATATAAAATGTTGTGACTTCAATTCAATATCCAGAAAATGCTGTCGGGGTTTAATGGTGTGATGGGGTCTCTAATATTGGCATAAGTAGGCATCCAATCATTTCAGTATTGCATTAAACTCTTTGCCTGTCACATTTTTGAGCCAGGAAGTCTGATTTAACTCAAGTTTCATTCACTTCCTTAGTTCACAGTCTCTCCAACATAGACAACCTCAAGCCTTAATTTTTATTTCACTTGTGCTAATTGACAGTCCTGTGCTGGTTCTGCCAGATTGACTTGGAGCAAAATATAGTTCTTGCCATCTATGACAATCTTCTTGGGACTCCAGAAATTCTAGTAATTGGCAGCAGCAAAACTACCCAAACTTAGAAAGGAAGTCAGCAGGTTGTTTGTTTTCTATCCCAGAACAGACATATTTTATCCAGACTTACACCCTATTAAAGTCAGAAATAAGGGCCAAACTTGCCAAGGAGATATTCCATACCTCCTGATATCCCAAAATTAGCCACCCAAATTTCAGATTGCGGTACCTTTAAGTCATTGTCTGTGTAAATCATGGAGATATATACCTGTCTGCTTTCAATTTCATGGTTGCTTTCATGGAATAGCAAGATCTGAGTATCATACTTCTCATACATCTCCAGGTCATGAACAACCCTATCTATCTCATTTCGAAGACTGGTCACTAGTCTGAGACTTGTCATTAGTCTGCATTTTCTTCTACCTTTACAATCTTGTCTTCCTTTCTCTTTCTCTTTTCTCTTCTCTCTTCCAACTTTCATGTTGTTCCACCTTCTATCATCATTCCATTTCTGGTCATGCTTACCTTCTCTATCCCATTATCTATTTCCACCATAATTGTCCTTCTTCTCATAACATTTATAAAGCTTTCCATTTCATATTAGGAATCTTCCTAATTCCATTTCTTCTTTTATCTATTCATGTTCCATACTCTCCATTATAGAAACAGAATACATTATTTCACAGCTATCCTTCCTAGACCACTTTCTGTATTGTTCTGAAAGTTTACTAACCCTTTATTTTTTCTGCAATAGGAACCATGACCTGGGTGATTGAGAATCTCCATAGACATGATGCTTTAAGCCAGGACTGTCAAACTCACAGCCCGTGGGCTGGATGTGTCACACATTACCATGCCTATGCCCGGTTTAGCAAAGAGGAAAAAAAGTTCCTATACATCACATGATGCTGTGAGTTGACACCCTTGCTTTAAGCAATTACTCATTAAAGTTAGTGGAAGTCTTAAAGCAGCCACATTATTTTCTAGATTAGGCAAAAGGCCTGAAAAAAGTCTACTTTAACAAGACAGGGAGGGAAGGAGAGCAGGCATTACTAGGAACCTCTTCTAAAGCTCATCCAAACTCACATAGCCTTAATATAGATGTAGGGATTTTATTTTATTATTTAATGTTTTCATGTTAATACATTTTGTGTGTGTGTGTGTGTATGTGTGTGTGTCTGCATATATAAATACACACATGTTTGAAATCTAGAAAATAATTATAGCATCCAAGAAAAGAGTTAGTAATTTATCTTTCAACTACAATTCTCAGCACCCTTCACCATAGACAGTACTGATGGCAACTGCCGATAATTGTAATTCATTAGAATCTGATAAACCAGCTTTTCTGATTATATTTCATTCTTGAAAACAAATTTTGAAATAATTTTAGCTATCAATTAGAAAGTAATGTTTTTCCGAAAGAGGGATTGCTTTCTGAATATTCATTTATGAGAGTAGAGGAATTTCAATCGATTTATTATTGAATTTAGCCAGCAAATGAATTAGAGGAATCAAAATACTTGAGAGAGGAAGAAGTATAGGTTTTGTTCTTCCAATTGCATTTATGTCTGAGATTTTGGAAAAAATGACAAGCCACTCTCTCCAGACTGAAATATATTACTCTGAGCCTCCAAGTTGTGCCAAGCTGCTGTACGAAGTAATGAAAAATAGAGGGGTTTTTTTACAGCTAGAAATGGTTGAATAATTTATCATTATCTGATTTAGATCTGTGGGAAATACACATGCACACAATATGTATGTTATTTTTATAAATATCTACAGACCCCTCACATTCTCAACAAAACTGTTTCAACTCCTCCCCTCAGGATGTTGCTATAGGGAATCACATGCCAAAACAACTAGATATTGAGAGCTTTTTCTGTCATTCTATCATTCTGCTGAATATCTAATTCTTTTAGTGCTGTCTAATGTCTATGTATATTTACCCATGTAATATGGCTGTTGTGTTATTATTATGCTTCTTGTTATCTTCTTTACTACTCTCTCTTATTGTTATTGTTATTCTGTTGATTTGCACGTACACTGAAAACTCCTGCATTATAGACAAATTCCTTTTGTGTCTAATTACAAAGAAATATAATTCTGTCCTATTCCATCCTATCCTATCATTGCCAAAGCAACTCTAGATAGCTTTAAATAGTTAAACATTACTATTAATCCAATCTGGGACATCATCAAATAACCCAATATAATTCTCAGAAAAAGACATTTGCAAAATCTGAAATTAAATATATTTGGTTATGTACAAACACATATACAAAAAAGGCTCTGAGATCCAGAACTTTGTCATCTTTGACTCTGGATAGGGTGTCACTGCCCCAGAAAGATCCGGTCTGGAACTTGGGGGGTTCTTCTGGACTCATGACTCCTTTTCAAAGAACAGATTGTCAGTCATGGATAGGAGACCTTTTGAACAACTCCACGTTGTGCTCTAGTTGCAGACTTTCCTGGCCCAGGATTCTCTGTGCACAGTCATTCAGTCCCTAGTTATCTCACAACTGGACTATTGTAATGTGTGGAGAAGCAGCACAATAGAGGTGGTTGATTGAGTAATAACAAATCCCACCTCCTCCTCCAATTCCACCCCCACTCTCCCCATGTGTCTTTGGTTTAATGTTTGATTTCAACATTTTATGTTTTAACTAAAATGTAAGTGTAAACCACCTGAATTACCCTATAACTAATAAATTATATATATGCTTATGTAACTAAATTGATAATTTTAGGACTAAGCAGCATATGATTATTTTTCCCTCAGATTTATTTTTTTAATGTTAATTTAAAGCTTTTTCATTCAAATGAGAAAAAATATACCTTGGATATAGGTATAATCACATGTCAAAATGACATGTGATCATACATACATACATACATACATACATACATAAATACCTATCTATATATATTGTATGTATACTGTATATATACTGTATATTATATATATAGTCATTTTGACATGTATTTGACATGTGTATATATAATTATCCATTGCATAACATTTTATACTTTTCTAGATAAAGATACTTGAACCTACTCTTTCCTGAGGTGAAAATAACATCTCCAAACATGCTATTTCATGTTATTTCCAGTTATATGCACACTCACACATACCATTTGCTTTAATTGATTTATTCCTGGGAATAAACTATGAATCTTTGGTTGTGGACTGCCTTAAGTCAAACTCAGAATTTAATCTCAACTATGGTCTTCATTGTAAACTCTAGTTGGTTTCTACAAAGTTTGAATATATTCCTTCTCTCTCAGCCAGGTTCCAAACATGAAAAGCCAACTAAACAAAATAGCTAGATTTCACAATCAAAATTTGGAATAATTCGGGGTAAGTAAATCAATGGCCAGGGACCAAATATTGTCATACATGTAGCTGCTTTTCCATGCACACTGTTTGTGATTTTGTCCTTTAAAATAGTTAACTGTGTATGAGCCAATCTTTTCAAAACCTAGCAGATTTTACTTTTTTTATTTTTTAAAAATGGATACAATGATGATATGCATGAATTTTGGTGAGTGCTTACATATAATTATACAAATGAAATTCTCATGTAATCATGCAGGGCAAATTCAATATATATAAAAAGCTAGAAAAACATGATGAGCAATGCATTATAACTGCCTGAAGGACAGAAAAATTACTATTATATACTATCACAAACTTGATCAAATAGCCCACAGATTTAAAGCCTGGCACTTAAAAGCTTTTGTGTGAATAGTAAACATGTTCATGTTTTTTGTCTTCAAATTATTTCAACTTTAAATATTTTCTTCTTCTTTAAGAATCATTTGGCATTTACTGGAAACTTCTTATCAAAATATGATCTTAAGGGCATTATTTTCCCTAGCCTCTATAGAATACTTAGAGAAGAAGCACAAATTAGCTTATATTTTCTTCTTGGGTACTTAACTGACCATTTTTGGGGAAAAAGCATCATCGTGCTGTTCTACAAGTCATTTTCAAAATCTAAATGTAGTTCTGTATCTTTTTCCAAAACATAAATATTCATTTATCATTAAATATTTATATATTTAAAGGTATAAAGTTAGGCATTTATTTTTAATAAACAGCTATTTTTGGACCATATGCAAATAATCTTATTTGAATGTAAAGAACAAGGGAATGTTTAAAAAGGAAAGTACATGAAAAGACAACTACACATTATACCTATAAAGATAGATCTGACTTTTCTATCTAAAATATGCACAATTCATATCCTAAACGCACATTCAGATGTACTGTATACTTTGTGCTGTTCTGGTCTACTGCATGCTATTATTAACGTACAATTTATTTGCTGAGTGACTTTTAGTGCCTTCAGAAGATAATGGAAAAACCCTTTAACTCTGTAAGCTTAACCCAAATTTTTGACATAACTTTCTTAGTTAAATGATTGGTCCTAAGATGAGAATGGAAGAACCAGTGCAACAACAGATGAAGCCTTTTTCAATCTTTGCACTCTGGATGATGTTACTCTATACTCCCTGTTATGATATTCAGTATTTTTATTCTTGCCTATTTACAAATTTTCTAGTAGGAATTTACTTAAATATTTTAAATATATATTTTGTGATGACCCTGGGCATGGCACAAATGCAATACAGTCAAATAATAAGTAGTCCCTTTATCAGCTCCAACTTTGCCCCCAATGTCCTGGTTATCTTCTGGTCTGTAGAAAAACTCTCCCAGGAACAGCCTTTGGCTGCAGAGATCCAAAATGTTGTCAACAAAAATTTTAACTATATGTCCAATCAAGGCAAGATGAGGTAACTAATCCAGCAGAGCAAGAGAAGGAATTCCAGACATGAAGAAATGACAAAAAAAATCAACACAGTTGGGAGAATTCCAGGAACGCAGATAACCACAGTCAACACAAGATGAGCTCATGTTTGTTCCCAGCAGACACCATACTCAGCTTGTATCTCTTTTAAACTCTCTTCTCCAGGGGTGGGATTCAAATTTCTTAAAAACCTAACATTCTGTGGATGGTGGCCTAATTTGTGGATATGGCCTGGTGGCCAAGTGAATGGATGGGTGTGCTTGGTGGCCATGTGACTGGGATGGGTGTGGCCAGGTGGCCATGTGACTGGCAAACCAAATATAAGTGGTCCTCACATAATGGCCGGTTGCTTAGCAACTGTTCTAATTTACAACTGACTTTCCCAGAGCTACTTGACCTGTTTTTGGAGTTTTGACAGCCATACACACGCACACACACACACACACACACACACTTATGACCAGTTACAACATCCAACAGTCATGTGACTGAGGTTTTCTATGTTTTTTGCCAGTTTCCAACAATTCCTTCTAGTTTCCAGTTAAAAATGCCCATTGGGGGAAATTGACTTGTTTAACCACAATGTTTGCTTAATGATCACAAGGTTCACTTAACGGCTATGGTGTTTGCCTAACCCAAGGGTCTGCAACCTTAAATACTCAAAGAGCCATTTTTCTATTTTCTTTTAAACAGGTATATATCTCTCTCTGTCTCTTTTTCTCCTTCTCTTTCTCATCTCTCTCTCTCTCTCTTATCTATCTTTTTCTTTCTCCCTCTCTCTCTCTTTCTCATCTGTTTCTCATCTCTTTCTCTCTCATCTCCCATCTCCTCCCATTCATCTCCTCCCATTCATCTCTCTCTCTCTCATTGAAGGATACCATGTTGATAGTGTTGAAAGTCCGGGAGAGATAGATGAATGTAATAGCACACCCCATCCAAAATCCTCCGCTGGTTATCTACTGACATGATTAATGCTGTCTCAGTGCTGCAACCTGGCCTGAATCCTGACTGAAAGGGGGTCTGGATAATCTGCTTTATCCAGGTCTTCTAAAACTGAATGCTTACCACCCTCTCAAAAGCATTCCTCCAAAAGGAAAGAAGACCAAACAAACTAACATGGTCAAGTCCAAAAATGATCTTTTGGAAAGGGGACATACCACTGCTCCCTTCAAGGCAGGCAGCACTTCTGACTCCATGAGGAGTTTATCATCACTTGGATGATGGATCCTTTGTATGCTGCCTTCCAGGAGGACTTTACCAACTGGGAGGGGTACAGGCCCAAAGCTTAAACTCTTACCAAAAAGTAAGTTCAGAAATGCCCTGGTCACTTAAAATGCCAGTTACCAATCCCAATCCCCAATGGAGCAGCACTGGTCCGCAGCATGCCAGCAACCAGGCTGCATAAACAAGCTAAGTCCCATCTGTGGGATACAGGCAGCACACAAAACCACACCTACTCAGCTCCATGGAAAAGCCTTTCCCTGGTGCCCAAAAGGTTGGGGGCCACTGACTTAAAAAGACCTGTCCAATACCAGTTTGTTCACTCTGTTTTAATAAATGGGCAAAGGGCATTATAGTGGCTTTCCCATTCATTGCAGGGATTAAGCCTATGTTAGGACCTGTCCAAGCGGGGGGAAAGAGGCAATAAGGTTCTTGCTTCAGACAACTTATCTTCGGTATCATGAAAGGACTGAAAATCATAACTGTATTTTTACTTTCTGGGAGAAAAGTACCTATGGGAATTTCACTGAAGCCATTACAACTTGACTGGATTGAAATAATTTGCAGTTTGCTACTCAATCTGGGGCAGGAAAATATCTTGACCTGGGTCTGCTTCTGGTGATATAGATTTGGATATATTGTGATAGGCTTAAATATGAATTTTATAGACAGAGTTATTTATTTTTCTTTATGATATACTGCTCATTTTGCATTGTTTTCATTTACTTTGTATTTTGTTGTTAGCTGTCTGTGTTTTGGAAGTGAATAGATTGCAAATACTGTTAACCAAGCAAATGAATACAGGGTATCAGTTTCTTATACTGTATCTCTATTCATCCTATCAATCTGTGTTTCTGTTGGGTGGATGAGTTGGTGAGGTGTATGTGTGCACTTTATGTTTTAAAATTATTGATTTTCTTTATCTTTTAAAAATCCTGGTAATGTCCTTCATTTATGCCATCTTTAACAGATTCATAGCATGTTGTAAAGGTGAGGCATGTGATGAATAACACAATTATCCCAAAGGGGGGAGGAGAAGAACATTGGTTTGTTGAGGCTTAATGATGGCTAGAAACAGTATACAGGAACTTGAAGACTTAATTTCCTGTTACTGTCATGCATGGATGAAATTTCTGCTCCTGTTGTGTGAGAGATTGATTGGGGCTGTGGAAACTGGAAGGGAGCATGTTGCTTCTGGAATACTTATGGTAGTATAGTTTTTTTTTCCTTTCTCTCTCCCTCTCTGTTTCTCATCTCTCTCTCTCCTCCATGGCAAAAGCAGCAGCATCAGTGTCCCGGGAGAAAAGATGCACGCCCCTCTCCAATATTCCTTTCGTCTCTCCTTGAGTAGCCTCACAAAGCACCAAACTCAGCACCAAATTTAGTGCGTTTCACAAATGAGGAGGCGCCATTTGTGAAGCGTCCTAAGTTTAAAGGTGCTGTGCAGCGGGCCTCCCCCCCATATTTCTCTCACTCTGAGCAACCTCTCACTCTGAGCAGCCTCTTAATATGTACATAGTGGTGTATTTTTTATTTATTAGGAAAAACCATATCACACAATTCTCAAAATAGATATTTCTGCCAAATTTGTATACCTTGGTATTATATAGGGTCATTTTAAGGTTAGTAAATATTCAGATGAATCAATTTTTTCATCCATCCACTACCTAATATAGCTAGAAATCAGAGATCATTAGAGCTATAATCCAAAAAGTGGCATATTGGAATAATTATCTTAAAAATTGATTTCAGGTTTTGCATCTTTCATTTAGACTCTCTTTAGACTATAAGTAAATCATTCTGGAAAATTCCTGAACTTCCCTAGAATCCTAAGTATTCTATTCCTCTGCCTCTCATTCATCTATAAATGAATGTAAATCTTACTGTGCATCTGATGAATTGAATATGATCTATGAAGTCTTATGTGAAAAGCAATTTGTTGAGTTCTAGGGTGCCAGAAGCACTACTGTTTTTAATATAATAAACTGACATAGCAACTCCTTTTAGAACATGTTCTTGTTGCTTTCTTCAACACAAAAAATTCTGAGTAATGATTCTCTCTGTGTGTCTTTCCCTCCCTGCTTCCCTCCCTCCCTTCCTCTTTCTTTCTAATTGAAGTTGGATTCTGAATATTTATTGGGAAACAAATTCTGCCTAGCATGATCCTCAGAATTTCCTATGAAACTTTGCCCTTCAGAAGATTGAGGAAGGCACCAGAAAGAACAACTATCCTTGATTTGATATCAATAATATCAATAATTAGACTTATATACTGCTTCACAGTACTTTACAACCCTCTCTAAGCAGTTTACAGAGTCAGTATATTGCCCCCAACAATCTGGGTTCTCATTTTACCAACATCAGAAGGATGAAAGGCTGAGTCAACCCTGAGCTGGTGAGAATTGAACAGGTGGCAGTCAGCAGAAGTACTCTGCAATACTACATTATAACTAGTGCACCACCATAGCTCTTAAAAAATAAAGATCTAGGAAAGGAAGACAAAATAGCAGAAAAAAATGGGGAAAAATCATGTTGTTATATTAAAATACTAAAAACTTGAGGAAACTAGAATTCCATGCATATTTGTGATTCGATAAATAAATAAAAGATAAAGGGATAGGAATTCAGGATGTGTGCGATTTCCTAAAACAGAAAATATGAAAAAGTAAGAGAAAAGTAGAAGACTTTACTTTTTATTGCACAAAAAACAAGATAAAACAATTATGCCTATCCAAGCAGATCACTATGTGTATATTATGTGAAATGCTGCAGAAAGGATTGGAAATGCTAAAGATCAGGCTATATAGAGGTTAGGAAAGGTAGTTCCTAACATCTTAAAAAACTACTTTGGTTTCTTCAAAAAAGAGAAGAGAACACCTTATTACTATCACACCATTACAGGTAGTCCTTGATTTATGACCACAATTGTACCCAAACTTTATGTTGCTAACTGAAAAATATGCTAAGTGGGTTTTGTCCCATTTTAGGGCTTTTATTCAGAAGTGGGATGCTTCTCAGCTCTATAAAACCGGTAGCTCTGAAGAGCAGCAGATACCGAACTGGTTCTGTGTTTGCTGCTGTTTGACCCACCTGCCCGCCTGGGCTCTTACCTGTCCTGATTTTTCAATCTCAGTTGCTTTGCACGGCACAGCTGAGATTGAAAAAGCAGGAAAAAAGAAGCTTTTCAAGCATTGCACACCTGCGTGCAGTGCTTTTCAGCTTCCCAGCGGCACAGCTTAATGTTTTTTACACATACACATAGCAAAATGTAGTCACTGAACTGGTAGTAAAACTGGTTGAATCCCACCCCTGCTTTTATTGCTACATTGTAAAGTGAACCACTGCAGTTGTTAAGGTAATGTGGTTGTGAAATTAATCTTACTTCCCCATTGACTTTGCTTGTCAGAAAGTTACAAAAGGAGATTTTATGACCCCAGGACACTGCAACTGTCATAAATATGAACCAGTTGTCAAGCATCCAAATGTAAATCACTTGGCTATAAATATGCTTCAATGGTCATAAGTGTGAAAAATGGTCTTAAATCTTTTTTTTTCCAGTTGTTGTAGTTTCAAATGATCAGTAAACAAACTGTTGCAAGTCAATGATTACCTGTATGTTATCTGTTCAATGAAAAAAGGAAAGACCATTTTCTTTTGCTTCTCTCATTCATCTTAAATTCTGAAACATTGCAGCCATAGCAAAAGAGGAGAGATCTAGAAAAAATGTCTAAAAATATTGGAGAGAAGCTAGATAGTTTTAAGACCAGTGAGTTTTTTTTTTTGGAAATGTCCACATTTCAAATGGGGATAGACAGACATTCAATTAGCAGGTTTAATTTTAAAATTCAACTGAACTTCTAAATTAGGTCAGTTTGAGGGAACAAAATGTTGTTGAAATATGGTATAGTTGCACATTCGTATTATATTTATTGTTGTTTGCAATTTCATTTAATTTTTATTTACAGTAAGTGCCTAGTATGTAAATTATCTAGCTACTTCAGAAGACATATCTTGAAGCTATTTAAATAAGTGTTTGAATGGAATGTGGAGAATTAACTTGTTTGAGGGAACAGGGAAAAATGTCTCAAATATGTCTTCAACCAAGCAGATTATTTCCATATTGGGGACCATTATCAAAAATACCATCTTCTTCATAGTTATCTGATTCATTTTATTTAGAAGATTTAGGCTGCTTACTGTTTTGCAGTACATAGGAAGATATGCCTTAAGTTTCTTGAGAAAATTTGAAAAGTCCAGCAGGTAATATGTGGAAACTGCTCTGGGCTGCAACTTGCAAAATGAGTGAAGATGATATTTAAGGTTATAAAGATATCATCAAGCTCAGATAGTAATTCTTCTATAAAAAGAAGTTTTGTGACTTCACCCTTTGATTCACTATAGAGAAAATTTTGTACACTTTTACTGCATACAATAACTGGGCCTGTGGAAATATTACAAGCTGAAACTCTTATGCTAGATTTCAGAGTGTTGAAGAAAAATAATTTGTGACAGAAAAATATTTAAAGAGATCATTTGTTTCTTCAAGCAGGAAGAGACAAAATTCACCTAGTTGGAGTACTTCTGGAACTGAAGCTTATGTACATTTGTTTGACAATCCTTTTATCTCCTGCATAGACCATAATTGCAGAATTTAAGAGTTTCAGCCAGATTGCCCTGTGGCTGTATTCATCAAAAATTATAGCTTTCTCTCTGATGAAAAAATAGCCACTGAATAATGTCTCCCCATGCTGAACTACTAATTAAAGCAAGGGTTCTATACCCCCTGGCGAATTCAAAAAGATTTATGTTCATTATATTCCTCATGACTCTTTAACATCAAAATTCATTTCAAACTGTTTAGAGCATTAGAATGCCAGCATGGATTTTGTTTTTTTCAATCTTATACTTTTAAAAACATTAACGTCCTGTTTGGAATACTGTAACAAACTCCATATGGGGCTGCCATGAAAGACAATAGATAGATAGAATACTTTATTGTCCAAGTGTGATTGGACACAAAAGGAATTTGTCTTGGTGTAAATACCCTCAGTATACATAAAGAAAAGATACATTCGTTAAGACTCAAGAATCATAACGTACAACACTTAATGATAGTCATAGGGTACAATCAACAATCAAATCATACTAGGAAACAATCAATATAAATCGTAAGGATACAATTGACAAAGTTACAGTCCTACAATCACAAGTGGGAGGGGATGGGTGATAAGGATGATGAGAAGATTAACAGAAATAGTAGTGCATACTTTGTAAATAGTTGAACAGTGTTGAGGGAATTATTTGTTTAGCAGAGTGATGGCTTTTGGGAAAAAAACTGTTCTTGTGTCTAGTTGTTCTGGTATGCAGTGCTCTATAGCGTCATTTTGAAGGAAATAGTTGAAACAGTTTATGTCCGGGATGCAAGGGGTCACAGCCCTCTTTTTGACTCGTGCAGTATACAGGTCCTCCATTGAAGGCAGGTGGGTAGTAATTGTTTTTTCTGCAATCCTAATTATCCTCTGAAGTCTATGTCTGTCCTGTTGGATTGCAGAACCAAACCAGAAAGTTATAGAGGTGCAGATGATAGACTCAATAATTCCTCTGTAGAACTGTATCAACAGCTCCTTGGGCAGTTTGAGCTTTCTGAGTTGGCGCAGAAAGAACATTCCTTGTTGTGCTTTTTTGATGACATTTTTGATGTTAGGTGTCCATTTTAGGTCATGTGATATAGTAGAACCTAGAAATTTGAAGGTCTCTACTGTTGATACTGTATTGTCTAGTATTGTAAGAGGTGGTAGTATGGGAGGGTTTCTTCTAAAGTCTATCACCATTTCTATGGTTTTGAGTGTGTTCAGTTCCAGATTGTTCCGGTTAAACCACAAGGCAAATTATATAATCTCTTGTCTGTATGCAGATTCATCGTCTCGAATGAGACCAATCACTGTTGTGTCATCAGCAAACTTCAATATTTTAACAGATGGATCGTTTGAGATGCAGTCATTGGTATATAGGGAGAAGTAGAGATAGCACACAGCCTTGTGGGGGCCCTGTGCTGATTGTATAGGTATTGGATGTGATTCTGCCTAGCTTCACCTTCTGCTTCCTGTCTGTTAGGAAGCTTATGATCCACTTACAAGTGTGTTCAGGTACTGCTAGTTGGTTTAATTTACTTAGAAGAGTGTCTGGAATGATGGTATTGAACATTCAGAAGTTATAGTTGGTAAAGAATGGGGTAGCCTGGATAGTGATGGGCATATCCCAATATACTTACATGATCCTGACATTTTAGGAGTTGCTCTGATTACCAGCTAACTTCTGGGTGTAATTCAAGGTGCTGTTTTTCACCTTTCACCTTTTTCACTTTAATATGACTCTGGATCTGTTTTATGAGGGACTCCTCTCCAACTGGATCAAATACAATTAACCCCTTCCATTCCTGCTTGATGGGGGTCAGGAGGTAGACATTTTTGAAGGTTGCCCCTACTCTTTGAAACCCTCTCCCAGCAAAAATATGGTCAACCTTTCCATCTTAAATTTCAGGAAAATCATGAAGATCTATTCTGTCTTGAATAGGAGAAGAGGGTTTTGTGATTTGAAGGTAGGGTTGCAGATAAATATACTTGTTGGTGAGGGTTTTTTTAAAATGATGCTTATACATATTTGGGGCTTTCTGAAACATTATAATGCTTTCATTGTTAGTGCATAAAGCTGATGGCTCTAAATGATAAAGCTAGTGCATAAAGCTGATTATAATGCTTTCATTGTTAGTGCATAAAGCACACTAAATAAACTGTGGAGTCTCCAAGACATGATATTATATAAGGATATTAAGAGGTAAGCCTCATTATGTCAACCTTTCATTCATCTACTTCAATATGTTTTATTCCCTGTGATAATATAGATGACAGCAGACAGACTTTACTATCACATACTAATAAATCCTACATCCAAGTAGGAAAGAAAAGTGTACCCTTTTTCCATGTGCCGCTTTTCTTATTTCCCGTATCCCTTCTATTATGTCACCACTCAAGAATTCTGAAAATTCTCAGGCCAGGAATCGCTTCTGCACTGCAAAACACTATGCACCCTCAACAATTTGTTATTGCCATTAATCTTTGTTGCTTCAATGAAAACCTCTGTCATGTAAGAACAAGTTAAAAGACATTAGTGAAAATAGAGTGCTACAATAGAGGTCCCTGAGGGAATCTACTATTTATATTTTCCATTGCAAGAATTGTGCATTTATTTTTCATCTTTGGAAAGCCAAATGGGTCACTGATTGCCCATTTATAGGAATACAGTTAAATGCCACACAGATTAGGTGCCAGGCTTTGTACCACATCAGCAATGGTAATCCTGAATAGGATTCACACCTCACATGGCATCTGCCATGACTTTCCGTATAAATGAGGTATAGTATCCTCCCCTCAGTGTGGCTGAAGGGTCTCATGTCAAACTGTAGATCATGTCATAACCGCTGTAAGCTGAGGGCATATACAGATCCAGAATCTGATTTTTTTTAAAAAAATATATAAACGATGCTGTGCTTTAGATGGCCTAGATCAGGAGTGTCAAACTCACATCATCATGGTGGCATAACATGATGTATCAGGACTTTTTTCCCCTTTGCTAAACCAGGTATGGGCGTGGCCAGCACATGATGCATCTGGCCTGAAGGCCAGGAGTTTGATAGCCTTGGCCTAGATAATGATATTTAAACATAGTTCTTTTTGACATTTATATTTTGTTGTGTTCTGTTAATCTAGTTGAAATATTAATTTATATTTCTAGTCCATATATGATAACAAATCTACATCTCTAATTTATGAGTTGGTGGGGGGGAGGGAGGATTTCTCTTCTTATTCCATGATTGATCAATTTGTCCAATTTTCAATTTTAGGTAATGGGCAGAAATTTTAAGATGTGTTAGCATCTACATAATCTCTGGAGGTTGTTTCTAAGGACATCTATAGTGGGTTTACATTCCCATATAGAGTGATTTACATTTTTTACATGTTAGAAATTCAAGTTTGAGTGAATACAGACAACAAAATAACATCTTTAGTATAGAATCTTTGGAAAGCTTTCATATGAATTCCCTTATTTATATAACTTTTTTTCATATGAGTGGCTCACAGAATTGTCCACAATATCATGTTCTGATTCCTTAAGGCAAGTGAAGCAGAAAAGCATGAGAAAGAAATATGTCTTGCCTGTCAAATGGCAAACGACTGCCTGCCCCTTGTACTGTAATTGTTCTCTGATTGTAACCAAACTTTTAATGGTTCATTCTGAGGAATATTTCATCTGAATGACATGCAAATTATATTTGGGATGTTACTCAGTCATTTACATTGTCACTTTTAGATGCTAGAATTAAGTAGCAATTTCAGATGCCACATATCTACAACACAGATGGTATGGATTTGTGAAGATTAATCTTATTTTTGTTTCTATTTTTTTTCAGTCTAGCCCATCTTGAGAGGGCTGTACAAGCACTTACTGATGGTGCAGAGATATGTAAACTAGGCAAATAAATAACATACTATTAGAAAGATTGTCAACAATGATTGAGTAGGACTGTTGTTATTGCTGTTATTGCATATCTTCTTTTTATGCTGATACAGAAGTTAAAAACAGTCAAGCTGCATGCCTTAATTCCTACACATTAGCCACAAAGTCTGCTGGGTAAGACCTAATAATAGAAGATGAGATTATGATTTTGTTCAATGTCACAGCATTTTTTATATCCATAGACCCAGAACTAATGAAATAATCCTTTACAACAGTATTAAACAACACAACCAAGCAAGCCAAATACATTAAGATCAAAACACCCAGAATCATGGACCTTATCAACTCTGCCTCACTGCCTATTTTCAGTCTGATGGACAAATATACCAACAAGCCCTAACCCTAATTTGTTCTTCAATCTCAAGTGAAAGTGGCAGAGATATAGCTTTGAAATGTATTAAAGATGTTTTCTCTATTTTTCTGCCTACATTCCAATTGGCAGATAGGCTTGAAACCATCCATTCTCCATTCCTAAGATAGTTTCTTCCCTCTCCCCTTTATCTTCTTTCTTCTTCTTCTTCTTCTTCTTCTTCTTCTTCTTCTTCTTCTTCTTCTTCTTCTTCTTCTTCTTCTTCTTCTTCTTCTTCTTCTTCTTCTTCTTCTTCTTCTCCTCCTCCTCTCTCTCTCTCTGTTAATTTCTTTTCTTCCTTTCTCTTCTAATACAGAAACATGGAAAGATGTATCAATTTTGTCTAAAGTCTATACACACACACACAATTACACATGCACAAATACCTACGGTAAATAAATTTTCATGTGCTACTGCTATATTTATCCCTTGATTATTTCTTTGACATGTATTCCTTTCATGTGTCTAAAAAAAAGGTGGAGGGACATGCCAATCTGCTACACAAATACTTCTCCACTGAAGGTTGCCTATTTCTTATCTCTACTGAAATATTAGATTTGGAGAAAGTATTTATTATATATCTCATTAACTTTTATATTGGTTTAACAATATTACTGATAATATGTATGTTTTCTCATTGAATAGAGAGCAGAAAGAATTTACTGAAATTGCTCATCTCTTCTATATGTGCACCTAGTCAGTTTCATTGTAATTCATTGAGAAAGCTGGCAGGAATAAAGAGATTTGCTACATTGTAGGTGACAATCGCTATGAAAAATTCAAAGAAAGGTGATAAAGATCTATATTGCATAAAATAATATAGAAAAAATAAGATACTTCAGAAGGAGAACAATATATAGGATTTCTTTCACACTTGGTCAGGCTTAAAACTGGCTTAAAAGTGTCCAATTAAAATGTACACTTTATCACACTAAATTCAGTACAGTAGCTATAATAAAGCATAGGAACTTAGTAGTTACTTGTAAGATTCATGACTGTACATCAATGATGTTCTTTGATGTCATTTTCTAGGCTCTATTTCGTTTGATATCTTCATTTGACCAAAAACAGGCAGGATATTATAATCTAAATAATTATGGAGATGAAAATCATGTGTGTTTATCAGGCAGCATTCTAAAGTTCTATTCACAAAAAATTCTCTTTGCTTTCTTTAATTTTTTAAAAAATAAACTTCTATTTATTTTAATTAAAATCAACCTACTCTTTCTAAACTATGAGGTGTGCAGTAAAGACATGTATTTTTCTCCTTTCAGTTCTGAAAAAACACTGTATAACCTTTTGTTCAACCATATTTTCTACTTATTAAGACTTCAGCCTTGGCTGCTGCTATCTTCTAACGACACAAATCATTTGGTCAGTTAAAAAAAGAATAGCTTTACTATCAACCTTTCTGTCTAATTGCTAGATAACCTCTAAAGAGTTACTATTTTATGTACCTCTGCCTTTGAGACCTGTATGCAACAAAAATTCATTTTAATGTATGCCGATTAGTGTACATTCAAAGTGACAATAAAGTTATTCTATTCTATTCATTATTTTATAAGGAAATCTAATGTGCAAATATGTTTTTATAAATTGAGCATTTCATAAGTAGTAGAAAATATCCTCTTACCTTTACAGAAGTAATTGGCACCATCCTTCAACATATTAGTGAGAGAAGAAATATATTCTCCTTACACAGCTCCAACAAAGATGTGAAGGTACTGGATTCAATTGCTCATCATAATTATATCATGCTTTACAAGGTAGATAAAAGGAAAAGTACACAATAGTATCCCACACAAGTAAAAGAGCTGCAGGCAAGATCACACAAGTTGACTTTTACTTATGTTAAGAAGGCAACTCTTTGTATACTTGTTAAATTTGCTCTAGTCAAAATCTGACAGAAAATTCCGATGACAGAAAATTCCAATGATATCCATTTTTTTTCCAATGTTATTCATTGATTGTATTATCAAAAGCTAGCATTATGAAAAATCAGTAGATGACAAAAATACAATAAACCTTTGCATTTTTACATTAATAAAACATCAATTAAGAATAACATCTTTATTAATATATTATATTAATTATTAATATTATATATTAATAACAAATTGCTGACTTTTTAGCACTTCAGCTCATTTCTACATTTATGTTGAGATAACAAAAAAATTACAGGTACGTATGTGTTTATTCATACTGAATAAATATAATTCAAGGCAATTTATATTCAATGTATGCTTTTAAAAAATGCAGATCAGTTCAAAACATTTTTGAATTGAGTACAAGCATAACTTTGCAGGCTTAAATTAAGAATGTTTCCCAGACACACTCCCAATTTTTTCTTAATTCAATATATTTAGCAATGTTTATTTCCAGTTCTGAAACCTGGTATAGTAAGCATATCTGGTCCAGTAGTCTTGTTTAGTTCTTTTTATAAAACTCAAATTAAGTTTGCTTTTTAATATAGCAAGTTCCATGCAACTTTAAATATTTAAAAGCTCCATTAACTATCTTATCTTAATTTTTTTTAAATTCTATTTAAATCTCTACTGTATGTTGTTGCAGAACCACAATGATCAAACAGCAGCAACGGCGGCAACAACAACAATTACAATTCACTGAAACTAAACTATCCAAACTGATTTCATTTTATTGGGGGAAGCACATTCTAAAGACATTTGTTATGGCACTGAAGGCAATGGAAACATATTCAGGATTAATTATAATAAAATACCATCTGGTTTCTGAGTAACTATGGCAGCCAATGGAAACATATTTATTTCTTAGTGTGGTATCACAGCTGGGTGTTGACTTATAGCTGCTAACTGGGAATAGCAGGTCAAAAGAAAATGCTTCTAACAAAACAATATTGTGGTTTGGTGCAGGTCATACAGTTATCTATGTAAGGGAATGGAACATTATAACTTTGAATCACAATAATATTCAATTTCATATAGTTCAATACGGAATATATATGGCTGAATGCAAGTGGAGAATAACTGATTAATGCTAATGAAAGAGTACAGCACCTCCCAAAACAGTTGTTCCTTTCTTAATGATAGTGAAAATCTGCTTCTCTAAATATCTGTGACTGGTGCTAAACCTCCTTTATGGAGCAATAATCTTGTCTAAATATCACTTTAGGTAATTAATGACTGCCACTAAAACTTTCATTTTTTTTTGGGGGGGGGGGGGGTTAGGTTGAAAATACATAGCTATTTCAACCAATCCTCATAGGACTTGCTATATTACTTATCTGTTGTTTCTCTCTTCACAAACTCAATTCACTGATCTTTGGGACTTGATGCAGAACTCCAGATGTAGTTTGATTAGCAGTATATGTGGAGTTGTGGAAAGGAAGAGAAAATAGTGACAACTTTCCTGCACTGATACAACACAAGCTCCACTCCTTTTGTAAAAGCCCCATTATATCACACATGTACCAAATAGGCAAGGGAAAATGGTCTTCACAATGGTAAGATGTTCAGCTTCATCCTCTTGGTAAGATGTTCAGCTTCATCCTCTTGGTTAAATTATAACAGATGATAACATTTTAGATCCTGATTCTGTTTTTTATGTCTTCTCGGCTTCATTCCCTCTGCAATTTTATAAGCAGCCACTGGATAATCACATTACAGCATTTCACTGTAGCTGTGTAACACTGCTCTCTTTATTTCCTAGCAATTAAGCAATGCAATCCAATGTAATACAGTTAGCTTTGATACATACTACCTCCTTTCAATGTACATAACATTGATTTACACTGACAAAATAATGTTAGAATAATGTTCACAGCCTTGTAATTTCTGCTTCTGTGCTGGGGATTCAGTGTAATACTAATTCTTAAGCACTTTTATATTTTTCTCTACTGAGTAGCTCTGCTTTTGGAGAATAAACCAAAACTTGGGTGCAAACTAACTCTGGAAGCACTTCTGCAGGTTAAGTACTTTATATTTATCATTCTAGTTAGTATGCCTAGAAATTGGCAAGCACAGAAGAAATTAAATGCTCTAAAGCACAGGTGTCAAACTTGCCACGTCAATTTGCCATCATGTGATGTTTTGTGATATTTTTTTCCCTTTGTGGAGCTGGGATGGGCCTGGCCTGTATGTGACACATCCGGCCTGTGGTCTGCCAGCTTGACATCCTGCTCTAAGGTAGAACTCAATATCTTATTTCCAAAATGATTCTGTTCAGCATCTTGGGTACCACAAGTCAAGGTTCTGTAGTGGCTAATGGGTCCCATAAGAAGGTAGTTACAAGAAGTCAGGGAAGGTAAACACCATTTACCTATTAGGTAATCCAGAATTAAACTTGATACAATATGCCTTTTTTGATTCAGGAAAAAAAAGCGAAATAAGTGCTTAAGCAACCTTTTCTTTAAAGTTCAACTATTAAAAGAGCACTCTGTCCAATATACATAGCAGCAACAGTTGTTGTTTCTAAAAAATATGAGCAAAAGGTAATTGCCCACAAGCCTTAAGATCTATTTTGAATCTTGAGATGATTTCTCCAAATCTGGACTTCTTTCCAAAGTAGTGCTAATTGTTTGTGGCTGTATTTCATTCTCCCTCTTTCTCCCTTACCTATATATACCCATATCTATTCCTATACACATACCTATACCATCTATAATTCATCACATACAAGGAGACATTCTTCTGTTTTCAGGAAAGCCCTAATTTCTTCTCTGAATCTCACTGACCTAATCTAGAAGTGGGCATTATCTTGGTGTGAATTGTCCTGTTCTTTTCTCTCCTTGATCTTAAGCAGGTTTACCTGTCCGTGAATCTGGAGAGTTCATTGTAATTGAAGTGTGCATTACTCCCAAAGCAGCTGTATCATTTTCTTGGACAATATTGCCTCCAATATGAGAATTCTAATTGAATGAAGAGATTCTTGTCCTAGGCACTATCTCTCCAATCAGCTTTTCCAAATATATTTACTGCAACAGTCCAAATGTGTGTCGGTATAAGAAAACATCTCATTCTAAATAGAAGACAGAAATACCAATGGAAGAGTAATGAAATAAGATGTGCATGTTTCTAATATATTGCCAAGCATGACATATCAGGGAAACCAATTCTATTTTTCTGTCTGTGTTTTTCTGCACAATTTCCCCAGAATCCCAAGAAGGTGATCTCTGTAGCAGACAGATGGAGCTTGAAAATTAGTCTTCAACACATGGCTCACAGCACAGGCCAAGGGACTAGAGTCATTTTTTGTTAACCTACTCAGTCCCATGAGTCACTATCATTTGGGTCTTATTATTTTACATCATACTAAAGGGTTCAAATATTCAGACATTGACAGCTTTAAGAAATCAGATGAAAGAAAAGTTGGATGACATATCTTCATTTCTCTTCATATAAAATGTAAATAAAGCTTCCCACTGTCAACAAAAAATATCTAATTGGAAGGAAGGAAGGATTTTACTTTCTTTTATTTTTGTAAAATAAACATCCAGGTATTAATAATATTTAAGTGGACACATATTTTAAGTAAGACTTAGTTACCATCTTCTGGTGCCTGGCTTCTAACTGATATAGTACTCCTCTTTAGGATCTGGAATGACTAAGATGTTCATGACCTCCATGACAATCCTGGTCTAGTCTTAGCTGATATCAGTCAACATATTAGTATAGTATTTGGTGGTCAGTATTTTTTTTATGGCCAAAATAATATCTGGTCAACTTGTAGCTTATCAATACCACTGATCTCTATAATATTGGGAGATCAGTTAAGACATTTCATATCAGATGCTTTTAAAGGAAAAATTTGGTTCTCAATGGCTGTTTCAAGGCTTTTCAAGCAATATGTTGGGCAAATGTGCCATGAGATATTTCTTTGGAATATGGAGACAATGAGAGAATTGGAGACAATTGCCAATAAGCAGTTTTTCTCCAATCATTTGTAGGTTCCATTATTTAATGAAGGGCTTTAGTACATATGCATCAGCATATAGTAGATTCCTTGAGTGATAATGATAGAAATTAGATGTCATTTTCATCATTTTAGCCATTGTGTATCCACTGCAGAATGAAAGCCTCTTCTACATATTTCTAACCAATACAGCCCTGAGCTGTTTTTTAGCCATTTGGGACAGCAATATTTGCTGATGACATCAACCCATCTTGTTTTAGGTCTCTTTTGTGGACATTTTTTATCAAATGGATTCATTCTATGACTACCTTGGTCCATCTGCCATCAATTCTTCTTGCTATGTGACCAGCCCATTTCCATTTCAATTCTTTTACTCTCTTGATGATATCATATTCTTTAGTTTGTTTTCTAATCAATGTGCAGGTCTTTCTATCTTGTCTTGTAATGCTGAGCTTGTATCTTTCCATGGCTCTTTGCACGACTCTTAGTTTTGTATTGATTGTGAAGTTAGTGTCTATGTCCCACTGGCATCTGTTAGAGCAGATAACACACACTGAAAACTTCTCTTCGGGCATAGAGGGAGGTTGTTCTTGAAAATTATGCTTAACTTGCCAAATACCTGCCAACTTTTAACATGCTGTTCAATTTCCTTTGTTGTATCACTTTCCCTTGAGATCCATTGGCCAAAGTATATGTAGTGGTTTACTACATCTAGTTCTTCTCCAGATACATAGTTTTTCTTCTGTGAATTTAGTAAGCATAATGTGGCTCTTTTTCAGGTTTATTTTTAAGCCAAATGGTTTTCCTTGGTACATATGTCTTTGTAGCTCCTCTAGTCTTGTGAAAAGAGAACAACATCTGCAAATCTTAAGTGATTGAAATATATGCCATTGATTTTTATTCCATCTTTTGCCCAGTCTAGTTTGTGAAAGGCAGGCTGAGAAAAGAATAGGTGATATTGTATCACCTTATCATATACCTTGTTCTATGTTGATTTCCACTTAAAGATCATTAAAGCAAATTGTTGCCATTTGTTTCTTCATATATTGATTTGTAGTAAGTTTATATAAGCAGTGTCTATGCCTCGGTTGAGCAATGCCTTAATTATTGCTTGATGGAATACTGAGTCAAATCCTTTTTCATAGGCAATGAAAGTCAAGCACGGAGAAATGGGTACTTGTTGTGCCTTTCAATGACTTGCTGAATGATCTGGGTATGATCCATTGTGTTGTAGCCACTTCTGAATCATGCCTACTTCTTTGGCTATTAATCATTTAATGTTTTCAATATTCTTTTTGCTATTATCTTTGTGAAAACCTTATAGATGACTGAAAGAAGGCTTATTGGATGATAATTTTTTAAATTATCTTGGCTTCTTTCACTTCAGCATTTTTCCATGAATCAGATATTTTATCATCATTAAAAACTTTCTTGTATTTATAACTTTGCATTTTGATCTATTAATCCCTTTGTTCTCTTCAATTGCCTTTTTCACAAGCTTTATATTAAACTGACATGTTTCTTCTTGAATACATTTTCTTATGCCTTGCAAAGTTCAATGTACACCAATTTATTAGTGAAACTTCCAGTATTCTTCATTGTCCATCATTTTTTCATTAAATCAATATTCATCAGAGATTTTTGACTGTACAAAGTGTTTTTCCAGTGGTGTTATAGATTATCAGTTTCAAGGATGTTTTTGACTATTGTTCGTTTTTAATCCGTATTGGTCATCTCTTCCAAATCTTAGTTTAGTTTACTTTATTGTCATTCACTTTGTACAACAAAATTAAATGCCATCTTTAGTGTACATTGTAACTATAAAAATAAAACACAAACACACATCCTTCACATTCTATACAATTAAATTGAAAACCCAATATTGCATTAATATTACACTAGAGCAAATAGAGCAATAGAGCAAAGCGATTTGACAGATTAATCTCAAAATCACTGTTCTCTAGCAGTTTATCACTCTTTGTTTCTTTCATGATGTCTTTATCATTTTCATATGCTCTTTTCAACAGCCTATGTTCACTTTAGCTCATACCATTCTATGCTCACGTCCAACATTAAAACAATTGATGACAATACAATTGCAGAACAATTGCAGAATATGGTTTTATCACTTGACATAATGTAATCAATTTTGCTTGTGTATCCAGATGGTCTCTTCCACATTCATTTTCTGCTAGCTTTTTTCTTGTAAAATGAGTTCATAAAGTAAAGTTCCTGTCCTTCAGAAAAATCTACTTGTCTCTCAACTCTATTATCTCATTCATCACTTCCAGTGGCTTTTTCTCCAGGTATTGTTCTTCCTATTCTTGCATTAAAGTCACTCATTAGTATTTTGCATCTTTGTCCTGAAGGCGGGTCACATCATAAAAATCTTTGACCTCATCATTAATATAGCTTATTGTTGACATAACAATATTGTTAGCTTGTATTCCTTGTTCAATTGAATGATGCACTGGGCTACTCTGTTTGACATACTTTCAAATTTTATTACAGAGTCTTTCAGCTTTTGGTTGATGAGAAAACTAACACCACCACATTGCCCATCTTCAGTGTAAAGTAAATGCCAAGTCCTATCAAGTTCAATGATATCTCAATGCATACTGTTGAGTTCAATCAGCAGTTCTTCTAGTCAAGGGTTCATTTTCATTGTTTGAATGTTGACCATTCCTGTGTCCTTTATAAACAATATACATCTTTCATATATCATAGATCCATTCTATTTTATGACTGCCTTGATCTACTTGCCATAAGTTTGTCTTGCTTTGTGACCAGCCCATTTTGATTTCTTATCACCTTCTGTCTTTGGGAAGGTCTTACTGCTGCCCTGGGGCCTCCAAGGAATAAGAACCATTTTTTAAAATAAATTTTATTAATGAACAACAAAAAGAAAAACATTTAAAAACAATGAACATGGTGCATACATCCTGACACACCTATTTGTTTTACATCCTCGTATAATACATATAGCAAAAAATACAAATTTACATATATACATAGATGTTAATTATCATTGATACATTTACTCCTTTCTTTTTTAAACCAGTGGTAAAATTTCTCCCAAATTTTGTAGTAATCAGATTCAATCTTATCTTTTAATTCTTGAGTTACTCTATCTGTTTTAGCACACGTCCAAATTTTTCTAATTATTTCCATCTCATCTGGCATATCATTACCTTTCCATCTTTGGGCAAGGGTTAATCTTGCAGCAGTGGTGACATGGACTATTAAGTATATTAACTCTTTATTATATTTTCCCACATTGATTCCCAATAGAAAAATTTCATGTCTAAATTCTATTTAAATTTTACACATCTCTTCTAACCAATTTATAATTTTCAGCCAGTATGTTTAAGCTTTTTCACATTTCCACCATACGTGGTAGTATGTTCTAATTTCTTTGTTCCATTTCCAACATTTAGGGATAATTTTGGATACATTCTTGCCAATTTTGATGGTGGAATGTGCCATCAATAAAACATTTTGTGTACGTTTTCTTTATATGATGCCGCCAAGGTTATTTTTCTATTCCTGTCCCATACAGTTTGCCAATCTTCCAAATTTATGCCATATCCAAAATCTTTCATCCAGGCCAACATTGTTTCTTTCACCTTTTCATTTTCCAGTTTGCATTCTAATAATACTTTTCAAGCTTTTTTAATCAATTTCTCATCCATTCCTAATAATATTTTATCTAATTCTTTTCCGTCTAATCCATTCTTTCATATCTTTACTATACCTCAACTGTAATTGTAAATAGGCCCACCATTCTATCTCAAATCCCAAATCTTTCAACTCCTGTCTTGTTTTTAAATCACCCTTCTCATCTAATATATCCTCATATGTAATGACCTGCCCTTGACGCAATAAATGTGGGTACATTAAAGCTTCTACTATAGATAGCCAAGTTGGTATTTCAACGTAGATTTGCCGTTTAGTTTTGTTCCATGCATTTAGTAAGATCTGCCTAATTTTATGCCTTTGAAAGTAACCATGAATTTGATGTTTGTCCTGCCACAAAAAGACATGCCACCCTGCCTGTAAATTATATCCTTTTAATGTTAACATTCTTTTATTTTTAACACTTATCCAATCTTTAGCCCAGGTCAGAGTAGCCTCTCTATGATATATTTCCCAATTTGGTAGACCAAATCCTCCTCTTTCAGTAGTGTCCTGCTTCAGTCTAATTCTAGGCTTTTTTCACCGCCATATAAATTTTGATATTAGCTTATCCAATTGATCAAATAATTTTTTCTCTAACTTTACTGGAATGTTTTGGAATAAAAACAATCATTTTGGTAATACGTTCATTTTTATAGATGCAATTCTCCCCATGAGAGAAAGTCTTATGTTGTTCCATTTCCTAAAATCTTTGGTTATTTTTTTAATTAGTGGAATATAATTATCCTCTTTGAGGGTTATACATTTTGCCGAAATTACAATTCCCAAATATTTAATTTTATTTGACATCTGGATGTCCACTATCCTTGTTAAATTTTCCTTTTGTGGATTTGTCATACTTTTTGTAAGTATTTTAGTTTTTTCCTTATTAATTTTTAGCCCTGCTACTTTTCCAAATTCCTCTAATTGCTCTAACAATTTTGGTCCAGAATTTTGCGGAACTTCTAAAATTAAAGATCAAATCATCAGAGAAGGCTTGTAATTTATATTCTTCTTTCTTTATTTTTAGTCCTGTAAGTATTTTAGTTTTTTCCTTATTAATTTTTAGGCCGAATAAAGACCATATTTGAGGTTGTATTGGCATGTGGAAGGAAAAGATTATAATCTGCCATGCTGGTTGTCATGCCCAGGTGGAGACTGACTATGAGGGAGAGGAGGAACAGCTGACAGGGAGTGGACATGTGGCTCTAGAGGTTGTGGAGGAGGCTGGGGAAGAGCAGAGGCTGGCTGGGGAGTCAGAAGAGAACCCAGGCCCATCCCCTCTCCATCCTAGGGCATGCAGGGCAGAGAGGATAAGGGAGAGATCTGGTCTACTGGGGAGGAGAGGGTCTTCATGGGTTGCAGCTGTGACAACTGGATAAGAGGACAGACATGCATACGGGCGAGTACTGGAAACAAAGTGTAGAAATATCTCTAGTTTATTGTTCCTCTCTGAGTTTGGTGTCCTTCCCAGTGTGTGTTCTGATATCTGTGGACATCTTCCAGCCCTTATCTTGCCTGGTTTGTGTTGTTTTTTACTCTTTATAATTTAAATGGCAGTTCCTCCTTCTTGTAACTACTTGTGTGGAAGACTTTTGTCTCCAGTCAAGGATATTTAGAGCTTGGAAGCAAAGTGAAGGAATAAAAGGGACTTCACCTGTTTTTTGTGACTGTGTTTATTTTGTATCCCACTCTGGGTCTTCACACTGGTTCAATTTAGGTTGGCAGATATTATTGGTCTTAGTCTAGGGTAACTATCATGGCCTGTTCACCTTGGGAGAGCCTTCTGGACATATACATGTCTGACAGCATAGTCTATGATTTCATTTATCCACACAAGCGCCTTCACCTCATTAAAGCCCCAATCATAGAAGGAAATTGGGAGTAAATGACAGCATAGATAGAAACTAAGTTTTGTGCCTACACTGTGATGATTTTCTAGGGCAGGAGTGTCAAACTCAAAGTCCATATGCTGGATGTGGCCTGTGGGGTGCTTAGAACTGGCCCATAGGGCTGGCCTAGAAACAGCAAAGGCCAGCCTGTGGTGCCTCTACCAGAAAAAAATGGAGCTTGCGGGGGCATGTTTTTGCTGGCAGAGGGCTATCATAACAACTAAAAACAAAGCAAAAGGAGAAATGTTTCCCCTTTTGCATTTGAGCATGCAAGAAGGAACCAGAAAGGAGAAATGGAATGAGGAAAGACAAACAAAAAGAAGGAAAGATGGAGATAGAGCAAGGAAGGAAAAAGAAAAAAGATGGGAAGGAAGAAGAAAGAATGAAGAGGGAAGGAAAAAGAAGAAAAGGAAGGAAGGAGATTATAATGAGGGAGGGAGGGTTTCAGGCAAGTCCTGCCTTAGCACTTGGTCACCACAGGTGTTCTCAACACGAGTGGCATTGAGCTGGCCATGCCCATCCCTGGCCAACGCCCCTGGCCCTCTGAAGTCAAACACAACCCTGTTCTAGGGTCAAGCACAATGCAATGAAATCTGGACCCACTGACTAAATTGTAAGGGGAAAGGCATCTTCAATAGTAGCTCTTACTGTTGAGTTTACTATAATAAATGTTGCCAAAGTGTAAAAAAAACTTTCATAAGCAGTTTGAAACATCAGTCTAAACATCAATAACAATAGCAGCCTATAGGAACTTTTAAGACGTCATTAGTCAAAGTTATATTAACAGGTGTTTCTTGTGTATTCTCATGGGTGTAAGTGTGATTGGTAATGATCATGTTGATCCTCCTTCCTCACAAAAGCAATAATATTATAGCAGATGATATATGTGTTACACTTGTTATAAGGCTCCTTAGGACACAGCTCACAATGGACAAATAGTGGCTTTCCAAAATTCCAACACAACTCATCTATTTTCCCAAAAACTGACAATGACTGAACCTGCTTAAAAAGAAGTTTAGAAACATCTGGGGAGCTAAAGCTTATATATAAAAAAGTATTTAAGAGAGAATCAAGTCATCCATGAAGATTTCTGAATGAAAGTTATTGAAATGTTCATAGGATCTTCATTTAAAATAACAATAACATCAGTAATCTTGTAATTAAAATTATCACTCTCTTTTACGATCATTACCACCAGGACTTGAGGGAACACGGCTGTGCTCATATAAAGTTATAGTGATTGGATAGTGAAAAGCTTCAAACAAATGGTAATCATTAAGAAAAGAATGTAAGAGATATTTTAATGCTTATCAGTTAAGTTAGAATAGAAAATTTGATTAGAAAACTGTAAATGAAACTCCTACAATGTTATATGAAGAATTCTGGACTCATAATTAATTTAAGACTAAGGCTGAATTGGTAAAAAGAGAAGCAATATAAGTTTTCTTAAAAAACTTTTATATGTATTTTGTGGATGGCACTGGCACAACTGCAGATCAGTGGAAATATAATAAAAGGGAAAGACCATATGAATGAAAATATCAGCTTGACCTTCACAACATTCAGTTTGCAAACTTTTCTTTCTATTTTTGTATGCAGTAAATGCTAGTAGATTATCACCAGGCAAGTTAAGATCTGTTATGAAATATACTAGGGCTGTGCAAATCTTTGAAAGGATGCTTTGCTTTATTGGGACTTTGAAATGCTCCTTCAAAGGAAAATAGTGAAGTGAAGCAGTATCTTGCTACCAATATTAAAGTAGATTGGCCATACTGCTTTGATCTCATCAATAGCAGGGGTTTCAATCATGTTCAACCCTGTTATCAAAGCAAAATGGCCAAATGAATTCAGTTGGTTTCATTTTGGTGCTTCATCAAAAGGCTTTGATGCATTGATACATCAAGATGGAAAAACTTACTGTCCCAAAGCAAAAAGTTTCTAAGAGGTAGATTGTGAACAATCATTATTGACCTAGAGACATACATATAAATACACATGTCTCTGTCCAAGATACTCAAAAACTGAACTACAAAAACAAAGGAGTTATTACAAAGAATGCATGTGTGTCTGCTTCAGTCAGAAAATATATATTTAGAAAAATGGTGTAATTTCAAATTCTGTTTCTGATCTGGGTATTTCTTCTTCTTTTTTTGGTTTGTGTGTGGGGGACCATTAATGTGGCGACTGTCATTACTTGGAAATGTTGCTGCTTGCTATGAGAGTTTGACACTTTGAAACCTAAGTATTCCAACAGAAGTCCAGCAGGGAACAATTGATGAAAATAATTTTAATTATCTTTGCATATCTCCTGTATTCCAATTATAGAACAAATGACATTTGAGCCAAAATGCTTGCAAACATTAACTAATCCTCTCACTAATACTTTTAGCAGAATAAAAATGTGCATAATGAACAAATGACTGATCACATTTTTAGTCAGATTCAGTCAGGAACATCTTCAAGTAGACTGGAGTTTTTCCATGTTTTGGTATAAGCTGAAATAAATTATACTGAGTTTCATAAAGCCATTAAACATGGTTTTCTATGCACTAATAATCTTTCATACTGGACAAGACCTATTTGTGTTGGCACTGATAGCTAACTCATAGTCCATAGATTCTGCAAATTCAAAGACAATAAATTCCAGATTGAATGCCAAAAAAAGGTTTTATTAAATATAGATTAAGAGAGTTACAGAGAAAAAAATAAAATACAGTATGTCTCTTCAGCTTGCCAGGAAACTTTCAAATGTCACTAGGTCAACAGCCTGAAGCCAGTGAGCTGCTGCATTTCTTCTCAGTTCTTTGGGTCTATATCAAGGTTGAAAAAGTCTAAGATTTTTGTCATCTTGTTATACTTTTTTTCAAAGGATGGGGAGTATAAATAATACAACACCTGGAGATGGCTTGGTGGTACATCTAATCATAACTCAAACTGTTGATCTCTGATTAACAATACTTTAAGTAAGACATAATTTCTAGCATCCTGCTGGTCATTGTCCTTTCTGCAGGTTTCAAATTAGGGAGTTTGCCTTGTTCTCTTTCCCTTAATTGTTACAAATGATAATACAGGTAAAAGGCTCAATAGTGCAAGTATTTACCTAAAAATGGGGGGAAAGGCTTACAAGATTTTTAAAGAATGAATGTAGGCTATCCGAGAAATAGTTTGATGTAGTGGTTAAAGGCACTATAGGATTGTAATTTCTAGTTCTGCCTTGGGCTGATTGACCTTGGGGCAGTTGGTCTTTCTCAGTCCTAAGAAGAAAGCAGTGACAAATTGTTGTCAAAACATGTCATGTCTCACTGTTCTATAGCCTACATGTATTCCTCACACAACAACTACGGCTGCACAAAGTTCTTCTCTTTCTCTTTCTCCTCCATTTTCAATTATGTAGGCTTAAAAACTTTCTTATAAATGTAAGCTGATTTATCTGTTATAACTTTCTTGATGGAATGCTGGTAATTTTAGAGGCAAAGAAAAATATCTGATATAGATTATGTGCCTCATAAAATGCAAGAAATCCTTGTATTCTGATCCTGTAAGATGACATTATAAACCCACTCTTACTGATGTCACCAGATGGGCTGAAATACTGTATATAGAGACAAGCAGTTCTTCAGGTAACCAGGCTCTGTCCTGAAGAACTTTATTTGTAAAACCAATATCTTGAATTGCACCTAGAGGCCAAGTGGTAACCTATGCAGCTTGTGAAGTAATGCAGACATGTGCATATACCATGACATGCTCATCACTGACAACATCTTGATTTTACAGAAGACAACTTTTTAAAAAAACTATCCACTGTCATAGCAGAATCTCTAAACATAATCTTTGAAAAATCTTTTAGGACTAGCTCCTTGTCAAAACTATGGTCATAAGCCACAGTCATCCCCATCTTCAAAAAGGGAGACCCCAGACTAGTTGAAAATTACAGACCAATCTCTTTATGCTGCGTCACCTGTAAAGTCATAGAATCAATTATTAACCAATCCATCATTCTCCACTTAGAAACAAACAACCTACTCTCTAATAAACAATTTGGTTTTAGGAAAAAACTATCATGTAATCTGCAACTCTTACATTGCAAAAACATATGAACTACACAACTCGATCAGGGCAAAGCAATAGACGCAATGTACATAGACTTCTGTAAAGCCTTTGATTCAGTGGTACTTGACAAACTACTCCTAAAACTAAAATCTTATGGTATCTCTAGACACCTGCATAACTGGATAGATGCATTCCTGTCAAACAGACAACAAATGGTCAAAATTGGGAGAGTCCTATCAAATTCTATACCTGTCAACAGTGGTGTCCCCCAAGGCAGTGTTCTAGGACCAACTCTTTTCATACTCTACATAAATGACCTCTGTGATCATATCAAGAGCAACTGCGTTCTCTTTGCTGATGATGTAAAACTATTCAACACCACAGACAATACTGATACTCTTCAAAAAGACCTTCACTACGTTTCAGAATGGTCAACAAATGGCAACTTCAAATCTCAACAAATAAATGCTCTGTCCTACATATTGGCAAAAAAAATCAGAAAATAAAATACAGGCTGAATAATCAAGACCTTGTTGATAATCCAAACTCTGTCAAATGACCTAAGTGCTAGAGCCCACTGTAACTACATAGCCAAAAAAGTGCTAAGAGTTGCTAACGTAATCCTATGTAGCTTTTTCTCTGGTAATATCACACTACTAACCAGAGCATACAAAACATTTGCTAGACCAATATTCAAATACAGCTCATCAGTCTGGAACCCACACATTATGATATTAACACAGTTGAGAAAGTCCAGAAATATTTTACAAGAAGAGTTCTTCACTCCTCTACTCGTTGCAGAATACCTTATGTCACCAGACTCAAAATTCTAGACCTTGAAAACGTAGAACTACGCTGCCTTTGGTATGATCTAAGTATAGTATATAAAATCATACATTGCAATGTCCTACCTGTCAATGAATACTTCAGCTTCAACCATAACTATGCAAGAGCACATAATAGATACAAACTCAAGGTTAATCACACCAAACTTGATTGCAGAAAATACGACTTCAGCAACAGAATGGTCAATGTCTGGAATACTTTACCTGACTCTGTGGTTTCTTCCCAAAACCCCAAAAACTTTAACCTTAGACTATCTACTATTGACCTCACCCCTTTCCTAAGAGGTCTGTAGGGGGCGTGCATAAGCGCACCAACGTGCCTACCGTCCCTGTCCTATTGTTTCTTTTATATTTTATGTTATATGTATATAACATATATGTATGTTATATGTATCCATGTATTCATAACTATGTTTTACTTATACCTATTATCTTGTAAGCAATTGACAAATAAATAAATAAAATAAATAAAAAACTCTGCTGCCTTCTGGATCAGCTGAAGTTTCTGAGTGGTCTTTAAGTTCAGCTACGTTTGGTATTCATTGCAGTAGTCAAATCACAAAATGACAAAGACATGAGTGGCTGTTTGAAGAGCCTCCCAATCTTTTAATCCCTATGGGAAGGGCCATTCACTATTAACCTGTGGCTTTACTCCCACGTTGACCCTTAGTTAATAATTGTTTTTTTTTTCCTTTTGGCAGCTCTATTTATTTATTTATTTATTTGATTTATATACTGCCCCCTTTCCCATTGGGACTCGGGGTGGTGTACAGCCAAGTAAAAACACATACTTACAAATACAAATTTAAAATAGAATTAAAAGTAGATTAAATTAATGGCTGAGGTACAGTGATAATAAAAACTAAACAAGTTAAAAATTTAAAAAGCTAAAACCATTAAAACCAATTTAAAACCCTACCAATAAATCTAGGCCAGACCAGCTTGTTGGAAAAGGTGGGTCTTCAGTGCGCGCCGGAAGGTTTGCATGTCAGGGATAGCTCGTATCTCTGGGGGTAATTCATTCCAGAGGCAGGGTTCTCCCACAGAGAAGGCTCGCACCCTCGGGACCATCAGCCGGCAACGCCCAGCTGATGGCACCCTGAGGAGGCCCACCCTGTGGGACCGCACTGGCCGATGGGAGGACGATGGTGGCAGCAGGCGGTCCTGTAAGTACCCAGGTCCCAAGCCATGGAGCACTTTAAAGGTGACCACTAACACCTTGAATCGCACCCAGAAGGCCACCAGAAGCCAATGCAGCTCGTGCAGGAGCGGTGTAACATGAGAGCTCCGAGAAGCCCCCCAAATCACCCGCATGGCTGCACTCTGCACCAGCTGAAGCCTCTGGATGCTCTTCAAGGGGAGCCCCATGTAGAGAGCATTGCAATAGTCTAGGCGGGAGATGACGAGAGCAGAAGTGACTGTGCAAAGGGCATCCCGATCCAGAAAGGGCCACAACTGGTAGATTCGACGGACTTGACAAAAAGCCCCCCTGGCGACGGCCGCTATATAATCTTCTAATGACAGCTGTATGTCCAGGAGGACACCAAGATTGTACACCCTCTCTATGGGGGTCAAAATTTCTCCCCCCATGGCCAGCGATGGAACTAACTGGTTGTATCTGGGTGCCAGAAACCACAGCAACTCATTCGAAGCCTATTTCACCCCATCCAGTTCCACACGGCTTCCAGGCACCGGGTCATCACTTCAACAGCTTCGTTGGGGTGGCCTGGGGTAGAAATGTATAACTGAGTGTCATCAGCATACTGATGGAACTCTACCCCAAAGCCACAGATCATCTCACCCAGCGGCTTCACATAAATGTTGAACAGCAGGGGCGAGAGCACAGACCCCTGAGGTACCCCAGATCAGGGGCCTCGGGGCTGACCTCTGTCCCCCTGCCAACACAAATTGTGAACTGTCGGAGAGGAAGGAGGAGAACCACTGTAATACGGTGCCTCCCACTCCCAACCCCCCCCCCCCAGCCGTCGCAATAAGATACTGTGGTCGACAGTATCAAAAGCCGCTGAGAGATCTAACAGGACCAGAACAGAGGAACAACCCATGTCACGGGCCCTCCAGAGATCGTCCACCAATGTGACCAATGCCGTTTCTGTGTTGTGCCCGGGCCTAAAACCCGATTGGTGCGGATCTAAATAGACAGCTTCATCAAAGTGCTGAAGGAGCTGTTGTGCCACCATATTCTCAACAGCCTTCACCACAAAGCGAAGGTTGGAAACCAGACAATAGTTTGATAATAATGTTGGGTCCAGGGATGGTTTCTTGAGGAGGGGCCTCACCACCACCTCTTTCAAGGTGGCAGGCAAAAGCCCCTCCCTCAAGGAAGTGTTAATGATACCCTGGAACCAACTTCGTGTCACCTCCCGGGTCTCCAAAACCAGCCAGGAGGGACATGGATCCAGTAAACATGTGGTGGCATTAAGCCCACCCAGTATCCTCTCCACGTCCTCGAGGGTCACAGGATCAAACTCACCCCAAATGACCTCCCCGAAATCTGCCCCCGCCCTCCCATCCAGAGTTGTCCAGTCAGAGTCCAACCCATCCCAAATCTGAGCGATTTTATCCTGCAGAAAATTTGAAAAATCCTCAACCCATCCTTGCAAAGGATCCTCCCACACTCCCGCATCCAAAAGGAAAGGGTCATCCTAAAAAGGGTGGCCGGGAGATTTTCTGCGGACGCAATAAGGACGGAAAAGTAAGAACATTTTGCCGCCCTTATCGCCACTAAATAGGCCCTAATATGGGACTGCAATAGTGTTCTGTTATGAATAAATATGTGAAAAAATAAAACTAAATTAAACCAAGACCCTGGCTGTAAACAATTAAAACCCTTCCCTAAAAACCTAAAATTTAATAAAAAAGTAAAGCACCCAAAACTAAAATCAGCCCAAGCTGGCCTGGTCAAAGAGCCAGATTTTCAAGGCACGCCTGAAGGTCCCCAGGTCCGTGGATATCCGTAACTCTGGGGGCAACCCATTCCAGAGGGCAGACGCCCCCACAGAGAAGGCCCTATTCCTTGGGTTCACCAGCCGGCACATAGATGCCAACGGGACCCGCAGGAGACCCTCCCTGTGGGAGCGCACCGGACAGTGAGAGGAAAATGGCAGAATGCGGTCTTGTAAATATCCTGGTCCGATGCCATGGAGCGCTTTAAAAGTTAACACCAAAATTTTAAAGCGCACCCTAGAGGCCACTGGCAACCAATGCAGCTCGCGCAGGAGGGGCGTCACATGCGAGAACCTTGACGCCCCCATAACTACCCGTGCGGCCGCATTCTGTACCAGTTGAAGCCTCCGGATGCTCCCATTCGGGAGCCCCATGTAAAGGGCGTTACAATAGTCCAGTCAGGAGGTGACCAGGGCATGAGTGACTGTGCATAAGGCATTCCGATCCAGAAAGGATCTGGCGAATCAGGCGAACCTAATGAAATGCCCCCCTGGAGACAGCCGTAATATGGTCTTCCAAAGACAGCCATACATCCAGGAGGACACCCAGATTGCAAGCCCTCTCTGCAGGGGGCAAAATCTCACCCCCAATAGCCAGCGATGGAACTATCTGGCTATATCGGGACGCCGGAAACCACAGCCACTCAGTCTTGGAAGGGTTGAGCCTGTTCCCTCCCATCCAGTTCCGCATGGCCTCCAGACAACGGGACATGACCTCCATGGCATCGTTGAGGTGGCTTGGGGTGGAGATGTACAGCTGAGTATCATCAGCATCATATACCATCAGAAGGGTGGTATATAAATATAACAATAATAATAATAATAATAATAATAATAATAATAATAATAATAATAATAATAATAATAATAATAAATAACCTCCTCACTGTCCAGCTCTGCTAGCCACCAGCGAGCCACACTACCAATGACCTTTGCTGCCTCACACCATTCTCCAAGACATGCATTCCATTTTTTCTCCAAGGCCCAGGTCTTATTCTCACAAGCCTTCTGAAATCTAGTCTTCTCCAGGATTCATGAGAATGGGTGCACTATTAGGAGAATGTCAGGGGCCTCATTCTCATAGTGTTTTGGAAGACTTCAATCCAGTTCACACTTTTTGGAGAAGGAATAATTAACATGATTTTGAGAATGAGGGTTCTGAAGCACTGCACAAATGGGGCTCTTGATTTTCTCCCAATAGTGCACTCATTACCATGAGACTTTGGGAAGACCTGAAGGTTTTCATGTTAAAAATCTCTCTTGTAATTGAGTTATATCCTAAGATGTTTAAGAAATGAGGCTCATGAGACTTTTATGCATTGCACTTATAGGCTGTATTATGGCTTTGACCTTGATTAAAATCCCTTGACTACCAGCTACTCAACTTAGCCCAAGTTCCTACAATCCATCACAAGGACCAGCTACCTATAATAAAAGTGGATGATCTCATGTCTTCCCTTTATCAAAAAGACTGCACCAGCTGGACTTTCCATTTGACTGCCAATCTCTGCCCCAGTGCTATCCCTGCTCCTTCTGGAATGTCTGGTTCACCATGAATCCTTACCAGAAACTCTGGAATTCAGTTGTTCAGGCAGTGTTGATGCTGGATAGCAAAGAGGATGGTACACCAGCAATACTCCCAACTATTCCCTGGAGAGATAGAGTATTAAGACATTGCAAGATGTTTTATGCATTTTGGATTCCCCACATCCATTAAGATATTGGTTCGTTCAACTTTATTTCTTGCTTTTAAAGTTGGAAACTATCAAGAGACTGGGGTGTAGTGTGCCCTCTAAATAGTGAACTAAATTAAATTAAGTTGGAGAAGATCATTATCATCCTGTTCCCCATTTATTTACCCTTATCCACTGATCAGGACTGAGAAACTGTCAGGAGAATTCCCTTTAACAGTATTCATTGTCTTCTCATGTCCTGTTCTAAGAAAATATGTTTTACAAAATAGCTGCAAAGTATTTAACTTGTATTTGTGCTAGTCTCAGAACTGTGACATATCTCCATGCCTAGTTTGCTCTGAATCACAGCTTGAAATAGTGTCAGTATTGCTATATAGTCAGTCTTTCAAGAATGATGTTTTGTTAATTCGGTAAGTTGCTATGAAGCAGAAAATTGTAACTTATTTTCATTGTTAAGAAGATGGGTTTTTTTCCAAAATAATTAAACCAAATCTGTGGGTCTTTTCCTTGTATCTTGTATCAAATTGTTAGGCATGCCATCTACACTTGATAGAATTACTTTGCTGACTGAATGGAACTAGAGAGTAAAAAGTTTTCAGTATCACATTGTGTTGTAAAGAAAGAATCATAATATTACTTCTATTTATACATATTTGCCAATACATCATTCTAACCTCTAGTCAAGGTTTCTATTACTAAGTAAGTTTGAACAGATGTAATATGGCATATGATGATATATGATTATATTCAACAACATATAATGAAGGTGCCATCCTATTTCTCTCTGAAAACTAAAAGCAATTTTTATGAATGGAAAGGTAAAAAGTTTTTTATGATCCCCAGGCTAATAATGTCTTCTATCATATTTGACCAGAAGACCTTATGCTACTTCTAAACCATTTTCTCAAACAACAGAATAATAAATGGATTATAGTACTTTACTAAATTGATTTTTTAATAAATTAAGAAACTCTTAGTTTATTAACATGCTTTTTTCAATAGAAGAGAATTATGTATGTAGTCACTTGTTTGACATGGGCAGCTATGGAAATGAATGGATAGATAGATTATAGATAATAGATAGATAGATAGATAGATAGATAGATAGATAGATATAGATAGATAGATAGATAGATAGATAGATAGATAGATATTATTTAGGCCAGTGTTTCTCAATCTCTTTTTTTTAACCCGTGGTGCTTCCCAACATTGCTTTCTCCTATGCAGATCCCATTACCAGATGGTGCATTTTATGGCATCAATAAGATCATATTTGTATTATAATACATTTTGTTTTTCTGCAGTCCTCTTAGCATATGACATTGCCCCCTCATTAATGTTTTCATCTGGGAACCTCTAAAAATACACCAGGACCCTCAGGAGAACCACTGATTTAGACAATAATCTTCAAAGAATGCTTCATAGTTGCATGGGGCTGCCTCAAAAGGCTGGGCCATATGATCATGTGGACCTGTGATCACTGCTAAAAATTATCCAGTCTTGTGGCATGACCAAGTTAGTTTGTTGCAAAGATTTTCTTCATCCTTGTGCGTGCTTCAAAAATTTAATAAGCCTGCAAATATGACACGCAACAGACAATTTTCCATCCCATTCTTTAGGGCAGTGTGTGCTTATATGAAGATGAAACAAGATTCGTTTACTTTTTATAGAATGTAGCAAATGTGTTATGTATTCACATTACTGTAATGGGAAAGAGAACAGAGAGGACACCCTTTTCTTTTAACCTGTGTATGAATTGGGAACTTCAGAATGAAATAGCTGAGAAGGAAAAAAGTTAAGCCATCCTGACTTAAATGATCTGAGTCAGAACCAACTCAGCCGGAATCATTTTTCAGTGTTTCCTTCCAGTTTTCCTCTAACTAAATCAACATAATTCTTTTTATACAATGCAAGCACATTCAAGGCAATTCTGTACCACAGCAATATTCAAGAACTTAATATACCAAGGATGTACATAGAGCTATTCGCTTTATGCAGTAAATAAGAACCAGGATCTACATTTTTATACTGCAGAGCAATGAGCTGCAGATATGCACTGTATATATTCTACATAATTGGCTTATGATTTATACTTAGATACCTATGTCTAAAAAGGAAATATTTTGGGAAAGTTATCCTCAGAAATTTTAGAAAATAACTGAGTATGAAGCAGTTCTAGACAATACATGCTGAAGTTCTAAATTAACAATACATTTGCACAGCAGTAGTACCCACAGGTAAAACTCAACTGAATATTTTCAGAAATTAATAACAGAATCCAGATGTAATACAAATGCAACACTCTAAGTCCTGTATGCCCAAAATAACCTAGAATATAAAAAGGAAGTAAATTAAATTGCTTTTAAGATACTGGAACACTGGAAGCAGTGCAAATCTTCAAAGCATTGGTTTAATGTGACAAACTTAACTTGAATTACCTCATTCTACAAAATTGAAATGAGTATTTATTTAGAAACAGTTGATCAAATCAGGTGGCTTTGAAGCACTTTGCAGGAGGCACTGAAGATGGTCACGTACTCTTGTCATTTTTCATTAGGACTATTTTAAATTCCTTTACATGGGCTGACCCAAAGAACCATGTGAAACCTTTACCTTGTGTAAACTGCTATAAACCTATAAACTTTCCTATGGGAGGTCCCTTCTCTGGTATCTCTTCCCTACCCTGAAGACGGGTGAGTCCTAATGCCATAGCTTTCTAGAGGCTTGTTAAAAGGTGGTTTTACTAGAAAGCCTTTGGAAATTGAGCAATATAGAGTTCCTGGTTTCCAACAGGCAAATGCAACAATATTTTGCTGATTATGGTTTAATACTGGTTTGTATTATACTTCATTTGGTTTTTCATTGTCGTTGCACTTGGAATCTCTTCAAATTAAAGCAGTACATGTCCAATAATTGATTAATTAACTCTATCATTTATGCAGTTTCTGAAGTTGTTACTGACAATGTACGCTATCATATATGCTAGGAAGGAGTTAAGTATGATGATGAGGTCTATAATATTGACAGGAGAAGCCAACCAATGAATTTTACCATTTTATTAAACACTGCGCCTTTTCAAGCAGTTTTGGTTGATTAAGCTAGCACTGCTTTTTGCTTTATTCATTTTCTCGGCTTTCAGCTCCTTGAATGTACCCAGTCACAAGCCTTGACTTTTCTTTCTTGCATGGTAATGGAATGTTATCCTTCTATGCTGATTTTGCCAATCTAGCCGAGAAATTCAGCACTCTGAATATGGGCTCAAAGATGATTAGACCAGTACATGCTCTGTGTCAAACTTTATTTTTATTTCTATAGGCTGAATGAGTATCATATTATATGTACAGGCAAGAGGGTCCTTTGCAATATTGGCTAAATTTTCCAGCCTGCTATGCCAGTCCTCCTTGCACTTCAGAATACCCAGTGATCAGAGGCATAAAAATCACAGCTGTATAATAGGAAATCAGTAGTTGTTCCTCATATCATGCTAGCTATGAAGAAAAAGAAGAAAAGAAAATCTTCCCTTTAAAACAGTTCTTGAAAACTTTCTTAAAAACAGTTTTCATGGGTCCCTTTCTATTTTGTATCAGTGCAATTCAGGCTGGAAAGCTACTTTGGGTGCTCCTGTGCTTTCCTCATTTACTGATATTCCTGTCTTAAAAAGTGAAAGCCAAAATTTTGCTAAACTGTAACAATGAAATGTTATAATGAAATACCATCAGCAATTTAGGGGTCAAAATCTCTAAAGAATCTACCATCCCAGGTATTCATTCCTTTCTGCCATAAACAGGTGGTGTTTCGATGCTTGCTCATGATATCCTATATCTAAATCTATATCCTGTAGCTAAATCTTGTAAATCCAAACTGAAATCTGCAAGTGGTTGAATCACAATGGTGTTAACTTAAAATTTGCATTGCCAGTTTTTAAATGGAATCAGGATTGATTTGCCAAATTCGTTGCCAAAATGAAATTCATGACAGCCCAATACGTCTCTCTAACTGAGATGTCTGGTTATCTGACATTTTTCCTAAATATTGAGCAAAATTCCACAAATAGATTAAGCAGTGCAATCAATTGATTTTAGGCATAATTTATTTTGTGTAAAGACCAATACATGTAAAGACAAGGGGCCATCAAAGCAACAAGCTTTAATGGCCCCTTGTCTTTACATGTATTGGTCTTTACACACCAATCTTTTCGGTTTGTCTGTTCAAAAATGATATTTTGATAGCTGTACCTTTTATATAACATTGGTTAGGAAAATTCAGTTGGCTTGAATTTAGTTTTCAGTCCTTCAAACTGTTCTATATACTATTTGTCAACTCCAAGAGAACACAAAAAATATAAATAATATACATTCAGCAAAGCAGAACAGCAATGCTTGCAAAGTAAAAGGTACAAAGATGCAGCAATATTAATTTAGCAAAAGAAAGTGATAATTTACTCTGCAGGTTTATGCAGTATGTCTATACATAAAAGATATTTTAAAAATATTAGCAGTGATTAGTTTTATTTCCTTTTTAAATATGATGTTGAGTTGTGTCCCAATAAGTATACAAAACAGTATGCAAAGCAGGGGCAAGTGATTGTTATGTTTGCAATGAGTTTGCCAATAAACTCACCAAAGTGAGGTTTTGCAGAGCTGGGTGTGTGGAAAGTGCAGAGGAAAAAAATGGTTTAAGCAAATTGGGCAAAAACACTTTGAGTAAAAATACCAATTGTTAAACAACAAAAAGATTTGCCTTATTTCAGAGATATGCATTCCTGCCAAACCACTATTTATTTTTATTTATATTTGGTTTGTCAATTGCTTACAAGATAATAGGTATAAGTAAAACATAGTTATGAATACATGGATACATATAAGAAAAATAAAAGAAACAATAGGACAGGTAGGCATGCTGGTGCGCTTATGCTCGCCCCCTACAGACCTCTTAGGAAAGGGGTGAGGTCAATAGTAGACAGTCTAAGGTTAAAAGTTTTTGGGGTTTGGGGAAGAAACCACAGAGTCAGGTAGAGTATTCCAGATAATTGACCACTCTGTTGCTGAACTCGTGTTTCCTGCAATATGCATTATTTCACTGTATTCAGAAAGTCTCCTAAATTAGTGGAATATTTTGGGAGTTTCATGAGGAAAGGGGAGAGATCAGTTTCCATGAGCTTGTTTTATACATACTTTGGATCCAAGTGTGTATCTTTCAAGCTTCCTTCAACTCAATTTGATCTCTCTCTCTCTGTCTCTGTCTCTCTGTCTCTCTCTCTCTTTCTCTCCCTCCCTCCCTCCTGAATTTGGATATTTTGAAGTGTGAATTATATTTTTGCAGAATAGAAGACTAGGCAATAAATTGGCTGCTTGGTTACATAGAAAAATTCCTGAAAGCAATTTGAACTGCAAAAATCAAAAGCCCTAACACTAACCAAACTGTGAACTCTGTGGCTGCACACATGTTCAAATCCAAAATGAACAAAAAGAGAATGAAGTCTGGGCCCCCTCATTGTTTCATTGAAATCCCCCCAGCAGTAATTAAAAGCTTGACTTGCTTTAATATGTCTTTGATACGAGTTGCATGTTTTGCCACCCCCTGTCTTCCAGTAAATGTGACATTTGGGTCCTTTAGTTCTCTTGAGCTCTCAACTGGGCATTCAAGCTAAGTGAATCTAAAGTGATAGGAACAATTAAAAAGTAGTTTTTTATTATTCTAATTTGGGTAATTTCTATATATCCATCTCTCTTCCTCTCTCTTGCCATCTGGAAAAGAGACTCTGAAGCAGAACTATCTACCCCATTTGCTTTAATTTGTTGTTTTAACAGTATAATGTTATTGACTAAGGCTGCAGTCCTAAACCTGCTTACTGGCAGTAAGTACTGCTGAGCTCAATTAAACTTATTCCCAAGTAGAATGTACTGTATAGATTGTGCTCCTTATTATGTTGTTAATAAATAATGTAATACTATTTATCATGGTTGTGTTGATTAACCTGCAAACTGCCTTAGGCTAGGATAGATATTATGAAAGATGCTACAGAAGTATTGCAAACAATTTGGGGAGAACCATATAATTTCCTATTTAATGTGGGCCTCTCTGGAATGTGCCAGAAAATGGTTAAACCTGGCAGAAAAGGAAAAGGATTAAATGGACAGGAAACTATTATATAAATCCTGTAATTATTGATAAAGGTTACATTTGGGAAAATATCTGAAATAGTGGTGGGGCAGAGAGAGGAGGAGAATACTGAAAGAGCTAATATTCTCTTCTAAAAATATCCTGAGATCTTTTCCCTACTGAGTGATGAGGAAATCTTTTTCCCTTTTTCCCCCAGTCAAGAAGATTTTCATTTCTCTCAGCTATAAATAAGGATATAATAGAGATTTATTTCAATTTTCTTAAGTCATTCTTGGCTACAACATAAAAAGTCCATACCTCTATCTTTTCATATAATGTTTGCGTATCAAAATTTTGAAATAATATGAGGAGGACAGCAGAATTACTTCAATAGATGATCAAGATGAAATTCAAGTTGCAGAGGAATACCTACCTCTAATGTATTCATGTTCCAACCTATTACCTATTTATAGTATATCACAATGGAATACTTATTTAGAGTTAATGTAAGAAACATACAGTATACATGAACACTGAGAAAATAACTCTGGCCTTATGTTTTTGCTGTGCTGCTGGGAAGTAGAACAAGAGGTAAAAAGGTTAGAATTTCTGCTCAAGGACATAGGTCCATTTTACTATATCAGCGAGGCATTTACATAACAAATAATAGAGTGTCAAAAAGAGAGATCTTTTTGCAAATAATTCAAAGTCTTGAATTATTTGATAATGGATGGTAGAAAAAAAACATTAGAAACAAAATTCAAAGCCCCCATTAATATGGTTTTTTTAGTATCAGAAAAGTAAATGTAGGTCAGAACTGTGGGCTACTTGGCAAGTTTAGAGGGCAGTCATACCTTCTAAGAATGATCATATTTTGAAATAATTTATAAATACAGTAGTTGTCTAAGCCCTTGGCCTAAATAGTATTGTTAAGTTCAGGTACCAAAATTATTGAGCTGTAGGATGATATTGTTATGAGTGAAATTTGGTTATTCTACTTGAGAATATAAAGAACGAAATTGAAGCCATTTTGTGTCCGCAATATGAACTTTTAAAAGACCAGAACAGTTGGGAAATGTGTTTTTTGTGAGACAAATATGTTAGATTGCGAAAGTATGTACTTGGCAATCATTGGGAGGTTGTTCCAGGACACTCCGACATTATAAATGTCACACTAAGTAATATTAATGTTTCCTTATAATTTTTCTGGAATTTGAAAAACAGGAAATATGAAAATGTTGGAGGTTTTCCATGGAAGGTTGTATAACGTCCATATATGGAAAAAGGAAGTATTATGTAACCATGAGATTTGATAAACCTATATAAACTGTATTCACTACATGTAGGTGTCCCCTTCCTCTTAGAAAATGTTTCTTTTCTAGAGTTGAATGGAGTCCATACTGCAGTATTTTCCCTAATAAAGCATCCTATAAATCAGATTATCAAAAGTCTGTTGTTTCATTTTTGAAAGCTTATAACAATATCATTTACCACACAATTCAATATTCCTGAAAATGTGTGAATTCTTTAAAACTCTTTTTAAATGCTGTATATGGGATGAAATATAAAAGGACCCAAAGACAGTGTCTTCCATTGCTAAGGATGACCTTGAACATGGGTATCTCTGTTCCTACTATAGTCTAATATCTTAACCATACTAGACTGAACAAATTCAGTTCCTGGTACTTAAAAAAGAAACCACCAACAGAAGTTGTTCACTTCTGTTTAGAATCATTTTAGCAATTATAAGATTTTCACTAATGTTCACCAGGAACATTATTTATCTTCTTGGAATAAAGTCCCAACATGCATAATTTTAATTTATGCTTTCTTGTCAAGCCTCACAGAGGTTGTAATAGAATGTGTAGATGGCCTTGAGGGATGAAGGGAAAAGATGCTGCCTAAGAAATAATCAGACAAGAGAAGGAGGAGCCCTAGTTCTTAATGGTCAGAGAAGGAACTTAAGAAGGACCTATCTGAATGAATCAAGCAATTAAAAGTGATGGCAGAATTTGTACTATTAGACTTGCAAAATTATGTTAATGTAGCCTTACAGTAAAACAGAATTAGTTCATTTTGTCCTGTTTCCTAGCTAGCTTATCTGGTAAGGCAGACAATATCAAAGAAGCACATTCCAGGAATGTATCTTTCATGTTAATCTGGGTTAAATATGGAATCTATAAGAAGAATATTCCAGCTTTGTTTATAGTGAGTAAGTTAAAGTGGATACTTCTTGGAATGAAACACATTTTAATGAATTTCTCTTCCCCTGTGCTAAATTGCTATTTATCAGGTATCAGATAAACCATGGGTACCAAACTTGATCATGTCATGTGATGTCACATGATGATCATAGTGTTTTTGGCCTATGCAGAGCCGGGGTGTGCGTGTGCTGCATGTGATGCATCTGGCGTGTGGGCCACCAAGTTTGACACCTCTGAGATACACCAAAAACTGATTACCATGCTACCTCTTGATTGCTTATGTCTGCCCTGCCTGCTTCCCCACAGTCTCTCACATTTTCTTATGATTTTTGCCATTTCTTTTTATATAGTCTCCTGATCCAACTCTGAGGGAGAAAAATGACACTCAGTCATTACCTGCAGTCCCAAAACAAGCATACGTGAGAGCAGAAGAGGATTTTAAATCTGTGATAAAGAAACAAGCATGTTAAAATAATATGGGAGAAGTGGAAAAGCACTCACTGAAGGATTTTCAAGCAATCAGTGGAATTACATGACTAATGTGTGTGCAAATGCATCTGTCACAACTGATTTGCTAAATAGTGGCAACAGATGCAAAGTCATTTTAAATTTTGAACTGGATCAACAGTAACTAAAAAAAAATCTTGTTGGGGAACAGAGAAGAAGACAGAGAATATACTCTTATGCTGAATGAGAGTTGTTGATTGTTTTTGCCAACATGCTTATCCTCATAATAAAACATGATTGACAGGTTTCTGTATACTATGAAACGCTACATTTATTGAATCTGGTTGACAGATTTTTTTTAATTCAGTTTCTCCTGGATAAAAGGTTACTAAAATTTATTAACTTTTTAATAATCAAGATGAGAAGCCCCATAAAAACTGAAAGTGCCAATTCACCCATCCCTATTCTGAATCATAAATTCTTTGATCTAAAGTGATGCAGAAAAATGAAGGAAATATTTCTTATATTAAGACCAGTACTTTACTTTAATCCATCTGTTTATGGGAAATTATGCCATAACTTATATTTGTTCCCAAAAGAAATGTGTATCAAATTCAGACAAACAATATAGCCAAAGTGAAATGGGATTGTTTAAACAGATATTTCTCTACTCTGTAACAAAGCATTAGCATCACAAACTTGCTTCATTTGTAATCTGCCCTCCACAATGGTCTGTTCTTTCATCAATTTCTGAAAATTATGCTGACACAACAGCAGAAGGGAAGGCAAAAAAAGAAAAAGAAAAAAAAGAAAAAGGGGACTCTTTTTGCCATTTGTATTATTTAGCATATGATGAGAATTTGACAGAAGAGAAGTAAACATATGCACACATCCACATAATTATATACAAAAACTCCTATGGGGGTATGGTAGTGGCTTCATAACTAGATGTCCAATTCAACTGTCCAAGCAATCACCTGTGGTGATTGCAGAATATGTTTAATAGTTTGCATATCAGGAACAAAATCACAACAAAGTTTCCATTCTGATTGATACAGGACAAAGCAACTCTTCCAATATTATGGATAATTTTGTTCAATGTCATCCAGATAGAGTGAGACAGGTCAAAAGCATGTGATTTGGAGGAGAGATCAGGCCAAAATGGTCATGCCACTAATGGTCAATGAACAATTCCTCTTTCCAGGCATTCTTGGGTTAAACTGTTAAGAGATCGATGTTAAGGGGATAACTGTTTTCCATGCTGGCCTATGGGAGTTCAATGTTATAATGGACTGTGCATTTTCCTGATGAATAGGGAGGGCCTTGTCTTTTATCATCCTTGACCATAGCCAAATGAAAACTTCTTGTCTTCTGACATGGGGTAGTATGATATTGCTAAGTTTTGGTAACTGGTGCATAGGAGTCAGGGATGGGATTCAAATTTTTAACAACCGGTTCTGTGGGAATAGCTTAGGTGGTGGGCATGGCTTGGTGGTCATGTGACTGGGTGGACATGGCTTGGTGGTCATGTTATTGGCTGGGTGTGGCCAACTCAATATCACTCACATTGAGGCACGCATCTTCTCTCCTGGCCTCTCATGACTGTGGGGATTCTACAATAGTCATAAGTGTGAAAAATAGTCACTTTTTTCAGTGCCATTGTAACTTTAAATGGTCACTCCACACAAGCAAAGTACCAGCAAAGAAGGGGAAAAAAAACTCCAGAAAAGTTCTTGAGGCAGGAAGTCTAGTCCTTCCAAGAATGTAATAAGGGTTAATGGAGAGACAGTTTCTGTAAGCAACACCAGAATGTTTCCTTCCTGCCTTCCTTACAGGATTAGGCCAGTAATTTATTCTAACAACCAGTTCTCCAAACTGTTTAGAAAGTTAACAACCGGTTCTAGCAAATAGGTGCGAACTGGTAGTATCCCATCCCTGATAGGAGTAGGATGAATGTGCCAGAGATGACACACATGGTCTGGCAGACATTGACTATTTGAGTGTGGGCATTGTTAAGCCACATGCTGGCACAATATTTGGCTGTGAAATAAACCAAATCAATGCTATTGTTTCTAAGAAAGAAAGAAAAGGAGGAGCGGAACCATCTTTTTTTTTTTATTCCCACGTGTTTTCTGTCTATTCTGTCCAAGTTAGAATGCTTTAGGTACCATCCATTAAGGACCGTCTGATGGGATCCTAGAAGGATGCCTTCTTAGTACAGCACTGAGCCTCTGGAACTCATCCCCATACATATTCAGATAGCCTGTACTTTGCTCTCCTTCCAGAAATTCTGAAGTCCTGGCTCTTCCAAAATCCTTGAAATTAGGATGAGCAAAGAACTTCTTAGGGTTGGAGGTACACAAGGGCTATTCCCTTCACATGAACCACTGCATAACACATACAGTTTAGGTATATATTATTTGCTATCCAGAATTCTTTGGAGTTGGAAGGTCTTACAAGGAGAGAGAAACCCAAAGACACTATGAAGTAGGTGGTATGCTGAAGGAAGAGAGATCATTAGAAGACCATTACAACATATTTTTACTTGAAGTCAAAAGAGTCATCAAACTATATGTACCATTAACAACTCCCAAAACCAGAAAAAACAAATTACCCAAAACAATAAGGAAGCTTCAATCCAAAAAGAAATCACTTTGGCGGAAAAACAAATCTGGTCACGTTGCCAACTTCAAAAGCCGATACAAAAATTTATGCCACCAGACAAAAACTGAATGCATCAATTATCACATTAAACAAGAAGAAAACCTTCTATGCACCAATTCCACCCGTGCTTTCTACAATTTTGTAAACCACAAATTAAAAGACTCAAGGTCCATCCCACCCCTGAAAGGATCTAATGGTAAAGATTGCAATGATGATACTATTAAAGCCAACCTCTTTAACACATTCTTTGTCTCAGTATTTGTAAACAGCAATGGATCATGCCCAGTATTTCCTAGTCAAAGCACAACTACAATGATCTAATACATATCGATTTTACAGAAGACAATGTTGAAAAAGCACTACGCAATCTAAAACCATCTCTATCTATTGGACCGGATGGGATGTGTGCCTACTTCTCAAGAAAGCTATCCACTGCCATAGCAGACCTCTAAGAAAAATCTTTCAGGACCAGCTCCTTGCCAAAACTATGGTCACAAGCCACAGTCATCCCCATCTTCAAAAAGGGAGACCCCAGACTAGTTGAAAATTACAGACCAATCTCTTTATGCTGCATCACCTGTAAAGTCATAAAATCAATTATTAACCAATCCATCATCCTCCACTTAGAAACAAACAACCTACTCTCTAATAAACTATTTGGTTTTAGGAAAAAACTATCTTGTAACCTGCAACTCTTACATTGCAAAAACATATGGACTACACAACTCGATCAGGGCAAAGCAATAGACGCAATCTACATAGACTTCTGTAAAGCCTTTGATTCAGTGGTACACAACAAACTACTACTAAAACTAAAATCATATAGTATCTCTGGACACCTGCATAACTGGATAGAAGCATTCCTGTCAAACAGACAACAAATGGTCAAAATTGGGAGTGTCCTATCAAATTATGTACCTGCCAACAGTGCTGTCCCCCAAGGCAGTATTCTAGGACCAACTCTTTTCATACTCTACACAAATGACCTGTGTGATCATATCAAGAGCAACTGCATTCTCTTCGCTGATGATGTAAAGCTATTCAACACCACAGACAATACTGCTACCCTTAAAAAAGACCTTGACTATGTATCAGAATGGTCAAACAAATGGCAACTTCAAATCTCAACAAATAAATGCTCTGTCCTACATATTGGCAAAAAAAAATATCAGAAAATAAAATACAGGCTGAATAGTCAAGATCTTGTTGATAATCCAAACTCTGTCAAGGATCTTGGAGTACTCATCTCAAATGACCTAAGTGTTAGAGCCCACTGTAACTACATAGCCAAAAAGGCATTAAGAGTTGTTAACCTAATTTTACATAGCTTTTTCTCTGGTAATATTACACTAATAACTAGAGCATAAAAAACATTTGCTAGACCAATACTCAAATACAGCTCATCAGTCTGGAACCCAGATTATGTATCTGATATTAACACAGTTGAGAAAGTCCAGAAATATTTTGCAAGAAGAGTTCTTCACTCCTCAACTCGTTGCAGAATATCTTATGCCACCAGACTCGAAACTTTAGACCTTGAAAACCTAGAACTACGCCTACTTCAGTATGATCTAGGTATAATATATAAAACCATACATTGCAATGTCCTACCTGTCAATGAATACTTCAGCTTCAACCATAACAACACAAGAGCAAACAGTAGATACAAACTCAAGGTTAATCGCACCAAACCTGATTGCAGGAAATACAACTTCAGCAACAGAGTGGTCACTGTCTGGAATACTCTACCTGACTCTGTAGTTTCTTCCCCAAACCGCAAAAACTTTAAACTTAGACTGTCTACTATTGACCTCACCCCTTTCCTAAGAGGTCTGTAGGGGCGTGAATAAGCGCACTAATGTGCCTACTGTCCCTGTCCTATTGTTTCTTTTATATTTTATTTTTCTTATATGTATCCATAACTATGTTTTACTTATGCCTATTATCTTGTAAGCAATTGACAAATAAATAAATAAAATAAAATAAATAAATCATACTTCACTATATGTCCTACCCAATTCATGTCATCTTATTTGGGGTAGAGTTGTTTTTAGACAGAAATGTCTGTAGAGATTCTCAGTCATCCAGATCATGGCTGTCCCAAAGGTGCTTTTTTTCATGAGGCAACTGGACTTCCTTGGGTTTTTTTAAAAAAAGACATTTTGCTTCTCATTCAAAAAGCTTCTTCAGCTCTGATAGTGGGGAACAGAAGGATTTATATTCCTTGCAGACAGCTGGTCTGCATTTTTTCCTTTTAGAGGATCATTGAAGCACTTGGAGGTTTATCTGTGTCCTCAGGGTCACCTGAGTAGTGCTCCTGGTTTCTGTAGTCTGCATTTTTTCCTCTGGAAATCCATTCCTATTCTCACACCATTCAAAGTGTGTTGTCAGAGCTCCTGTCAGAGCTGAAGAAGCTTCTTGGATGAGAAGCAAAACAACCTCAAAGAAAAAACAAAAAAGTCCAGTTGCCTCCTGAAAAAAGTACCTTTTGACAGAAATCTTTTGCTCTTTAGTACAATATTAAATTTATTTTAAAACCATGTCCATTCTTTGTATTCTATCAGGAAAGTAGTAAAGTGTCTACCCACATGGAAATCATCTAGAGGAGAAGGATTTTGCTCAGGACAGAATCACCTGGGAAGAATTTCTCTGTCTTGCTCTGTCCAAGCTTCCAACCTTGTACATGAGCTACCTTGACACCAGATTTGAGAAATAGTTATATAACATCAAATCTCCTTATTGCTATTGAAGGTTGTTCAATGTTGAAGATATTGATGGAGTCTACCTTAAATTGCTCTTCCTTAAAATCCACCTTAAATTGCTCTTCCTTAAAATTTTGGGAAGAGCACCAGAACTAGTAATAAATGAGCCTTGGTGGCACAGTAATTAGAGTGCAGTATTGCAGGCTAATTTTGCCCATAGCCTGGAGTTCCACCTTGGCCAGTTCAAGTTCGACGTAGTCTTCCAGCTTCTGAGGTCAGTAAAATGAGGACCCAGGTTGTTGAGAGCAATATGTTGGCATTGTAAACCACCTAGAGAGTGCTTTAAAGCACTGTGGGACAGTATACAAGTCTAGGTAATATTGTTATGGCATGGCTGAGGCAAAATAGTCTGAACAATGAAGGCAGCATACTTTGTTCCATTTTATGGAACAATATTTTGTTCAACTTTATGGTTTGGAGGGAAACTATTCACATAGCTGTGAGGAAGAACCTGGAGTGTGATGGGCGTTGCTTCAATTTAAACTACATTTTGTGATGTGGCAAACAAGATTCAGCCAATCTAACACTGCAGGGATGTGATGTGATCCTTTTTCTTATTATTTGTTCCCAATGTCTCTGTTAATTCTCAACAGATTCATGCATATTAGTTATGATGTCTGCAGCTCTTCCAATGAAAAACTGTACAAAAGAGATGGTTTGCATACATCAAAGAAAGGACTGAGTTACTTGGCATGAAATTCACAGATTTTCTGGATAAACATTTAAACTGAACAGTGGGGACAGAGAATTAATGGTTACCAAACATTTCTGTTCCCAACAACCTAAAATTAATAAGGATACCAATGCATGTAACATAGATGTTTGTGCAGGTAAGATTATCAACCTTGCTGTCAAGCAAAACCAAGCATTTAATGGTGAGTGCCATAACATTGCATTAGTCAAACAGGTGGCAAGAAAGTAGGGGCAGGCATGCACAACACAGGTTATGAAGACAGTAAACACAGCGTCAGACATAAAGATCTCAAGTGCCTATATACAATTGCAGAAAGTCTGGAGAACAAACATGGTGAACTCGAACTACGAATACATGAAGGTAGCTATGATATAGTTGGAATAAGAGAAACTTGGTGGGATGAAACCCATGATTGGAACATACTGGTAGAAGCATACAAACTGTTAAAAAAACACCAGACCCCATAAAAGAGGAGGTGGAGTTGCACTGTATGTAAAGGACCGCTATATTATATCTTTTATATATCTTTCACTATTAGGAAGGTGTATAAGAACTCTGTCCCTTTTTATTGCACAAAACCAAATTTCTACATAAATAAGGGATTTTATTACTGCAAAAATGATATTCTAAGGAGAAAGAGGAGGTGCAGGTGAAGGAGAACCCAGTGAGCAATTTCTATGAAAGTCCCATTCGTAGAATTCTGACACTATGGACATATTTATACTTGTAAATTTCATTCCTTTGTGCTGAAACAAAACATTCAAGCATTCATATTTTTCTTTGTTGGCTAATAAGATAGAAAAAAACTGCATTTGGATATCTGGCCAATTTGGATATCTGGCCAATTTCAAGGCAAAAAGCTATTGTATAGTTGACAGCCAATCTAGGATTTTTTTTTACTCTGAAAAAAAATCTTATGCTTAGTGAACAGTGTAATTTTCATTCCCATGCATTGGCATCACATGTTCAAAATACTTAACTGAAATATCAAATTTGTTCTTTTGGGAATGCAGTTTAAATCACTGCTGAATTTCTTATGCAGTACAATACAGAAGGAGAATGTTTATAGAACAGTTTTGCAGTGCAATCTCTGTTTAGGGAATCTGAAACTTGCACTGGGATTTATTCACAACTTTGTAGACACATCCACCACAGAGACTAGGTTTTCCTTTTATTTCTGAAGTGGAAAAATACATATATTTATGGTTTCTTTACTCTGAAGGGAACTGTGCAATAGCTTTTGCATTCTGCACTGTTTAATACGTATATATATTCTCTGCAGCATCAGGAAAAATGCCAATAGACATTGTTTGCAATAATTGTGTGGCAACCGCCTCTACTTCTATCATTAGCCCCCATTTTTCACAATAAAACAAAGACTAAATTTTAAAAAAAGAACCAACTGTACTAGCAAATTGCAAGTTTCATTTTTATAATAGGAACACGATGAAAAATTATAAAAATTAAGTAGATGATGTACAAGGAAATTATAATGTGAAGTAAAGATTATTGGAGTAAATGATTCAATTTTGTCAAATTCAGTAACTATAGAAGCATACATAAATATGAAAAATATTGAGTGTTGAACATATGTACACTACATACCATATAATGAATTACATTGTAATTGCTCTAAGACTGTAATATTTATATATTTTACATAATAAATTAATCCTCAGTGATAAGAAGATTTTAATATTTTCTACTGTATCTCACTTCAGTCAATGGGATGGCAACTTGGCACATGAAATGAGACAACTGAAAAATGTGATTTTCAAATGTATGTGTTGATTATAAGTGACATAGATTTATTGACCTGCTGTTGTGTTAGTTTAATGAAAATTTTTCTGGAAAAATGTCCCTTGCATTTCCTTCCTTAAAAGGCTCTAGAAAAAATAAAACTGAAAGTATTCTTGGATTCCTGTAACTTCTTGACTATTTTTCCAAGTTCTGTTAGACTTTACCATATTAACTGGAGCTCAGTTATATGACAGCTTCAGATTAAGAAATCTGAAAGGCTGTTTGATTCAATAATTATATACATAAATCTGCTTGTCCCTAAAGCTATACATCACTGAATGTATAAATCTGTTAATGTCAGTTTCATAAACAAGTTTTTCCCCCTGGCCCTTCCCCCCCACCTCCAAACAAATACAGTTCTACGTATGGTTGCACATAGTGATAAATATGCATACTTCCAATTCAAAAGAATCTCAGTTAATTCTTGTTGATTTGATAGTCAATGCTAGTTTGTTATTGTAATGAGAATTAGGATGAGAATAAACACCTACACATTTTTCCCTTGGTGTAAAAAGTAACTTGGGGATTTTTTAAAAAATAGGGCACTTAATCCTTAGGTTTTTTAAATAAAAACTTGTTGCATGGTAGCCAGTTAATAAGCCTAAAATGAGCAGCTTCAGCTCAACATCTAGAACTTCTCTATTACTACACAAAGGGAAATATAGACCTATAGGAAATCTTGATAGGTGATTTGTTGATATTGAAGAGCAAGTTATTTAATAGAAAGATCAGAGGAAATTTTCTGGCTTGGGTAGAGGGAAAAGCAGATATGGCACTGCTCATAAAAGAAAATAAAGATATCAAGGGAAAGTGGGAAAGTTGTAGATGTGGATAGCTTGTGAGATAGTATGGAGGCTTGAGGCTAAAGATAAACATCAAAATTGGATGTAGGGTATAACCAAATAAGAAATTTCTGAAAAGAGAGTCCTCCTTAATAAAAAAAATGAAAGTGGTAAGAGTATGCCAACAATATGTGATCTCAATTCCATAGCAATTTCCCATAACACCAACAGATCAGACAACTAAACAGTATGTACTCTTGTATGGTGTGTGTGTGTGTGTTTAGTAAGCTACATAATGATTTTCTCATTATCTTTCTATTTGTTTTTTTAGCTTTTTACTCCATAACATTTTTCAAACATTCATGTGTAAAATAAGATGAGCTAAAAAAATAAAGTTATTTATTTTTTAAAAAAATCTATTTTCTTAGTTAAGATTTGATTTTTTTTTCTGCTTTAGTCACATCTACAGTGTTAGTAGAAACTTATACAAAACTAAGGAAGTTGCTGGAATCAGGATGTCCTTTGATACTGTAATTTAGTTCAGAAGTGATCCCAATAAAAAAGTACAAAGCAAATAACAAGGTGCAGACCTGCAATTCAAGAAGTATGAAAAAGGATCTTCTTATCATAAAATAAAAATAAATGCTTGTCCTTTAAGAAATATGGATTAGAGCTGATAGCACAATTGAGGTGCCAGCCTCAAGGCTAAGTATGAATTATTGCTTTATTGCCTATAGAGTTGGGAGCTTTTCTTGTCTGTGCGATGTAATTAATTCTTAATACCTGATGATGAAGCTTTTCTGTTTCCTATATAATATTTTGCCAATGCATTGTCAGGATCCTCTGTAGTGCTTCTTGGTTAGAAATCCAGTAATCATTGTCATAGGCTATTTCAATAAAGAAACTTTGCTTGAGATCTCCATTGCTTATAGACCCCCCTGAGAAGAAAAAGATTCTATTCTATGAAGATAAGCTGGAGGGAGTGACCTAATGTAATGTTTTAATTAATTAAGAAGAACTTTTAAAAGTCTGAAATATGTACTAATAGAAAGCTGTAAGTTAGTTTTGTATGCATAAAATGAGTATTTATATGAATACTTATGCGAACATATCCTTGGGTTTTTTAAATAATTCTGAATAATATTCCAAAATTTGAAAAATATACTATCAACTACATTTGAAAATATAAGAATGAATATTATCCCCTACAGCAAAGAGAAGCAAAGATGATTGAACTGATTCTTTTATCCTAAGAAGAGAATATATTTAATTTTGCCTCTATTTTGAAATTGCTTCCGGATTTTGTGCCTACAATGGGGGGGGGGGGGAATGGAATTTTGATTTTGTTTTTATAAACTAGACATTGCTTACTTCTACTGTGCTAAAGAGAGTTGGAAGTCAGTGCCTTTTTTTTTTCTCACGTTACACTATATCCCTTCTTTCTCTCTCCCTCTTTTCTTACTTTTTCATGCTTTTTTATTTTGTATTTTATACTTTGATAAACTAATAATAATAAAAAAGTTAAATGGAGATCTCCATGGCTTTGGAACATCTTTCAATGAATTAATAGTTTTCTGCAGCACCACTATCATGAAATCAGAAAGAGGGGGGGTCACAAGCTGTAGTACAATGAAGATAAGAGATCAACCAAACATTTTAGTGACAGAATTTGAGCTTTGTGAAGATTCATCTTTTCCTTGATTGGTAGGCTTTTCAGATGGTCACTTATATCCTAGTACCTTATGATTCTACTAGTGCAATGTGCTTTATATGGAGCTGCCCTTGAAGAATATCTAAAAGCTACAGCTGATTCAAAATGCAATAGTGTGACCAATAATAGGCACTTCTTACCACCACTTTGTGAATTATTTTGATTTCCAGTCAGTTTTGGGTGGAACAGAAAGTGCTGATCATCACTTTATGCTTCATGGGCCTAGGATCAGATTATTTGATAATAATCCTGTCTCAATTGTTTCTTCCTTTCAGGTATGAACAGGCTGCAGAGAGTGAGGTAACCATGACAGAGATATGCAGAATCTGTTGCCTAGTCAAAAGGAGCTAAGTTCTCAAACATCCAGATAAAATTAGGAAGTGATTAAGAGAAACAACCCCCCTAATTTACTGAGTAAGAAGGAGTGGAGATACCTTCCTGTGGAGTTGATTTCCTAGTCTGGAACTGATATAGGCAGAGTGGATACATTCAGGTTCCTTCAGTTAAATATCGTCAACTTGCAAGATCAAGGAAATATATTTTCTTTGTTGCAGTGTTACAACCACTGTAACAACTCCCTCTGGAACAGCATCCCTTTGGAGTTATACACATGTATGTGACTGTCTTTTAAATGCATAGCTGTAGCTTTTGTTAAGCATGAAGACTTATATAGGTATGTATGTATGTATGTATGTATGTATGTATGTATGTATGTATGTATGTATTTCTTTTGAGAATTTCAAACATGTTTGTTGAGTTGATTATATGTTTTTTTCAGCATTTGTAAATTCGTTCTCCATGGAGTCTGGGGGAAGAGCAAAGATGAGGTGTTGCAACAAATGAAAATATTTTGTATAGTGTCATATTGCAACCCTGGGTTCCTTGATAGTAAGTTGTGCAAAGAAGCATAGAGTCCTGAAACAAGAACCTAAAGAAACCATTAATATTATTGGCTATTGATTTTTTTTGTTATCTTCCTTTTTTATATATGATTGCAATGTTAAACAAAAATGAAAATATGAGATATTGAAGAATTGCCAACCAATAAATGCATTTCTAAATGAGGATTAAAAATATTGTACATTGAAGTTTGAGAATTTAATACAATCTATTACTCTAGGTAAAAGTTAGTAGGAGTAGTTGCAATTTAAAATTCTATCATTTTACACTGAATAGTGCCAACATTTAGGCAAATGGATAAATGCAATCCATATCACAAATTTGGCAACCTTGTCTTAAGAGTTAAATTTTTATTCATTATTTTTCATGTGTTGAAAAGTTGGTGATCATATAGAATTGGTGTAATTTACAAAGGTAGCCATATAGCATTTTGGTACTTTACACAGTATTAATACAATTATGTTAACAAAAACAGCCAAAATAATAAGGATTAACAAAAGTGTCTGATATATGAGCATTTATCCTTGACTCCATGATTAATCTGGAAAAAGAATCTAGTTCTTTAAACCCATAAATTTCAAATGCGATTTCAGATTTAGCCACCAGATTTTGAAATGAAGGTGAGAGATCAATGTGATGTCAGAGATCAGTGTCATACTTAGCCATCAGTATGTAAAGAGAAGGGCACGTGTTATCTATCTCACAGAGTAAACTAGATATGTCAGAACTGCCATTTCATGCCTGCACTTCAGATTTGCTAGCTGCCAGTCTGCCATGAACTACAAGGGGAGGGAGCCAGATGGGAAGGGAGGAAAGCTAACAATTCATCGTACCTTCTAGAGACATAATTTCAAGGTCAAACAGCTGGGAAAGGCATGCACTTCCACACTATCCTAGAGTTGAAGAGACCATTCCCAAAACATTTTATCTGAATATGATTGGACAATGAGGGATCAACAATGGGAAGGGGCAAACAGGGAAATTTAATTGGGAAAGTTTGGCATTCAGTTCTGGCTTTGATATACTGTAATCCACTTGGCCTTTAGTAAAGTAAACCTTTCAGACCAAATGGAGTCAAAGGTCATTCTTGCTTAAGGGACCAAGTTGGGGCAGGACTGACAAGATAAGAATTACAGATGAACTAATTTTACTTTATTGTAATGCTATTGTAATGCTACTCTGACAGAATCTTGGCAAGTCTAAAAGTACAACTTTCTCCCCCTCCATCCCACCTTTACTATCTAAGAAACTAGGGAGGGTCTCTTCTGAGCCTCCTGTCCCTCCCTGTCCCTCCCTTTATCCAACTGCAGGCTATACTGTTCTCTGACTCTTCCCTTGACAACATATCATTACCTTGTCTACCAAGGTCTTTCCCACATTAATTTACACTTGTAAAGGGAAGGGCTTAATGATATCAAGCATCAGTTCCTGTATCCACAATTTATCCACTTACTTGGAAATCCATACAACCACAATGAATACTCTCTCTTACGTAGGTGTGGATATAAACTACTAAAATGAAGGATTGCTGACCTGCTGGCAATCCATTAATTATAGCATTACTACTCCTAGTGGTATATCTATAATTAAATATAATTATAGCATATTAACATAACAGAAAACACTCAATTACTGTTCTGAATTTAATTAAAATCTCCCAGTCCTCTAGATAAATATTTGAGTTGACAACTATGTTTTTATAAATTTGAATCCTAACTGGGCTCATTTTGCGTGTTATTTACCCCACCTTGATACTGGACATTTGATTATGTGATGTAATATGTATTAAAATAAATGGAATATTCTTTTTAGAGATGTAGTTGTGTTTAAAGTCGCTGCCGTTTACTTATTCTGTAAGTATTTGAAAAAGACACTTTTTATATTTACTTTTTCCCCTCTCTGCATTTTTATTAACACCATCTTTATACATGTCTGGGTGTGTCTCTGTGCATTCTTTTCCAGCACAGTGCTAGCCCAAGCCATATTGACTGAAGATGCCATCTCCTGCTGATATGAAGATTGGCATTTTATGAATGATATAAAAGAATAGATAGAGTTGATGCTACCTAAACTTTGAACCTCTAGGGCAGGGGTGGAATTCTGCCAGTTCAGACTGGTTTGGGTGAACCTCTAGCTCCGATGATCAGCTGGCTCCAAACTGGTTCACTCCGACAATCATGTGAGCTAGTGGTGGGATTCAAAATTTTTTACTACCGGTTCTATGGGCGTGGTTTGGTGGGCATGGCAGGGGAAGGATACTGTAAAATCTCCAGTCAGAGGTGGTATTTGCCAGTTCTCTGAATTACTCAAAATTTCCACTGCCGGCTCTCCAGAACTGGTCAGAACTTGCTGAATACCACCTTTGATCTGAGCCCGCCCACCTGCCCCTGCACTGTACTCATCTATATCTGCTCAGGTGATTTGCGCAGGAGAGTGGATTGCCATGCCTCAGCTGTGTTATTTCTCCAAAGTAAGATTGAAGGTAATTAATTTTTAAAGCTGTGCATATATGCACAGCACGTGTCTGGTGTGAAGCACATGATTAGCGAACCAGTTGTTATATCAGCAGCATCCCACCACTGGTCTATGGCAAATCCTACCTAGCCTAAGTGTAAAGCTACTCAGGAACCAATTAGAAATAAATGAACACATGCCTTCATTTAATTAGAAATACATTTAATTTATGGAATTTTTCTTTCATTTTATACAGGTGTACATGCACAAATACATATACAGAGAAAAATATTCCAATTCTTAGATAAGAAAACTAACTCAGATTTCTCTTACCCAGATTTTATCTTAACTAGTATCTTGTCCATTTATGGCTGCTGAGAATCCTGGGATGGAAGAAGAGCCATTTCATTCTATCAATTCCAATGAATTACTACATGAACAATTACTATGTTTATTCTGGAGAAGAATATTTCTCTCCATAACTTGATTGTCTTAAATAAGAGTAAGGGGGCTGCCATTTCTATCCTAAATGAATTGGTAATTCAATAAATCAGCACCACACAAAATGTATAAAAATATGGATAGATAGACATATGGGTACAGCTTTTTCTGACCAACCTCTTCCTTTATCAAATGCATTTTGTAACATTTGATGGAATACTGTTATTAATTCTAAACAAAAATTCAGTATAAATGCCTTGGAAATTCTCTGTCATATTTTCAGGCAGAGAAAATGGTTTATTTGTTTCCATATGTGTTTGTTAACAATGAAGAGTGAAACATTTCACATAATTTCTCCAGGCAGAGGTAGAGATGCAGAAATATTTTACAAGGGATTCCATTGGAAATAATTATGAATATTTCATTCCTCTCTGAGGCTGAACAAACGTCTCCAAATCAGTTATGACTTCCTAGCATTTATTGTTCCTTTAAAAATGTAGAGTGATGTAATGTAATGTTCAGTGTGTAGGATTCTAAACAGTTTAATCTTAATCTTAATCTTAAAATATCTTGTGCATTTGTATCAATCTCATTCTCTTTGCACAAGAAGCTTTCTGTTTTAAATACATACAGTACTGTATTGCTGATATAGACATATGTAATTGATGATCATGTGAATATGTAGAATATGTAGATTATATAGGAAGAGAATCTCAGTATTGAATCATTTCGTAGGAAGAAAAATCCAGTCCAGATCCAAGCCAGGAGAAAGGCGCTGGAAATAAAATGAAGCTAATTGGAAAGAAGGACTCTGTTTATTGATGAGCAGAATCAACAACAGCATGTAGTTCTGGGACAGCTGAAAAATTAGTTTGATGAGTACATGGATATATATAGGATTTTGAGATGTTACTAGGGGGTTGTGCAATGTAGTGAGCATGGTACGTATATTTTGCTATTCTAATGATGGTAGGTTAATCCTATTATGTCCTAATGGCCATGTTTTGTCGGGGATGTAGATTTTAATCTCATCAACTGGAGCTGAAGGTGTTTTGTTTATAAATAGGCAGGCCTAGATTTTTTTAATGGGCACAAAATGTCAACTTCTAAAGACTTTAGGCATCTGCTGGAGACTGTTGGGGCTGCTTTCTGCCTTTGTTAAGACTTTTTCTCTATTTCTCCTTTGAGGAAATATAATATTCTGCCTCTTTTAATATTCCTCAATATATTTCATTCTTGGAGGGGCTTCCTACACTTTATAGCTAAAAAAATGCAGGAATGTAGGAACCTTTCTACCTCATGCATGCCACACAATAATCATAATGATTTTTTTGTCATTTTTATGTGTTTTGATTTCTTTTAATCAGAATTGAAAATCTGCCCTCCAAAGGGTACATGAACACAGACTGATTTTTCTCTGATCCTCACATTCCTTGGTAGAAGAGAAATTCACAAGGAAGGGACTGGCAGCCTTGTGTTAGCATAGCTGTTTCTTTGGATGGGCTCAATAGTCACCATTAGATATCATGGATTGGGCATTTATGCAGTACACTTAAAAGCTTTATTTTTCTGAAGACACTTGAGAAGGTAGTGGAAACAAATGAAATAAGATACAAATTTTATTTTCAAAAGAAAAAGAGTTTTTTTTTTTTTTGACTAACTTCAAATCAGTTCAAGTAAGATCCTAGTGAGCAGAGGTGGTATTCAGCAGGTTCTGACCAGTTCTGGAGAACCGGTAGTGGAAATTTTGAGTAGTTCAGACAACTGGCAAATGTCACCTCTGACTGGAGATTTTACAGTATCCTTCCCCTGCCACGCCCACCAAGCAGGCCCACAGAACCGGTAGTAAAAATTTTTGAATCCCACCACTGCTAGTGAGCCACCAGAAAGAATGGAAAGCAGTTTAAGATAAAATGAATTTAGCTTCTCCTGGCCAAATTCAGGGTCAGAAGGGAGTGTTTTATAATGGTAGCTGTTACTTTCTACTTAAAAACTTGCAATGTGCAATATTGCCAGTAATATATTACAGTATTATCACTACCAACCTGAAGTTAATCAGAGTTCAAGCCTTAGGTGATTTGGCATGCAAAGATATTACTAAAGGATGCAAAAGTCACACTCAAAAGCTTTTGAGAAGACAACATGCTGCAGTGTGATGCTATTTACATTGCAAGCAACAATGTAACTGATTTGGGGTTTTAGGTAATTAGAATACATAGTCTGTAATGATGTGGTAGTAGTTTTATCAGGAAAAGACATTACAGAGATAAACATTTTAAAGGCAAAAATTCATCGCTGCCCCCTGACACTTTTCCCTTGCTTCCTTTTTTAGTATTTCTGAATCTGCGAGACTGTAAAAGTTATATAAAAAGCAGAGATGCTTTTTAATCACTATGGGAATTGAAATGTGCTCAGGCTAAATGGAAGCCATCAAGTCCTGAAGGTTCCAAATCCATTTTTTAAGCTTCCCTACTGTCATGATACGTTATTCCCTCCAGATATCAATCCATTGCACAGAGTTCTGTGTTTTGCTTGCCAATGCCCAGTGCAGGGATTTGTAGTGTGGGCAATTGGGATTCTCTGCATCATATTCCTGTTTTGTTCATGGCTCTAATGAGAGAAGGGAAGCTAAACGAAGCATGCCAGTGGTTTAAAGGGTTCCCTAACAATAGGTGGGTTGAAAAAGCGGCACATATACAGGCAGTGGGAGATGTTTACTCCATTCTTAGTAAGTAATGAAATCAAGACATTTCCTGTCAGTAGGGCAAAGAAGTCAAAGTTATGGTTACTTATTTAAAGGCAAGACAGGCAGGAAGAGTAATGACTCTCTGAATCTTTAGTTATTTCCTTTACACTTGAACAAGCAACATCCCCCTGATCATATTTCTGACCTTATTTGCAGCAGTTCTCATTGTCAATGTCAATCCTTTTTTTTTTTTTTTAAATTATAATTTGCAATATTCCAAACCATTCAACTTTTAGGACTCGTAATATAAAGAAGGTGATTAATGGGTTCCCAGGATGCAATCTTCTGAAATATTTGAATAGGAACAGAGACAAATTTGGGCATCCTTAGAATTATAGTGAGTACTCTCACAAAATGGCAGCTATAGAACATAGCTATTCCCCAAATGACTGTATGATTAGTCATTTATCCAAAGTCAGACTGCTTGGTCAACTGCCTTGTTTTCTTTCCTCATTATTTTCCCTATAATACTGATATCTCTCTCTCTCTCTCTCTCATACAAATGGAGTGTGTGCACACAGAGAACCATTCCCTCTCCCCACCCTCACCAATCTGCAAAATTGGAAAGTTTGAGGTCTACTAGTCTAGAGAAAATCTGGGTAAAAGTTAACAATTGCAAGGTCAAATCCAGATCTTGCTGGCCTTAGAACGTATGATCTTTTACTTCCTTTCGGTGAAAAGAGAAAATAAATTAAGTGGAATATTTAGACTTGGAACACATATCCATCATCAAATAGTGCATTGGTGCAATTTGGTAATTCCTCTTCTCAGTGATATGAAATTTGATGTGTATTGTGCATTGTTATTAAATTATCGTCCCGTCTCCAACCTTCGCTTTGTTGCGAAGGTTGTTGAGAGTGTGGTGGCTCGTCAGTTTCCCCGATTCCTGGATGAAGCGAGTTATCTTGACCCCCTCCAATCGGGCTTCAGGCCCGGGCATAGCACGGAGACGGCGTTGGTCGCGTTGGTTGATGATCTCTGGAGGGCTCGGGACAGAGTTGTTCCTCTGTCCTGGTCCTGTTAGATCTCTCGGCGGCTTTTGATACTGTCGACCACAGTATCCTATTGCAGCGGTTGGAGGGGTTGGGGTTGGAGGCACCGTATTACGGTGGTTCTCCTCCTTCCTCTCCGACCGCTTGCAATTTGTGTTAACGGGGGGGCAGAGATCATCCCCAAGGCCCCTGCTTTGTGGGGTGCCTCAGGGGTCGGTGCTCTCGCCCCTGCTGTTTAACATTTATGTAAAGCCGCTGGGTGAGATCATCCGTGGCTTTGGGGTGGAGTTCCATCAGTACGCTGATGATACTCAGCTGTACATCTCCACCCCGGGCCACCCCAACGAAGCCGTCGAAGTGATGACCCGGTGCCTGGAGGCCGTGCGGGGTTGGATGGGTCGTAACAGGCTTCATCTCAACCCGGCCAAAACCGAGTGGCTGTGGTTTCCTGCGCCCAGATACAGCCAGCTTATTCCTTCGCTGGCCGTGGGGGGAGAGGTTTTGACCCCCGTGGAAAGGGCACGCAACTTGGGTGTCCTCCTGGATGTACGGCTGTCTTTGGAAGAACATATTGCAGCCGTCGCCAGGGGGGCTTTTTATCAGATTCGTCTGATTTACCAGTTGCGGCCCTTTCTGGATCTGGGCGCACTTCGCACAGTCACCTCCGCCCTCGTTATCTCCCGCTTGGATTATTGCAATGCTCTCTACATGGGGCTCCCCTTGAAGAGTCTCCGGAGGTTGCAGTTAGTTCAGAATGCAGCCGCGCGGGTGATCGTGGGCGCCCCTCGTAGCGCACACGTAACACCACTTCTCCGCAGGCTGCACTGGCTTCCTGTGGCCTACCGGATTCGATTCAAGGTGGTACTGATGGTATTTAAAGTGCTCCATGGCTCGGGACCTGGGTACTTACGGGACCGCCTGCTGCCATCAACAACCTCCCGCCGCCCAGTACGCTCCCACAGGGTGGCCCTACTTGGGGTGCCGCCGCCTGACCGTTGTCGGCTGGTGGCCCCGAGAGTTCGGGCTTTCTCTGTGGGAGCTCCCTCCCTATGGAACGATCTCCCCCCGGAGATACGGGCTATGACGGATATTCTGACCTTCCGGCGCGCAGTAAAAACCCTGCTTTTTGAACAGGCCGGCCTGGCCCAGTAACTATGTTTTTTGGTTTTAATTAATTAAATTAGGGTTTTATTAGTTTTAATTTTTAACTTAAATTTTAATAGACAGCCGATGTGGTTATTTAATTTATTTTTAATAGTATTTATTATATTTTTATTGTATGTTTTTAGTGGGCTGTTCACCGCCCCGAGTCCCTTTTTGGGAGAGGGAGCGGTATAAAAGTACGATTAAAATAAATAAATAAAAAATATTGTCTTCTTGTGGTAGTCTAGTTTTACTGTAAAAATGTAATGAGAATTTAAACAAACTATGATTTAAAGTAGTTCAATTATTATTATTTTTCTATGAAATTTACCTTTCTTCTTTCTTGTTGTGTAATCTTGTCAGGAGAGGGAGAAAGGTGAGGGAGCTGTTTTATGTGTGTGTATGTATGTATGTATGTATGTATGTATGTATGTATGTATGTATGTATGTATATATACATAAAAGGATATAAAAGGATGTAATTCCTTTTATACTTCATTTAACCATCTCTGCTGGCTAGAAACCTGCAAGGCTCCATCTTTTCCTCTACACTTTTTTATGTCTCCTTGAAGTTGTTGTGTCAGGTTAGTAGAGATTTGGAAAAAAATTCTGAAGAAGGTCTATTTGTCATCATTTGCTTCTGAGCCCAATTTCAGATGTTGCACATATAAGAGAGGAAATGGCTTGTAACACAAACATATAAAAGGCCATTTTCCCTTCCTGTTGCATAGAAACAATAAGAAAAATGATTTCTCAACTGAACCTTGACTGGTGTCAGTCCTGCCAGTTAGAAATGTCCTGCCAGTTAGAACAAATAATCAGTGGAACAACTTACCTGAATCCTCCAACACTAGAAGTTTTAAAGAAGAGATTGGGCAGCCATTTGTCTGAAATGGTATATAGGGTTTCCTTACTGAAGAGTGGCCTGGACTAGAAGACCTCCAAGGTCCCTTCCACCTTTGTTCTATTCTATTCTATTCCATTCCATTCTATTCTATTCCATTATCTGCCAAGTTAAAAATATATGGTACAGAAGAGGTATTTTGAACCTTTATGTTAATATCTGTTTAGCTATTTCTGATGGTTTCATGATTCTTAATTGCTTAGGATTATGATGCTTTATTATTTTATTCTGTGGCATTGTGGCACATTAGATCTTGTCTTAGAAAAAAGACTTCTTAAAGGAATTTTAATAATAAGTACATTCTGAAAAGCATTTTAAAGAATAAAAAAAAATTCCCAATTCCTACATGTAGTCTATGCATTTCTTTCTCATGGTAACATTTTCCAATATTTAGTACAGAAAATTTAAAACTGTAGTCAATTATCTTAAAAGAAAAGAAGACTGAGTAACATTCACTCTTTAGGAGTACTCTCCCTGTGGGCAGAACAGAAGCAAAATACACAACTACAACATTTACCATATGGGCAGGGAAGTGATCCAAATTCTGATACACTAAATACTTTGACTTTGCCTTGAGGCTTATTTATTACCATATAAACAATGATGGCATTTATAGCTTTGTGAGAAGATATTTAACCCATAACAACTAAACCTATAGCGAACACATAATTTCTGCCTGCAACTGCTATAGAATCCTATCTATCATCTGAACACATTGTCACTTACAGCACTGGAGGGATTTCAGTAATGTGCATTGCAGGATATTTCAGCCCAGTGAATGGTAAAGAAATGTTAGTAATGGTATGCTTATACAACTCAGGAATACATACACATACACATAGTTACTTTTTTGTGTGTGCCTTCAAGTCAGAGTTACTGCCAGGCAATTTTTAATCTATTTCTTGGGAAAGTTTTTCAGAAGTGCCTTACCATTGCCTCTTTCCTAGAGTGAGTGAGAGTGAATGTCCCAAAGGACAGCATGCTTCTTGCTTAAGATGGGACTAGACCTCATGGTCTCCTAGTTTCTATCCCTTCCTACTTTTATGAGCAAATCTGTTACCTACCAGAAATTCCAGACCAGGGCTTCTAAATCTTGGCAATTTTAAGATGGGTGGACTTCAATTCCCATAATTTTTGTGGCTGGTTGGGAAATTCCATGATTTAAAGTCCATACATCAACAAGTAGCGAAGGTTGAGAATCTTTGTCTTAAGCAGGGAAATCAATATCCATGCTCTCTGTATATTCTAGGAGCTGCAATTTCACAGCACATGGATTTGTTATAACTGCCTGACTGGGTTATGATAGTCTATTTATTTTTATCAACATTGAAAATTTTACAGTAAAACTGATTTTTTTTATGTTTTGCATTGATTTGTTATCTAAAATGCCACCAGATATAAATGTCAAGTTGTATTTCCTAGCAATTCACCTGCCTATAGGACCATAATGAATATTTAAAGTGCATGTGTCAGTTGGTTATATTTGCATATTCAAATAAGAGGGCCTTATTAATGGGGAACAGGTAGAAAGAAAGAAAAAAAATACAATGTTCAACCACAACAATGATAACAACAGCAGCAGCAGTAAATAAATAAGGTAGTAAATAAATGTTATACTATTTTCATTCTAATAACTTATTCAGATGTTACTCATGGTGTTCTGGAAAGCACTATTAAAATGTTTTCTTTCTTTTTTTAATATTTTTTCTACTATTCTTTAATTGTTCTTCCTGAAATATCTTCCCACTTGCATCTAAATATGATAACCATTCAGTGGACCTAATGGCATGCATCCCACTGCCAAGGAGATCTACAGATGGGATAAAAAAGCAAGTGCAATAGAAAAGCAGCAGGAATCACTTAATGAGGATAGATAGCAGAAGGTCAGGACTCTCTAATAAAAAAAAAAAAGTTTTCCACCACAAAGAAATCTAAAGGAGAAAGAGGAACCAAACTGACACGAAATCTCTTCAAAAGAAACCACCTGTGATTGTAATTAAACTTGGTTTCTACTCATACATGAAGTATTCAACCTTAATTTAAAAAAAAATTCCCAAGCATATTTAATATATCAGTGTAAACACCCTTCCATGCTGAAAGTAGCAAAAATGTCCCACATTTATAAACTAAACTGTAGCTGCAATAAATCATCTCTGATTCATAAAAACAAGCACTAAAATGCTTATAATATCTGCTTTGGGGAGATTCATAGTAATTTGCTTGAGATTAAAATCTAATGAGCCAAAAAAGAGTTCCAGGTCATTATGTTAGAACAGTTATGATTAGAACATTTTCTTGTCTTTTTGGATCCAGGGTTTTGGGAAAGGAGAGGGGGGAGCAAAGAGAGAAATATCCACAATCCTAAAATACCAGAATTTAAATGGGAGAGCTCAAGCTGTTGTATATATAAAACCACTCTCCCCTTTTCGAAAATAAACTTAACATAAAAAAGCTGCTTTAGTTTTAATCCTAGAAAATGAAGTGGTCTCCCATAGGCATCTGCGATGGCAGCAGGAGCATGTCTCTCCATCATTGGTGCAGAATTTATGACATTTGTGTAATTAAATCATGACCCATCTGACACCATCACTGAAATCAAGACATGTGCATTGATATTTGGAAAAATATCAAATCAAATGTATATATGCATAGACTGAAAGCTACTAATCTGATCCATTTAAATTCAAATTCATTTTAAAAAATAGGTTAATCGTGTTAGTTAAAGTTAGAGAGTAAAAATACTTTTGTAATGAATGAGCTTCCTTTTTTTTCATGTTCATTGGCTATAACTCAAGAGTGGGCATTGAACCAGGCCAAAGCTCCCATTCAGTAGATATTGACTGAATAGAAAAGATTTTCAATTAACAAGCACAGAGCAGAAAGGTTTTGAATTTTCTTCGTTTTAGAGAATCTTTCTCTCTAGAAGGCTTCAGTTCCCTTCTTTCTCTCCAAAAATCTGCTGCAAAATGCATTTTTTCTATGCACATATCTTTAACATATACTTCTTGTATTTATGTGTCATGCCTCCTGTATTATTTACAAGAATGTGTTAAAAGTATCTAAACTTTCTACATTCTAATGTAGAGCAAATACCTACGTTTACTACAAAACCTTGCAGTATAAAAAGTTCTTTGTCTAGCATAATCGTAATTATGGCATCTTGCCTTTGAAGAATCTGGTGATTATAAACATAATTTGGTGTCAGGAAATGCTTTAACATTATAGGTACAGGAACATGTTTTCATAAAATAGCTCCATTTGGCACAGCTGGACTCAAATGCAGTTCACCCATATACATTCTGGAACAAGCAAGCATCACCATTAGAATTCTGCATTGCTATCATCAATTCAACCTTGTGAGTATTTTCTAAGTTGGAAAGAGTGGAAAATTCTCACTTTCAAGGATCTTCTCAATGCTGTATGGTTGTCTGGATATATTAAATACCAAGCTGTTTTCCTCAAAGCACTGAATATCTTCTTAACTGTTAAGGTCAGTTGCTATGGAAAGTCTCTCAAACAGAAGCAAGGTAAAATGACTGTGGATAATATTGTGTCCTGGCACGCTATCCTTCTGAGTCCTGAAAGAAAACCCATCTCTTCTAAACAGAAAAACAAAACCAGTAGTTTTGATTCAAGTTATATTTTTAGATGCCAGGGAATAGGACTATGGTGATTTTCAAGCATCCTTTGAAGTGCTTATTTTCTTTTCTTCTCTTGCTTTAGCCTCTGCATGCTTTGTTGTCTGAAAATGAGCCATTCATATGAATGACTTAAATACTGGAAGAAATAGCACACTGGCACATGCTGATATTGGCAAAACTTATGAGCGGCTCTTGAGATGCGCCTGTAATCCTTGTCTATTAGCTTTGCTTCTGTACAAGAAAAACCAAGATGTACATTTGGACATACTTTCATAGCTTTTTCATTAAATGAACATTGGCATTGGAACAGAAGTATTTTTACATTTTTGCGTTCAGAAGTAGGTTTTTCTGGAATTCTGGAAGGGCCTTACTTCCAATTTAAATATGCACTGATTAGTTTCAGTTTACTATGCATGCTATTTTTCCATAATAAATTCACAGTGTCTGAAATGAAGATTAATTTATAAAAATACATAGCTTTATGGAGGAAAAAAGTATGCAAAACATAAAAATAAGTTCAAGTGAACAAAAAGATTGGGTGACTGGAAAAATATTCATATGAAATAGACTGGAGGAACCAAATATATTGATCCTTAAAAATTGACAGCCAAGGGTGTTTAGGACATCATTGGCCTCATGTAAGTTAAAAATGGACAATAACATTAGTCTTTCTAAGGGCCTACTTTAGATAGAATTATCTTCCCACAGTGACTAATTCAATGCCTAAGGAAACTTCAAAGATGGCTCATAAAACAGTGCATTTCTATTAATGTTCTGCACCAAACTGAAGGAGTCTTTGTTTCTGGTGTTAGAAGCTTTTGCAGTAGTTATAACAGGAGATATAATTCTGTTACACAATTTCAGCATTTCCTCCAATTCTCCTTTGAATCATCCAAGATGGTGGCACAATTCCATAAGTGCAATTTGAATTAAGTGAAACAATGTTTCTTTTTATCCATTTTGAATTTTCCAGATTTCAGCTTCAGAGATGAATATATGTTTCTTTTTCTAATATTTTCAAAAGGGAGAGAGAAATAAATTGCCCACCCATACATATCTGTAGAAAATCCAATGGCTTCCTAATTCAGAGCTTTAGCACAGCAGTAAAATTTCCAAAAGCCAGGCAAATGCCTCAATTTTATTCTCTCAATCCACTCTTATTTTAGATATATGTATATGTATTGTATATTATTTTCTTCTTTCTGGGTTATCCAGAGGAAAAGAGAAGAACATAATAAAAGAGATTCATTAATGGAAGGCATGCTGGATGGAATTAATAGAGAATTGAACTGCTGGAGAATAGGCATTAATGAGATTCTTTATGTCTTTGGTACTGATTCATGCTTTCCTCCACCTGTTCACTTGTTTTCCTGTTACCGAATATATATATACAAGAAAAAGACACCAAACTATACAAGGAATGGATGCAGGACAGAAATACAAATGTGTTGCAAGAAGATATGAATCATATTCCATAGTGACATCACCTCTTGTAGTTTTAATCCATCTTGGGGCCTTTAAAGAAGGCCCTAGTTTGCCTCTCCTTAAAAAGTTATCAGTTGACTTCCAGCAGACGTTGTGAAGGGATTGGTTACAGAGAGCACAGCACTGCACTCCTGTGTCGAGTTCTTCCCATTGGTGGTCTCTGAAAAGAGCCAAAGCTGCCCTGTAGGGGCAGCAAAGCAAAGAGGGGTTCTCTGTGAGGTTTCAGGGAGCCACATCTCCCCTGCTTGATCCAGGGCTTTATTTCCCTCTCAGCCATGATGCGGAGAAGAGGTGGCCCCAAGATGGCCACCATGAAGTTGGGACAACCAAGGAACAACTAAAACTGGTACTGGAGTGGAAAAAGTGAACAGTGTCTGGAACTGGTGAGACAACTGCTTTTTACCCAAAACTTCACCCCAAAAGGAAATCCAGAATTATTGGCTCACAACTACTTGATAAAGCAGCGAGTGGAAATTTTGAGAGAAAAATACTAGATTGGAAAGAAAAGATCAAGGGAAGAAGAACAGAAACGATTTTTAAAAATACAAAAAATGGATTTTTAAATTGGGAAAACACTGTTTTGGGAAGGCATTTTAAAGTGATGGAACTATTGACTTAAAAAGATAATTCTGCTTTTATAAATTTAATCAAAATTAAATTGGATTGGAACTGGTTGATTTTGTAATAACATTGAAATTTAAGCTGTGAGTGCTACCTGCTGCTGTGAAAAGAAATGAAACATATATTTACAATCTGGCAAGATTTTTGAAATAATATTTGTGAAGATATTTATTGAATTATATGCATCTACCCTATGACTACTGGAGATTTAATTGTGAGAACAAGGAAAATGTCTAATTAAAGTGACCCTTGAATGTTATGATATATGTTTGAATTTATAAAGGGGATTTAAAGAGATTTTGAATAACTTCCTGGACTACTCAAAGGGAACTGATTTTGAAGAGCAACTTTGGGCTTGAATATATGGTTCATGGACTACTGAATAAGAGCAGGATCTATTAAAATGAAATGCTCCATCAGGGGGAAATGGGTGAAACTTGGGAAGGCATGGCATCAATGTATCAAAGCATGAAGGACATTGTAACAAGAAATCATAAGGATATTAAGAAAATGATACATGGCTTAGATGAAAAACTGGAAAATATAATACAAGGGACAATGAGTAAAGATCAAGGCACCCAGGAAAGGGAGGAGCCAACAGAAAAAATGGAGGAAAAAACAGACCAGATGAATCAGCAAACAAAAGAAGAAAGAAAGAGACAATAATAAAAACAACAATGATTGACAAAATAAAATAAGAAAAAATATTTTAAGATATTTAAAAAGAGACCTGGAGATGAAAGAAGACATTTTTGAAAGGGAGACAGGGGCATGGGTAGATATTCTGAAAGCTAGACAGTGGAAGAGGATACAGATGGGAGAAATAATTAGATTGAATAGACAGGATGTTGATGCAGACAGAAACAAAGACTTAAGGCAAGTTAAAAAACAAATAAGAATTAAAATATTAATGAGAACAAGAGATAATGGTTAGGAAGGAAATGCTTTTTAATATAAGGGTGGCATGATTAAAAGTTAGAATGGAGATAGAAATAAGAAATGGAGAAATATTAGTATACATACTTTTATATAACAAAATAAAATCAATAATAAAGTGGGAAAATTAAAGATGGAATGGTGTTGCTATTATGTAATGTTTTAATAATATCGTGATTGGTACTGGAATAATATATTGGAACATTGAAATAACAAAATAATGGAATAGCATAACTTAACATAAATATGGGTATAAATGTTAGAAGTACACTAGCCTGATGAATGTAATGGATATGACTAATATTATTATTGTTTTTGTATTAAAATGAAAAAGAGATGAGGGGTGAAAGAGAAAATGTTTTTTTTAAATATAATGGTGGCATGATTAAAATTAGAATGGAGATAGAAATGAGAGAAAGGGGGAATATTAATACACATATTTTTATATAATAAGATAAAAGCAATAATTAGAGAGAAGATCAAAAATTGAATAACGGAATTACTATGTATGTTTTAAAAAATGTAGGTGATTGGCATTAAAATAATATATTCAAATATTGAATAATCAAATAATGAAAGTAATAATTTAATATAAAGATGTGTATTAAAATTATAATTATATAAGTTTGATGAATGTAACATATATGATTAATGTTACTATTTTTATTTGCACCAAAATGTATAATATCCAGGTGCCATACTGTTCACATTTGATCCCACCTGCTTGGACAATTTATGTCTTGGTTCCAATCTTTCCTTCTTAGCGGATGTTAGGAAAAGTTGTTGCCTGATAGTTTGAAAGAATCCTGGATGAAACTGATTATCTGGACCACTTTTAGTCAGGATTTAGGTTTGATTATAAGATGAAAATGGAATTGGTTGTGATTGATGATTTCTAGTGACAGAGGGATGGCATGGATAGAGCAAGTATCTTTGTTCACTTTGACTTTTCAGCAGCCTTTGATACCATTGACTATGGCCAGCTACAGTCTTACACTGGTTCTGCTTCATTCTCCAAGGGCAGTTCCAATCATATTGATAGGGAGTGAAAGAAGCAGCTCACTATTTCTCTCTTGTGGTACAGAAGTTGGTATTCTCTCCACTCTTTTTTAACATGTACATTAAGTCACTGAGTGATATCATCTGTCACCAATGTATCTTCAGTAGCTAATGATATTCACCATCTGGTGACCCAAGTGATAGTGTTGCTGCCTTTCCATGGGATAGCGGACAACAGGCTTTGACTGAACCCTGGCAAGACTGAATGGTTTTGGATACATGGATTGCTAAGAACTAGGACTTCGACATCTTTAATTCTGAATGGGCTGCCCTGACACATCCGATCCACTACTGGGGCTTCTCCTAGACTTGCAACTCCTGCTTCAAGAGCAAATGGCAGCCATAGTTAGGAGAGCCTTTGTACAACTTGAACTGGTTGTTTACCAGTTGTGGCCTCTCCTGGATCAAGAAACAGTCATTCAAGCTCTAGTCATGTTGTCTTTAGAATACTGCAACACAATCTACATGGGGCTGTCCTTGGAAAGCATTTGGTGGCTAAAGCTGGTAAAGAGTGCAGCACTGCTGGAAGTTTTTAGGATGCCAAGAATGAGCTGCACTGGCTGCCACTTTGCTTCTAGGTGCAATGCAAGGTAAGAGAAGCCACCTGGAATTAAGGAGAACCTTCCTAAAAGTGAGGACAATTAATCGGTGGAATAGCTTGCCTTCAGAAGTTGTAGGTGCTTCATCACTGGAGGTTTTAAAGAAAAGACTGGACAGCCACCTATCTGAAATGATATAAGGTCTTCTACTTGAGCAGGGGGTTGGACTAGAAGACCTCCAAGGACCTTCCAGCTCTATTTTTATAACAAAAAAACCTTTAAAGCCTTCATGGGCATTGGTCCAGGTTACTTGAGGAACCATCTCATCCTAATAGAATTGGTGTGCCCCACCCATGCTGGAAGAAACAGCATGCAGCAGGTCCATAGGGCAGTGTATTCTGACTGTCAGGGTCTAGGAGAAGAGCCTTCTCTGCCATTGTTCCTGCCCTTTGGGACATCTTGTCCCCATGTGTGAGGTTGGCTCTCACCTTCCTGACATTCTGCAAGACCTTAAAGAGTTAGATCCAGAGGATGAAAAGCTATAATTATCTCCAGGCATTTTTGAGTGACTAGTGTATGACTAGGTTTTATGCTAAAGTCGGGGAAGTGTTTCCAGAAAATAACATGTAGATTATTATTGATTTTCACAAATTCTTACTGAGATTTTGAGCAAGCAAAATGATGGGAAGCAGACTCTGCAGGACATTCTCACATTACCTGCACATTCTCAAAGTCTATTAAAATTCTCTTTAAAATCTCATTGCTCATGAGAGAACAATAATTCACTTCTTCATTAACATGATGCTGCCAACATTTTTCCATCTACTCCTATAACAATAGTTTGCTATTTTATTCTTTCTTTTTCTTTCTCTCTCTCAAAGAGTGTTTGGGAATATCTTAGGCACAAAATGGACTATTACTGGATTGCATTCTGTTCATTTTTAGTAATGATAATAATCCTTTGAAGATTTATTCAAAAGTTCATGAAGACATTCACACAGTACTCCTGACAACAATTCAGAATGGTTAACCATTACTTTTTATCTCTTCCCAGTTTGTCTACATTCCTGATATCTCCTGATTGTCCTCATCCAAGTTCTTAACTATTCAGCCTTCCTTTTTGACTGGCTAAATGCTGTCATCTACTGAAGCTTCTTAGATCCAAATCAAGACTAGCTTGGCAATAGTGTTACTGCTTGCCTTTCTCTTTTTTATGTCCAATTAGCACCTGATTCTTTATCTCTAGGTCTGGTGAATGCTAAGTCTTTTCTCCTCAAACTTATCATGAAGGAACCAATTGTTAGTATATAACAATTGTATTAATTGTTAGTATTTAATTCTGAAATTAAAATGGGCAAAAGAAACAGGGAAAAACATATATCCTGCCTATAATTTTCCAAGAAAGGGAATAGACAGTGGAGATTATCTATCAAGATCTAGGTCATAGTTGTCCCAAAGGTGTTTTTTTTTTTCAAAAGGCAACTGACTTTCTTTTTTTTTTCTTGAAGACATTTTGAAAAATGAAACATCTTCAAGAAAAACAAAGTCTAGTTCCTTTTGAAAAAGCACCTTTGGGAAAACAGCAGAGATTGTTGAAATTTATCCAAGGGTAGCATTTTAATTTCTAGATTTCAACTGTTAACTGAAAATTGTGAGGTATCAAGCTCAAGCCACCAGCTTTTCCAGATAGGGCTGAAAAATACTAGACAGATATTGTCAGTCAATATTGAGGTTAAATGGATCAATAATGTGTTAGTCCAAGTACTTTGTGCCTATAGTAAACTGTGATATGGCACATGCCATTACTGTAAACTAGACATACCACCAGCATACATAAATCATGTAAAAGGGAAGGAGTAAGATAGCTGAATTGCGTGGCAGCTATGACTTCAGTATGGACTTTTGTCACATAAGCCTTCACCTAGAGGCACATACAGCCTTCCCAAAAGTCTGAAATTTACAGGAAGTGTGATGAATGCCCTTCTGGCTAACCTTCAGGTAAGAAGATGAGTTTGGACTAGAGTAAAAGCAGCATTCTTTGTGCACGTAGAATACTCACCAGTGAGGCATCCAACTGCCTAGCAGCAGGGAAGACAATAAGCCAGATGCTTCCCTCACATGGCAAGCATCTGCATTTGATATGATCATGGATTCATTGTTTGTATATTCAGCAGTGTGATTAACACTGAATCTACCTCATCAAGCCAAGTCTTAGGTTAATGGAATGATTCTGCTCTAAAGAAACATTCAGAAGCACAATACAGAAGTCCAGTCAGTTACAGCTCCAGTGGAATCTCTGCCATCTCATAATGTTTTTGTTTGTCTTTAAACAAATAACTTGCTAATGCAAGATATACACACAGAGAGAGATACACACACACACAATAAAAGAAAGAAATACAATATATAGCTGCTGGACAAAATTCTCAAACTGGCTCCATGTCACACTTGGGAGCCCAGGCTTGGGAAAAGAATGATATCTTCTAAGTTTTATGGAAGGCCAGCAGAGTACAAAAGGGACTTCCCAGCCAACATTCCTTGACTGACAGTACCCGCAGCTTGCTTCTCTTAGCAGATCAGATAGGATGAATAGAGTCAACTGAACAGGGCTGGGATTCAAATTTTTTAACAACTGATTCTGTGGGTGTGGCTTAGGTGGTGGGTGTGGCTTGGTGGTCATGTGATTGGGTGGACATGGCTTGGTGGTCATGTTATTGGTTGGGTATGGCCAAATCAATATCACTCACATCAAGGCACGCATCTCCTTGCCTGGCCTCTCATGACTGTGGGGATGCTGCAACAGTCGTAAGTGTGAAAAATGGTCAAAAGTCACTTTTTTCAGTGCCATTGTAACTTTGAATGGTCACTCCACACAAGCAAAGTACCAGCAAAGGGGAGAAAAAAACTCCAGAGAAGTTCCTGAGACAGGAAATCTAGTCCTGTCAAGAATGTAATAAGGGTTAACAGAGAGGCAGTTTCTGTAAGCAACACCAGAATGTTTCCTTCCTGCCTTCTTTACAGGATTAGGCCAGTAATTTCTTCTAACAACCGGTTCTCCGAACTGCTTAGAATGCTAACAACCAGTTCTAGTGAATAGGTGCGAACCAGTAGAATCCCACCAATGCAACTGAGAAGATACAATCCCTTAAATAACCCATCTCGAGTCATATAGGGCTTGAGAACTGACTACCAGCATCTGAATTACACCTGGAAGCAAACTGGTAGCCAATGCAACTTGTGAACCAGTGGTTTCACATACAACAAATAACTAGCATCATTAACTTTCTGTGCTATTGCATTGTGCAATAGCTGAGGCTTGCAATTGCTGTATATGTCTGTGGAGAATCTTAGTCATCCAGGTCATTTTTTTCTCAAAGATGCTTTTTCAAAAGGCAGCTAGAAGGGGAAAAAAACAATCCAGTTGCCTTTTGAAAAAGCACCTTTGAGTGTTCAAACTATAAATTTAATAATTTCAAGTCAAAGAAATATGGCCTGTTGCAATGATATGCCACCAGCCTGACACCACCTTCATATATGAGTACTCTTATAATTTTTTGTGAATACTTCTTAAGCTCATATGATGCAAGTACAAAATATTTTCACATGAAATATTCAACTGAATGCACCCAGAATGCACAGCACATATTTCACAGATTTTTCATTTATATGGCTATGTCATAGTTCTAAGTCAAGATAGTTGGATTGAAGCAAAGACAAAATAGGAACATCTTCACCAAGATTAACCAAATTGTTTCACTGTTCTTAATTACCCAAGTGTTGGTTTTAAATCTTGTCAGATAATCTAATTAGAAAATTCTAGTAAGTGTGTTATTCCCATTTTTTATTTATTGATTACTTTAATTACATTTTATTTATATTAAGATTTAATATTTTTTCATACAAACAAAAATAAATGAAAAGAAAAAAAGAAAGGAAGAAGAAATAAAGTATGGGGAAATAAAAAATAAGAAAAGTGAAGAAATGTGTGAATGACTTCCAACCTTCTTTTTCAACATATAATTCTTATTATATTATATCTCACCTAACATCTTTCTTATTTTCAAATCCATAAATCATCAATTGGTTGCTTTCTCCTTTTAGAAAAAACATGTCTATATAAGGTTTCTAGTATCTCAGAAAAGTTGTTGTTTTCTTTAACCAAATTTCAATTTTTAAAGCTACCCTTTCATCAATGAAAATTTTCGTTTGTTCATCTCCCATTTCCTCTAGTGTCTGTTTTAAATTTTTGCATGAACAGCCAAATAAGCTGTTCCTTTATATTGAATTGCCAGCAAAATCTGTGTATATAGCACATTATCTTTTATTCAATTAACCCAATGTGTTGGGCTTTCATAACAATGCACCATAAGTCACAGACTAGTTTTACATAATAATTTGGGAAGAATTCTGGTTGTTTAATTTATGGCTCAGTGTACTGCATGAGCACATTCTTTGTGTCAGGAGCTGAAAAACTGTATTTTGAATTTCACTAATATGGAACTTTGAATAGTGGACTGTGACTGAAAATTTGGATATCAGTCAAAGTTCTTGATCTGGCTTACCGAGAGACTGATAACATAAAATTCCATTAAACAAATAATGGTCTGAAGGTCTCACTTCAATGGTTGAAAGAGGTTTCTACCATTCAATGTCTTGTATTGAGGATGTCATAGTGTACATGTTTTTATTTATTAAGGGTTGTTAATTTAATTGTATTAAAGTATAAGGACATATACCTGGTTATGGGAAACAAATCCTTGCTTTTCAAAGCATTTCAAATCTCCTAGTTTAAACCTTGTGATATTGATCAGATAATCATGATGACTACATGGAATCTATGTTAAAGTGTCAATTAGAAAATTTATTCTATAAATAATTAAAATAAATAAATAATTACACTGCATACAGCCTTTTGAAGATTTACAAAATGCCAGAGTCACAGAAAAGAGCTTAATGTTTTGAAGATCTAATTTTGTTTTGTACAAATATGACAATTACAAATCAAAGGGGAGGGAAGAATAGACAGAGGAAGGAAAGTGGAAAGGGAAGGGAAGGGGAGGGAAGAAGGAAGAAAGAAGAAAGAAAGGAAAAAAAAATCCCAAGATCTTATAAACTATCCTATATAGGGGACTACTATGTATATATAGTCATTTGTAAAAATACTCTTGATATTTCAGTTTCTTCGGACTGTCTATTACCATTCGAAAACTTTTAGAGTACCTTTTTTATTCATAACAGTAGCAGGAGAAAATATAAATTTTAAAGCCCTAAATCTGCCTTTAATACTGACTCAACAAATAGGTAATACCTTTTGTAGATGAAAAAAGGACTCCATTTGATGGAATATAAATCTCTCCAGACAAGATGGAAAATAGTCAAGGTAAAAAGCATTTTATTCTGTAGCATTTTTGTGCTGCCTTTCAGACAGCTAAGTAACACTCGAATAAAGATGTTTGTAAAACCACACGCTGTTGTATTTCTCAGAAGAGCTTTGCAGAGGTGGAAAAGCTCTTCATATAATCAAAAGCAATGAAACTACAGGACTGAAAATGACTGTTGGAGTTTTACTTCTTCCTTTCTTCCTTTTTTTCACTTCGATAGCATCCTAGAACACACCCATATAGTAGCTTTGCCATGTTCTCTTTCGATAGCTGAAAATTGATGTTGCTGCTATTCATTCAAGCATTCTGATTCTTGGCAAAAGTATAGTTCAGTTTTTTCCATATTTTCCAATCTTGTATGGATTTCTTCAGTTGCTTTATGCTTGAGCAGGTGTAGGCTTTGATGTTGTCAAATTAATATGGTGGTATTTTTTGTGACCTCATTTTCATTTACTCTTAACCATTCTGAACATAATGTCTTTTTCAATGAATTTGAGCACACAACATGACTGAAATAAGTAAGGTGGATTTTTGTGATCTTGCCTTCCAGCAATTTGTCTATCCAGCAATTTTGTATGCTCCACTACTTTCTGGTTTGTCATCTCTGCTGTCCAAGGAATGTGCAGGAACCTTCTCCAACCTCACATAACTCAAACAATTTGCAATTTTGCTTTTGCCTATATTTTTTATGGTTCAACTTTACATTTGTACATAGCTGTGAGAAACATGATCATGTGATGATTTGATGGCTGGACTGATGTCCTCACATTTATATGATTCATGCTTATCATTGATCTGCAACCTAGTGTAATTCAGTGCTTTATTTCTGCCCTGTATACACTGCTTCAATCAATCTACAATCCCAGAAAGTGAATTCTTGCACACATTTGATCTCTTCACTGTCAATTCTTCTTTTGATATTTCCATTCCTTGCAGTGATCATGAGCTTGGTCTTTTTTATGTTCAGGAAGAGACCAAATTTTTCACTTTCTTCTTTAGTCCTTTTGATTGGATGTTTCAGGGCTTCTTGGATTTCTGAGAGGAGAGTTGTATTGTCAGCATATGGAAGTTTGTTGATATTCCTTTCTTCAGTCTTTACTCTGACTTTTTTATTCTTCAAGTTCTAGTTTCTTCATGGTCATTTCAGTAGGCAGGCACCTCTTCTAGAGCTCTCCACAGTTTTGATTATTGACAAAATCAAAGACTTTCTTGTAGTCAATAAAGCAAATGTTGATGTTCTTTTGACATCATTGGAATTTTTCCATAATTTGGCATAATTTGAAATATTAACACAAGTTTGATGACTCCTCCTGAAGCCAGCTTGAATAACAAGTGATTCCCTTTCAATGGTCAATACAAGATGTTGTACAATCTTAGGGAGGGTCTTCCTAAAGTGAGGAATGAAGGCAAATATGCAGTAATTAGAAGATTCCTTAGAGTCACATTTTTTTTTTCCAATGGAATGAATGCTGCTTTTCTTCATTGAGCTATTCTGATGGTTTCATCAGAGAGTCACTTGCACTTTTTCTCTGGCTTCCTGTATAGCACATGTTCAACTGCTGTTTCAATGAAGATCAAATTAATTTCTTGTCACGGTACATTAGACATCTTCTTAGCAATTTGCAGAAGATTTTGGTAATGTCAAGCATTTTTGGTGATGATGTATTTTTTGTATTGCATAATTTGATTCTGATCTTAGCCACCAACAATTCATGATCTGAATTGTAATTGATACCTGGATATGTCTTGACAAAGTGTACTGAACTGGAGCAGTGATAGCTTCATGGGACAGTGCAGTTTATTAATGAGATGCAAAAGTGTAAGTGACACTTATGCTGTTTGAACCATATATTTGTGATTCTAAATCAATATTCATGACATAATTGAGCCAAAGAATTCATGCTCTCTCCATCCCTCCCTCCCTGTCCCCCCCATATCATACACTTATGTATTATCTACAACTCGGGGGGGGGGGGAAGCTTACAAACATTAAAAACAAAAGGCAATAAAATGACAAAATAATAAATAACAACAACAATAAGTACATTAAAAAGATGGGGAGGAGGACAGCATGTAGTAATCAGAGAGAGGTGGAATATTCTCTTAATCCAATAGCCACCTCCAGAATGAAGCTATCTCATTGGGTTCCCAGGTCATCTGGCAGAGATAGTTTTTCAGGTCCTTATGGAAGGTCTATTGGGTGGTTTTGAATCTCACCATGGGGGTACAATGTTCCAAAGGAGCTGTGCAGAAAAGGCTCTTCTTCCTTCCAAATTATTTGATCAATGGGATCCATAATGTGCTCATGTGTGGAGTAGTCCACTCCCATTGAGTGAGACAATTCTTCAGATAACCTCAACTTATGCCATGAAAGGCTTTAAAGGTGATAACCAACACATTGAATTGCATTCAGAAGCAAACCAGCAGTTACTGCAGATCAGGAACTGTGGTATAACATGAGCCACTCTAGATACCCAAAGAACTGCCCACACTACTACATTCTGTACCAGTTGTAGCTTCTGAATACTTTTCAAGGGCAGCCACATGTAGAGCACAATACAATAGTCCAGGTGTTAGATGATCAGGAATGACTCCGAACAGGGACTCCAAACTCACAACTGGCACACAACATGGAGTGGTGCAGAGACTCTTCTAGCCATGACTGCCATCCAGAAGTGGGATTCTACCTGGTCGGACCAGTTCTATAGAACTGGTTGTTATGTTTCTGCCCAGTTTGGAGAAATGGCAAATCATGCCACTGGCTGGCCCCTCCTTTCCCCTCCCCACCCACTCACTCCTTATTTGACATGCACACCATCAAACTTGCCTGCTAAGTCGCTGTTTTTCCTTTTTTCCCCCTGACCATCTGATGTTCTGCTGTGCCAAGAGATTTAGATTAGCTAGAAAACAGGAAATTTTTTGATTTCTTGCTTTTTAGTTAATCTAAAAGCAGAGCTGAACCTTCCTTAGGACTGAAGCTTCTATTTTTCAGTGCAGACTCAGTAGCAGATTGCAGATAGATAGATCTCTAAGTGAATCTGTGATTCTGTGAGCAACTCAATCTGCCTGCCTGCTTTGCCTGATTTTGGGTAAAAGTTGCTCTTTTTTAATAAAAATAATCAATATTTACATACATGGTGTGTTGTGAGTTAATTTTGTGAGTTTGCTTGCTAGCAAATTTTATGTGACAGACTCAGGTAGCAGATTGCAGATAGATAGATCTCTAAGTGAATCTGTGATTCTGTAAGCAACTCAATCTGCCTGCCTGCTTTGCCTGATTTTGGGTAAAAGTTGCTCTTTTTAATAAAAAAGATCAATATTTACATAAAAATTTACAATATTTACATACAAGCCATGCCCAGCCAGTCATGTGACCACCAAGCCACACCCACAAATTAGCCATGCCCACAGAACTGGTTGTTAAGAAATTTGAATCCCACCCCTGCTGCTACCTGCTTTTCAAGCAAGAGTTATGAGACCAGAAGAACCATCAACTTGCAGATCAGGTCTGTTTGGGGTAGTACAACCCTGTCCAGAACTAAAAATGTTAAAGTTTTGGATCTTGACATTTCATGAACCCAAAGCTATTTGGCCTTGATCAGTTGAAGCAAGGTGTGTGTGTGTGTGTGTGTGTGTGTGTGTGTGTATTATCTGAAGAAAATAGAAAAGACAGGAAAAAATATAAAAAGAACTAGTTTCTGATATTCTTCACTGCAATTATAAATACAAATATATACAAACCTCTCTCTAATATTACATCATAATATTTTTCTGTGTATAATCTATCCTGTCTAATCATCACGACCATAAATCACAACTTCTTTCCCCCCACTTTTTATGCAAAAAAACAATAAGAGGCTTCCAGTCACCAATAAATGTATTTTGTGTCTTTTCTGTAATTAAAAAATTTATCCATCTCATCAAGAGCTGTAAATTTCACTAACCATTCTTCCATAGTGGGAAGTGTTGATACATTCTCCATGATGACCTGTCCCTATCTGGGTCCTTCAAGTCTCCAAATGATATACCCGTTAGGTCTTTGCATAATGTGTCCAAAGTACGATAATTTGAGCCTTGTCATTTGTGCCTCAAGTGAGAAGTCTGGGTTGATTTATTTGATTTTCCCTTTGTTTATTTATTGGCTATCCACAACATTCTCAAGATTTTTTCACCAATATTTAATCACAATTAAGAAATTTTGTAAAGTTATCAATTAGCTAACAAGAACATGAAATATGGAGATGCTGCAAAAGTTGCTTACACTGTTGAAATGCCTCTTAAGGGAGATTAACTTCTCTGACTTTCTAATTCTTGTTTCTTCACCTGTGAAGGATACTAGAACTTCTAGGACATTTGATGAATGGTTTCAAAGCTGGACTTCTTCAGGTTCTTCCTAGTTCTCTATCAAGATGGCAGATTCTTCCTCTGAGAAATGTTCCTATACTGAATCAAGGCAGCTAATCCTCCAACTGATCAATGGCAGAAATATGAATGCTGTTTCCTATAGAAAGGCCAGCATTGTCCAAAGACATTTCCATAGTCATGTCACCAGCATTTGTATGTGTATACAAACTGGTACAGACACACACATACAAACATACATACACATACACACACAAATACATACACACACAAATACACACACACACACACACACACACAAATACAGAGCTCACTATAACAGCATTGCCAAAAAGGCATTAAAAGTTGTAAATCTAATCTTACAAAGCTTCTCCTCTGAAAATATTGTATTGCTAACTAGGGCATACAAAACCTTTGCTAGATCAATACTTGAATACAGCTCATCTGTCTGGAATCCGCACTGTATATCAGACATTAATACAATTGAGCGAGTCCAGAAGTATTTCACGAGAAGAGTACTACACTCCTCTGCTCGCAACAGAATACCCTATATCACCAGACTTGAAATTTTGGGCTTGGACAATCTTGAACTATGCCGCCTACAGTTGGACTTAAGCATAGTATACAAAATTATCTGCTACAATGTCCTACCAGTCAATGACTACTTCAGCTTCAACTGCAACAATACAAGAGCACACAATAGATACAAACTCAATGTTAACCGCTCTAAACTTGATTGCAAAAAGTACGACTTCAGCAACAGAGTGACCAGTGCCTGAAATGTACTATCTGACTCTGTAGTTACATCCTCAAACCCCCACTCCTTTAACCTCAAACTATCCACTATTGACCTCACCCCATTCCTAAGAGGTCTGTAAGGGGCATGCATAAGTGCACCATCGTGCCGCCCATCCCTGTCCTATTGTCTCCATTCAATCATACCTATTTTCTGTATTCTTACTTAAGTTTATACTTATACTTATTATTTGACAAATCAAATCAAATAAATAAATGAATACACACACACACACACACACACACACATACAAATTCTAAAATTTGGTATGTGGCAATAATGGTTCATTTGCTTATTTTTTTAAAAAATTGCTTATATATATTGTTTTAAGCAAATGAACCATTATTGCCATCCCTCAATTTGTGTGTGTGTGTGTGTTAGCTGAGGAAGCCAGTATTGTCCAAAAGCGTTTCCATAGTTATATAGCTAGCATGACTATACCCTGAGGTGTATAGAACACTGTTAACTTCCCACCAAAATGGTACCTATTTATCTACTTGCATTTACATGCTTTCAAACAGCTAGGTGGGGAGTTGGTGGGGCAAGTAATGGGAGCTCGCCCCATTGAGAGGTATTTGGGTCTCAATGTTTGTGAGTTCCCCAGTGATATAGCAATTCCCATATTCAGTGATACAAGAACTTTGGAGAAAAAGGCAAATATAGATGCAAGGAATGAACAAAATGTTACCTATCTCCCAAACTCAAAGTTCTCCCACATCAAGTTCCAACAGTTCTTTATGTGTTTGGATTGAAAAACAAAAGAAGTACAGGGGTGAATATTGATGCCTGGCCCCAGCTTAGCTAGCAAAACAAGGACAGACTTAGTAACAAAAGCAGAGTTTGGCATTCTAATCTTCAACTAGGCACTGAGCAATAAATCACCAACCTGGTAGAATAGAAGACAGAAAGCAAAGCCTATTATTGCCTGTCTTGCACACACTTTATTGAGCATTGCATTTTAAAGGGCAGGCATGTCGAACTCCACAGCCTTTTCCAAAGCCTAAAATGTTTCCTTTGTTCTTGCACATTTGGCACCTGAATTTCTTGATAGGGCATTGTAACAAGCCCAGAAAATAGCAGCATGCTGCTCCATTTGTGTCACAAAGCAAGTGATACTCAATCTATACCAGTTTCTCTTGTAATCGTCAAAGCATGTAATTTTACCTACTTTTTTTCCAAAGACACTGTCCACACTGGTTATTTCACCTCTGAACCAGGAACAGAGAATGAATGAACGACATCTAATTTTCCAAGGAATTGAGAAAAAAACTGTCCATTTCTTTCCCGGCCTATTAAGAGGTTCTCGTGAGTAGTTATGAAAGTGTTTCCCTTTTTTCTTTGAAAACCTATTTATTAATTCATTTATTTGTTCATTGTCAGCCTTGCTCCTCGTTTAAATTCTCTTTATAAAACAGAAATGAAATTTCACTAAGGAGAACAGATAAGAAAATATACATCTACAGCCTCAAAGAAAATTCTGCTCTGAGTTTTATGTTGTCTAGTGACATAAAAGCTGGTGCAGAATTTGAGAGCCAATTGCTCAGCCTGGATTCCTAACAGCTACTTTTAAAAAGCCTGCTGCCAAATTTTCCACCAGTAACAGGACTCTACAGAGTGATTTACTTCCTTTCCAGGCCATCTAATAAGGGTGGGAGGGAATTCTAGTTCTGCTGTTGAATTTTTGCTTATATCATTAAGAAACAGCAGACAGACATAAACTACTGTACATAAACTAAAGTAGGCATTTTAAACAGCACTAAGCTATTGAATTTACTGGGTGAATCTCCCAGTCCATTGATTTATTTTCTTCACACAGTAGGTTGAACATTGTCCTCAAGAATGCAGTGCCTTTCCAAAACACAGCACATACTTTAACAGCCTATCATTTACTGTTGCTTTGGCAAATATGCTCCCTGTAACTAGTTTTGCACAGAGATTCATATAACATTTTCCCTTATTCTCTTTTCCTGTCTTCCCTCTTCATGGCTCTGTCTCCTGTTTGTTCTTCTTGGTTCTTAGCTTCTGTAGATCTTTAGCCCCTAAAGTGTCAATAAGCATTTCGATTTATACCTGAAATCAAACTGGCAACCAGTAGTGTTATATGGAAAATCTAACTTTGTTCCCTTAACTGTTTAAACTACCACATTATAGCCTGACTGAAGTCTCTAGCTAGTCCTTAAGGGCAGCCCCTTGCAGAGTCCAGACATTATTTCTAGTTCTAGCTCTACCTTGCCACAACACAAAGTTGTAATCTTTTTGTTTCAAAGCTTCTGTTTCTTAGAATGAATTGCTTTTGTGCATTCTATCTTCTATCACTTCCGAAGATACTGCCTCTACCTTGTTTACAACAAGATTGATTGGGCATCTTGGGAATCTTACCATATTCTTGTAATTTTAACTGTTTTTATATTTATAATTATGTTTCATATTCTTATTTATTTCATTGTAAGATGCACAGAGTCACTTTCAATAATGAGAGGGGTAACATATAAATGGAATGAATGAATAAATAAATATATAATATTGAAAAACTTGCCTTGAATTCAAATTGACACTATTCTATTATTTTAGCACTCTTTTCTTCACAATGACATCTAGTACATTTATTGCATGGTTTTCTTGCCCATAGTAGACCTGGTGTCCTGATGTGAAGCGACCCATTCTGGACCATTTCACTTATCGATTCTGGAAATGTCCATGTTCTTCTATTTTGAACATATTTTTAAAGTCATTTTCTTAACATAAAATACAAATGGAAAAAGGAAGAAGGAAGGGGATAAAGTGAAGGAAGAAAGGAAAAAGAATTTAAAAATAAACAGAAGCAGTAACTTTTGACATTTTTCAGTGTAATAAGATATGAAATAAAATTCTGGTGTCATTTTAATTATACCTAATAATAACTATCACTTATAATATTTCTATAGCAACAATCCACTTAATTGCCAAAACCCGAAGTCAAAATTTCATTTCTTTTTCTCTTTCATGCAGAAAGCCCAGAAGCAGTGTCCAAGTAACCACACAACTATTTAAATTCTTAAACCCTAATTAGTGCAGCCAACTTTGCCATCTTCGTCAATTCCGTCATCTTTTCAATAAACTCCTGAATGTCCATATTCTGGACAATTCTGTTTTAACAACATCAGGTATGAATTGACTCATAGTTCTGATATTCCACATCCTGCCAGAGCAGGATGGAGCCCATTAAATGGATCATTTGAGGTGCTGTTGTCAGGGAGGGGGGGTAATTTTAGTTTTATTGTTTTTATATGGGGTTTTATATTCTATAAGCCACCCTGAGTTGCCATGTGGAATAGGCGGCAATATAAATTCCATAAACAAATAAATAAATAAATAAATGTACCTAGATGTCTTTGCAGACCACACTTTGCTTTTTTTTTTTTTTTGCAAAGTGTGAGCTGAGGATTTATCACCTGGACATTTTTTGTCTTCTGCTTTTTCCTAATAACTCACTGGGTACCTTCCAACTAGAGGGGTTAATCTTTGTGTATTATATAAAGATATTGCCCTGGATGTAAATATCCTTTTGTGCTTTGGTGGTTTTTTTTTTGACAGAATAATGGAATAGATTGCCATTCCCTTTTACAATGAATTAAATTGAGCCTGAAACTTCTCCTATGTCATGTCTATTATTGCTGGCCTTTCTAGAAGTCTATATTCTCTATAGTGTAGTTAACATCATCGATGGATACACAAGTTTCTTTGTCACTGCAAAATAATGATCCATGAGAAGGAATATAAAGTATACCATACTGCAAACATCTTGAAACTCTTTGCACTTGATAGAGTAATCCTTCCTACCAACATTGTAGCTATATTCAGAATAACTCAGTGTTAAATCAGTGTTCTCTTTCATACTTGGCCAATGATAAATATTTGTTGCCCAAAAGAAATGACCCTTTTCCCATTTTCAGTGTTTTACTGAAAGAATAGTAGCATTTGAACACTATATCTAAAAATATTTTGATATCCTCTGCGTTGGGAACACCATGATTAAAGGACTTTTCTCAGAAACCATAAGAAAGAATTGAATAAATGAGTCCAAAAAGGGTCAAAAATCCTATTTTTTCAACAATTAAAAGGAAGAAAATGAAAGATAACCAAAGGAATAAATGGTTTGTACACCATTTAAAAGCGTATCTGCATAGAATAAGTACTAAAAGCGATTAAAAAGAATGCAGCTGACTCAACAGGAGATAAGCCTTTCTGAAGTGCATTAAAACACTAAGAAACTTATGTCTGATCTCCTTAATGCTTGGCATCTATTTTTATTTTTCACTGATATCCACCCCAGGGAGAAAAGCTCATATCAAAGCACCCTCCTCAGAGTTAAATTTGGAACTGCTAGCGCAGACCATCTTAGAATTCTAATTGATGTGGGTGCCACAGAGTTAGTGTAAAGAGCCAAGCATAAAGAAAAAGAGATGAAATGTGGATAGCAGCTCATTAATCTATGCAGTATCTAGGGCTTTATTCTGGTCTTTTTCAACCAATGAATTTCTATTTCCATTGCCTTCATTCAAAAAACAAGGGATAGGAGAAATGAGGATGGATTTTTGAACTATTGTTAGAGAAATGTTGTTTCTGCCTCTAACTTATTGATGCCTTCTAACATAGGGAGGGGAGGCTCAATGAAGCTAGGGAAACTATTACCATGGCAATGCATTTTATCTTTCTTTGACTCCAAATTAAATCCCACAGTGAGACAACTATGCTTTTTCCTGTCCTTGCTGGTATATTTATTTAACTAGACTTCAATCTTCCAAGGAAAAGGCAGTTTTCCTTTTGATATATAAGAAGTTTCAAGCAATCAGGCTAATAGCCAATTTTTCTCATATACATTTTCTAAATTTTAGTCAGATCCTTCCTCAAGGTCTGAGAAAACCTACAAATATTTGGTACCAAAGAGGGTATGGAATAATTCTGCTTTACTACAGATCTGTATCTGTTTTCAGTGAGTTGATATTTTTTTATCTGCCCCAATTAATGCTGTTATGAATCAAGTATATGCATTTATTAAATCAAATTTGTAAATCAAATGTAAGGCATAAACTTTTTAAACAATGTTCTCCCTACTGGAATGTATATTCTTTTTTAATTTTTTTTTAATTTTAATTATAAGAATACAACACGGTGCAGCTGTTCTGGCATTACAATTATTATACATATATAAATGTTATTTCACCATTTGCAATCCTCTTGTGATGACCCAGGGTGGGATACAAAACAAACACAGTCACAGAAACAGGTGAAGCCCCTTTTATTCCTTTACTTTATTTCCAAGCTCCTAATATCTTTGATGAAATACAATAACATTCCATACAGTTACATGCAGAAGGAAAAAAACAACCACAAACCAGGCAAGATAAGGGCTGAAGGATGTCCATAGATAACACACATTGGGAAGGACGTCAAACTCAGAGAGGAACTAAAAACTAGAGATATTACATGCTTTGTTTCCAGCGTTTGCCAGTATGCAAGTCCAAACTCTTGTTCAGTTGTCACACCTGCAGTTTATAAAGAGGATCATGGCCCCTCTCCTCCCGAGGAGACCACATTTCTCCCTATCCTCTCCTTCCTGTGTGTTTTGGGATAGATAGGAGATGGGCCTGGGTCCTCCTCTGTCTGCTCAGTCGGCCTCTGCCCTTCCCCAGCCTTTTGGAAAGCCTTGCTGGTGAAAGATGCCACCTGTAAAACATCTTCTAAAGAGTTTCCTTGTATGCTGTGGCCAATGTTATTTTCTTATTGATGGTCCAAAGCTTTTGCCTTTTAGCCAATTCAATATTATAACCGATTTTTTTTGCTTATGCCACTACTGTTTCTTTTACATGTTCTCTGGAATGTATATTCTGACAGGCAGATTTTTAAAATACCACAAAGATGTCAGTTTTCTATATGTGTATTGACAATACTATATTCAAATGGGAACATTTGTACACATAATAGGAATGTTAGTTCAATGGGGATCAACATTAAACCTATACTGTCTGACCAAGAGAGGATGGCATAAATATTTAACCCTAAAAAGGGATGAGAACCTTGAAAATAGCATCCCTTCAAGGTGAGACACTTTATTTTCTAATATTAGGTTGGCTATGTGTATGTATGTATGTATGTATGTATGCATGTGTATATATATACTGTATATTGCTGTGAGGAAGACAGGCAGTTTCTAAATTTGGGGGAGGGAATGAATCTACCCATCTTCCTCACAGAGTGGCTAAGCAGTAACATCTGGATGGTAATCATCTTTTAACCTCTGTAATAACATTCCATCTGTACAGTTTGTACAGATGTATATCCTATTCAGATAATCTCTAAAATTTGGTTTTGTCCACTGTCCTGATTCAGAGTGGGTGATTTATTCCTTGAAATCTTTTAGTTTTTTTTTATTTGTTGCTGAAGTTTTTTGAGTGGTTGTTTTCCAGATGTTCTTTTCTGATTATTTTTAATTTTATGTTTTAATTTTCATTTTTGTTGTTGGTTTGTAAGCTACCTAGATTTAAAGATTGGTAAATTCTATAAATAAATATTTTAGAAAGCAATCAAAACCTCCCTTTTTTTCAGGGCTTTTGTGTAAGGAATTGGAAAATAGTACTTTAAAAAAAATACTCTAATATTAGGATTTTAATGAACTAGAGTAAGTCTAACAAAGGAATGTTTTAATGCAATTATTTCCTGACACTTTTATTAATAGTAAGATAAACTCTTAGACATTTATATACACCTAAAATTAAGATGACACAATCTTTTAAAGAATATGTGAATCGATTATTTTTAAAGAATGTGTGAATCAATGTTGTTTTAAAAAAATTCAGCTGCATGGGCAATAATTCTATGCAGAAAACACACACTTACATATACATACACACACACTTCACAAACCATAAATATAAAAATGTACTTGTGTGATAATTACAATTCAAACAATGACTCATCTATCAATTTTATCCTAAGCAATAGATGATGCATCATTGAGATAAGTTCACACATTGATACATCATGCATAGTAGCACTACCACATATGTAAATAATAACATATCATTCTATTAGCTGATCAGACAAGGAAGACTGTGAGAGTACTTTACAGACAGATTGCAGGAGAAATATGACTTGGCATTAATAATCCACAATTATTGTATTTGCAGAAACAAATGAAAGGAAGGAATGAAAAAGAAATTGACTGATTATATGAACTTTATTCACATTTTTTCCAGTTTCCATTTTTATTCAGATCATCCTTTGAGAATCCCCAGAAAAAACGGCTAGGTATATAAAAGCAAGCTAGCATCTTCCTAATATCCAAAGTTCAAAGGGATATTGATAACAAGAAAGCTTCTGTTAGGCTTTGACTCATCATTAAGTATTCATTGATTGATTGTAAATGATGTTGTTTTAACATGCTCAAGTTCTTTACCTAATAATACATTTAACATTGTACAGATTAATCTAAATCTCCCCATTCCCTAGTGAAAGATTCCTTTCTATTCTGGTTGATGCCATTCTCTTGGGGGGGCGGGGGGAGTACCACCCTCATCTTCTGAAACCACAAAATCAGAAGAAATAGGGGGAGGGGAATCCTTTTTGTCCACAAGTACCAGACAGAGAATCTCTGAAAATCCAGTGGTCTGGACAGATAGTTTGTCCAAATTAGAATCTCTTTCAATAGAGTCGGCTAGAGCAGCAGATGGAAGAGATTTCATGCCAACTATAAAATTAGGGGAAGGGAGAACAGCAATCTAGTCAAGTCACCTCCACCCTATTTATCTGTTTTAAGAATTCAGATTGGAAAGGGCCATGGTTTATAAAAGCAATCAATTCCCAAAGTTTAAAATTATAGTACTCCCTGTCAGAATACAAAGAATTCACAGAGACCCAGGTCAGATTAGCTTGTTCTAATGTAGCATTCTCTTTGTCTTCCTTAAAGCAAATTAAGTTTCATATCCAAAAGAAGAAAAATACCTTTAAATATTAGCTTGGAGTCATACAATATGAATTGCAATACTGAGGCATGTTTCTTTACTTGAATACATGGTTGAAGAATGTCTGATCCTATTCTGACAAAGAAGAAAATCCATAGGCAACTAGTAGAGTGTCAAGACCCTTGATTCTAGTAGGTCCATAATAAACTCCAGCAAAATCTTTTTATAAGGTAAGGGAAGAACTGCTGGATTAGTCATAAAAGTCTTACCTCTAATGATAGCTAGTATGAGAAGACATATTTACCATGATTCAGGATCATGAAATGCCCTACACCTAAGCATAATATGGCCATTTTTACCTCCCCCTCTAGTTCCCTGAAGATTTGCTATCATGGAAAAGTTTAAGTACTCTTCCCTGAAAGAAAGTGTGACATATAACCAACCACTGTGGAACATTTTTCCCATTTCCAAGGAAATGGAAATTAAACATTAAAATATCTGTAATAGTATGTGGAAATGATCTTAAGAGACAATAGGGACAGATACTAAGGGTATAGTGAGATGAGGGCATAGCTCACAACTGCATAATGGGAGAGAAAGAAAGTCAGAAAGGCATTAAAAGAGATGGTGGGAGATTTATACTTTCAGACTTGCAAAATTCTGTTAATGTAGCCTTACAATTAAGTATATTTAGCTCAACTGGTCATGTTTCTTGTCTAGACTATCTGGGAAGGCTTTCAGAATTCCTAAATGGTTATCAATTTAAACCCAGACATGAATCTCCTTGTTTTTGCCTGTGAAGTTGCTCCATGAAGTCCACAATTTCTCCCTCACCTGGGTGTCTGTGGTCTAATGTGACTCGTGTATGTTGAGGGATAAATATTTCTGGTTTTAAAATGGTGGCAGGAACCAGAACATGAAGAAAAACGATTTCTTAGACTTCAGCTTTTATATTTCTGAGAGCTAGGAGATATGAGAAAAACAAATATTCCTTTATTCAAAGAGTACCAACAAGTCAAAAGAAAGTTTTCTTAGTAGCTTTTTGAAATAATGATTCCTGAAAAATCCTATAGGAACTCTCTCACTGAGCAGAATCTTTAATCAACTTTAACACATGTGCAATACAATCAAACATGTGGTACATACTGATTAGCTAAGATGTTCGCATTACATGGAGTATGAGCATTACCTAAAAAGTGAAAAAATGTAGGTATATTGATATATTGTATCTCCTATTTATTTTTTATTTTGTACATTTCTTTGTTTTTCATGTCTGTGTGACTGGTTCATTTACTGTAGGGGTGTCAAACTCAATTTCATTGAGGGCCACTCAATGACTTTGGGGGGCTAGGGTGGACATGTATGGGGTGGGGATAGCTAGCTCAATGTCTCTTGTCGTCACTCGTGTCGGGGCATCTGTGGTGGCCCGTGGTGCCTCTGTCAGTGAAAATGGGCTCCTGAGCTCCATTTTTGTCTGAGGTAGCCTCCTGCAACCCGCACCATGGGCTGGTCCTTTGCCGTTTTCAGGGTGGCCTTATGGGTCAGATCTAAGCACCTGTGGGCCAAATCTGGCCCCCTGGCTTGAGTTTGACATCCCAATTTACTGTAATGGTTCTGGGTCTATTTTCTAATAGCACTGACATTTTATACAACATAGCAATAAGTTGATGCTATCTGAATATCTGCAAAGTCTGAAGATACTCCAGATTCTTTTGATCAGTTTAGACTTGCTGCCCCTTCTAATAGGTGTCTCCAAAGTTGAAATACTTCAATTATACATAAGAATGTCTTGCTAAAAAAAACATACCTTTTGAATAAAAGGAACAAGGCAAAAGAACTTGTTTGAAATCATCACTTGCCTAGAGGACAATAGCTCTGAGTGCAAAATTAAAAGCATTCATTTGAACAACAAAGGGACAAATGGAGTCTAAATGACAAAGGAAGGGCTGAAAGGTGAATTCTAACTTTAATGCCACTAATACCTGCTATACATCAAAACATCATTTCAATGGAACTTTATCATTGGGGGGTAAATTAAAATTTATGCTTCAGGTTATAAAAAAAAAATAGTAGCAAAGTCCCAATAAAGTTACAAAATCTCTCAAATACCAGATTTGTTTGATATTTTTTGAAGGGTATTAGAATAGTGTTTTAGTATGGCTCATCTATTGTAGATGCCAACTGAAGAAATATGATATTCCACCAAAGGTGATATTCAGCAAGTTCTGACCAGTTCTGGAGAATTGGTTCAAATACCAGTTCTGGAGAATCGGTAGCGGAAATTCTGAGCAGTTCGGAGAACCAGCAAATACCACCTCTGATTGGAGATTTTACAGTATCCTTCCCCTGCCACTCCCACCAGGCCATGCCTACAGAACTGGTGGTAAAAAAAATTGAATCCCACCACTGTATTCAACCAAATCTAATACAGGGGAATCAAAGGCATTTCTCTCCAATTTAACATACAACTTGTGAAGATGAAGACATTCAAGGACAATCGTGACGTTTAATGAGTGCAGCTGTAGTTTCAGCATAAATAAAACATGTCACCAAAAGAAAGTATTACAAAAGAGTCTGAACTGTCATGCAGAACCTTATATATAAATCTCATGAATGATAGAAGGGGCTGTGAACCAAGCCAAAACAAATCTCACTATATTCACTTTCCATAATGTGTGTCAAAAATAGCTAAATATTCATGACCCTCTTTCAAATTATATTCCTCTTTTTCAGTGGTGGAATTAAAAAAAAATTACTATCGGTTCTGTGGGTGTGGCTTGGTGGGTATGGCATGGGTTGGTGGGTGTGGGTTGGTAGGTGTGGCAAGGGAAGGATATTGTAAAATCTCCATTCCCTTCCCACTCCAGGGGAAGGTTACTGTAAAATCCCCATTCCCTCCCACCCCAGTAACCTGCTTTCCAGATCCATTCTCCTGTGCAGGGCAACAAAAGAAGACCCAGCCAATCAACTGGGACTCAGGAGGCAGAGAATAGATGGGGCCGGGGGCGGTCAGAACTGGTATTTGCCGGTTCTCCGAACTACTCAAAATTTCCACTACCGGTTCTCCAGAACTTGTCAGAACCTTGGTAATCAAATAAGAAAGAGCAAATGGATGTCTTGTGTTCTGCAGCTACTGTTTTTAGCAATTCAGGGAATTAAACATATTGTTATTTAATCCCAGTAAATCTCTCAGTAATGGGCTTGGAGCCAATTCATTGCCAAACTATGGGACATACAAGGAAAGAATTTAAATAGAATTGTAAAGTTGCCTGAAGATTGAAGATTTTAATGTGAGGGAGAACAAATGTATTCAATAATAGCTCTAAACAGCAAGATCCTTTCATCAATCTCTTCATATCAGTGGGTCTAATATCTATGTGGGCAAGATATATTTCCATAGAAAAATCATGCAAATAAAATTTGGCCTTAGATCCAGAATTCAGATCAGCAGAACAATGCATGTTAGAGCCCAATTCTCAGCCAGTTCTCTGGATGATCATAGTTTCAAGATACAAGCCAATAAACATCAAGGTTTGAAGTACTTTAATGTTCAAGCAACACACATCCCATCCAGCAAAAACAGTCAAATTCTGATCCAGGTTAATGCTAGGAGTGTTTGCCTTCCAGCTCACATTATAGTATTACCCCACCCATCTAATTGCAGCTAGCTCTTGCAGACCACCCTATCCTATATCCCCAATTATCCATCATTAACTAAGATGCTTATCTCGAATCCCATGTCTTGCTGCCTAGTCCGCTCTTATTCCTACCTATCACTGATACCCGTCTAATTCCCATGTCCACTCTGCAAAATGAATAATTCTTCCCCTGGCAAGAGGCGGTACATCCCCAAAGTGCCTGTTGCTGCTGGGTGTCAAATTGGAGTTCCCCGGTATGCTGTAGCCTTATCATCTGGGGATGGGAAATCCCCACGCAGCCACCGATAGGGATTCCCCATGCAGCCACTGACTCCCAACCAGCATTGCAACACAGCAACGCATCAGGGAGTGCCACATCAGGGAGTGCATAGTTGTCGGGATCCGAGGTTAGTGCGTATGGAGCCCAACAGGCTGCCCCCTCTACCATAGGTCTACCTGAAAAATGAAAACAGATATGTGAAATTACAATTGTCACATGCACTGCCTCCCACCCTCCTTCAAAGGATATTTTGGGTGAAAACAGCTACATAGCAGAGGAGCATGCACATTGGAATGAACCACTCATGAGGCATCTGCAAGGAGATACCCTTTCCATTGAACCAAGTATTGTAACACACCTCTATGCTTCCAAAAGTTCAGGATGTCACCAATTTCATAATGGTCATCCCATACTGGATTGGATGGTAAGCTGGAGGTCAGTTTGTTCTCTATTAGCAGGTTTGATTAAACTAATGTGAAAAACAGGATTAAACCGTGAATGTAGTTTTAACTGCAGGGTGAGAAGGTTGATTACCATCAGTACTGGAAATGGTCCCACATATTTTGGACACAGTTTTTTTACATGGGAGTCCCATATTTAAATATTTGGTAGGAAGGTACACAAGATCCCCAATCCTAAAAGACTTAGGTTTGGCCCCCTTTTTATCGGTCTGTTTTTTGTATACAATAAAAGCATCATGCAATGCTTTCTGTTCTGTCTTCTATTTTTCCTTCAGTCTTTCCAATCATTTGGTAATGATTGTTGGTCCGTATGGCCATTCTGGAATTGGTACCAATTCTACACTATTTACTATCTGAAATGGGATCTGTCCTGTACTGCTATGTGTGGTGTTATTAAATGCCACCTCAGCAAAAGGTAGCAATTCAGACCAATCATTTTGCTGATAGGACACATAGCAGCATAAATACCATTCAATTGCTGCATTAGTTTGTTCAGCAGTGCGTTTGTGCTTGAGTGGTAAGCAGTAACCCCTGCAATGAACCTATCAACCGGATGAATTTCCATCAAAACCAGGCAGTAAACTGCACCCTTCGATCTGATATGATCCTTCTTGGCACCCCATGTAGTATGTATGTATGTGTCTGCTCTTATTCCTACTTAACACTGATCCTCCCCTAGTCCCCATGTCCCCCCCTGAAATGAAGAATCCTCCCCCTGGTAAAAGCCCAAGTGTCTGTTGCTGCTGGGTGTCGAATCGGAGCTCCCCGGTATGCTGTAATCATGTCATCTGGGAATGGGAATTCCCCACACAGCTGCCAGTGAGGATTCCTGATGCATCTGCCAACTCCCAACCAGCATCGCGACGCAGCGACGCATCAGGAAACATCACATCAGGGAGTGCGTTGCTGGCAGGATCCAAGGTTAGCGCATACAGAGCCCGACACCAATTGAGATCAAAGTATAAAATGTTATTAAGCTGTCTTGCACATTTGAGCTCACCTAAATTATTGAGGTTCCCTTTCCAAGTTCTTGAAAGAATACCTAGCTTATTTCTTGAGAAATCCATTTTGAGAGAATCAGGGCACTTACTTCCAATATGATTCAGAAGCAGCAGACTTACCCAAGCAACTTGCAATTTCCCCTGCTGGCTTTCCATTGACTTTCTCTTGCAAGCTTGTCATAAGCAAATTCTGTGCAGAAACCAGCAGGAATTTGCAAGTTCAAGGCATGTAAGTATCTGTTGCCAGGTGAGGAATGAATGAATAGGTGCATGAGGGATGCAGCAAAGGTTGGGGAGAGTGCACAGGGTTGCTAGGGGGTTCCCAAAAAGCCCAGCAAGGATAAAGGACAGTGCATGAGAGGGTAGTGTCAGTTGGGATGGTTGCATGAGGATGCTAGTTGGTGGTACATGGAGGCACAGCATGGATTGGGGGATATATTTTAGGACATTGCATGGGTCAGCATGGGTGTGCTCAGGTACAACTGGAAGAGGGTATTAAGTAGGGTATAGGATGTAGGAACTTACCTGAACAGTTTGCTAACATTCCTGCTGGCTTACTCATTAACTTTCTCTTTGCAAGCTTCCCACAAGCAAAGTCAGTGGGGAAACCAATAGGAAATTCAAAATCTCACTCATTCCAGTTGTTGTTTTACCCATCCATGGTCTTTCTATTGATCTTTTTAGGTGAGTAAGGTGAATATCTCTGAAATGATGACACAACTGACACAATGATACAATAGGTCACTTTATAGATACAAATAGCATTTGTTTCAACTGCTTCCTTCTGTTATTCTAATGGCTTATTCACGCCAGTTGTCTGCTGGCTATATTTGTTGAAATGTTAGATAGAGAGCATATCACCAGTATATGGAAACTGTATATTTTTTTCACTGCTACAAAAGTTGCCTACCATCCCTGTCCTATTGTTTTTTTGTTTCTTTTTATTTTTCTTATATGCATCCATATATCCATAACTATGTTTTTACTTATATCTATTATCTTGTAAGCAATTGACAAAATAAAAAAAATAAAAAAAGTTATGGAAACATTAACATTTCACAAGACACAGAAAGATAATCATCAGCTAAAGCCTTTAAGGAAGCAAAAACACTGCTGTGGTGATTTTTAATTTATATAACATTCTCTCTCTTGTGAATAAGATAAAGAATAAAGATGAATATGTCTGCTTCGTACTGCACTGTCCTGTTCACTATTCTGAAAATGTTCATTAATATGAGTGGTTCATTATTCTATTTAACCAACATATAGATACAGATAATTTATATCATCTTGTCCATGTTTTCACATACTTTCTGGTTAGGTTAATCTAGCAGGTGTGTTGCATGAAGAACATGCAAATGTTTATTTATTTCACTTCTGAACAGGTTTGACAGGCATTTGTAGAAAAAAATATTAAAAAGATTCTATGATGCATCTGCAGTTGCCATGGCTTTTTTCCTGTTTATTACATATCTATATCTTCATGCATATTTTCATAATAAATAAATGTTTCTGCTAGTTTGTGTAGGAAAGAAGAGAATAAAAATTATTTGTTCTCACTAAAAAGTTCTAATAGGACAGAAAGGAATGGCCAGAAATGGGGTGGCTTTAGACATGGACACTTAAGAAGCCATTATAGAACTCTCAAGCAAGATGAATGAAAGAAAACCGGAATTGAAGTAAAAGCTGGTTACCAGGGTTCCGACAGATGCCCTAATTAAATAAGTAAGTTGGAGAGTTTCTGATGTTAAAGAACTGTGAATTTAATAAAGAACAGTGTGGACTGATAAACATAGGCTTATTGAACTGTGTTTATTAGTTCAAGAGAAAATTTCTGTAATTCTTTTCTTAAATCTAAAATAGAGTTAGGAGTACAAACAGAACTGTCGGTGCCAATCTCTTGAGAAATTTATAATTTTGGAAATGATAGAAGAATAGAAAGAGTATGACCTGCAAGAAGGTGGATAGACTCAATTACAGCAGCAATGGATTTATCATTGGAAGACCCGGGACAGATCTATGCATATGATGGAGTGTACATCTGCATCAGCTAAGAAGGATGATTTTGACAACTCAACTTTTCCATAAAAATCACCTGGATCAAGGGTTCATACAGTTCTAAGCTGGATAGAGGAGTGGAGAAGAATTTCAGGATATATCTAAGTTTAGAAGCTTACACCTTTAGTATGGCAAGATTCTGTTTATTAGATGTAAGCACTCTCATCATTCTGGGTTTGGGCCTGACAGTGTGGTTGCTAAAAGTTAATACCAACCTAATAGAATCATGAAAGGGTAGAAGGGGAAATGCATATATAACTTTGCAAAAGGAGTTAGAAGCTTATGGCTAAGATTGTTGGGCTTACATGTCAAATAAATGATAGAAGAAAGAGTAAAACAGTTAATGCAAGTACGTCCCAGTTTTAGATTCATGAATACCCTCAATGTGGGGAACAGTTTAATTGATTGAAAAGTTAACTGCTCAAGAGCCCAAAGATGCCAACAAAGATATTGCTGAGTTTGGCAAAAAGGCCATAGTTGGGGATGCAGATCCCAAGGAGAAAGTCAAACTTCAAAAAGTGAATTACCTTAGAGACACAACAAAGGATCAAGAATTAAGAAACACCCAAACGAAAAGCAAAGAATAGAAAAGTAACAGGGAAGAAAATTGTGACAAAACTGGATGTTAGACTAAAGCCTGTCCCAGAAAAGGTCTACTACCTTATCTCTCCAGCAAAATTTTCAGCAGTATATAGGAATGGTAGCTAGAGTGGCCAGGAATCAGAATGACACCTGGATATTGGCAGTAGGAGAATTTAAGTGAGGCCATGTTTGGTTTACAAAATGAGCTGGATTGGGTAAGATGGAAGAGTCTAACTGAAGATTTACACACTGGTACATTATCTACAAATTGTTTATGCAGAGTCTCCTTAGGTGCGATGTGCGGTATACAAGTTTGATAAATAACCAAATAATTAGAAATTATTAATAATAATAATAAATAAATAAATAAATAAACATTCAGGAAAACCAAACTATTCACTAAGTTCTGACTCAAAGATTGCTCACTGTAACGCAGATGACAAACACACAACATTCTTCCTGGAATAATGGTGTATAATATAAGTAGCAGAAGGATAAACTGGCTTTCATAGTCCAGTTTATGAGAAGTCCCTGTACTTATTCTATGCATCATAGTGTGTCTCCATTACTACAATTCTTATATGCTGCAACAATTATGTCTCGGAAGGAGATGGATGGTTCAGGAATGTGAAAATAATAAAGTGAAGCGAAGAGAAGTTAAGCAAAGTAAAATATCTATGACATTCCAACCAGGCACTTTGTGTCATAGAAGCCACACTATTAGCTTTACTGAAGCTGTATCATGATATAATTCATTTTGCCAGGTTGCTTTACATCACTCTGACAGACCTCTCAAAACTTCCAGTAGCTTGAACAGACTTCTATGCTTGTTTCACATGAGCATCCAAGTCCCTTCTGGGACAGCAGCTATGCTTTGCCTATTAAAAGTAGGAACTGACTCTGCTTTGTGTAGCCTCCAAGTGGTGCTTTGCTCAAAGCAGTGTTCAAAGACTTCAATAGCTTATTGGTCATTTTATATGTAGACAGCTACATTTTCCTTGACAGAAGACAAAAACTGCACTGAAATCATACTTATTATTTGATTGGAAAGAACATCAAATATTAAATTAGACATTCAGTACCATTTTATTCTTGATTAAATCAAAGTGCCATAATAAGGGTAATATTGATAACATAAACTACGCAAAAGGATCAAAGCTCTTTAACTGAAAAAGAATTGGATTAGTAATGTGATATATCAGTGGACTTAAAAGCACTTTATACTATCCTAACTGTTTCCCCCTATGCCACTTAGAAATAGTTCTTCTAGATCAGTCTCAGTTTTAACTTTGCTTCCCCTACATATTTTAAATTAATATTGCATGGCCTTGAAGTATCCTTAGGTCATTTCAGCACAAATGCCCACCTACACGCTTGTCAAAATCAGTGGGATTTGGTCTCTGTGTTTAAATTTTATCAGAGTGAGTATTATATGGCATTACAATTAGAAAGTAATGTGCTGGCAAGAAATAAAAGGTTTGATGATTTAGATACTTCTAGATTAGAATAGCTAGATGTTTTATTTTAAAATTTATTCCTTTCTCCCCACTCTGTTAGATTTTTTATTTTATTTTTAGATTTTATGCAAGGTGCCTAGAAGTGTCTGTAAAATGGATTGGGTATAAATGTAGATAGATAGATAGATAGATAGATAGATAGATAGATAGATAGATAGATAGATAGATAGATAGATAGATAGATAGATAGATATAACCATAACCATAAACAAATGTGCCTCTGGATTGAGGGAAGGGAATTTGAATGAATGGCTATAAATATTAGCACCATATTTTTGCCATTAAAAGCTGATGTGTGAATTGAATATTTAAGAGAGTTGGATGAACCTTCATAATTCCGGGTTTTGAAGATGGCCGACGCGGTGCTCCGCCGCTGCTCGCTCCGGCCTAGACGGCCTCAGCTGCGGCCCCCCTTGTCCCCTAGGTCCCCTCGCCGGTGGCAGAGGCGGGGGAGGATCGGGGGAGGCCGGTCGGGACATCTGGAGACCGGTCGGGGGTCTGCTGGAGCCGTGGGACCGGTGCAGAGGGCGGCGTGGTCGCGACGGCCCTGGCGGCTCCGAGTCGATCGTGGAGGCCCCGGAGGCCTTTCCCGGCGGTCGGCGGTCAGCGGAGTAAGTCGGCGGTCAGCGGAGCGGGGTGTTTGTGGACGAGCGCCTGGCGGCGGCGGCGGCAATGGCCGCGGCGGCAATGGCCGCGGCGGCAATGGCCGCGGCGGCGGCGGCGGCGGCAGTGGCCGCGGCGGCGGCGGCGGCGGCGGCGGCGGCTGCCTCTGGGGTCGTTGTGGCGGCGTCCTGTACAGAGACTGTGTCACGGCATGGCCCCAGCGGCCCCCTGAGGAGTATGGTGGCCCTGGATTCCCCAGGGCGAGGCCGATTTGGGGGGGCCGTTTGGAGGGCCTTGGACTGGCCTCGGCGGCTTGGTTACAGCCGCGGAGGCCTTGGAACAGCGGCCGTGACACCCCCGGAGTTCCAAGGGGCGGTGAAAAGGCCTTGGCGCCCCCAGTGAGGCACGGCGGTGCGGCAGGCTCGGCGACCTCACTCGGGCCGGGGCGGTCTTGGGAGGCTCCGGTTGGTCCTGATGCGGGCCTGTTGCAGTTACAGCCCTGGAGTGGACCTAGGGCACCCTTGACGGCCCCAAAGACGGCGCGGAGGCTGGGGGACCCACGGAGGAGCTCGGCTGAGGAGTGGTGGTGCCGATGCCCCCGTGGGCCGCTTAGGCGGAGCCATGGTTGTTCCCCTTTTTTCCCTGGGGCCCCCACCGGTGGCAGAGGTGGTGGGCCCAGGGGGGGGATTAGCTCTGCCTGTGACCTTTTCCCCCCCGGGGGTCCCACCGGTGGCAGAGGTGGGACGACTGGGGGGAGGCGGCATATACCCCAGCCTACCTGGATTTTTTCCACGGCCAGAGGATGGCAGAGACTGCAGGCGCTCCGGGACTGTCGAGGTGGCCGGGACCACGGACTTACTCGAGGGCAGAGCTCTGGGCCCTGAGGGATGCCCCCCTCTCCCTCAGGTGGCCTCCAAGGCTCTCTAAGACCTTTTGTGATGAGGGATCCTGGGATCCGGAGCGATGGTGGGGCCGAAGAAACCGGAGGAAGTGTTGTAAATCTGGGATTAAATTTTTAATGGGATTTTTAAGGGGTTGGAAGGATCCAGGGCGGGCGGGGGAGACAGCCCGCATGGAATTGGGGGCAGCCAGGCCGGCACGCGCGCCTGGGGGGCCTCGGGGGTTCCTGTGTCGGGGTGGCAGACAGGGGGTGGGCAGCGGGGGGCCAATTTTATTAGCAGGGTGATTGGGAGAGGTAGATATGCTGGGGGTAGAGGGCCATATCCGGTAAGGGGATCGCGCTCCCGATGTCTGCAAGCGGTAGCGCGCTCCGACCCTCCTTACCCATCTTGCAGCCCTGGTTGTCCGGAATCTCAGGCCCTGAATACCCGGCTGTTGTTGTGCAATGCCAGGTCCGTGGTTAATAAGGCTCCCCTGATCCATGATCTGGTTCAGGAGGAGGCCGCGGACCTGGTAGGTGTCACCGAAACCTGGCTGGGCCCAGAGGGCAGTGTCCCTCTGGTTGAGATGTGCCCACCAGGTTTCCTTGCATTTCACCAGCCTAGGGCTCAGGGAAGGGGTGGTGGGGTAGCGGTGCTTATAAAGGAAGTCCTCTGTCCTAGGGAGGCCACTGTCCCTCAGACGGCTGGCTGTGAATCTCTATTTGTGAAGTGGGGGCAAGGGGTACAGATGGGTCTTTTGATGGCGTACCTGGCTCCCTGCCACGTCTCATCGGCCTTACCCGGACTCCTAGAGGTAATAGCCGGGCTGGCGGTTGAGACCCCTAGGCTTTTGGTCATGGGGGATTTCAACCTGCCATCGCTCGGTGAAACCTCGGGGTTGGTCCGGGAGTTCTTGGCTTCCATGACGGCCATGGACCTGACCCAGTTAGTTTCTGCCCCCACTCACATAGGAGGACACATGCTGGACCTGATTTTTGTCTCTAGGCAGTGGCTGAATAACTGTAATTGGGGGGATTTAGTTATTACACCCTTGTCATGGACAGATCATTCCCTCCTTAGGCTGGATTTCTGTTCCGCTACCCCCCACCGCAGGGAGGCGGAGCCACTTAGATGGTTCCGCCCCAGGCGCCTAATGGACCCGGAGCGGTTCCAGAGGGAGCTTGGGCCGTTTCCTGAATCTCTGGCTCTCAGCTCGCCTGGAGACCTGGTGGCCACCTGGGATGGGTTGGCCGCCGGGGCTCTAGAGCGAGTTGTGCCTCTGCGACCTCTGACCCGGCACAGATCCCATTTGGCTCCATGGTATACGGAGGAGCTACGGGAGATGAAGTGCCGGAAAAGACGTCTAGAGGGCATTTGGAGGGCGAGCCGTTCTGAGTCTGACCGAACACAGGTGAGATCTCATATTAAGACTTACCTTGTGGCGATAGGGTCGGCGAAATCTTCGTATTTCTCCGCCCTTATTGCATCAGCAGAAAATCGGCCTGCCGCCCTGTTTAGAGTGACCCGCTCTCTACTTGAACCGAGAGCGCGGGATGACCTCTTGCAGGGTAGGGCGGAGGAGTTTTCCCGATTTCTGCATGATAAAATCGCTCAGATTCGGGAGGGGCTCGACTCCAATTGGGTGGTCCCGGGGGAGGTGTCCGGGGCAGGTCTTGAGAGTGTTATCTGGGGGGAGTTCGATCCTGTGACCGCCGAGGGTGTGGACAGGTTGCTGGGGGGTCTGAATGCCACCACCTGTTTATTGGACCCGTGCCCTTCCTGGCTGGTCTCGGCCGCCAGGGAGACGACACGAGGCTGGCTCCAGGGGATTGTCAACGCTTCCTTGAGAGAGGGGGTGCTCCCTACCGCCTTGAAGGCGGCGGTGGTGCGCCCCCTCCTCAAGAAGCCTTCCCTGGACCCAGCTATTTTAAATAACTATCGTCCAGTCTCCAACCTTCCCTTCGTGGCGAAGGTTGTTGAGAGTGTGGTGGCACGTCAGCTCCCCCGGTACCTGGAGGAAGCTACTTACCTCGATCCGTTCCAATCGGGCTTCAGGCCTGGACATAGCACTGAGACAGCATTGGTCGCGTTGGTTGATGATCTCTGGAGGGCTCGTGACAGAGGGTTCTCCTCTGTCCTGGTCCTATTAGATCTCTCGGCGGCTTTTGATACTATCGACCATAGTATCTTATTGCGACGGTTGGAGGGGTTGGGGATTGGTGGAACCGTCCTTCGATGGTTCTCCTCCTTCCTCTCTGACCGTTCGCAATTCGTGTTGGCGGGGGGGGAGAGGTCCACCTCTAGGCCCCTGGTTTGTGGGGTGCCTCAGGGGTCGGTCCTCTCTCCCCTCCTGTTCAACATTTACATGAAGCCGCTGGGCGAGATCATCCGTGGTCTTGGAGTGAGGTGTCATCTGTATGCAGATGACACTCAGCTGTACATCTCCACTCCGGACCACCCCAACGATGCTGTGGGGGCTATGTCTAGGTGCCTGGAGGCCGTGCGGGACTGGATGGGCGGGAACAGGCTTCGGCTCAACCCATCCAAGACCGAGTGGCTGTGGTTTCCGGCGCCCCGATATAGCCAGCTGACACCTTCGCTGGCTATTGGGGGGGAAGTTCTGCCCCCCACAGAGAGGGCTCGCAACCTGGTGTCCTCCTGGATGTACGGCTGTCACTTGAACATCACATCGCGGCCCTCTCCAGGGGGGCGTTTCATCAGATCCGTCGGATCTACCGGTTGCGGCCCTTCCTGGATCGGGACGCCTTGCGCACGGTCACTCAGGCCCTTGTCACCTCTCGCCTGGACTATTGTAATGCCCTCTACATGGGGCTCCCTGCGGGGAGCATCCGGAGACTCCAGTTGGTGCAAAATGCAGCCGCGCGGGTGATCATGGGGGCGTCACGTAGCGCCCATGTGACGCCTCTCCTGCGCGAGCTGCATTGGTTGCCGGTGGCTCTCCGGGTTCGCTTCAAGGTTCTAGTTTTGACCTTTAGGGCGACCCATGGCATGGGACCAGGTTACCTTCAGGACCGCATTCTGCCAACGTTCTCCAACAGGCCGGTGCGTTCCCACAGGGAGGGTCTGCTCCGGGTGCCGTCGGCCGCTATGTGTCGTCTGGCGGCGCCAAGGAGTAGGGCCTTCTCTGTGGGTGCCCCCGCCCTCTGGAATATTCTGCCACCGGAACTTCGTACCGGCACGGACCTGAGGGCCTTCAGGCGCGCGTTGAAGACCTGGCTCTTTGAGCAGGCCGGCCTGGGCTGAGATAATGATTTTAAATTTGGTCTCCATTTTTAATTTTAAATTGGGTTTTAAGGGTGGGGGGGGTTCTTAGTCTTATTACGCAGCCGATTTAAATTTAATATTTTTTAACTTTTGTATTTTCTGTGGGGTTTTTAGATGAGCTGTTCACCGCCCTGAGTCCCTTGGGAGAAGGGCGGTATATAAATGGAATAAATAAATAAATAAATAAATAAATAATAACTCAGAAGGTGGGATAGAAGTTGCGGCAAAAAAGGAATCATAACAAACCTTTTCCATGCTCATTATGATTGATCAAAGTCCCAGCTAGACTGCAATAGATTGAATCAGCAGAAGGATACTTGTTGTGTATAACCATAAAACATCACTACGTTTTGAATTACTCTCCTTTATTAGTTCTTCTTTGATAATGTTTCTATAATTTCCAAATTAAAAAAAAAAATCAAAGGAAATTTGTGGGATTAATTGTTCTGATTAATGATGCTCAAGGTGTTATGACATATTCAACTCATACTTAATTGGTGAAAGTGAAGATCAGTACGTGCAACCTGACCTTGGCTGCTGGAGCAGGGAGTTTGCTTCATGTAGAGCCAGGAATGTGGTCTTATCTGGAACAAAGAAGTAACGGAATGAACTGATTTTAATGAACTGACTTTGTGTTATTATTGCTTGGCTGAGAATTGTGTAACCTTGCTTTTTCTAAATAAAAGAGTGCTTTGGACTTCGGTTCGGGGCATTTCATCTCGAGGAAAACCCTGTTTCCATGTCTCATGATTTGCCGGGTTAACCATTTAATTGCCTCAAGTGGTGACTCCGACGTGATTCTTAAGGGATACGTCCGCTTTGTCCCCATCCTTCGCCAGGCATTGGCTTAAGCGCTTTCATCAGGTACACGGCTGGACCGCGTCTGATTCATCGTAAGTATGGGGAATGATCTATCTCAGGCTCAAGAAGAGCACGTCAGGGAATTGAAAGAGATAGTTAAGCGAAATTACTTTCAGTTTAACTCAGCTGGGAAAGCCCGGCAAGTTAAGGGAAAAGAGATCAAAGAACTTTTGAAATATGTATGGGAACATATGTCATATTACCCTTTGTCAGGCAGCACAAAAGTGTCTACATGGAGGAAGATAGGCGAGGATTTGCATAATGCGCCTCGCGCCCCTGCACCCATACTTTGTACATGGCGTTCCTTGATTGAAGCACTGCAAATTCAAAATAATCCTTTGTTACAACCCCCTCCTGATCCTGTCATTCACCCACCTCCCTATCAACCGGTTCTTGTTCAGCCAGCTGATACCACAGCGGTTCGTAATCATGGGCTGCTGCTCCCTCCTTCTGCCCCTGCTCTTAGCGAGCTCTCGCTAGCCCCTCGCGGAGTGAAGAATGCGGTGGATGCTGGATTTGAAAAGGCAATGGAGAATGGGGAGCTGTCTCCGGAGGAATTGATCAACCTTCCGGTCTCAGCTTTTCCTGTTGTTGTAGAAATGGATGGAGTAGGGAATCAGGAACGTGTTTGGCGTCCTTTAGAATTAAGAACTCTCAGGGAAATTACCACAGCAGTAAAAGATTATGGGTTAAAAAGTAAATATACAACTGCCTTGCTGGAAGCTTTGGCATTTGGTCGAATGATGATACCGGAGGATTGGAAAGCTTTAGCCAGAATGATTTTGTCCTCTGGTCAATATATTGTTTGGGATTTTCAGTATCGGCAGCAGGCATTAGCCAGAGGGACAGGACAAATAACACCTGATCAGTTATATGGCACAGGTCAGTTCAACACGGTTGAGTCACAACGAGATAATCTGGCAGATCAAGTCTTCCCTATGATTAACCTTTGTGTGTTGGCTGCGTTTACTAAAGTAGATGAGGCTGGGGGTAGTTCCATTCGCAGTTTTGTTACCATCAAGCAGGGAAATGCCGAGCCATATCAGGATTTTATTACTAAATTGAAAACTGCAATTGAAAGATCGGTAGATAATGATATGGCAGCTGCAGAATTACTCCAAAAATTAGCCGTAGAAAATGCTAATGCAGACTGTAAGGCTATTCTAAAGCCTTTAATAGCTACAGGACAGAAGGAAATTGCGCAAATGATTGAAGCTTGTGCTGCTGTAGGAAGCCAGCTCCACCAATACACATATAATTTTGGCAGAAGTTCGCTGCTCTTTTCCTCTCCCAGATGCTTTGACCTTATTTGTGGATGGAGGAAAAACATATGGTGCGTGCGTATGGAAACTAAACGAGAAGTGGCATACGAAAATTACCCCCCCTCAAAAATCAGCTCAACGAGCAGAATTGGCCGCTGCTATGTTGGCTTTTCAAACTTTTCCTGACACGCCATTTAATCTATTTGTGGATAGTCAATATGTTTACAACTTAACTATATGCCTCACAGGGGCATATGTATCCCCAGGAACGGAGGAAGGGCTACTTGCTCTTTTCTTATCTTACCAACAAATTTTAGAGCAGCGTAAATGTCCTTATTTTGTTGGGCATATGCGTAGTCATTCCCATCTTCCTGGAATCCTTGCTGAAGGAAACCAGCGAGCTGATGCCTCCACACGCGTGGAGCACTTACATTTATCTAAAACAACTCCGTGGGACAGCCATTCTTACTTCCATCAAGGGGCAAAAGCCCTTATCAAACAATTTGGCCTCTCAGCTACAGAAGCTGCTGCAATTGTCCAGCAATGTCCTACCTGCAGTAAAATTGCTACAGCTATACCCATGGGAGTGAACCCTAGGGGTTTGCACCGTAATGCCCTTTGGCAAATGGATGTCACGCAGTATCCCTCTTTTGCCCCGTGGAAATATCTACATGTTAGTATTGACACATTTTCTGGGTTTATTATGGCTACCCCACAAAGGGGGGAGACTGTTAAGCATGTCATTAATCATTGTCTCCACACTTTTGCCTCCTCAGGGCCACCTAAGGAGCTAAAAACAGATAATGGTCCTGCCTATACTAGTTCAAACTTTGCTCAATTTGTGATCGTTGGTCAATTTGTCATAAATTTGGCATTCCCTATAACTCGCAAGGACAGGCTATTTGCGAGCGAGCAAATGGCACTTTAAAACGCATGCTCGACAAATTTAAACAACAGCAAAGGGGGAATTCCCCGGGACTTCCGGGTATACAAGACACTCTCAATATTGCTTTATATTCTTTAAATTTTCTAACTCCCACCGGCTCGCCTCCAGCTACAGCGGCAGACCGGTTTTTCCCTTCTTCTGTTTCTTCTACAGAAAATCGCCCTCTGGTCTGGGCTCGGTTTCTCCCAGACCCTACGTGGTGCGGCCCATTTAAACTTATTACGTGGGGCCGCGGATATGCTGCAGTGGAAAATGAAAATGGTGTTCGGTGGGTGCCTGGTCGCTGCCTTCGTCCATATATGTGTGACCAGCAACCTCGGAGGTCCGAACAAGAGAGCGGACCTGGGAGTTTGGGAGCAGAACACCTTGGTAAATGATGCAGCTCAGATGGCTTCTATGCTTAACAGAACGAACTGCTGGATTTGTTTGCATTTACCAACGGGAGGTCATGGCGGATTAGTCTTGGAAGGTGTCCCTTTGAATCTGACTTCAATAGCCTCCCATGCAACCTTTAAAGGAACTTTTTCAGATTTACTGTCGGACGACCCTTTCAACAAGTCGGTGACTGCTCTTAGTCACCGTCTCCATGAAGAAGCGGATGTTTGTTTTAAAATAGTGAACCAGACAGGTGGGATCTTTCTGGGGGACTATCCTCGATGTAGACGAACAGTAACTATTAATGCAAAGAATCTTTCCTGGCCAGGGAAAACTCCACAAGGAGATGATGCCACGTTTGGATGGACTAACATGAATTCAGACCTTCAATGCCGACGGACGGTATTTAATTGCACCCTGGACAGAAATTGTGTTCAACACAATTTAACTTGTGCTAAAGGAGACCCTATTGACCCAACCAACGAACACCCGGCAAATGCTAATGCTACTCATTGTTTTACTAGCAAATTTATGCCTTCTTCTATGTGTCAGATAATTGGTATGATTATTGAGCAAGCAAATGCTTCTGCTGTAGAGAACCGTAGTCTCCCCTTATTTGTGGGAGAAGTTTGGTGGTTATGTGGGCACAATGCATATGCTGTCATTCCGAGTGGTTGGTATGGCACTTGTACGCTTGGTTGGCTTACACCTGCTGTTTGGATTCGGGACGCATTTCCGACAGGGTTACGTATCCGCAATAAACGAGGAACCGACGACCTAGATTCCGGTTTAACAAAGGGGGGCAGTTGGTCGACTCAATTAGCCAGGAGTTTATTTCCCAGTTTGGGGGTGGCTATGAATTATCGGGATTTACACCTATTGAATAATTGGACTACACAAATGTTTAATCTAACTATTAAGGCTTTAAAAGATATTAATGAAGAGCTTCAGCAGATTAGATTGGTTTCTTTACAGAATCGCTATGCTTTGGATTACCTTTTAGCCTCTAAAGGAGGCGTCTGTGCCTTGGTGGGTGCGGTTTGTTGTACCTATGTGACAGACCACGGGCCCAATCTCACTTTTACTATTGATGCCATGGAAAATTTGATTGCTCAGAATCCTTTGGTAGGGACTGGTTCTGGTACCGTAGACATATGGGGAGCCATGTGGTCCTGGCTGCCGGATGGGTCTTGGATCCGAAGGATGGCTATATCGATCATCTTGATACTGGTTGCTCTGGTAAGTGTCTGTTGCTGTATTCAGTGCTTGCCTTCTTTGATAGCCATGGTAAGAGGTTTATTTCAACAAACGCAAGAAATACATGTTACTACTTATTATGCTCGTGATGGTTATGAAATAGAAAAGGGGGAGATGTGGGATTAATTGTTCTGATTAATGATGCTCAAGGTGTTATGACATATTCAACTCATACTTAATTGGTGAAAGTGAAGATCAGTACGTGCAACCTGACCTTGGCTGCTGGAGCAGGGAGTTTGCTTCATGTAGAGCCAGGAATGTGGTCTTATCTGGAACAAAGAAGTAACGGAATGAACTGATTTTAATGAACTGACTTTGTGTTATTATTGCTTGGCTGAGAATTGTGTAACCTTGCTTTTTCTAAATAAAAGAGTGCTTTGGACTTCGGTTCGGGGCATTTCATCTCGAGGAAAACCCTGTTTCCATGTCTCATGATTTGCCGGGTTAACCATTTAATTGCCTCAGAAATTCCTAGGGAGAAGAAATTCAGAATGTTAAAATGAATATACAGATGGTGCTCCACTGATTATTACATTTGGGACCAAAATTTTATCACTGAGCCAAACAATTGTTAAATGAGATGCCCATGTGACCTCCTTGTTCAATGACGACTATCACAGCTCTCCCAGTTGCAGTGGTTTAGTGACTGCATGGGTCATTAACTGGATAAAGTGAAAGGGGTTTATGATGATTTGATGCTTTTAGCTCAATATGGCCAGCAGGGGAAGGCCTTCTCATCACGACTCCTTACTGCCAACTCGCTACTGCCATCTCTTTACATGACATCTCAGCACCATAAATTTGCTGCAGGACAACTCACTGCAGGTGCTTGGTTAAGAACTGGAAAGAAGGGAAAGTGGGCTGTCAGAGGAGGGTGATGATGGGTAAGGCTACATTGGATGGGAAGCGAGTGGAGTAGGGTGTAGCATTTTTGTCCTTTTTGCTTATCAGAAGCTGGCAGTGAAGATCATAAATGGTGATCGTATGACCACAGGATGCTGCAATGTCATAATTCTGAGCCAATTGCCCAAATTATGATTGTGTCACCGCAGGGCCATGGCAGTGGCCATAACTACAAGGACCTATTGGAAATTCCCATTATTCAGCACCATTCTAACTTTAAATCATCACTTAGAAAGTGGTCTTCAAATAGGACTGTCTGTACTTGATTTATTTCTGGGAATGAAGATAACTTCTTGATAATTTACTTCCACCTATAGATACAAACTGCCTACTCCAGCAGACTCTAGGTGGCTTAGAAAAACAAACACACGATGTCTACATGGTAAACACATAAAATAACACTGACAGTGCAAACTAAATGACCATCGCTTCATGGCTTAATCCCTCTGATCCTAATCCAACAAACAGTACTGTTTGATTTCTTATGGTTTCCCAGTTACTGGAATAAAGGATTTAAATAATGCCTGTTAAATAATACATTAATACAATCTTTTCTATTAGGCAATGAAATATTAACTAATGCGCTTTTTAAAAAAAGAAAAGAAATTCATAATGCTTCACAGGTAGTTTTCAAATGCATTTAAAAATCCCCAATTTTTTTTTTAAAAAAAGCCCATCAACAAAAATGAAATACTAATAGAGATAATGCCATAGAGCAACATGATTAAAAGAAGCACTAAAATTCTCAGTACTAAGCAACAATATTTTTATCTAGCTGGATTAGGCTACTTTCAAATACAGTTGTTCTAAAATGTTCTCCTTTTTCTCTGGACACATCCTTCTGTAACATTGAAGAGCACGTGTGATAATTGAAGAGCACGTGTGATAAACTTCCCCAGCTTCAGTTTCTGCTTGGAGCAGTCAATCCTATAAAAGTTATTGTGTGATTTAATACTGCTGACAGTGAACAATACGATGCTTTGGCAATAAGACACTAAATTCTTTTGAGTTCTTAGAATGTTAATGTAGGGATATAAGCAAGCCTTCTTGTCCTGAACTCATTGTTCATATTAATTATTTCCTACATTGTTCTGGAGAATTTATGGGTACAAATGCTTAGAAAGACATGTTCTTATTAGAAAATAGGATAATGAATATATCTCTGGACATATTCTTCCAATGCAGGATGAAGGAGAACTTACAAAAAACTATTTAATTTTTATTAAATAAAATTTGTATTAAAAAAAATTATATAATAAAATGTTGTTTTATAAACTAAATAAAACTCCTCAAATGTTTCTAAATTATTACTGATTTAACAATGCATTTCTACATTTGCTTGTAATTCCTGTTGAACTCGGTGGATGATTTTTGAATCGACATGATCAGATAGCACTGCCAGTCTCCATCTTACATTAAAGCAAATATTTTACGGCTTTTCTATACCTGCTAGTCCTTCCTGTTTGAAAAAACCTCTTTGGAAGATCATCTGCTTTGCATACTGAAATATCAGACACTAGTGTAGCTGCAGCCTAGAGAAAAAAATAGCACAGATAAGGCACTTACTACTTACATCCTTGGATCTATTCAATAATGTGAATCATGTGCAATTATAGCATTTCACCAAGGATTTCTTCTTCATTTCCCCCCAATATCCATTTATTGTAATCTCAACATTACCAAGAACACCTGCAAAATTGCAGAAGACATGTTTGTCCAAGGAGTGGAAATAAAAATTATATCATCCTGACTAGAACTTCCATAATTTTTAAGAAATATATTTAAAGTGTTCCATGTTGGGGAAAATAAATTTTAAATAATACACTGCTGTAAAATAATTTTCTTTATTTTTTTTTTTAAACTAAACATTCCAGAAATCAACATTTATCAAATTCTTTTTGAGAAGATTCTGGATAAATAATATATGAATGGAGATATCCAATATCTCAAGATTTCTATAGAGACTTTTAGTTTGTTAGTTTTAGCATGTTTAATAAACCTCTTTAGTCTTTATAAGTAACATTATCATAAATCTGCCCATGCTTGGTTTGATGTATACAAGAGGAATTATTTCTGAATAAATATGTATAAACATTTGTTTATGTATAGCTATGTTAGGGCTGTGCAAATCCTTCAAAGGGGCACTTTCCAAAGAGACCCATCAGGTACTTTCCAAAGAGAACTATCATGCTGCCACCTCTTCTCAGTCTGAACTCTCAGAGACCTCATTCAACTGAACTGCCTTATTTCACAATATTGTGCTTACGTACATGCCTCTGTTCTTTAATATTGAGAAGCTTCCTTAAGCACTAATGTCAGATTTGCAGATACTGAAGAACAGTGCCAGAATATATGTTGTGATGGCAGGCACAGATGACCTACAGAAACATTCCATCCAGTTCCTCATGCGTTTTTTAAATGTGTGGATATTGTAGCAAAGTGAAAAAAATATATAATTGTATTAGCTTTGCAGGAAGTTTATTGTGTGGAATATATTTGGTATATACTTATTCAGAAGCAATACCAAATATGGATAAAAAGTTATTCCCTCCCTCCAAAATAGTCTCCCTTATGGTGCTTAGATTTACGGTAGTTATAAAATTAGATGAAAGAGATAAAGATGAATACCTGGTATTTTTTATGAGTGTATTTGTATGTACAAAAATATACTTATACTTTGCATAAATGCCATTAAACTGAAGTTCCCATGGAATCTGATAGTTCTGTCATAACTATCAACAAAACAAGCATCATAGTATCACACTGAGCTCTTCCACTTATGTATGTGACATTAAGATCCTTGTACAAAACGAACAGAGCTTGCCCCAAATGCGAGTAATTTGCCTCAAATACAAATACTTGTTTCATCATTTGTTTTCTTTGTCTATTCATGTTATTGCCTTTGACGATAAGAATTTTTCTTGCACAAAAGAACTGCAAAAATATTTTTCTCTTGTATCAAGACTAATGTTGTGCTATACCTTTTCCTCATGCACTATCCCATTATTCTCATTCCTGGTGGGACAGATCTCAATAATCCCATGTTTTAAAACTAAACTAGATTTATTTATTTATTTTTTATTTATTTATTTTTTATTTGTCAATCACTTACAAGATAACAGGTATAAGTATAAACATAGTTATAAATACATGAAATGGATACATTTAAGAAAAATAAAATAAGCAATAGGACAGGGACGGTAGGCACATTGGCGCACTTATGCACACCCCCTACAGACCTCTTAGGAAAAGGGTGAGGTCAATAGTAGACAGTCTAAGGTTAAAGTTTTGGGGTTTTGGGAAGAAACCACAGAGTCAGGTAGAGTATTCCAGACATTGACCACTCTGTTGCTGAAGTCATATTTCCTGCAATCGTTTGGTGCAGTTTACCTTGAGTTTGTATCTATTGTGTGCTCTTGTATTGTTGTAGTTGAAGCTGAAGTATTCATTGACAGATAGAACATTGCAATGTATGATTTTATATAATATACTTAGATCAGACCGAAGGTGGCGTAGTTCTAGGTTTTCTAGGTCTAGAATTTCAAGTCTGGTGGCATAAGGTATTCTACAATGAGTAGAGGAGTGGAAATCTCTTCTTGTGAAATATTTCTGGACTTTCTCAACTGTGTTAATATCAGATACTTAATGTAGGTTCCAAATTGATGAGCTGGTCTAGCAAATGTTTTGTATGATCTAGTTAGTAGTGTAATATTACCAAAGAAAAAGCTACGTAAGATTAGATGATTTAAGCAATCGTAGAGGTATTCTTGCTTTTAGGAATCATACATTTTATACAATATAATTTGTAATGGCTTTATTTTTCATACCTTCAGTTCATGAAGGTAAAACTGCAGGTAAATTATTTGGTTAGGCAGAAATAACCTCTTAAGGGACAAAGGAGGCTCTATACAATTTTTGTGTTAGTATCTTAGAACATAAATAGATAGCTAGACAGACAGGAAAACAAATATAGAGAGTTATTCTTACAAAATGAAATCTGGGCTTCTAAGATTGCATAACAAAGCAATTTTAATTTTATGTACAAAAAGATTTGTTGGAAGTTAAAACCCACTCCTCTCCTAGAGAAATGAAATATTTTAGGATATATTAAAAAGACAGAACGTTTCTATTTAAGACAGACAAGCTAGTGGTTTGCTTGTTTCTTGCAAAAGAAAACCTTGTTACCATTATTATCTCAGCAATTCTGAGAAATAACATTGTTGGTTTGTGTGTGTGTGGTGGGGTGACTTAAGTTTATTTATTTAGTAAATAAGCCAATTTCTTGAAGAACAAATTATTGGGGTGTGAAAAGGATAAAATAATTGCTGGACAGATTATGAACTTTCTGTATTATGACACAGAAAAGGGAAGATTCAGTTTTGAGTATACTTTAGAATTATCAAATAACTCATCATAAGATCATTTCTTATTTATGTCTTTTAAAAGTCTCTCACTATATTGATCAATTATCCAGAAAATAAAGTTTGTGAGAAAATTCACTCTTATGACCCTCTTATCCCTGCATAATTTTAGCAACAGAAACATGATGAATGATTTGTGGAGGCCTGAACATCAAAAGAGGTCTCCAAGGAAGGCATGCAGTCTGCATATTTTCCACATGAAAATAAGTTGATCAGTTAAGAACATTTAACCTTTGCCCTATCTAGTTTCTTATTAAGACAGGCATATGATGAAATATTAAATATCAGCCTTTCATATTTTAAGGAAAAGTGGTTTTGGCACATCCTTGAGAGACTGTGCTCATTAAACTGTTTATCATAATTTGTACCAAACCACAGAGTTACAAAAACAGAGAAAAAATAGAGGAGAATCACTAATACCATAGCAAAACGTGGACTCTCCACATCTAGAACAGTAGGAATAAATTCTGCAACCTTGGGATCTTAGAGACTCTTTTTTTACTTTCTTCTTGCATTTCATAAATATCCACATGAGGTCTGATACATGTGAGGTTGCTGGTTGTGATGCTGAGAGAATTCTCTCTTGGTTGCATTAAATAATATCTGGAAAGAATACTGAATACAGTACCAATTTAGTAGGATCAGAAATGGGATAGTGCTTGTGCTGCTTGGCCACTTTTGGAGAGAACAAAAAGTTAGCATAGACGTGGTCCCGCCCTGCCCACTCACTTCTTACCTGTGCACCATCCAACTGCCTGCGTTTGCTATTTTTCCTTTTTGTTTCCCCAACTATCAGCTGTTCTGCTGTACTAGGAGATTTAGATTAGCTAGAAAGCAGGAAATTGTTGGATTTCTTGCTTTCTAGCTAATCTAAAAGCAGACCTGAACCGCCGTTAGGATTGAAGCTTCTATTTTTCAGTGCAGACTCAGGTAGCAGATTGAAGAAAGATAGATCTCTGAGTGAATCTCTGATTCTGTGAGCAACTCAATCTTCCTGCCTGCTTTGCCTGATTTTGAGTAAAAGTTGCTCTTTTTAAATTAAAAAATCAATATTTACATAAATATTTATAATATTTATATACAAGCCATGCCCAGTCAGTCACATGACCAGCAAGCCATGCCCACCCAGTCACATGACCACCAAGCCACACCCACAAATTAGACCATGCCCACAGAACTAGTTGTTAAGAAATTTGAATATTACTCTGGCTGGAAATCAGAACAATAATGAATGTCTGCAGACAACCATGAAACATGGTATAGGTTCCTTGCAAGTTTAGGGCTGCATTTCTACAAATGGAGTTGAGGATTTGGTTAGGATCAATGGTATCCTCAATGTTGAGAAATGCAGGCATATACATATCCAACATGCCATATCATCAGGGAGGTGTGTGATTGAACTCACATTTATTTTGCAGCAGGACAGTCGCCCTAAAACATACATACAATGTCATTAAGAACTATCTTCAGTGTAAAGAAGAACAAGAAGTCTTGGAAGTGATGGTTTGGTCCCCAAAGAGCCCTGATCTCAAAATCACTAAGCCTGTTTTGGATTACACAAAGAAACGGAAGAATTTGAGGCAACCTACATCCACAGAAGATCTGTGGTTATTTCTCCAAGTTGCTTGGAATAACTTTGAGGGAATCTTCCCAAGTTCCTTCAGAACTGTGTGCAAGTGTACTTAGAAGAAGTGATGCTGTTTTGAAGGCAAAGGGAGATCACACCAAATATTGATTTGATTTAGATTTCTCTTCTATTCATTTGCTTTCCATTTTGTTAATTAATAAAAATAAATTATTAACACTTGTATTTCTGAAAGCATTCTCAATTTACAGCATTTTCCCACAATTGTCTAGAACTTTTGCATAGTGCTGTGTGCATGTGTGTGTAATTATAATAATCATTAAAACAGTTAAATATAATTAAAAATTATATACAATTGTATAAAAACAATGTCACCAAGATATTTTCAGAGCCATAAGAAGCAAACTGCTTCTTAAGAAGTTAAACATTTTTCCCAATATAATGGATGCAATTCAAGTGCGTGAATCACTTAGGTTTACATGGCATTCCATGTTATTTGCAGGTGTTCCTGGGTTCTATAGTGTCTTTTTGGATCCTATTGATTACAAAATGTCATCTAAAACAGGGGTCGCCAACCTTTTAGATCTCAGGGGCCATCAAACTCATAATTTTAAATCCCAGGGACCACCAACCAGTTCTGTGGGCATGGCCTAATTTGTGGGTGTGGCTTTGTGGTAATGTGACTGGCTGAGCATGGCTTATATGTAAATATTATAAATATTTATATAAATATTGAATTTTTTATTAAAAAGACCAATTTTTACCCAAAATCAGGCAAAGCAGGCAGGCAGATTGAGTTGCTCACAGAATCATTCAGTGTTCTATCTGCCATCGGCTATCTGAGTCTGTCACATAAAATTTGCTTGCTGTGAGTCTGCACTGAATAATAGAACCTTCAGTCCTAAGGGAAGTTTGGCTATGCTTAAAAGCAGAGACAAAGAACTAAAGACTAGCTAGAAAGCAAGAAATCCAACCATTTCCTGCTTCCTAGCTAATCTAAATCTCCCAGCACAGCAGAACAGCTGATGGTCAGGAAGAAAAAGGAAAAATAGCAATTTAGCAGGCAAGTTTGCCAGGTAAGGAGTGAGTGGGTGGGGAGTGTTCCGGCAGGCCATGTGGGCGGCTCAGCCTTGTGTTCCTGCACAGCCTGGATTAATTGCTTGGGGGGGGGGTGCTCTGGGGGTGACATTTCTCTGCAGCCCACCAAAAGTTTCTTGCAGCCCACCAGTGGGCCGTGGCCCACCGGTTGGCGACCACTGATCTAAAAGGACCCAAGAGAGGGTCTTCTTTATCACTGCCCCTCTCCCTTGAAACAGCATCTTAGCAGAGATTTGTATGGCCTTCACCTTGCCCAAAACTATTAAAACTACATGAAGACATGAGAGCATTAGGTAAGATTTGTTAAACTACAAGTTTAAGTAGGATAAAGAAAAAATCATACAGTACCTTGGATCTATTTCAATTAAATCAGATTTGTTTTTCTCCTTGTTCCTGAGACCAATCATTTATTTGTCCTAGTATTCTTTTAGGGAAGGGATTCTTTAAATGCACCTCCTTCACCTCCTGAAAATAATAGTGAGTTAAATTAACAAATATTGTGACAGGGTATAAAGTAGTACAGGTATTCCTGAACTTATGACCATAATAGAGCTCAAAATATCTGTTGTTGAAAAATTTGTTAAGTGAGTTTTGCCCCTTTCTTGTCACTGTTAAGTGAATCACTGCAATTGATAAGCTAGTAACTGGTTATTAAGTGAATCTGGCTTCCCCATTGACTTTTCTTGTCAGAAAGTCTCAAAAGGTGATCACATGACCTTGGGGCACAGCAACAATCATAAGTATGAACCAGTTGCCAAGCTTCTGAAATTTTATCACACAATCATGGGGATGCTGCAAAGATCGTAACTGTGATGACCCAGAGTATCTCAGAAATATAACAAAATCCAAAACGTAACTAGAAGTTCTTTAATGCTTTCAACTTGGCTTCACTGTTTAATTGTTCACAGTGGAGGAGTCAAAACAACATTCCAAAGGCAAGAAACACAATTCACATTCAAAGAGCCGATAACGAAAGAAAAGCCAAAAACAAACCACATTGAATAAAGTTCCTCGACAGACCAGGATAGATAATTGCTAACTTCAGGAAGATAACCAGGGACAATCCGTTGGAAGAACGCCAATCAAGATAAACCTTCTTTAGAAATAAAACACTAATTTGTCTCCAGCATCTATTAGCATGCAGGCCCAAACTCTTATGCAAATCTTACACCTGCAACCCATGAAGAGCATCATGGCCCTCTCCTCCCAAGTAGACCATGTTTTACCCTGATCCTCTCCTCCCTGCATGCCCTACGATGGATAGGGGATGCTCAGCTGGCCTCTGGCCTTCCCCAGCCTCCTTCACCACCTCTGGAGCCACACTTCCACTCCTTGTTGGCTGTTCCTCCTCTTCCTCAGAGTCAGTCTCCACCAGGGGCATGACACTATCCCTCCCTGCAAGGCCCCTCCCCCAGGACAAAGCAGATGAGGATGTTGAGGAAACCAAGCGTGGAAGTCATGGACCAAACTAGGAGCATGAACGTCTGTGGCATCGACCCAGGTGAAGTCCTCTGGTCCATAACCTTTCCATGCCACCAAATACTGAAATCGGCCCTGCAACTGGCGTGAATCTCGAATGCTATCCACTTCATACTCCAGCTCTCCCTGAGGTGCTACTGGGCCTGGCAGTGGTGGAACTGATCTAAGTGGGCTGTCAGCTGATACAGGGACTAACAGGGAATGATGAAAAACAGGATGGATATGCATGGTCCATGGCAGGAGAGATGAAAAGCCACAGGATTGATTACCGCCTTGACCAGAAAAGGTCCCAAGTAATGTGTTTGAGCTTTTTTTATGGCCACGTCGTCGGTAAATATTGAGTAGAAAGCCACATCCGATTGCCTACTGCTTAGGGCAGAATATCATGATGATGTCAGTCTGTAAACCATTTGTAGTCCTCCTTGGCTCTCTCTAGTTGGTCTCAGACCATGTGATTCACAGCTTTTAATTCACATGTCCTGAACGAAGGGGCCGACCATCAATCGTCTCCACCATTACTGGTGGGGACACCTGTTGCTGGAGAATGAACCACTGCTTGACAAAATGAGCATCCATGAAATTGGCCGTGGCCCCTGAGTTGACCAAGGCTTGGATCTCCACTACCAGGCAGTGACCAGGCACAAACACACTTGCTGTCAGCACAAGATGCTTCACCAATGATTGGGGCAGAGATGTTGAAGATGTCAAAGATGGAGAGGATGGCAAGGATGGTGAAGATGGTGGGCCTAGGGGCTTTGAAAGCCAATCTACGCCATAAGCCGGGCAATACTTTTTTCCACCATCACTGATGTTCCTGCTGTGGATGTCTTAACAGAACACTTGGCTGCAAAATGACCTCAATTGCCACAATAGAGGCATAACCCATCACGCTGCCACCTATCCCTTTCTACTTGGGTCAGGCGAGGGCTCATCCAAAGGCACTTCCACCAGTGGCGCTGTCTTGCTGGGAACAGATGCAGTCTCCGTCCATCATTGCACCCTTCACTGCTGAAGCCTAGCATTGATACGAAGACACATGCATGAGCTCCTGAAGGGTGAGAGAGCATTCAGTGCACGCCAACTCATCCAGGAGCTCCGATGACAAACCCTCCTGGTACTGGTCTAACAGTGCTTCCGCATTCCATTGTACATCCTGGGCGACCACCTGAAAGCTAGCAATATAATCCATGAGCGAGCCACGCTCTTGCTTCACCTCTCTCAAATGTCTGTTTGCTGTTTGGCTCCAAGCAGGGTCCTCAAACATGGCCTGATAGCAAAACTCCGCATAATTGTCAACACCTGGTTGGGCTGGGTCAACAGCGGCATCACCCAATGTGCTGCAGATTAAAAACCCCACCTTATCCCAGTCAGTGGAGAAGTCCTCAGGCCAAAGGGTCATATAAAGCTGGCACTGCCCAAAAAATGCTGGAAATTGGGCCAGTAATCCATCAAATTTATCTGGCACTGCTACCGGGCATTTATGGAGGGGCCGGACAGCTTGCATCTCCGCAACGTGTGCAGTAAAAAGAGCCATTTGCTGGCTTAACTAGGTGATCTCTGCTCTGAGCTAATCCATGGTAACCCCACAAAAAGCAGAAACAAGTTGAAGGGGTGGCTGGAGACAAAATGTGATGACTCAGAGTATCTCAGAAATATAACAAAATCCAAAACGTAACTAAAAGTCCTTTAATGCCTTCAACTTTGCTTCACTGTTTAATTGTTCACAGTGGAGGAGTCAAAATAACATTTCAAAGGCAAGAAACACAGTTCGCATTCAAAGAGCCGATAACAAAGCAAAAGCCAAAAACCAACCGCATTGAATGAAGTTCCTCGACAGACCAGGATATATAATCTTACACCTGCAACCCATGAAGAGGATCATGGCCCTCTCCTCCTGAGTAGACCACGTTTACCCTGATCCTCTTCTCCCTGCATGCCCTAGGATAGATAGGGGATGGGCCCGGGTCCTCCTCTGACTGCTCAGCCAGCCTCTGCCCTTCCCCAGGCTCCTCAACCACGTGTGGAGCCACACTTCCACTCCCTGTTGGCTGTTCCTCCTCTTCCTCAGAGTCAATCTCCACCAGGGGCATGACAGTAACTCTGAAAAGTGGTCATAAATTACCTTTTTCATTGCCATTGAAACTTTGAATAGTCACTAAATGAACTGTTGAAAGTCGAGAACAACCTGTATTTATAAGAGAGCATTTTTACAAACAAACCAGGTAACTCAGTTCTCCAGCTCAAATTTGCTCGAATAATTTCACTAAACAAACATGCTCATTTCAAGAAGCAATATTTCTAACTTTTTATTAGGAATGAGAATTAACAAGACAGGAACCCACAAGAAGAAGAAGTAGATTTGTTAAATGTCAATTGATTTATGTTTTTTGTCTTGTTCAAATACAAGCCAAAGTTTATTAAGTAAAACAAATAGTATGGACAAATTCTCAACAATACATGAGTCATTAACTTTTACAACTTGCTTAGAGATAATATTTTATGGCTGCTTTTAAAGTATTCAAGTACTTGAACAAACAATCTCTCCTGTTTATTTAGCCTAAGTTTGAATTACAGTGATCTGTTGAGATATTTGGAGATGAGATTTCGGAAGACAAGGAAAATTGAATTCTTGTCATATCTACTCTAATCTTTTGTCCGAAGCTCTAAAGGATAACAGCAAAGTTATTCATTGTACTGCTGCCAATGTTTACAAATCCAACACAGATTTCTAGCTACCTTGTAAATCGTGTATTGGCATTCTTCCTAGTTAGCTGTGCTAAGCTGGCATTTACAGCAGTCAAGATATATAGATATAAGAAATGCAAGTAAAAATAAATTGTATATTTTTAAAATCAACTTTCCAATCACAGCAACACAGACATTGCAATTTATTTGTTTAGAAATATCTGGCCTTTTTAAAAGAATGTTTCCTTGCAGGAGGAGGATTTTTCAGTCTTTGATATCACTTCTATAATGAATTCCTTGTTGTGTGAATAAAATCATCATAAAGTAATTAAAGAAATGTCACATCCATATGATAAATAGCCAGAAATACCAGAATATCAAATAAGGATTTAAGATAATATGTCAGGCTAAGGAATATTTATATATTATATAATTTTTATGCATGCATTTGCATAAGACTTAATATTAGTGGAGAAGATAGTTAAATATTTATCTAGATTCTGTTTTGTGAATATGTGAACACTTTTTATGGTTACCGTATCAATTCAGTAAAACTGGATTTCATAAAATACATTTAATGTATTTTGATTTTACTGCTACTTTGATATATTGATAAAACTTTGATTTATCTGTTATTTTTGCTTCTAAATTTTGTATGCATTGTTCTTGCATTGATTATACATTAGCTGTAACATTTATGTACATAATCTTCTTTAGATCCAAGATGAGATATATCTTTGAGTCCAAGAACTGTGCCCAAACTTTCAAGAATTATGAACCCAAATGATTAATTATATCCAGTACACATTAGTATGGGACAAACACATCAGATCATATTTATTAAAATTAATCATGATTTCATTTGTCAAGTAGCCATAGACTGTACTACACAGATATAACTTATATGCTGAAAAGCTGAATTGGGATACAGGATAGATATGTACCACGTAAAATTCCTCTGGTTATGGTGATTTCTCTCTTTGATGGTCTGAATTGCTTAGAATTGGTTTAGTAAATCACCTTTTTTATTAATAAATTTATTAATTTATTAATAATTCCTTATCTTCTTGGATATAGAATTGTATTTGTGTAGATTAGCAGAGACTTTTGATTCTGATTTTGTAATCGTTAGGATACAGATTTGTATGTGAATTAGCAGAAATATTTAAGTCTACTTTTTAATTTATTAGTACAATGGATTGTTGAAATAAATATCAGTTCCAAGTGGGGAAAAAGACACATGGAGGCTATTTGGAAAGATGGTTTAATGGTGGACAGGATCACATACCTGGGACTCCTGGGTGAAAAAGGTGATCACATGCTTCAAGATGTTGGGTGAAGAAAAAATAAGTGAGAGATGCTGAGAGTGCCTGAGTTTTATACCCTCTGTTGGGCCCCACCTGAGTGTTTCCTGTTCCTGTGTAAGAAATGTATCCCACTGGCTGTCAGACTCCCAAGGGGCGGTGGTCTTAGCTAACTTTGTAGGCTTTGTCTGTGTCCCAGGCTTGTTTGAGTGCTGGTTGATGTAATCTTCCTAGGTGCCATGTGGTGAGATGGGTAGATCCTACCTTTCTTATGCAGAATAGCCTGGCTCAGGCCTCAATAGCCCATTAACAAAGGTAGGAGGGCTAAGTCTCTGAGTTTTTATTTCTCTTTTAGGGGAAATATTCTGTCTTTTTAGTACATCCTAAAATATTTCATTTTTTTTTTAGGAAAGGGGTGAGTGATAACTTCCAACAGGATCTTAACAGATTGGCTAAGAAAAATATAGAATAAACTATATTAGCAACTATAAGTTATATTATTTATATGTTACATAATGTTATATGCAATCATTGATCTGCCAATGATGGTTTATATATTCATCTACTACAAGGGCACCATCTGGGAATTCTAGGGGAATTGTGACTTATTGAGATTGCTCTGTATTTAATATCCCTGTGTCCAATTTTTCTTCTTTATAGCTTTGTTTTTTATAGTTTTTAGTTTTGTTTTTATTTTAGTTGTATGGTATTTATTAACTTATTTTTTAACTTTGTTGTTTGCCACCTAAAATCACCTTTTTGTGTGAGATGCATGACTATACAGGACTGGGACAGGAGGGAGGTGTCCCTCTGGGATGTGCCCAGCCAGGTTTCAGGTTTTTCATCAGCCGAGGGCCCAGGGGAGGGGTGGAGGTTTGCGGTAATTATTCGGGAGGATCTGGGACCTAGGGAATCCACTGTTCTTCAGATGACCGGATATGAGTCCCTTTTTGTAAAGTATGGTTCCGGGGTTCAGATGGGCCTGTTGATCACATACCTGGCTCCCTGCTATGTGGCATCGGCTCTGCCTGAGCTCCTCAAGGTCATAGCTGGCCTGGCGGTTGAGACCCCCAGGCTGATGGTCATGGGGGATTTCAACCTGCCTTCGGCTGGTGGGGCCTCGGGGATTGCTCAGGAGTTCTTGGCTTCCATGACAGCCTTGGGCCTGACCCAATTAATTAGGGAACCCACTCACATTGGGGGTCACATCCTGGATCAAATTTTTGTCTCTGGACAGTGACAGGATGATCTTGGTGTTGGGGACGTTTTTGTTGAGCCCTTGTCATGGTCAGATCATTCGCTCCTTTGGCTGGACTTCCAGGCCGCTCCTCCCCATCACAGGGAGGCGGACCAAATACGTTGGTACCGCCCTAGGTGCCTGATGGATCCAGATAGGTTCCTGATGGAGCTTGGGCCATGTCCTGACATTCGAACACACGACTCAGTTGAGGACCTGGTCGCCACCTGGGATAGGGTGGAGGCTGGGGCCCTAGACCGGGTCGTGCCCTTGCGGCCTCTGACCTGGCGCCGCTCTCACTCAGCCCCTTGGTTTTCTGGGGAGCTGAGGGAGATGAAGCGCTGGAAAAGACGCCTGGAGAGTATTTGGAGGACTACTCGCTCCGGACCCGACCGAACACTATTACGGTCTTATATTAAGACCTATTTAGTGGCGATAAGGGTGGCAAAGCGTTCTTACTTTTCCACCCTTATTGCGTCTGCAGGAAACTGCCCGGCCGCCCTGTTTAGAGTGACCCGCTCCCTCCTGGAAGGGGGAGCGCGGGAGGACCCCTTGCAGAGATGGGCTGAGGACTTTTCGAATTTCCTGGTGGATAAAATCACTCAGATCCGGGATGGGTTGGACTCTGAATGGGCAACTCTGGGTGGGGGGTCGAGGGTGGAATTTGAGGCAGTCATTTGGGAGGAGTTTGATCCTATGACCCCCGAAGACGTGGACAGGTTGCTGCGGGGGCTGAATGCTACCACATGTTTATTGGACCCGTGTCCCTCCTGGCTGGTGTTGGCCACCTGGGAGGTGACACGGGGTTGGTTTCAGGGTATTATTAACGCTTCCTTGAGTGAGGGATATCTGCCCGCCGCCTTGAAAGAGGCGGTGGTGAGACCCCTTCTCAAGAAACCATCCCTGGACCCAACTTCGTTATCTAATTATCGTCCCGTCTCCAACCTTCGTTTTGTGGCGAAGGTTGTTGAGAGTGTGCTGGCACGACAGCTTCCCCAGCACCTGGATGAAGCTGTCTATTTGGATCCACGCCAATCAGGCTTCAGGCCCGGACACAGCACAGACACGGCATTGGTCACATTGGTGGATAATCTCTGGAGGGCCCGTGACAGAGGTTATTCCTCTGTCTGGTCCTATTAGATCTCTCGGCGGCTTTCGATACTGTCGACCACAGTATCTTATTGCGGCGGCTGGGGGGGTTGGGAGTGGGAGGCACTGTTATGCAGTGGTTCTCCTCCTTCCTCTCTGACCGTTCGCAATTCATGTTGGCAGGGGGGCAGAGGTCGGCCCTGAGCCCCCTGATTTGCGGGGTGCCTCAGGGGTCGGGGCTCTTGTCCCTTCTGTTCAACATTTATATGAAGCCGCTGGGTGAGATCATCCGTGGCTTTGGGGTAGAGTTCCATCAGTACGCTGATGATACTCAGCTGTACATCTCTACCCCGGGCCATCCCGATGAAGCCGTCGAAGTGATGACCCGGTGCCTGGAGGCCGTGCGGTGTTGGATGGGGCGGAACAGACTTCAGCTCAACTCATCTAAGACTGAGTGGCTGTGCTTCCCGGCACCCCGGTACAGCCAACTGGTTCCATTGCTGGCTGTGTGGGGGGGGGAACTCTTGCCCCCACAGAGAGAGCCCGCGAATCTGGGTGTCCTCCTCCTGGATGTGCGGCTGTCATTCGAAAACCATGTGGCGGCCGTTGCCAGGGGGGCTTTTGGCTGGGTCCGTAGGATCTACCAGTTGCGGCCCTTTCTGGATCGGGATGCGTTTTGCACAGTCACCTCCGCCCTGATGACCTCCCGCCTAGACTATGCCCATGCTCTCTACATGGGGCTGCCTCTACATGAGGCTCCAGCTGGTGCAGAATGCGGCTGCACAGGTGGTGATGGGGGCTCCTCGGGGCTCCCATGTTACGCCACTTCTGCGCGAGCTGCATTGGCTTCTTGTGGCCCTCCGGGTGTGCTTCAAGTTCTCAGTTATCATCTTTAAAGCGCTCCATGGCTCGGGGCCAGAATATCTGCGAGACTGCCTCCTGCCATTATTGGCCTCCCGCCGACCGATATGCTCCCATAGAGTCGGCCTCCTTGGGGTGTCACCGGCTGGACAGCTGGCAACCCCGAGGATGCGGGCCTTCTCATTGGGGGCACCCCCTCTCTGGAACGAATTACCCCCGGAGATGAGGACCATCCCTGATCTCATGACCTTCCGTCGTGCGTTGAAAACTTATTTATTTCAGCAAGCCAGTCTGGCCTAGGGGTTTTTAAATTTTTAATCTGGTTTTAATCTTTCTTAATCCCCTTATTTTAATCTTTGTAAGAGCCAATATATTTAATTCTTTTAATTTTTAAATATTGTATATTTGTTTTATATGTGCATTTTATTCTGGCTGTTCACCGCCCCGAATCCCTTTGGGAGAGGGGGCGGTATATAAATTTAAATAAATAAATAAATATATAAATTTAACGAATAAATCTTCCTCATTCCCACTGCTCTGTGACCATAGGATAAAAAGTAACTGTTTAGACAAGCTTTTTCCCAGGTGATGAACTTGGGGTGGATGAACAATTCTACTCAATCTTGTTTAAATTTAAGCATTTGAAATCAGACCACCTGTGATCAATCTCTTTTCTATCTATCTGAATAGTTGGAAGTATAGATACTAAATTTTGAGTCCAGTCTATCTTATCTAGCCCCACTAACAAGCCTTTCCATTCTCCCCTTCCTATTGAAGGTTGTGATGTGAGCACTAAGATTCTCCACATAATGCTGCTCAGAAAAATATTTCTTCCAACACCCCATGATGTTGATTGGGCTTTTGATTCCATAAATCTGTTCCAAGCCAGATTTACTCTTTATTGTAAGTTAATGAGACAATCTGCTATAACTTAGTTTGGCTGAAGTCTACCCACTGAATGATACACATATTCTCTGAGAAAATGTTCATGATTATAATAGGCAAAATCTGCCTCAAATTGTTCTTGCGAGACTACCTGATAAGTGAGAACAGAGTGCTGAACAATAAAAGAAACATTTATATAAATGGGATTCCCACAGCTCCATCATTACATGATAGACTCTTCCATAATGGCACAGCCGCCTAATGATGCCAAGAATACGGCAAGTAACTACTAAAATACAAATCCACCATGGATATAATAAGCTTTCCTAAAATGGTTTTTCAGAAACAAAAGTTGCAATCAAATCCCCAAGTTAGCCATTTTATGTACAAAGGACACAATATGGTTACCCTTCTGCTTTGTTTTTGAACAGTTGAGAAGACATAGCAGAAACCTCAACCAATAGCTGACTATTGTAAGAGTTAGCACCCATCCCTCTTCTAGAAAATTGAAATAGCCTAGGAAATATTAAAAAGGCAGAATATTTCCTCTAAAAAGAGTAGAAACTCAGAAGCAGAAACTCACCTCAGAAACAGAAACTCATCCCCACCTTTGTTAATGGGTGGGCCATTAAGGCCTGAGCCAGAATACTATACATAAGAAAGATTTCCAGGTAAAATTATTGCAATTGCCAAAAACCCTTTTAAGAGCATGGTCATCCAGCAAGGCTCAACCAAGCCTAGAACTCAGGACAGCCTACAGAGTTGCCCCTGCATGGCCCCATGGGGGTCTGACAACCAATTAGAATACAAGCTCCAATTCAAATCCCAACAGAGGGTATAAAAACCCAGGCACTCTCAGCACCTCAGTCCCTTTCTTGATCTCTTCGCATTGAAGCATGTGATCATCCTTCTTTGGAGCTCCAGGCCATGTGGTCTTGTTCACCATTAAACCTTCCAAACAGCTTCCATGTTTCCAGTGTCTTTTTCCCCACTTGAAACTGAACCCAGAAGGATATTTCTTCCAACACTATGAAACCAAAAAGTATTATTTTTATTTTCTTCACTGTTATGCAAATTGTTTATATAAAAACTGAATCCAGGACAACCATGATTTTTCAGTGGCCTGTGGTAAAACAGTTTTCCAGAATGGAATGATGGATAAGAAAGATTTTTTTTCAATCCATAATTTCTTATTGTATCCAGGTGATAAAGGGATAGGCCTTGTTTGGACAGAGTCAACTACATGGTCTGATACTTTCATCAAAATGAGCCATGGTGGCACAGTGATTATAGGGCAGTACTGCAGGCTACTTCTGCTGACTGCCGGCTGTCTGCAATTTGGCAGTTTGATTCTCACTAGGCTCAAGGTTGATTCAGCCTTCCATTCTTCCAAGGTGGGTAAAATGGGGACCCAAATTGTTGGGGGCAATAATCTGACTCTGTAAACTGCTTAGAGAGGGCTGTAAAGCACTGTAAAGCAGTATATAAGTCTCAGTGCTATTGTTATTGCTAAAATGACTAAAACAAATATTGTACCATTGTAATGCAAGCTCTACCCCTTTTGGATATGTTTGCAATATAATGATACTGTTGGAAGAAATATCCTTCTGGGTTCAGTTCCAAGTGGGCAAAAAGACACTGGAAACATGGAGGATGTTTGGAAAGATGATTTAATGGTGAACAGGACCACATGGCTTGGAGCTTCAAAGTGAAAAGGATGATCATATGCTTCAAGATGAAAAGAGAGGATCAAGAAGAAAAAGGAGGGCTGAAAGTGCCTTATTTTATACCCTCTGTTGAGATTTGATTTTGAGCTTGTACCCTGATTATCAGACTCCCATGGTGCCATGCAGGGGCAGCTCTATAGGCTGTCCTGAATTCCGGGCTTGGTTGAGCCTTGCTGGATGATGATGTAATGAAAAAGTCTTTGAGCAATTGCTATAGCTTTACCTGGAGATCTTTGTTATGTAAAATATTCTGGCCCGGGCCTTAATGGCCCAGCCATTAACTAATGTAGGGGTGAGCTTCTACTTCTGAGGTGAATTTCTCCTTCTGAGTTTCTACTCTTTTTAGGGGAAATATTCTGCCTTTTTAATATTTCTTAGGATATTTCATTTTTCTAAGAGAGGAGTGGGTGCTAACTTCCTACAATACATATATAAAAGGGTTGAGATTACATTATGATAGTGTTTAGATGATTAGATTAGATTAAATTAGATTAGTTGGAATGGATCTTGTAGGTCATCTAGTTCAATCCCCAGAAGATCCTGCACCAGTTCTGACAAAAGGCAGTCTAAACTCTTTTTAAAAGCCTCCAGTGATAACGCTTCCACAACTTCCAAAGGCAAGCTGTTCCATTGATTGATTGCTCTCACTGTCAGAAAATTTCTCCTTATTTCCAGATTGAATTTCTTCTTGTTCAGTTATCCATTATTCCTTATCTGGCCTTCAGGTGCTTTGGAAACTAGGTAGGCCCCCTCCTCTCTGTGGGAGCCCCTCAAATGCTGGAACACTGCTATCATGTCTCCCCTGGTCCTTCTCTTCAATAGACTAGTTATTTCATCATGGAGTCCTTGGTATTCTCTGAGCTACTCGACTACTGTGGGTGATATAGTTGGGTAATAAAATATCTGCAAGCAAACAACCAAGCTCAGAGAACACCGAAGACTCCCTAATTCAATCCAAGCTACATATATTCTCTTCTGTTTTCCCCTTATTCATAAAAATATAACTAATGTAAACTTTATGAAAAACATAAAATCATAGAATTATGTAATCATAGAGTTAAAGTCCTATCCATTACTTCATCTAAATCATTGATATAAATGTTAATAACCCAGAACCCAGGACACACCCTTCTAGCACTATACTTGAAAGTGAAGTAGAAGCTTTAATGAACATTCTTTTGTATAGCTCATTCAACCCACTACGAGACCATTTATATCATAATCTGGTCCATACATTGCCATTTTATTGAGGTCTATGGAGATTCTTAATCATCTAGGCCATGGTTGTAATTCAATGGCTAGATTTGAACTTTGGAACATTTTATTTAGGATATCATGAGGCACTTTGTCAAATTTAAGTGAACTTTTTCTTGTAACCTCTCTAGTCAAGTTTCCATGTACACCGTTACTTTTGTATATACACTGCAAAGTGTAAGAAGTTGCCTCTGGAGATGTGGATTAGCCTGATCTGAAAAAAGATGGAAAAGAAGCACAAAAGAGGAGAAAAAGTATACTCATACTATAATTTCTTTACAAACTGCAGGAAAATGTATTATAACAAGTAAAATATATTATGACAGGGAATAATAAATTATTAGAAATAGTTCCAAATGTACAGGACCACACATATGAACAGAGATACACATACTCACAGACACTACCCAATAGTTAAAAGCAATGTCAAAAATGGCTCATTTAGACAGTATTTCACAAAAGCTTTTAATGACATTGCAATGGTCCACAGAAAAGAAAAGTTTGGGAATAGTTGCAAGAGCAATTATTAATAAGTTAGTAGTAATACTAATACTAATAAACAATTATTTCTTATAGATGAGAATCCATTGAAGCTAATCAAGAGAAAATTTCTAAACAAAAATATGCTTAACTTGGTGTGTTCATTTTTTTTCCTGGTATTTTGAACATGGAACTTGTCTTAGACCAATTGTTATTCATTACTATATAGGAATAGGGTTGTTGGAGAAATGTAATACAAGCTGTTGCAGCAAGAATGGGAATTCAAAACATACAATGCATTCCAAGTGATTTTGTGGTGATAGACTGCTGAGCTAGTCCATCAAAGAACAATTTTATAAATAAGTTATATTGATGCCCAATGGAGGAACATTGTAATGCAAACAAAAGAGTGCGTCTTTGGAAGTCTTCATTTTACAAAAAGTGTTTGTTAGCCACTTTGCAGCTACAAATCATCTTATAATAATGATCATTCTCTGTTGTTATAGCAGGAACATAATAGCATTTTCCATGAGCTCTAATCTAACTTTGTTATGCCGTTATAAATTCAATATTTTCCAGATGTGAGAGATAGAAGGTAGAAAGTACAATTGTAACACAAAGAAGACCAAGCAGTTTGTATAGTACCAGTACAATATGAAATAAATTAGAAAAGGAAACATTTGGCTTCAGGAAACCTGTAATTCTATTTAAGGAGCTCTGATTCCCCTTCTTAAAAATAACTATAAAATACAGTTTTGTGTGCATTTGGAAAAGCACTGGTTTTCTTAATACATATCTTAATCATTGTTGTTAATGAAATTAAAATATCTCCCAATTACTGAAGCACTTACAGTACTAAACTCCTTAGAAGCCATGTTAGTCATTATCTGAGCAATTTGTACTATCAGAGTCCAGCCTATGATGGGAGAGGATTGTTTTTATAATACCAAGAAGCTCTGTGTTGCTTCCCTTTCTTCTTTTAGTCTGGCATATGAAGTAGCTTTGAATTCTCAAAACCCTTCAACCTTTATGGGGTATAATCACTGTTCATGACTAAGTAGGGTACCATAACTTCATCCTATTGAAAGGGCCCAAATTGTTTCACATATTACAGAAAAGAAAAGGAAAAAAAAGCAAAGAGAATTGACTTATCTGCAGAGAAGCTTTGTGAAAGACAGCTAATAACAATTATTGTTCAGCCTTATTTAACAAATATGAAGAAAAATGCAGGAGGAAGCCTAAGCCTTCCTGGAAAGCAGCATTTTGGAATTATCTCTTGCATGAACTTAAAGTGCCTTCTGCAGATGAGGTCTTACCAGAAAGAATGGAAAAATAGGATTAAGGGAAAAGAAGAGGTAGCAAATATGGTGAAGGAAAAGAAATAGGCATTTGGGGTAGATGAAAGCTAATATAAAATTTCTCAAATCCATTTCTCCATGGGTTTAGTCATGGTACAACTTGCAAATAGTGGATTAACAATCTGTCGGGCTCCGTGTGCAATGGTACCTGCCAGCAGTACCTCGGATCCTGATCCCAGTCCCTGACGGAAAGAATATAGTAGTGACCCACAGCAGTTACATTGTAAATGCTGGCTGGGAGCCAACGGCTGTGTGGGGGAAACCCTGGATGATGTTATCACAACCTGCTGAGGATTCCTAAGTCGCTGCTCAGTGTCTGTGCTGGCCCCTGGGGGCGGGGGGGAATGGGAATTCCTTTCTGTATAATGTGGGGTGGAAACAGGGTTTAGATGGGGATCAGTATTAGGTAGGGATAAGAGCGAATTAGTATGTGGGGTGCAGAATAAACTATGGCTAGCCATATTAGGAGGGGGTAATTGGGAATTTAGCATAGGGTGGAGATAGCTGCGATTAGGTGGGTGGGGCAGTGATACAAAGAGTGCTGGAAGGCAAATGCTCCTAGCATTAACTTGGATCGGACTTTAACCGTTCCTGCAGGATAGGATGTGCATAGATCAATCAAACTACTTCAAACCTTGATGTTTGTCAGCTCATCTGTTCTGACTACAATCATCCATACCTCTGGCTGAGACAATCTTTTGTGATAGACTCTGAGCACATGGAAAAAATTAATTTGGATTGTTCCTTCTAAGACAATAGGCAGTTGATGTAATAACAATAATTTAATAATGTACTAAACTGGTAGGTCACCCAACACCCAATGACTCTGGGCAGCTCACAACAATCAAAACAAAGAATTGTAACATAATCAATAAAATGAATAGAGATAGCAAGAACAACAAGATGGAATGAAGCAAGGGGTCTCACTCTCCCTTGCTAAAGGCCTAGGTGAAAATTCAGTTTTCCACCTCTATTAAACAACATCAAAGGGCTAGCTACTCCTCAAGGAAACCTCATTCCTCAGAGGATACGGGCTACTATAGAGAAGTTGTGCTCCCAGGGTCCTAATAAATGGTATTGTTCAATTCAAGGAACCCAGTCCTGTAAGATAAATTCAGCCAGAAAGATACTTTGCAAGACAGGCAATCCATCAAGTAACCAAGCCCAATGCAAAAAGCAAGAAGCAAAAGTCGGCAGAAATGTACAGAAATGTCCAAGCAGAAATATCATGGCAGGAAAACGCAGCAATAGAAATCTTGATTTGTCATTGTTTTGTGATTTTCATTTATCTAAGATGTGCAAAATATCTGTGCAAGCATTCATTCATTCAAACATGTATTTGCCTTATAAATATGTTGTTTATAAGGCAAATACATTGCAGAAATGTTCTCACAAATAAAATCAATATTGTTACAGAATAAGATAAGATAAGATAAATATTTATTTATATAATGCTCCTCTCCCGAAGGACTCGGAGCGGTGTACAGCCATCCAATTAAAATAACATTGAAATATACAAAATTAAAACTGAATTAAATAACCTGGCTGTAATAACAGGTTAAAACCCCCACTATAAACCTTAAAATTAAAATACCCCAAGCCTCTGATCGCCACTAAAGACCCCCAATTTAAAACCCCAATCTAAATCTAAAATCAGCTCAAGCCGGCCTGGTCAAAGAGCCAGGTTTTCAAGGCACACCTGAAGGTCCCCAGGTCCGTGGCTGTACGCAACTCCAGAGGCAATCCATTCCAGAGGGCGGATGCCCCCACAGAGAAGGCCCTATTCCTCGGGGTCACCAGCCGGCACATAGATGTCAATGGGACCCGCAAGAGACCCTCCCTGTGAGAGCGCACTGGTCGGTGAGAGGAAACTGGCAGAATGCGGTCTTGTAAATATCCTGGTCCGATGCCATGGAGCGCTTTAAAAGTTAACACTAAGATCTTAAAGCGCACCTGGAAGGCCACCGGCAACCAATGCAGCTCGCACAGGAGGGGCATCACATGAGAGAACCTTGACGCCCCCATAACCACCCGCGCAGCCGCATTCTGTACCAGTTGAAGCCTCCGGATGCTTCCACTCAGGAGCCCCATGTAGAGGGCGTTACAATAGTCCAGTACAATTGTTTCCCTTTATTTAGAAAAAAAAAAACAATTTGTTTCCTGAGATAGGCAGTTTTACATTGCTACAAGTAAAACTATGACTGAAGAAACAGAAAAGGCAATAAAAAAGGTGATGTTATTTACTGGCACTCTAAAATTAGAAAAAGTTATATAAAGCACATAAAGCTTTGTGTATTAAGACTCTCTGTTCCCTGCTTTCCTTCTCTTTCCTGAAAGAAACAGAAAAAATAATTAAGCATTATCCAAGAATTGAAGACAATGAAAGAATACCTTACAATTAGGCTTATTTTGAATTATATAATTGGTTGGGCTCTAAATTATCTATATCTATCTATCTATTATGTACCTATCATCTAGCTAGTTATCATCCATCTATCTTATCTACCATTGAAGCTTTAAGATACTATACTATCCCATTATACAAACAATATTAAGCAAGCAGTCTAAATAAAGGAACAAACTAATAAATATTTAAAGCTAAGAGGCCTAAAACTTTGGGTGTAGTCACAGAAGTTTTCCAAATGTGTACACATGCACAAACACATACACTTTTACCAGGGGTGGACTGCTGGGGGGAGGGGGGGTTAAGGGATTCAGGAGAGCCCTAGCTAAGGTTCTGTGCAATTTGGAGAAACCCCTGAATCCCACTCCTGGCTGGCCCCAGCCATCCCTTCCCTCCCCTCTCAGGAGTCCCCACGTGGCTTGTTTTGGATGCAGGTAAGTGCAGAGTGCATATGGAGGCTGGGGGCGGGCAAAAAATGAGCGTCCCTGATATTCAGGCTTCTAGGGAGCCTCCAGAGCCAGGGGAGGCCATTTTCGTTCTCCCAGAGGCTTCGGGTAGAGCAAAAATGCCCCCCCCGCATGGTACAAGAGGCTGACTAGGCCATGCCCACCATGGTCACACCCACCCAGCAACCGGGCAGAGAATCCTTTACTAAAATTTTTGAAGCCCACCTCTGAGTCTTTTACCCTTAAGAAATATCTTTCAAATCAAATATTTTTATTTATTTTCCTTCTTTAATGTGATAAAAAAATGGAAATCAATTAAGTTTTTTTAAAAAAACTTGGGTCACAAGATAACTTGTTTGTTGAATTAGTTTAAATCCTTTCAAAGTTTTTATTTAGTCATTTGCATCTGATTTTTCAATGGACAACAGTTCACAAAGACTACTGATGTCAGAAATTTGAGTTCTTATAACTTATGATCACATCTATTCATCCAGTCTTTCGCTGCTTCTAACACATTCAGTTTTTTCAAGCATCAATGTACTCTCCAAAGACTGTTGTTTATGCATTATGAGTTCAAAATATCTAAAATTTAACTTCATTGTTAGAGAGAGCTCCTAGTCTCAGTTTTACTTCATTATTAAAGTATTTGTTGTTGTTACCAGAGGTATTTTCCAATACCACAATTCAAAAGCAAAGATTTTCTGCATTCATTCATTTTGATGTCCCAGCTTTCACACTCATACATTACAATTAAGGTCTCTGTCCTTTACAACATGTACCTTTGAAGTCTTTATACTTAAATATTTTCTTTAGGTTTGTCATAGTCATTCTCCTAAGCAAAAGATAACTCTTTATTTCATGGTTGCAGTCAGCATTCCTGTGGAATTTTGAACATAGAAATATCTACTATTGTAACTTGTAAGGTTTTGTTTCATATTATGTTAAATAACTTCTTTGCAGAGGTAAAGATTTTCCTTGTTTTAATATTGAACCAGAAGGGAGGCAGATTGTTTGCCTCAGTAAAGTCCACCCAGTTATGAGGGAGAATTCCCACCCACACCATAGTGCCATCAAACAACTGATCAATTGCACTAGAAAAAGCAGTAAATAAATTGATTTTTTAAAATTTCCTCTCAGCAATTTGGTAGGGAATGTCTCTTTTTGAAATCCTTCTGGATGAGTTAACCTCCCTTCACTAAATGTTTCAGGCCCAGGAAAAAGCAATTCCAAATCTTTAAGATATTTGGTAAGCTAATATTACCCACAGATTCATGAATATCTTCCTTTTGGTAATATAATGATTATATGAAAACAATATCAAAATTGAACATTGAAAACTAATGTTGCCCACTCTCTTTTCTATTATGGCAATTCTATTCTATTACAATATATTTGATTAACAGTAAGACCAATTTCAGATTTCTTGAGTGTTCAGAGGATGGTCTCTTGATGACTTCTTTTTAAAATAAAATAATGGCTTTGATTAGTGTTGAATACTTTTGATATTAGCCATAGGGCTGACACACAGAAGCATACACACACACACACACACACACACACACACATACACATGTATATGTATATATGTATGTGAGTATGTGTGTGTGTGTCTATATATATATATATATATATATATATATATATATATATATGTAAGGTTTTGAGCTGATAATTTTAAATAATAAATAAGGGAGACTAGGATAGATCTATTTCGAGCTAGTTAGCTCTCTTCAGCTAGCCATACCCTTACTGGGATTCGAACCAGGGAAGTATTACATGTGAGGCAGTTGTAATTGCCACTACACCACCTGGCTCTATCCTCTTCAGCTGAGGCAGGGGAATAAGTATATACTTTGTATTACAACACCCTGTTAAGCCCCAATTAAGGGAGAAAGCATACTGCTTTCTTTGCTGTCTTTCGGCTCATCACCAGAGACCATACCGACAGAAAGCTATTTGTTTCGTTGTCTTTTCATTACATGTGTGTAAGGTTTTGAGCTGATAATTTTAAATAATAAATAAGGGAGACTAGGATAGATCTATTTCGAGCTAGTTAGCTCTCTTAATACAAAGTATATATATATATATATATATGTGGATCTTTGGTTCTTCGGGTTTTCTCCCGCGTAGAGTTGGAAATATCTAGGCGACGTTTCGATGAAGTCTCATTCATCATCTTCAGGCTTGTGTCTTCGGCCTTGTGCTTCTCAGAGTGTGCTTCTCAGAGAATCACTCAGAGAATCACTCTGAGAAGCACAAGGCCGAAGACACAAGCCTGAAGATGATGAATGAGACTTCATCGAAACGTCGCCTAGATATTTCCAACTCTACGCGGGAGAAAACCCGAAGAACCAAAGATCCACATACAAATACCCGCGAAAATCTCCGAAAACATATATATATATATATATATATATATATATATATATATATATATATATATATACAAAGTATATATATATATATATATATACAAAGTATATATATATATATATATATATATATATATATATATATATATATATATATATATATATATATATATATATATATACTTTGTATTACAACACCCTGTTAAGCCCCAATTAAGGGAGAAAGCATACTGCTTTCTTTTCTGTCTTTCGGCTCATCACCAGAGACCATACTGACAGAAAGCTATTTGTTTCGTTGCCTTTTGTTTACATGTGTGTAAGGTTTTTAAGCTGATAATTTTAAATAATAAATAAGGGAGACTAGTATAGATCTATTTCGAGCTAGTTAGCTCTCTTCAGCTAGCCATACCCTTACTGGGATTCGAACCAGGGAAGTATTACATGTAAGGCAGTTGTAATTGCCACTACACCACTGGCTCTCTCCTTATCAGCTCAGGCAGGGGAATAAGTATATACTTTGTATTACAACACCCTGTTAAGCCCCAATTAAGGGAGAAAGCATACTGCTTTCTTTTCTGTCTTTCGGCTCATCACCAGAGACCATACTGACAGAAAGCTATTTGTTTCGTTGCCTTTTGTTTACATGTGTGTAAGGTTTTTAAGCTGATAATTTTAAATAATAAATAAGGGAGACTAGTATAGATCTATTTCGAGCTAGTTAGCTCTCTTCAGCTAGCCATACCCTTACTGGGATTCGAACCAGGGAAGTATTACATGTAAGGCAGTTGTAATTGCCACTACACCACTGGCTCTCTCCTTATCAGCTCAGGCAGGGGAATAAGTATATACTTTGTATTACAACACCCTGTTAAGCCCCAATTAAGGGAGAAAGCATACTGCTTTCTTTTCTGTCTTTCGGCTCATCACCAGAGACCATACTGACAGAAAGCTATTTGTTTCGTTGCCTTTTGTTTACATGTGTGTAAGGTTTTTAAGCTGATAATTTTAAATAATAAATAAGGGAGACTAGTATAGATCTATTTCGAGCTAGTTAGCTCTCTTCAGCTAGCCATACCCTTACTGGGATTCGAACCAGGGAAGTATTACATGTAAGGCAGTTGTAATTGCCACTACACCACTGGCTCTCTCCTTATCAGCTCAGGCAGGGGAATAAGTATATACTTTGTATTACAACACCCTGTTAAGCCCCAATTAAGGGAGAAAGCATACTGCTTTCTTTTCTGTCTTTCGGCTCATCCCAGAGACCATACTGACAGAAAGCTATTTGTTTCGTTGCCTTTTGTTTACATGTGTGTAAGGTTTTTAAGCTGATAATTTTAAATAATAAATAAGGGAGACTAGTATAGATCTATTTCGAGCTAGTTAGCTCTCTTCAGCTAGCCATACCCTTACTGGGATTCGAACCAGGGAAGTATTACATGTAAGGCAGTTGTAATTGCCACTACACCACTGGCTCTCTCCTTATCAGCTCAGGCAGGGGAATAAGTATATACTTTGTATTACAACACCCTGTTAAGCCCCAATTAAGGGAGAAAGCATACTGCTTTCTTTTCTGTCTTTCGGCTCATCACCAGAGACCATACTGACAGAAAGCTATTTGTTTCGTTGCCTTTTGTTTACATGTGTGTAAGGTTTTTAAGCTGATAATTTTAAATAATAAATAAGGGAGACTAGTATAGATCTATTTCGAGCTAGTTAGCTCTCTTCAGCTAGCCATACCCTTACTGGGATTCGAACCAGGGAAGTATTACATGTAAGGCAGTTGTAATTGCCACTACACCACTGGCTCTCTCCTTATCAGCTCAGGCAGGGGAATAAGTATATACTTTGTATTACAACACCCTGTTAAGCCCCAATTAAGGGAGAAAGCATACTGCTTTCTTTTCTGTCTTTCGGCTCATCACCAGAGACCATACTGACAGAAAGCTATTTGTTTCGTTGCCTTTTGTTTACATGTGTGTAAGGTTTTTAAGCTGATAATTTTAAATAATAAATAAGGGAGACTAGTATAGATCTATTTCGAGCTAGTTAGCTCTCTTCAGCTAGCCATACCCTTACTGGGATTCGAACCAGGGAAGTATTACATGTAAGGCAGTTGTAATTGCCACTACACCACTGGCTCTCTCCTTATCAGCTCAGGCAGGGGAATAAGTATACTTTGTATTACAACACCCTGTTAAGCCCCAATTAAGGGAGAAAGCATACTGCTTTCTTTTCTGTCTTTCGGCTCATCACCAGAGACCATACTGACAGAAAGCTATTTGTTTCGTTGCCTTTTGTTTACATGTGTGTAAGGTTTTTAAGCTGATAATTTTAAATAATAAATAAGGGAGACTAGTATAGATCTATTTCGAGCTAGTTAGCTCTCTTCAGCTAGCCATACCCTTACTGGGATTCGAACCAGGGAAGTATTACATGTGAGGCAGTTGTAATTGCCACTACACCACTGACTCTCTCCTTATCAGCTCAGGCAGGGGAATAAGTATATACTTTGTATTACAACACCCTGTTAAGCCCCAATTAAGGGAGAAAGCATACTGCTTTCTTTTCTGTCTTTCGGCTCATCACCAGAGACCATACTGACAGAAAGCTATTTGTTTCGTTGCCTTTTGTTTACATGTGTGTAAGGTTTTTAAGCTGATAATTTTAAATAATAAATAAGGGAGACTAGTATAGATCTATTTCGAGCTAGTTAGCTCTCTTCAGCTAGCCATACCCTTACTGGGATTCGAACCAGGGAAGTATTACATGTAAGGCAGTTGTAATTGCCACTACACCACTGGCTCTCTCCTTATCAGCTCAGGCAGGGGAATAAGTATATACTTTGTATTACAACACCCTGTTAAGCCCCAATTAAGGGAGAAAGCATACTGCTTTCTTTTCTGTCTTTCGGCTCATCACCAGAGACCATACTGACAGAAAGCTATTTGTTTCGTTGCCTTTTGTTTACATGTGTGTAAGGTTTTTAAGCTGATAATTTTAAATAATAAATAAGGGAGACTAGTATAGATCTATTTCGAGCTAGTTAGCTCTCTTCAGCTAGCCATACCCTTACTGGGATTCGAACCAGGGAAGTATTACATGTAAGGCAGTTGTAATTGCCACTACACCACTGGCTCTCTCCTTATCAGCTCAGGCAGGGGAATAAGTATATACTTTGTATTACAACACCCTGTTAAGCCCCAATTAAGGGAGAAAGCATACTGCTTTCTTTTCTGTCTTTCGGCTCATCACCAGAGACCATACTGACAGAAAGCTATTTGTTTCGTTGCCTTTTGTTTACATGTGTGTAAGGTTTTTAAGCTGATAATTTTAAATAATAAATAAGGGAGACTAGTATAGATCTATTTCGAGCTAGTTAGCTCTCTTCAGCTAGCCATACCCTTACTGGGATTCGAACCAGGGAAGTATTACATGTAAGGCAGTTGTAATTGCCACTACACCACTGGCTCTCTCCTTATCAGCTCAGGCAGGGGAATAAGTATATACTTTGTATTACAACACCCTGTTAAGCCCCAATTAAGGGAGAAAGCATACTGCTTTCTTTTCTGTCTTTCGGCTCATCACCAGAGACCATACTGACAGAAAGCTATTTGTTTCGTTGCCTTTTGTTTACATGTGTGTAAGGTTTTTAAGCTGATAATTTTAAATAATAAATAAGGGAGACTAGTATAGATCTATTTCGAGCTAGTTAGCTCTCTTCAGCTAGCCATACCCTTACTGGGATTCGAACCAGGGAAGTATTACATGTAAGGCAGTTGTAATTGCCACTACACCACTGGCTCTCTCCTTATCAGCTCAGGCAGGGGAATAAGTATATACTTTGTATTACAACACCCTGTTAAGCCCCAATTAAGGGAGAAAGCATACTGCTTTCTTTTCTGTCTTTCGGCTCATCACCAGAGACCATACTGACAGAAAGCTATTTGTTTCGTTGCCTTTTGTTTACATGTGTGTAAGGTTTTTAAGCTGATAATTTTAAATAATAAATAAGGGAGACTAGTATAGATCTATTTCGAGCTAGTTAGCTCTCTTCAGCTAGCCATACCCTTACTGGGATTCGAACCAGGGAAGTATTACATGTAAGGCAGTTGTAATTGCCACTACACCACTGGCTCTCTCCTTATCAGCTCAGGCAGGGGAATAAGTATATACTTTGTATTACAACACCCTGTTAAGCCCCAATTAAGGGAGAAAGCATACTGCTTTCTTTTCTGTCTTTCGGCTCATCACCAGAGACCATACTGACAGAAAGCTATTTGTTTCGTTGCCTTTTGTTTACATGTGTGTAAGGTTTTTAAGCTGATAATTTTAAATAATAAATAAGGGAGACTAGTATAGATCTATTTCGAGCTAGTTAGCTCTCTTCAGCTAGCCATACCCTTACTGGGATTCGAACCAGGGAAGTATTACATGTAAGGCAGTTGTAATTGCCACTACACCACTGGCTCTCTCCTTATCAGCTCAGGCAGGGGAATAAGTATATACTTTGTATTACAACACCCTGTTAAGTCTTAATTGGGGCTTAACAGGGTGTTGTAATACAAAGTATATACTTATTCCCCTGCCTGAGCTGATAAGGAGAGAGCCAGTGGTGTAGTGGCAATTACAACTGCCTTACATGTAATACTTCCCTGGTTCGAATCCCAGTAAGGGTATGGCTAGCTGAAGAGAGCTAACTAGCTCGAAATAGATCTATACTAGTCTCCCTTATTTATTATTTAAAATTATCAGCTTAAAAACCTTACACACATGTAAACAAAAGGCAACGAAACAAATAGCTTTCTGTCAGTATGGTCTCTGGTGATGAGCCGAAAGACAGAAAAGAAAGCAGTATGCTTTCTCCCTTAATTGGGGCTTAACAGGGTGTTGTAATACAAAGTATATACTTATTCCCCTGCCTGAGCTGATAAGGAGAGAGCCAGTGGTGTAGTGGCAATTACAACTGCCTTACATGTAATACTTCCCTGGTTCGAATCCCAGTAAGGGTATGGCTAGCTGAAGAGAGCTAACTAGCTCGAAATAGATCTATACTAGTCTCCCTTATTTATTATTTAAAATTATCAGCTTAAAAACCTTACACACATGTAAACAAAAGGCAACGAAACAAATAGCTTTCTGTCAGTATGGTCTCTGGTGATGAGCCGAAAGACAGAAAAGAAAGCAGTATGCTTTCTCCCTTAATTGGGGCTTAACAGGGTGTTGTAATACAAAGTATATACTTATTCCCCTGCCTGAGCTGATAAGGAGAGAGCCAGTGGTGTAGTGGCAATTACAACTGCCTTACATGTAATACTTCCCTGGTTCGAATCCCAGTAAGGGTATGGCTAGCTGAAGAGAGCTAACTAGCTCGAAATAGATCTATACTAGTCTCCCTTATTTATTATTTAAAATTATCAGCTTAAAAACCTTACACACATGTAAACAAAAGGCAACGAAACAAATAGCTTTCTGTCAGTATGGTCTCTGGTGATGAGCCGAAAGACAGAAAAGAAAGCAGTATGCTTTCTCCCTTAATTGGGGCTTAACAGGGTGTTGTAATACAAAGTATATACTTATTCCCCTGCCTGAGCTGATAAGGAGAGAGCCAGTGGTGTAGTGGCAATTACAACTGCCTTACATGTAATACTTCCCTGGTTCGAATCCCAGTAAGGGTATGGCTAGCTGAAGAGAGCTAACTAGCTCGAAATAGATCTATACTAGTCTCCCTTATTTATTATTTAAAATTATCAGCTTAAAAACCTTACACACATGTAAACAAAAGGCAACGAAACAAATAGCTTTCTGTCAGTATGGTCTCTGGTGATGAGCCGAAAGACAGAAAAGAAAGCAGTATGCTTTCTCCCTTAATTGGGGCTTAACAGGGTGTTGTAATACAAAGTATATACTTATTCCCCTGCCTGAGCTGATAAGGAGAGAGCCAGTGGTGTAGTGGCAATTACAACTGCCTTACATGTAATACTTCCCTGGTTCGAATCCCAGTAAGGGTATGGCTAGCTGAAGAGAGCTAACTAGCTCGAAATAGATCTATACTAGTCTCCCTTATTTATTATTTAAAATTATCAGCTTAAAAACCTTACACACATGTAAACAAAAGGCAACGAAACAAATAGCTTTCTGTCAGTATGGTCTCTGGTGATGAGCCGAAAGACAGAAAAGAAAGCAGTATGCTTTCTCCCTTAATTGGGGCTTAACAGGGTGTTGTAATACAAAGTATATACTTATTCCCCTGCCTGAGCTGATAAGGAGAGAGCCAGTGGTGTAGTGGCAATTACAACTGCCTTACATGTAATACTTCCCTGGTTCGAATCCCAGTAAGGGTATGGCTAGCTGAAGAGAGCTAACTAGCTCGAAATAGATCTATACTAGTCTCCCTTATTTATTATTTAAAATTATCAGCTTAAAAACCTTACACACATGTAAACAAAAGGCAACGAAACAAATAGCTTTCTGTCAGTATGGTCTCTGGTGATGAGCCGAAAGACAGAAAAGAAAGCAGTATGCTTTCTCCCTTAATTGGGGCTTAACAGGGTGTTGTAATACAAAGTATATACTTATTCCCCTGCCTGAGCTGATAAGGAGAGAGCCAGTGGTGTAGTGGCAATTACAACTGCCTTACATGTAATACTTCCCTGGTTCGAATCCCAGTAAGGGTATGGCTAGCTGAAGAGAGCTAACTAGCTCGAAATAGATCTATACTAGTCTCCCTTATTTATTATTTAAAATTATCAGCTTAAAAACCTTACACACATGTAAACAAAAGGCAACGAAACAAATAGCTTTCTGTCAGTATGGTCTCTGGTGATGAGCCGAAAGACAGAAAAGAAAGCAGTATGCTTTCTCCCTTAATTGGGGCTTAACAGGGTGTTGTAATACAAAGTATATACTTATTCCCCTGCCTGAGCTGATAAGGAGAGAGCCAGTGGTGTAGTGGCAATTACAACTGCCTTACATGTAATACTTCCCTGGTTCGAATCCCAGTAAGGGTATGGCTAGCTGAAGAGAGCTAACTAGCTCGAAATAGATCTATACTAGTCTCCCTTATTTATTATTTAAAATTATCAGCTTAAAAACCTTACACACATGTAAACAAAAGGCAACGAAACAAATAGCTTTCTGTCAGTATGGTCTCTGGTGATGAGCCGAAAGACAGAAAAGAAAGCAGTATGCTTTCTCCCTTAATTGGGGCTTAACAGGGTGTTGTAATACAAAGTATATACTTATTCCCCTGCCTGAGCTGATAAGGAGAGAGCCAGTGGTGTAGTGGCAATTACAACTGCCTTACATGTAATACTTCCCTGGTTCGAATCCCAGTAAGGGTATGGCTAGCTGAAGAGAGCTAACTAGCTCGAAATAGATCTATACTAGTCTCCCTTATTTATTATTTAAAATTATCAGCTTAAAAACCTTACACACATGTAAACAAAAGGCAACGAAACAAATAGCTTTCTGTCAGTATGGTCTCTGGTGATGAGCCGAAAGACAGAAAAGAAAGCAGTATGCTTTCTCCCTTAATTGGGGCTTAACAGGGTGTTGTAATACAAAGTATATACTTATTCCCCTGCCTGAGCTGATAAGGAGAGAGCCAGTGGTGTAGTGGCAATTACAACTGCCTTACATGTAATACTTCCCTGGTTCGAATCCCAGTAAGGGTATGGCTAGCTGAAGAGAGCTAACTAGCTCGAAATAGATCTATACTAGTCTCCCTTATTTATTATTTAAAATTATCAGCTTAAAAACCTTACACACATGTAAACAAAAGGCAACGAAACAAATAGCTTTCTGTCAGTATGGTCTCTGGTGATGAGCCGAAAGACAGAAAAGAAAGCAGTATGCTTTCTCCCTTAATTGGGGCTTAACAGGGTGTTGTAATACAAAGTATATACTTATTCCCCTGCCTGAGCTGATAAGGAGAGAGCCAGTGGTGTAGTGGCAATTACAACTGCCTTACATGTAATACTTCCCTGGTTCGAATCCCAGTAAGGGTATGGCTAGCTGAAGAGAGCTAACTAGCTCGAAATAGATCTATACTAGTCTCCCTTATTTATTATTTAAAATTATCAGCTTAAAAACCTTACACACATGTAAACAAAAGGCAACGAAACAAATAGCTTTCTGTCAGTATGGTCTCTGGTGATGAGCCGAAAGACAGAAAAGAAAGCAGTATGCTTTCTCCCTTAATTGGGGCTTAACAGGGTGTTGTAATACAAAGTATATACTTATTCCCCTGCCTGAGCTGATAAGGAGAGAGCCAGTGGTGTAGTGGCAATTACAACTGCCTTACATGTAATACTTCCCTGGTTCGAATCCCAGTAAGGGTATGGCTAGCTGAAGAGAGCTAACTAGCTCGAAATAGATCTATACTAGTCTCCCTTATTTATTATTTAAAATTATCAGCTTAAAAACCTTACACACATGTAAACAAAAGGCAACGAAACAAATAGCTTTCTGTCAGTATGGTCTCTGGTGATGAGCCGAAAGACAGAAAAGAAAGCAGTATGCTTTCTCCCTTAATTGGGGCTTAACAGGGTGTTGTAATACAAAGTATATACTTATTCCCCTGCCTGAGCTGATAAGGAGAGAGCCAGTGGTGTAGTGGCAATTACAACTGCCTTACATGTAATACTTCCCTGGTTCGAATCCCAGTAAGGGTATGGCTAGCTGAAGAGAGCTAACTAGCTCGAAATAGATCTATACTAGTCTCCCTTATTTATTATTTAAAATTATCAGCTTAAAAACCTTACACACATGTAAACAAAAGGCAACGAAACAAATAGCTTTCTGTCAGTATGGTCTCTGGTGATGAGCCGAAAGACAGAAAAGAAAGCAGTATGCTTTCTCCCTTAATTGGGGCTTAACAGGGTGTTGTAATACAAAGTATATACTTATTCCCCTGCCTGAGCTGATAAGGAGAGAGCCAGTGGTGTAGTGGCAATTACAACTGCCTTACATGTAATACTTCCCTGGTTCGAATCCCAGTAAGGGTATGGCTAGCTGAAGAGAGCTAACTAGCTCGAAATAGATCTATACTAGTCTCCCTTATTTATTATTTAAAATTATCAGCTTAAAAACCTTACACACATGTAAACAAAAGGCAACGAAACAAATAGCTTTCTGTCAGTATGGTCTCTGGTGATGAGCCGAAAGACAGAAAAGAAAGCAGTATGCTTTCTCCCTTAATTGGGGCTTAACAGGGTGTTGTAATACAAAGTATATACTTATTCCCCTGCCTGAGCTGATAAGGAGAGAGCCAGTGGTGTAGTGGCAATTACAACTGCCTTACATGTAATACTTCCCTGGTTCGAATCCCAGTAAGGGTATGGCTAGCTGAAGAGAGCTAACTAGCTCGAAATAGATCTATACTAGTCTCCCTTATTTATTATTTAAAATTATCAGCTTAAAAACCTTACACACATGTAAACAAAAGGCAACGAAACAAATAGCTTTCTGTCAGTATGGTCTCTGGTGATGAGCCGAAAGACAGAAAAGAAAGCAGTATGCTTTCTCCCTTAATTGGGGCTTAACAGGGTGTTGTAATACAAAGTATATACTTATTCCCCTGCCTGAGCTGATAAGGAGAGAGCCAGTGGTGTAGTGGCAATTACAACTGCCTTACATGTAATACTTCCCTGGTTCGAATCCCAGTAAGGGTATGGCTAGCTGAAGAGAGCTAACTAGCTCGAAATAAATCTATACTAGTCTCCCTTATTTATTATTTAAAATTATCAGCTTAAAAACCTTACACACATGTAAACAAAAGGCAACGAAACAAATAGCTTTCTGTCAGTATGGTCTCTGGTGATGAGCCGAAAGACAGAAAAGAAAGCAGTATGCTTTCTCCCTTAATTGGGGCTTAACAGGGTGTTGTAATACAAAGTATATACTTATTCCCCTGCCTGAGCTGATAAGGAGAGAGCCAGTGGTGTAGTGGCAATTACAACTGCCTTACATGTAATACTTCCCTGGTTCGAATCCCAGTAAGGGTATGGCTAGCTGAAGAGAGCTAACTAGCTCGAAATAGATCTATACTAGTCTCCCTTATTTATTATTTAAAATTATCAGCTTAAAAACCTTACACACATGTAAACAAAAGGCAACGAAACAAATAGCTTTCTGTCAGTATGGTCTCTGGTGATGAGCCGAAAGACAGAAAAGAAAGCAGTATGCTTTCTCCCTTAATTGGGGCTTAACAGGGTGTTGTAATACAAAGTATATACTTATTCCCCTGCCTGAGCTGATAAGGAGAGAGCCAGTGGTGTAGTGGCAATTACAACTGCCTTACATGTAATACTTCCCTGGTTCGAATCCCAGTAAGGGTATGGCTAGCTGAAGAGAGCTAACTAGCTCGAAATAGATCTATACTAGTCTCCCTTATTTATTATTTAAAATTATCAGCTTAAAAACCTTACACACATGTAAACAAAAGGCAACGAAACAAATAGCTTTCTGTCAGTATGGTCTCTGGTGATGAGCCGAAAGACAGAAAAGAAAGCAGTATGCTTTCTCCCTTAATTGGGGCTTAACAGGGTGTTGTAATACAAAGTATATACTTATTCCCCTGCCTGAGCTGATAAGGAGAGAGCCAGTGGTGTAGTGGCAATTACAACTGCCTTACATGTAATACTTCCCTGGTTCGAATCCCAGTAAGGGTATGGCTAGCTGAAGAGAGCTAACTAGCTCGAAATAGATCTATACTAGTCTCCCTTATTTATTATTTAAAATTATCAGCTTAAAAACCTTACACACATGTAAACAAAAGGCAACGAAACAAATAGCTTTCTGTCAGTATGGTCTCTGGTGATGAGCCGAAAGACAGAAAAGAAAGCAGTATGCTTTCTCCCTTAATTGGGGCTTAACAGGGTGTTGTAATACAAAGTATATACTTATTCCCCTGCCTGAGCTGATAAGGAGAGAGCCAGTGGTGTAGTGGCAATTACAACTGCCTTACATGTAATACTTCCCTGGTTCGAATCCCAGTAAGGGTATGGCTAGCTGAAGAGAGCTAACTAGCTCGAAATAGATCTATACTAGTCTCCCTTATTTATTATTTAAAATTATCAGCTTAAAAACCTTACACACATGTAAACAAAAGGCAACGAAACAAATAGCTTTCTGTCAGTATGGTCTCTGGTGATGAGCCGAAAGACAGAAAAGAAAGCAGTATGCTTTCTCCCTTAATTGGGGCTTAACAGGGTGTTGTAATACAAAGTATATACTTATTCCCCTGCCTGAGCTGATAAGGAGAGAGCCAGTGGTGTAGTGGCAATTACAACTGCCTTACATGTAATACTTCCCTGGTTCGAATCCCAGTAAGGGTATGGCTAGCTGAAGAGAGCTAACTAGCTCGAAATAGATCTATACTAGTCTCCCTTATTTATTATTTAAAATTATCAGCTTAAAAACCTTACACATATATATATATATATATATATATATATATATATATATATATATATATATATATCAGATTCCTGTACAAATAGAAATGTCCCCAGGAAATTTTCTAATTCCAGTTTTTCTGAAAACAAATAAATCCACTTATCAAAGAGAAGCAGAAAAGATTACTCACTTTAGGAAGAGCTTTTACAAAAAAGGATACTTTGATTGTAGTCATAATTCTCATGTCTGCAGTTTGAACACACACAAAGGTGAAATGTGAAGAAACAAACATAACAAAACCAAAAACCTGCTAAGAATAAGATCAACAACATTATACTCAGTATAGAGTCATAATATTTCATTAACTTGATGCTGTTGACATGGTTACTATTTCATTGCACTATACATATAGTGTTCCTGAAAAAAATAATTCATTGATGAGATAATCAAAATGATTGGGATTAGATTTCTTTAAGAACCTGAACTATATTGGTTTACCATATATTGTTGTAAGTCATAATGACTCAGCACTTTTCTGAAGGCACGATACTGATTGGCTACCAGAAGCAGGATTACTATATAGCAAGAAGCCAGAGAGTGTGAGCTTCTACTGTGGGCTTCTATTTGTGTTGCTACTTGGCTACTGCTGCTTCTACTCGGCAAGTATCTTCATCACTCTGTAACTATATCTCTCCATTGCTGCATGGATGTATTGAAGATGCTGTATTGCTGTTTTGCCTACTGACTATGATTGTTAGTTATATACTCTATTGACTGATGAACTGTGTATGAATATTGGACTGAATCTTGGACTATGCTTATACTCCTATATATAAAACCCTTTATTCTTCAACCCCTGTGCTTGTGTGACTCTATACTCACTGCTACAATTTTGCACACTACTTCCATTTGCTGCATATTTCTTGAAGACAAGGAAACTCTGCTAATGCTTATCAATTGGCAAGTTGAAAAGGAATGGGAGCAAACTTAGTAGATTTGTAAGATTTCAAAAATATCATAATCAAATCCCAGAGCATAGAGAAATATAATTTTGAAGACTCCATTTGTGGGTCTATCAGATATGCATCCTCCATTCTGCACTCTTGATCCCTTATATCTCCTGCTAACTGTCCTTTCCAGTACTGCACAAAAATCACAAGGGGTTGTAATTCTTCAGAAAATTTGTAGCACCTGCATTTTTAAGCCACTTGATTTTCAATGTCTTGTTTTTGTAACATTTTATTACTGTTACAACCACATATCTGACCTTAATCTGAGTTTGGAAGCCAAACAGATCCAAGGCCTCAAATCAATGGTGGAATTAAAAAATTTTTACCACCGGTTCTGTGAGAGTGGCTTGGTGGGGATGGCATGACTTGGTGGGCGTGGCTTGGTGTGCGTGGCAGGGGAAGGATGGTGCAAAATCTCCATTTCTTCCCCACTCCTGGGGGAAGGCTACTGCAAAATTCCATTCCCTCCTCACTAACTTGCTTTCCAGCTCTGTTCTCCTGTGCAGGGCAACAAAAGAAGACCCAGCCAATTAGCTGAGACTCCAGAGGCAGAGAATAGATGGAGCAGCAGGGGCAGTCAGAGGTGGCATTTGCCAATTCTCCAAATTACTCAAAATTTCCACTACTGATTCTCCAGAACTGGTCAGAACCTGGTGAATACCACCCCTGCTTCAAATACCATATAATATCAGTTACTAAAAGGTAGACTAGAAAGTGAAAAACACCCCCCCAAAAAAGTTACATTTTGTTACTACCAAGGAAACTATACAATTCTGTGCAAGTAGTCATCAAAAGTTGAAGTTCACTTTAAGGACAATTTTCTTTTCCTATTTTTTTTTAAATTTGGTTTTTAAAATTGATTTTTATTTGTTGCTTTCATTACATAGCAGTTTGGTTGTTTTTTAACACTGAAAGCAGGTTAAGATATTATAAATGTATATTAATTAGCATAGTACAATTTATAGCATTATACAGGAATTTTCTCTATGTAATGGTGACTAGCCATCCAGAAGAGCGGCTGAATTCTCACCAGAAACCAGAACTCTACATTCAGCCACAGTACAGTAATTTCAGTAAGAGCACCAGAACTTATTTCAAAGTATCTGAAGTGACTCTTAAAATAGAATAAGCTAACACAAAACTATTTGACAAAGAAAGAACATTTTTCTGGAAACTGAAAGGTAAAATTTAGAATAGTTGTACAAGTTGTTTGAAAATGATACAATCAAGAAACCTGGTAAATTTCAACTTGTAGGCAATGGCATTTACATTTCATTGTTCTCCTTTAGCTTTTTTAAACAAAACAAAATCAGTATATAAGCATAAATGTTTTTTCATCTTTAAAGGGATATTTTCAGTAAATGGAGGAGTTCATGATTAGTACAATTATTTGCAAATGTTATATCATCTCCCAAATCTTGCTAAATAATCTCAGTTAAGTATTAGATTTATCATTGGGTTGCAACTGATGAGCATAATGCTAGCAAATTTTGATAATGACATTTAAAAATAACAGGAAAAAAACCAAAGCAGTTCAATATATTGCCTCGCCAACTTTCTTTAAAATACTGATGCTCTATGTTGCCACAGTTATTGTAATTTTCATATGCTTAGCATATAAGAGGATCACATCAGCAAAAAGGCAACACCAAAACATACCCTGATGACATTTTAGTAATAGAATAGTGAATAATAATAGGACTAGAAAGAGTAAGACTGTTTAGATTACACTTTTGAAATATACCTATTTTAAAATAAAACAACACTCCTAAAATATAATAAGATATGGCCTATTCATAAAAAATTATAATTTATTAATCTTAGCATGTTTTCACAGTGTCAGATGCAGCTGATATTCAGCTAGCTGCAGTGGCGTAACATAAATATGAATTCTTCCCAATTCTGTTCACAGAAGATGCTCCAGCTGTGTAATAATAGAACCATAAAAGTCATCTCAATCATAAGCTAAATTCCCTCTATTAATGCTAACAAAGAAAGGGCAATACAACAAGGAATTCATTATCAGCCACAGTAATATTGTGGACAATGTAAGCTTTCAAGGAAATCTCCAAATATGTCACCATTATATCTTTTTAAATATGAAGGATGAAGGTTACTGGAGATATTTTGTGACATTGCTTTTAATTTTATCAGTTAAGCTTTAATTCTTCATCATGTCTTTGTTGTCACCTTGGCTTTTGCCACTTTAGCTTTTAGAAGAAAGAAAATAAAGGGATTTATCTAAATTATACTCTTTGAGAGGCCTAGAGGTGGAACTTTCACCCCACAATCAGGAGGCTGTGACTTTGATCTTAGGTAGCAGCAGACATTTCTCTCTTTGGACACAAAGAGAAAATATGTGCTGTGAATGCCACATAGGCATCAGGAAAGGCATCCAGCCAGTAAATGCTAAGCTCTATTCAGTCGCCTGGACTCCACTCTGATGCAAGGGATTACAGGGTCATTAAAAACATCTAAATTACTCTTGAATACATATAATAATATGAAAGGTCTGTTTAATGCATTTGCTTGCAATAAATTGAATTCAAACATTGGTTTTCCAAACTAATTCTCAGTTCTCTGTTCTTCTTCTTGAGTCAAATAAAATAAAGGCAGGGAATTAAAGGGGAAAATGGAGGTGGAGCTTCTTTCTCCTTGGAGATTTATCACATTTAGGACAGTTTGCAAAGCATTTTTAAAAAATATTTAAACACCAGTTCAATCCTGAATCACAGAACTGGGGATAGAGTAAGGAAAGCTTAAATTATAGTAATCAGAAACTGTCTGTCCCATGAGCATACACTAAGGAATTTTGGGTGGAATTTTTTCTGTAGCCTGATCTGGCCCATTTGTTCACACTTCATTTTTGCTTGGCTGGCTTCTCTTCCACACCAAATTTGATCCCATTCTGTTCAGAGGTTAGTTAATAGTTTGACAGACATACCTGGATAACTATTCAATAATTTATTTCCCTTCCAAGAAAAAGAAAATTTGGACGACAACAATTCCTGGAATCTTTTCCAACTAGTGACCATAGAAAATGTCTAGGTTGTCTTCTGTTTAAAATACAAACTGTGTGCGTGCATTTCAGATTTCTTCTTATGTTGCATTAGTGTGTATTAGTACACTGGAAAATTCTGGCTACATATACTCTTCTCTGTATTATGTGAGTAGGAAGGAGAGATGATTAGAATGGCAGCATCTGCCTTATTCTAAGTCACTACCTGATTACCTTATCAATGGATAAGTATTGAATTGTTTTCCGTATTTTTATTCTGCAGTTTATGACTGAATTAAAACCATTTTCTTCTCTAGCTCCCCAGGAGAAGCATTCTGGAATACAGATGGATGATTTCACGGCTTTTCCTTTGTCCAGGGAAGTGCCATCACTTAGGTGTAAGCCCAGCTGCCAGCTAATTCTTCAGCATTGTCATTATACAAAAATGTGTTAATCCTCCGTTGTTCTACTCAGAATTCCAATTTGAAAAAGAATTAAATAAATGGGAGGGATTTCTGGATTAATTAAAAGGGGAGGGGAGATGATGGGTTTTTCAATATCTGTTGAAAAGTCATCTTTCTGTCTATCTGGAAAACATCTACTTTGGCTTCTTTACTTATTTCTCTCTGTATTTTTATTTTTGTTTTTCTCTACACTTTATGTTCTTTTTTCTTTCAGTTTTTTTATTTATTAAATTTGTTTTTATTTATGAATTTTTAAATAAAAATTATTACAAAGAAAAGAAATAACTTTCTTTTACTGGTTTATCATGCTACACCAATTTTGGTCCAAATCTGTTCAGGTTTTATAAAGTTACACTGCTGATGGAGAGAGAATTCTGAGATCTTTCCAATTTTCACTGAGTAAGAAAAATTAAAAAGGCTGCAATCCTGCCTTGAACCTAATCCATCTTCAATATATTAAGTGTTGGAGATAGTAACTGCAATCTCACTTTATGCTCCATTTGATTTTGGGCATCTTCCTTCTTGACCACATCACAAATTACATCATTCGACAACATTTTGATATGGCACCAATTATAGAGAAGATGAGAGAGGGCTAACTCAGCTGATATGGACATGTTCAGAGAGCAGCACCTTTCACTGTGGCTAAGACTGCCTACCAACTAGAAGCTAATGGCCAGCAACCTCAGGGTTATCCAAAACAAAGATGGCAAGACATCATCGACAAAGATATGCAAGCTGTGGACCTGCACTGTGAAGATGCAGCTGACCATGTAAAGTGGAATTCAATGATCCAAAAAGTGGACCTTGTACCTTCAGGAATATGCTAGGAAGAAGACAATAGTGATTGCAATCTGCCAACAGTTTATTATGAATTCTACATTTGTGACTCCTCCACATGAGTCTTTAATTGTACTGAATCATAGACTCTATCTCTTTTTGTCAGCAAAATTAACATATTGTCTTAGTTCGAGTACATATACCAATGACAGAGCTGAAACATCAGTATATGATTTCTTTCATTGCATCAAAATGTAGTTGGCTGATGCTGACAGTTGTTTTCTAAGTAAGTGTCTATAAAACTTTATTAGTGTAGTTTGCACTGTTCCAGATAAAAGAACTCCCAAGACAAAAGCGAAAAAAGACCCCATAGGATATGAAGGCAGTGATTAAATGTGACAAGGTATTTAGATGCTGAAAATTAACACAGTCCCCACTTACTGAAGAAAGGGAATGAGTGAGTAGTGGAGAAACTATGAAAAATGAATACCTGAGTTCCAGAAACTTTCAGCCTCTTAGCATTTCCAAAATTGTTTGTCATATAGAAATATATAAGATTTTCTAAGTTAAAGGACAAAAAAAAAATGACTGAATTTGTTTTACCTCCTATTTACCTTTTTTTTAAGGCTCCCTCGTGGAGCTCTGAAACCTTGTAAAGCTGCCCAAATCCCTTACATATTCCAACTGTGCACTTAAAATAGTACAAATCCTAAATCTACTTTTTTTAAAGGCTCTCTTTTCACACAAAAGACAAGAGCGCAGAAACAAATAAGAACTACAGGAGTTGGCAGCTGTGAGTATAACTGCTAGAGATAATTTTTCATGTTTCAGATTCATGATCCATGAGGATTTTGTCAAATGTTTCAAAATATACAAAGAACATTCCATGGGTATCATTTCTTTCAAACACAGTATTAAAAATAAGATTCTATCTATCTATCTATCTATCATCTATCTATTTATATATTATTTATTTGTCATCTAACAATGTCAGGGGCCAGGTATGTAAAATATTAAAAATGTTATCCACATGTAAGTATCCATCAAGTTATTCACTTTGAGTAAACAACCTCATGAAAAACACAGAAAAGTCACAAGAAGTCAAAGAAATTAAAGAAACAAAAAGGAAAGGAAACTTAGCTAAACATAGCTTACAGAATGATTACTCTGTCTATCTCTCCATAATATTCTATCTTTGTAAAACTTACATCCAATGCATTCATACCACGTTATACGATGAAAATTTGCTCTTAAAACTTTGTATCATTTTCTGAAGATTTAATCAACACTACCCAGCCATCTTTTTCTTCCAATCTGTGTTTTGATTGTCTTCCTTTCTAGTTTTTTTATTCTAAAATTTGACTCATTCATTTTTTTTCTATATGACCTCAATTCTTTTTCATACCAATGACTTGGTATTCATTCTGCTTTCATTCAACATCCATTCATTCTTGATCCTATGTCTTCTTGTTTTACCGCATGAGTGGTACTGACATTCCTACTGGTTTCAGATTATTTTCATGTTTCTACTGGAATATTGAACTCTTACTCCCATGTAGCATGATCAACTGAAGCATTTTTTTCATCAAATGACATTCCTCAGAACAGAGCATATTCTATCTACTATCTTTCTGCTAACATCTGCAAAAAGATATTTATTTTCCTGTCTTGACTAAATCTTTCCTAAGGTAATAGAAAATCATCTATTTCTCCTAGTTTTTTTATCATTTAGGTATAATCTCCCATTGCTTATTTCATTTCCCCTGTCAAGCACATTAGTTTTGATACATTTGTTTTCAGATCTATATTCTTTGTTGAATAACATAATATGTCTAACATTCACTAGAATACCATTAAATACTCATCCAACAAAACAGCAGATCAAAATGTATGTACTTTCATGCTCTAAACTTACACATTCCTAAGATCATCATATGCATTCATGTCAATGAATTCATTTAACAACCAAGAACATATCCTTGCCTTATTCTTTTATCAATTCTGAACCATACACAAACCATATCATGTACTGTTATGTATGCTTTGCTCCCATTATATACCATTGTTAATCATTAAATAGTTTTTATTCCATAAAAAATATTCCATAATTCAAGTTTATTCACTTTATCGTAGATCTTCTCTAAACACAGAATTGTACAATGAGTGCTGTTGCCTTCATTTATTTCTCAATGAAACTGAACAAAAAAATTTCTGTACACCCCCTGTCTAGCATAAACCCTAATAAATTATGTTTAAAAGTTAAAAGCAGTGGAATATCTATTAACAGCTCTATTTAAACTTGGAAGCAAGTATTGAGTAGACTGCCACTGGGTTCTCTCCTGGGCCCCATATTGGTTAACATATTTACAATGGATAAAAGGGTTGATGGACTGATGACACAAAGTTAGTAGGGGAAAGATAATATCCTAGATGAAAGAAGGTTGAAACATTTTTTTCAGATAGACTCAGTTTCAATTCCAACAAGATGGAATGATTCAATAATTGTTTCATTTATGACTCTGCAGGGGTTCATTTCCCACTGTAGAATTGATCTGCAATCTAACAGCCCTCCTGGATTACCAGCTTTTGAGCTGAAGACAGCTGTGATGAGTAGTGTCTTTACATAGTTCCATCTTGTTCAACATTTACAGATCTTTTTGGACAGCAAGATATTACTCCTGCCTTAACCACCTGAATTGATTACTGGGGATCTACCACTGAAGGCATTCAAATGTTTTAGTTGGTCCAGAATGCAGAAATACAGCAGTTACATTAAGTTGTCAGTTTGTCCATGTAATCCCATGCTCCAGACTCTAATCTTCAGGGAGGGACATCTACAGAATCTCAGAATCCAACCTTATTTATTGATGCCTCTTGAATAGCACCCTCCCAATCTGCTGACCTTCCATAAAGTTTTGGTTTTTCAGCTAGCTTTTGGATTTGGGGGTTGGCTGGGTTGGGGTTGTATATTTATTTTGTTCCCTCATGGTAAGTGAACCTACACACTTGCAGGTTATTCCTTATGGGATGTTGTGGTTATGAATACTGCTGTATATTGTTCTAACTTTATATATTTTGTAGTTGTAAGCCACTATGCTTGGAGCAGTTTATAAGGCTAATGAGTAAGCAAATAAGCAAGTCAATCTAGATAGGCTTCATTATTGGTTTAAAAGGAATTGGATGAAATTTAACAGGAAGGATTGCATTTCAGAAGGAAAAAAAGCCATGAACAGAATGGGAAAAAATCTTGTTTGACAGGAATAATTGTGTAAGGGATCAGGGTATCATAGTGGACTACTACTGCTATGTAAGCTAGAAATATGATGCAGCTGCTAAAAAGGCAATGTCAATTTGGGGTATACTAACCCTAATCTAGATCACAGAAACTAATTGTTCTGGTCTACTGCACCCTGGAATATTGTGCCCAAACTGGGTGCTGTCATTCAAAAAAGACAGTAACAAATTGGAATGAGTTTCAAAAGAGGCCAAGATTGATGGCAAAAGGTTTGGAAACCAAATTCTCTGAGGACCAATTCAAGGGTTAAGGTTTGTGTATAGTAGATACTATTGAGGAGAGCTACAGCAATCTCCAAATATTTGAAAAAATCTCATGAAAAAGAGGGAATGGGTGTATTCAGGAGTGGGATTCCACCAGTTCGCATCTATTCACTAGAACCACTTATTAATATTCTAAGCAGTTCAGAGAAGCGGTTGTTAGAAGAAATTACTGGCCTAATTCTGTAAGGAAGGCAGGAAGGAAACATTCTGGTGTTGCTTACGGAAACTGCCTCTCCGTTAGCCCTTATTACATTCTTGGCAGGACTAGACTTCCTATCTCAGGAACGTCTCTGGAGTTTTTTTCCCCTTCCTTTGCTGGTACTTTGCTTGTGTGGAGTGACCATTCAAAGTTACAATGACTTATGACTATTTTTCACACTTATGACTGTTGCAGCATCCCCACAGTTTTGAGAGGCCAGGTGAAGAGATGTGTGCCTCGATGTGAGTGATATTGAGTTGGACACACCCAGCCAATAACATGAGCACCAAGCCATGTCCACCCAGTCACATGACCCCCAAGCCACACCCACCACCTAAGCCACGCCTACAAAAACAGTTGTTAAAAAATTTGAATCCCACCTCTGGGTGTATTCTCTACTGTTGCAGAAGACAGGGCTAGTTAAAACTATAGATATTAAACTGGAGTCCAGGAGGGAACCATCTGACTCTATAAGTTCCCAGCCACTGAAAAAAACTGCCACATGTGGTAAGTTTTCTTCTACTGGAGATCTTAAGACAGAGGCTAGATAGTCATCTGTCTATACTGCTCTTGCAGATCTTGCATTAAGGATGTTTTGGTACCTTCCAAATTTAGTTTACGTCCTCTATTTTGGTAGATTTAGAAACTCAGAAAGAGAATGAGGGAGATAAGTGTACATCAATCATTTTGCTCTATTCAGTGATGGGATTCAAATTTTTTTACTACCGGTTCTGTGGGCGTGGCTTGGTGGGCGTGGCAGGGAAAGGATACTGTAAAACCTCCATTAAGAGGTGGGATTTGCTAGTTGTCTGAACTACTCAAAATTTCTGCTACTGGTTCTCCAGAAGTGGTCAGAACCTGCTGAATACCACCTCTGGCTCCATTCATCAAGAAAATAAGGAAGCACTATATACAGTATGCCTTGCTTCTCCTCTAACTGTAACATCTAATAACTAGTAAACCCTGTTTTAGCCTTACTTAAGTACTATAGCTATTTCTTCCTCACAAAACTGAGAGCAATTAAAGTCAGTTTAGAGGTAGGAAAAGAAAGGCAAAATCCAATGCACATTTTTAAAGTGCAACATGCAAAGTTCAATACAGCCTACGTCTTTAGACATATGCATAAAATTGTACTAAATATGGTCCATAACTGTACTCAACTTTTTTTCTTGAGGCTTGAGGTTGCAACTCATTTGAGGTTGCAACTCATTAGAGATGGCTTCTTTAAGAAGAGCAATCAGTGGAAATTGAAATGTTTATAATATTGGGTCTATAGAAATATGAGCAATACATGCTGTTTATTTTTAAAAAGCAAAAAAAATTGCACAACCTTATGAGGCATAGTTTGACCCTGAATCTACTACAACAGAACATATTTTTGATTTGAACTTTTAGAGAGTCCAGGCTTTTTTTATTGCCTAGTGAATCATCTCCTCTGTATATACTTTAAGTATCAAAATCTCAGATGGCCACAGTGAAGTTATTACTCTGAAAAAAACAAGGTCATATGAAAGCAAAGCTTTGTACTTCCTCATAAACCTCGTAAGATGACTGAAACAATCAACAAGGAGAGAATGATTTTTCTACCAAAGGATTTTATGATCCTTCTCTCTAATTGAGCTATTGCACAGATGGTCATAACTGATATTAGTCCTGTAACGAAACCTCTGGGGGTGATCTAGCTGGAGCATCACTAGGCAAACTATTATTAGTTACTTTAACACTGATAAACTAAATCTACCAGACCAAACATTTTTAATTTCATAAGCTTTCCATTTTTCATGCATGTCCTTTTACACAATTATTTAGCACAAGGTAGATGATATATAAACAAAACAAGCAATTCCAAATTATAATGCACAATATAACTACTATAGAGTAGCTCTCCATGCTACTCTGTCAAGCACAACTTCTATCAGTTGCTGAATGTTCATCTTTGTATAAGTTTGGATATTATCAAGCCAGCGTGTTCTTTGTTTATCCCTTTTTGTTCCACTAACCATTTGCTAGCATTATGAGATGGCCAAAGTAATTAACCAAATTAATGTACAATCAATCAATCAGAATAGAACTGGAAGGGACCTTGGTGGTCTTTCAGTCCAATTCCCTGCTGAAGCAGGAGACCCTATATTAGAGGTGGTATTCAGTAAGTTCTGACCAGTTCTGGAGAACTGGTAGCAGAAATTTTGTGTGTTCAGAGAACTGGCAAATCCCACCTCTGACTGGCCCTACCCCCGTCTATTTTCCACCTCACGAGTCCCAGCTGATCCCCTGGGTGTTCTTTTGTTGCCCTGCATAGGAGAATGGAGTTTGAAAGCAGCTTAGTGGGATGGGGAGGAAATGGGATTTTGTAGTAACGTTCCCCTAGACTGGGATGGGAATGTATATTTTACAGTATCCTTCCCCTGCCATGCCCACCAAGCCATGCCCACCAAGCTACACCATGCCCACCAAGCCACGTCCACAGAACTGGTAGTAAAAATTTTTTGAATCCCATCACTGCCCTATACCGTTTCAGACAAGTGGCTGTCCAGTCTTTTCTTAAAATCCTCCAGTGATGAAGCATCTACAACTTCTGAAGGCAGGCTGTTCTACTGAGAACAATTAACTAGTGGAACAGCTTGCTTTCAGAAGTTGTGGGTGCTTCGTAACTGGAGGTTTTTAAGGAGAGATCAAACAGCCATAGATGAACTTTAAATTTGTATTTTAAGTAACTCAAATTATTTCACTATTCTATACTTAATACAAACACAGTGAAATTATTTTTCATATCATACTATTTTTTAAGTATTGTGATGTAGTTCTCAGGTTCAAAATAACTCCACAAAGCAATTCAGGAAAAGCTGTGTGAATGAATGAATAAATATATATGATAATATACAGTATATGAATGAGCATATACACATAAAGAAATTGGAATTAAAATAAAGGCATGTTCTTTTTAAAAGTTGGTAATCCATACCTAACTTGCATTTCATAAAAGTTCTTCAGCTGTTTGTCCTTCCTGTAGCCAAGCATTCCCTTTGTTGGAGTCTATTTCTTCTTTGACAGCCATGCATATTCTTATCCCAAAATCGCTTTACAAAAAGAAAATATACTACATTAGGTATGGGAACTTCTTACTTAATCCTGTCCCTATATAAAAGAGGTCTAGGCTTGTTATTTAGAGTGGAGTGGAATGGAGTGGACTGGAACAAAACAAGAGTGGAGTGGAGAGGAACAGAACGGAACGGAACAGAACAGAATAGAAGTAAAGGGGGCATTGGAGATCTTCAAGTTCAACTCCTTGTCCAAGGCAGGAGACCTTATACCATTCTGGATGAATAGTTGTCCAATCTTTTCTTGAAAGACTACAATGATGAATAACCCAACTTCTAGGGGGCAAGCCATTCTATTGATTAATTGTTTTCACTGACAGGAAATGTCTCCTTAGTTTCAGGTTGGAACTAAGCTCCAGGTCTCTTTGACAAGTTTCCACCCACTGTATCTTATCCTACCCTCAAGTGTTTTGTAGAATGGCAACCCCTTCTTCTCTGTGATAGTCCCTCAATATCAGAAGATAGTTCTTGGTTAGCCCTAAATCTTCTTTTCATTAAGTTAGACACGCCTAGTTCCCTTAACCATTCATCATATGATTTGGCCTCTATACTCCTTATAATCTTTTCTGCTTTTCTCTGCATTCTCAATACCTTTTTTGTATCTTGGTGATTAGAATTGGTAACATTTCTTCAATTGTGACATTAATTTATTGAATGATTTTTTTTTCCTGAGAATTTAGAGAGTAATCTGTTAAGTTAGATAAGTTTCTTTGATGAGTTCTTTTGCCTTGTTTTGATCTCATTTCTTTTCTGCACAAGCCAGTTAAGATTGTCACTCAGTTCAGGATATTTTGCTGGAACCTGTGGCTATGTACAAATCAATTGCAAGCTAATTTTAAAACACAACATGACCTCCCTTATGGAAAGCCTGAAGAAAAAGAAGATAAGCAGAATAATAGTGGTTCATTATTGAGAATAGCCTTTAGAAGGAAATTGTTTCACATTCCTAGCTAATTTCAAAGCATTCTTACTACTTCAAATTATGAATACTTTCTCGATAGGGAAAAGAATTTAATGTAATGGTCATAGGAGACTTATGAAAGTTGCATTTGCAGTCTAAATGTACACATTTATCTAACACCTGAAGATATATGTTCTTTTTCTCTGGGTACTTGTATGTTTATTAGCTAACTATGGAACAGAATTTCCATCAGAATTTTCACCATTAGGTGAAGCCATCAAGTTGATGTCAGTGCGAGTTTTGTTTATTCGTTATTCTGTCCATTTCATCACTATCTAACTAATTGTTTTACAGATCATACACACAAAAATCAAATTTGTATTATCATACAACCATCTTTAAAAACATTTTGAATGTAAGATAAATTTCTCGAATCAATACCAGTTTGTTATTTTATTTTTTGTTGTTTAATGCAGCTAGCCAAATATAGATGACAGAATTTTTACTGAGAGTTTCTTATAATACACATTTAATCAACCACTTATCACACACAGTTCTCACAATACATACTATTTTTGTATGCTTTTTTGTTCAAAACTATTAAATGATGAATGATAGCAACAAGGTAAGCATATTCTTGATAGCTTTGTTCTAACACACCGAAAGAGACACTGGAATCAAAAGATAATTATTATAGTTTCTGTAAGACCTAGAAAATAAGAACAAAAGAGAGTTCTTGGAAATAAAAAGTTAATGAATCACTTAATTTCCTTTATTGCAGCAAGGAAAACAAAGCAAAGGGGAGATGATGAAAAATAACTAAGGTTCTTGAATATGAAATAGGCCTGCCAAAAAGGCCATGAGATGGAAGAATAGGAAAATGATAAGGAACATAAAAATAAAAGAAAGATCAAACTGGGAATTAACATACTACTCTTTTAAAAATTTAGGGTTCCTTCTCCCTTGGTACCTCCAAGTAGCAATCAATTCAAAGAATGCAATTTCCCAAGTTCTTACATTTTCAGCCAATACCAAGAAAAGGACATATTGTTAAGGGCTATTGAATAGATGCATCAAATTAGCAAAAGTTGTATCCTTTCTTAGGCTTTCAGCAGTAACACATCTACAATGAGTAATCTTAACAGTGTCATGAAAATGCCCAGGGTTCCCATCATTTGCTGTTTACCTGATTGCCATGTCACAAAAATAAATTCAAACTGTATCCTTATCTGTTCCTTTATTATCTTTGTCAGAGGAATGAGGTATCTGAATGTTAATACTGAAGACTGTCTGGAAACACAGCAGATTGCTGTATGGCTTCAACATTTGAGATTTGATTGTTTTGCTGTTCGGATACTCTCATACACCTGCAATCTGAAAGGAAATATGATGATAACCATTCAAAAGAGTGATCCTTGAAAAGGCTGAAGATATATGTTTGTTTATAAATTAAATAAATTATCAGGCACAATGAACCCAATGTTATGGATATTGCTGTTCCAGGGTGAATTATTCTAATTAATTAAGACAAGTTTATGGAGAGAAGAGCTTTGTTAACATTGCAATAAAATCAAAACAATTAATACTGGATACAGTCAATGTTGTCTAATAACTTCATTTTCTCCTGCCAAAAAAGAATTTTCTAATAAGCAAAGTCATAAGGCAAAAATGTGTGTGTGTGTTATGTGTGTGTGTATGATGCAGAAGTGGTATTCAGCAGGTTCTGACCAGTTCCGTAGAACCGGTAGCAGAAATGTTGAGTAGTTCGGAGAACCAGCAAATACTACCTGTGACTGGAGATTTTACAGTATCCTTCCCCTGCCACACCCACCAAGCCACGCCCACAGAACCAGTAGTAAAAAAATAATTGAATCCCACCACTGGTCTGATGTGAGTGTGTGATTGAACTCCTGGAGTGAGCAGTAAGTTAGTCTGCAGTACTGCATTCTAAACACTTTACCACCATGACTCTTATAACTGTAATGGGGCCTAGGATTTCCATTGTACACTATGATAATCTTAGATTGAGGCACTGTCAGATACTAGAATGACACTGATACTTCATCACAGCAGTTTATTGCTAGTCACTATTTACAACAATGTCATCAGACTAACTGCACTTTTCTAGAACAACCAGATAAACAGCCTGGGGGGATCAGTTCTCTATCGCTTCTTCCCCTTCAGGGATTCTAGGCTATCCAGTCTCTTAACTACTCCCCTACTTTAGGTGCAAATTTCACCACAGGCACCCACATGACCAACGCAATGTTATATATTTTTGTGATAGTTATTAAGCAAATGCAGTGGTCATTAAACTAACCCGTTGTAGACAATGCTTTTTTTTTTTACTGGAAACTGGAAGAAAACATTGGTTTCTAGCAAAAAAAAAAGTCATAAAACAGGATCATGTAACCTATGATAGCAAAAGACTGTAAATGAATGCCAGTTGCCAACCATCCAAATGTGACAATCATATGATTACAGGGAGGATAGGAAGCCACTGGAACTTTGAATCCAAGTAATAAGTACATTGCGGGGGGGGGGGGGGGGGTTCTATGCAAATTTTAAATGGGTGCTAAGTGAAAAATCAAAAGTCAAGGACAACCTGTACTCTTAGTTTTTTATCATTTGCTCTGGTTCTAACTCTTACAGAGATGTACAATCAGAATCCTTGATGTCCTTATTTTTCATTAAAATCTTTATTAGATTGCAACAGATTCATTCATTTGCTACTCTAGTGCGAGCTTCCAAGTCACATGTAAAAGGAGGTTGCATATACAAATAAGAATCATAGCAAAAGCAAACATTTATGTCCTTAGAATTCTGATTAATGGTACAATTTTGCAATAGTGACGAATAACAGTATAAATTTTCTATTGCACTCAATATCTCTCAGTTTTAATCTGTGGAACGCTGGAGGCTATGAATCTGCATAATGATAGAATTGTAATTATAAGTGACTCAACGACAAAGTAAATATATGAAAAGGCAGTATAGTAAATGAAGAAAAAAGTGCAAATGTTGTGGTTGTTGACTAGGTAAACTATTTCAAATTTAAGAGACAGGAACAAAATTATAGAGAAATAGTGAGAGAAAATGTGGCTGAAGACATTTATATCTGGAGAGTTTCAAAATAAATATATTTGGAAAATGTGGCTCAGAGACTTTTCAAGGAAGATGAAGAGACTGACATTTTGGAAGCAAAATTACTTCCCAAAATAGAGTGCAGACATTCAAAGGCAGTTCAGAGTTCAGCACTCTGTGAAAATTTGCAGACTACTCCCAAAAGCTCAAGATAAACAGCACTTGAAATCTTTATTATCCTTCCTTATGAATTGGGTTCCTTGTCTCACCTCTCCAGCTCTGCTTTGGTGACATGAGGTCAACTAATCCTTCTGTGGACAGAAGTCTGGGATAGCTAAGAATATGACTTCCATAAAACTATTCTCCTGAGGATTTTCAAGGTCACTTTCCATACTTTCCTTCATGATATTTTTGTGCTTCCTTAGCAGAAAATGCAAAGTGGAATTATCTTTTTCAGGGCCTGTACTTATTGTATTTAAATATTTTTAAAAAAATTTATATAGATGCTCTTTTAAATAAGTTATGTTGGTTCACTAAAATTAAACTCTAAAGGTAATAAAGTTGAAATAATAATAACAGAAGAAACAGTGCAGTTCTGAGCATACGTATGGAAGCACAACAAGAATACAAATTGGATAAAAGAAGTGAACCATCTAGGGCTCCATTTGAATACTATCAGCACTTACAAAATCACCAATGTCAATTGCTGAAGGCAGCTTTATTAGGAGTAGCTTACATCCTGCAACAATACCTTTAACACCATCCTTCAGCAACATCTGTCTATTCTAGGTTCTTGGAAAGGACTCAATAGGTGGATAAAAATGCCAAGTCCAGTCCAAACATCTGGCTGACTATGCAATGAACTTTAATAATATCCCCTTCCATGGATATCCTCTTGTCATTGGAGGGGGGATGCTTGCAATACGACAATGAGATGGAAAACTATGCTGGGTGCTTCTAATGTATTCTATTCAGGAAATACTGTATTCCAGTTAGGATTCTTTTTCGGTTTTCTTGTCATATTAAATGGGTTGGAGGATACATTTAAGATGCCTCTTCCAGATTAAGTGTATCCAGCAACTCATTTAATATCTATCATCACCTGGGACATGTCAGATGTTAGAGTTCCTAAGCATTTGTTAACAAGTAAAAAAAAAAACCCTCAGAACTATAGCTGGGCAACCAGGACTCAGCCCCATAAGATTGTCAAAAGACCAAAAACTACAGAGAAGACAAAAGTGTACTGTTTTTTAAAACCACACCATTAGGGCCTTTTATTATAAATTAGAATGACAACAAAATTGGGATTCATAAACTGATCATGGTGGTCCTAATGGTTATCAGCGTAACTGTGTGCATTTAGAAAAATTTTGCATTGACAACATTTCCATCTGTCAATTGCAAAAAGCCACATTGGTTGGATCTGCACATACACTACAAGAAATGCATTGCAACATCATTACAACTGTCATAGGAAGCAATTCAAGTTGCTTAGGAAACATTAGTAATGTACATTTGGGCATTATGGTGTACAAATAACTTAGGTCTATGAATGCAAGCTCAGTTGAATGATAATATACACTTAAGTCCTTGCACAATGTCCTTTGACAGAAAGAAAAGACTCTGAAGCTTTTGGGTCACACTAAGGATGGATAATAGGGGTCCCATTAACAGGGCAGTTTGTGGAAGTCAGAAAGATGCATCCTACATCTAAAGTGGACAATCTAATAATGTTGAGAAAAGAAGAACTGGCAAGTTACAACAATCATGACAGAGACAGAATGAATACAGTATGCCTGGGACACAAAACAGCCGTTAATGTATTCCCTCAAAAGCAAAATAGAGATAAAAGAATAAGCAACCAGTGCTGTGTCCAACTGAAAAGAAAGCTACATTGGGTAAATTTTGGATAATTTATTTGATAGACGGTAGATTGTTTTCATAAATAAATCAATTCAGAGCTCTTCAAAACATGCAGAAATTGGGTAGATGAAAAGGATAATCTCTTTTACTTTGGTAATTGAAAGATGAAAATAGAATAAATCTGCTGGTGACTTCTGGACCAAGGTGGTTATGACAACATTTGTATGCCAAAGGGATTTTCTTTCTTAATCTAATTAAAAGAACTATTGTTCATTTTCAGGAAATGAACATGTGAGCCATGCCACTTCAGCCTGGGGAATGTGTAAGAGAGGAACCAGTTTGTATGAAATCTGTTTCAAGAGCATTAAAATGTTCATTTTAAATTGAATTCCATGCACTGTATATCATTTATCTTTATGCCAATTGTCAATTTTACTGAAGCAGAGAAAAGGAGAGTCATCTAAAAAGTCAAAGTCACTGATTATATATATCCTTTTAGCTTCCGGTGAGGATTCATGGAGTATTAGACATCTCTGAAAGAGTGGGGACAGCACTGCAGTGAAGATCAGTGGCCAGACAATGAATTGATACTTGGCAAAGTTTTTCTGGAAAAAGACAGACTCCAAAAAATTGACCCTCATGAGTTGGCTGCAGGAACTGAGGTTTTTGTATTCTTTTGTGGATCTCAGTCCAAGAGGTAATAATTAAGGGGCTAATTGTGAGATCTAGAATTTTGTCAAAGAGAATTTAAAATTAAATAATGAGAACTGGTGGCAGAGGGATATAGTTGCCAATGGTTTTCTTATTTTCAATCGCTAGAAAAAAATTAAAGTAGACAAAATAATTCATGACTTTGAAGAAGACTGAGTTGGAAATAGAATTGTGTTCAAATGATGAGTATGTAATTGCTAAAGTGTATACATTTTTATTGAAATTTGTAACCGAAGAACAAGGAAAAAAATGTATAACGTAAGGTATTTTTTTTCTATAATATACAGATGGAACAATAGAAAAATATGTGATTGAAAGGACTGACATTAACATCATGTTATAATGTTAAAGATTATATTTTATCTTTGGCTTATTTCAAGAGAAAAAAGAACTGAAGCTGGAGCTCTCCTTCAGGAACATCAAATTATGGATATTCTGTTTTACATGCTATGATAACTGCAGTGATCTTAAAAGGCAATAATTTTCAAACAATAAGCACAATATATAAGCAGACAGAATGGAACAAGATGTCTACATGAAAACGCCAATGGACAAGAAAATGGAAGGCTTACAAAGTGAAAAAACAGTAAAAGAAGTTCTTTGCTAATACCATATCTTACAAAGAGTAGGAAAGCAAAATAGTGACAAATGTATATATTTGTACATATAAATTCCAACATTTGATGTATTCTGAATTTTATCAGGAGCCAAAAATAATTCAAGGATCAACTCTAGAGCTAGGAATTAGGTCTTTATTAGAGAATTCTTTATTTTTAAATTAGAAATTGCTGCTTGGTGAAATTTCAGAATGTATAAAATTTAGATGTTCAGATGCCTTCCTTCCAGCAAAGACATCAATTCCATCTGAGTTATTTCCATTATCTGTGTTTATGTCACCATACCTAATAACACAAACTGAGCTTTACAGTATAATTAAATTGTCAGTTTGTTTGTGAAAGTTTGAGAAAAATGTCAACACTTTGAGAATGATAATGTAGTAATGTTCCTCATTTTTAGTATGAATCTTTCTTCAAAACAACTACAAAGTTCCTCAAATAACTGAATCGTATTCATAAAAAATAGGCATGTTTTGTCTTGCTTATTCAAAATTGACACACAGTGGTAATTTCCTCACCTCTTTCCATTGATTGTTTCATACTTTTCTTACCAAATCAAAACAAAAAAAAAGCAAGAACTGTTAAGATCTTTTAGCAATAATTGATATTAACAGACTATTCATTAGGAGAAATTTTTGGCAAGATGGAAATGTGCTGTGCCATCTTTTTGTGTTTTCCCCCCTCTTCCTCTTTGAGATATAGAAAGGTGAAGAAAATGAGTAAATAGAGTGATTCTATTCTTCTGTTGTACTTGGTGGGGTGGATGAATGTGGGAGAAAGATAAGAAATAGATTTTTCCTCCTCCAATGGCCCATTACTCTTACATACTCTACCCTATCTCCACCTTCAGAAGAAGCTATTGTAAAATTGGAGAAAATGGCTTTCAGTAAAAAATGTACTACCCCTTCTCATTAGGTAGAAACCCGGAGCTGAAGCTCCAATTCAAATAGAAGATAGAGACAGAATTTTCTCCATATTTTTTTCTGACGTTGCAACCAGTGATTTCAAAGCAGTAGGTTCCAAGAGAGATGAATAAATATCTGAACAGTTCAGCTGTGTTCTCAAAAGATTACTGGAAAGGTAATGTTCTGAAATGTTCGAGAAAGAGTTATTATGATCAAATACCATCTCAAGACAGCATGATACAGTTCTTTCATCCTGCTACAGGCAGAGTTCTGCAAACAACTTGAATTTTTCCTCCCTCAAGAAATTTAGAGTGGGCCCTGTACAATCATATAAAAGAAGCAGCCTCTACAATCCAAGGCAGAATTTTCCTAGAGAATTTTAAGCAAGTGGCTATTCAGCAAGATGGAGATAAAAAAGGGAGCTGGCTTCGACACTGCAGATTGGCTATGACCACTTTTTTGGAGGAAGATTTGAGAACTCTGAAATAGATTGTGTGTGTGTGTGTTTGTCTTTTAATGACACAATCAGAGAGGACAGACCTCGGCAATTGGCAGTAAGTTTGCCTGAATGGAAAGGAGAGAGCTTCAAAAACTTTAAAATGTATTTCCACAGAACCCACCCAAAATACATATATATCATCAAACAACACGATGAAAGGAAAATAATCCACAGTATCCCAGAAATTAGACATAACATTGCCGGATTGTATAAAAATATACATATCAAAAAATCTACAACCTATTTTTATAAAGGGAAAAAAACCTAAATGCATTTGTGTTGTCTCCAGTTCTAGTGTTATAGCAATAGCAATAGCATTTAGATTTATATATCACTTCACAGTGCTTTACAGCCCTCTCTAAGCAGTTTACAGAGTCAGCATATTACTTCCAACAACTGAGTTCTCATTTTACAGATTTTGGAAGAATGGAAGGCTGAGTCAACCTTGAGCCCCATCAGGAACAAACTCAAAGTTGTGGGCAGAGTTAACCTGCGATATTGTTTGAAAGCAGATGTATCAACATTATTTCACATATAACAACTATATCTAAAATCAGGTACCTTACATGATGTAGTGTATACCATTTATATCTAAGTATTTATAAATGACTGAGCTATAAGGGACACTTGTGGATTTCAGAATTTAAAAATTATAACATACTATATATATGGCTTGAGATGTATCACTATATTCATAAATAAGTTTAAAAAATTACTTATTTGCACAATGCTGGGCAACTTTATAAAACTGTATGAGAGTGCCTCAAAATTAAATGTTATTGCCCATGTGGTAAAATTAATTCAGTGTGGTAATCTGAATAAAAGGATAAAGGAATTCCATACAGGATAGGAATGAAGTTGATAATGCTGTAAACCAATATCTAATCTTCCCCTTGCTAAATTTTTTCCTTGTACAGAAGCAACAGACATTAGATCTTTGCAAAGCTTCAAAGGAGCACTCAGATTTCTCCTGCAGAGCTTACCCAATATTATTATACCACAATACGATAATGTATTCAACTGGCCTGTAGCAAAAGGTAAAATTATCTGTAAATTAGTACATCAATTGGAGTCAATTAATGTTTCCGTTTTTATGGGCAATTCAGTATGCATTGTGTTGATCCACATCCTGACTTCAACATTATTTTTTTTAAAAAAATTGTACTGCTAATTTTGCATTCTTACAGTGTAACAGTATTCTGTTTCTTTTTGTCCCTGTTCGTGAATAAGCTACCATTTGTACAGTTCACATAATTAAAGAAAGAAGCTTTCAATTAATATGGTAAAAGAGGAATGGAATAAACCTACTCCTGTGAGGGATGACCCTAGCATGGATAGGGGAAATTCCGCAAATTTTCTGCCTGAAACCCACTAGCCCTCTTGAATCATTCATAAGTGTGGCTCCTGAAGAAAGACAGACCCGCTGCTTATAAACTCCTTCTACCATCATCTAGATATATTAATGATTACTTTGATCTTGTCTTTACTAGAACTGTGATGGCACAGTGGTTAGAATGCAGTACTGCAGGCTACTTCTGCTGATAGCAATCTGCCTGCAATTTGTCCCATCGAATCTCACCAGGCTCAAGGTTGACTCAACCTTCCATCCTTCTGATGTGGGTAAAAGGAGGACCCAGACTGTTGGAGACAATATGCTGATTCTGTAAACTGCTTAGAGAGGGCATTGTGAAGCGGTACATACAGTATGTCTAAGAGCTATTGCTATTGCCAATATGTTACACTGTACATCATTTCATCAGGATAAAAGCAGTACTGATCCTCATCTCATAGTTTATCTATAGTTAGGCTATTGCTTTTATTTTATACTTTTCTATAATTGTTCATTTTTCTAACTTACAAAGCCCATTTTTTACCATTTCCTGAAAGTTTGCATGCTTTGGGAATGATGACCTTTGAGTTTTCTTTATTCATTTGTACATTTTCCTGAGTAATGGTTTACTTTTTGTTGTGTCATCAGCTTGTATTTCAACAACATTACTGACTTTATTTTTTTTTTCCCATGACCTCAGGGTTGCACTTTCTTTAAAAGGGGCAGGTGTATTTATTTGTGGGCAATATATTTTAGAAACAATATATATGTGTTTCTAAAATAATCTCTTTGTTATAGGAGCAAGCATGCATTCCATTTAGCCTTTATCTCCTTTATTATTATTACATTTTTTTGACATATTTTATATTTTTTCTTCTATTAAGTCATTGAAATTAGAGTCCAGCTTTTGCTCATTTGATGGGATTTTAATGCATCTTTGCAGTGAATGTTGGCCTTAAAGCTATTAGTTAGATGAACTCAGTAGAATCCATATAAAGAAAGTGTATTCTGTTGCACTCTCAGATTATATAATACATTACCTTGAAAACTGTCTCCTCACCCTCCAACTTGTAGGAACAAGTTAAGACAAATAGCTTTGCATCTTGTACATTAGTATTTTATAATTTCTTATTGTTGGTGACTGCCTGAATAGACAGTTAGGATATAAATGAATATAAAATATTTTGTGTTATGTTGATGAGATCCAATCTTCATAAGAAATATTTTCCTTCTAGACATAGCCTCCAGATAAATGTAAACTATGAGATATTATAGCATTGTGATGAATGTCTAAGCAAAATTGCATTCATATTGAGGTATCCAAACATAGGAAATGGAAATATTTCTTCTGTTATCCCCATACATGATGGCTTTTAGTTCCTACAATCCCAGCCCAACATAACCAGTGGCTATGATGTTAGAAGTTATAATACTTTAGGTCTTTTACATCTGAAAAAATATAAAGATGATGGAAGTGCCATGTACATGCAAGATAAATAAGCAATCAGCCAGGTGTTAGTTTGTTTATTCATGTCACAGCAGCATCACAACTTAAATAAGGCATACTATATGATGTACTGTTTAAAATACAAAATGCAAGGTTAAAATATGTAAAATTTGCCCAGAAACTAGCAACATTAATTGCATTTTGTCACACTGACATGAAGTCGTCAAGTGTACACTGGACCAGGACACAAAGGACAGGTATATATACAGTATGTGTTGTCACCACATGTCACCACAATAGCAAAGAGCAGCAGCAACTGGATAGCTCCATTTGTTCAGAGTATCTCTGGATCTTGTTGTACCTGTGTGGAGTCTATTCAATGATTTCCATACTTCCCAGCTTTCATCAGACCCAGGTGCCAGTTCCTTCATTGGTTCTATTCAAGGGGACATAGAAGAAGCCTCTCCAAAGAATGTACATTGTTAGCACATTCAGGCATCCTCCTGACAACAGTTTATAGCTGGCTAATACTTTGCATTCAGAGGCATCCAAAGCCAGATGTTTAGCCTGGATTTAGTCTTTTTTGTCCACCTATCAAATCCTCCCCAAGGACCTAGGATAGGCAGATGCTGTTTGATGGTGTTAAAGGTTTTGCCATAGGATGTAACCTATTCCAAGTAAAGCTGTCTTTTTCAATTAACTAATAGTGATTTTGTCAATGTCGAAGGTGTTCAGATATTGTTCCAGTTGTCTTGGAATTTTATCCAAAGTGCCTATTGCAACCACTTTGCTTCTTTTGCCACAGTTTCTGTATTGCTCTTACTTCTGAATCAACATTATTCATATATTATAAAACTCATCTATGCCAATCCCTACATTTACTGTGTCATGACTTTAAGTAGCAATTAATTCTGGAAAACCATAAACAATGTTTGAAAGTTTAAAAAAATCTAGAAGAATTTTTGCTTACAAGGGCAATAATCAACTCAAAAAAAAAGAAAGAAAGCTTCAACTCAACAAAATGAATATGGTGCAACACACTTGCCTTTAAATTTCTATTCCATTATTTCCATTGCAAAAGTTTACTAGGATCAACGAGCTCTTTACATTTCCAGAGAGGCAGCCAAACCAGCTTTTCTTAAATTAAATCTGCATCAGTGTGTTCCAGTGATATGAACTCAGCAAGAATCCCTCTGCCTTTTTAGAGATGCTGAACAGCTGACCCTTTGAAGATCTTGACAGCCCAGTTTTGTCAAAGTGATTTCCTCTTCAAGCACTCAGTTTCCAACTCCATGAAGTGGAACCAATAAAATCAAAACCCCAAACAGAGCAGAGCCTGAACATCCAAGACAAGTCAATTCTGCTGATCATAATAATTATTTGAATTCAGTGACTCTAAGCAAAGCCTAAGTGGTGATTGCTGATTCTGCACTAGAGGCATTTTTTTATTATTAGATCTTATTCTAACATAAATCAATAAGGGCTTCTTTTTAATTGTTATTTGTGGTGTCATTTTCCTGTGTACATTAATTGGGTTTTATACCGTATGTTACCCAGGGGGTTATTTGTTCATAAATGGAAAAATGTTGAGCTCAATTCCTCTTATCAAGTGCGTTAATGAAATTAAAACAGCAGTAAATAAATTGAAGCTGTTTGCTGTGAACATAAGTGGCCATATCACCATTGCTGAAAATCCTTTTTTGCTATCCTGCTGAGCCTCAAAGGGGGAGGTTTGTTTTAGAACAATCTAAGCAAAAACACAAGTAATTAAATCTCCTTGAATAACTTCAGGTATACTGTACTCTGGCATCTTGCACTTGTAATACAATCCTAAAAAGTTCACTCATTTGTGCTTACAAAAATATTGTTTCCAAGATACACAAAATGTTGCAGGCATGTCCTATAAAACAGATTGGGTACAATCCTCTAGCTTCCCTTTGCATTTTGTGTGACATAACATCTTTACATAGGGCTTCCAGGCAATGGATTTTCCAAGATTTCTTCTCTATCACTTTAGTAAAAAAGAACATTAGAAGATATTAGCTATTTAATTGTTCTCCGCAGCCATTGCCCTGTACCTAAGATTCCTCTGGGGAGAGTAGGGACAGGAAACTAAATCATTATTGTGTCAACATGTGATAATTTATCATTCAGATTAATTGAACAGCAATATCTGCTATGTATTTAATCCCCCCAAAAGTTCAATCTTTTTACATCTCTTTTGTAGCTAGAAACTTGATCTCTCTTCTGTCTTTGTACACGTGTACATGTGTATATATATATAATACATATATGTATATATGTATAGATACATGTTTACACATGTATCTATACACACATAATTTCATAGTAGCTTTTATGCAGCTTATAGCAACTATCAGTCTTGTTTTCTTTGGCTACAATGTCTTTCTATGGAATTATTATTTGGAACAATGGCATACAAATTTAGATATTTTTACTTACTTACCGATCTGACACTTCCCTTTGTTGTTGAATAATAAAGATATCTGACAGCTCAAAAATAAAATAAAATAAAATGAAGAACTGATCTAATTACCAGTTTCTATTCCAATGGGAAATATTCTCTTTCTCCCTTAGGCATAAACACATACCCTCATAACGATAAAATATGAGAATGTTTTGCTAGATGTCAATAACTCATCATAGAAAACTCAAGGGTAATTCCTAAGATTTTAGGACAGAAGAAATAGTCAGCTAATTCTGATGTTTACTATCATACCAACTAATATTTTGATGAAAGTCTATATTTCATAAAGATGTCCATCTGATAGTTATTTTGGGGTATATGATGAAGAAATTTCAGATCAATATTCTGTACATCTGGAGAAAGACATTTAAGTAAAAATCTACAAATTCAAATTAGGGCATAATTGTTTTTGTGCTAGTTTATAGCTATAATTTCCTTCTATTCCTACACCATTTAATTTAGAACAACAATAAATGAATGACAGAAGACTACATTATTTTACAATTGCCTTCTTAGTCACTGCATCCAGGTTTCACATCAAATGATAACTGGTACTGAAAAAAATACATGAATGTATTATAAAGAATAGTTGCTGGAACTGGGTATGTCTAGTCTGATGAAAAGAAGGACTAGGGTTATATTATAACAGTGTTCCAATATCTCAGAGGCTATCACAAAGAAGAGGGAGTCAAGCTATTCTCCAAACCACCTGAGGGGTGGACAGAAAGCAATGGGTGGAAACTAATCAAGGAGAGAAGCGACTTAGAACTAAGGAGAAATTTCCTGACAGTTAGAACAATTAATCAGTGGAACAACTTGCTTCCAGAAGTTGTGAATGCTCCAACACTGGAAGTTTTTAAGAAGAGATTAGACAACCATTTGTCTGAAGTGGTATAGAGTTTCTTGCCTGAGCAGTGGGCTGGACTAGAAGACCTCCAAGGTCCCTTCCAACTCTGTTATTCTATATGGTACCAGAGAGTAAAAATCCTGAATCAGGAAGAACAGTGTTTAGCTGAAATCTCACAGAAAACTTGTAAATATTTCTTCCAGTTTAGGTATACCAAATCAATAGCCTGATTAAATTGGCATATTAAAACTTGAAACTGTTTAATACTCAGGCAATGGATTTGAAATATTATTATGGAGGTTCTGGCATGGATGTAAGTGTTTGTGATTTTGTGGTTTTACTGGCCCTCAACATGGTTTTAATTGTTCTTTTGGTCTAATGGCATTCTTTGTCTCTACCTAGTCCAGAGTTCTAGGATAGATGAGCAGCCAAATAAACTAGATAAGTAACTAACTAAATGCTGTAAATGTAGTAAATCACTTCCTCCAAACCTCAGCTCACTAGGCTTCACAGTACAAGACCAATGTAGATAGAGATGAGGACTTGAAATTCTATATTAATATAAAGATGGCAATATTAGATATGCCAGCTCCATCCAGCATTATTTCCTTTAATAATGCAAAATAATCACCTGGTATAATGCTCTCCATATCTCTTCTTCTATTGCTATGATAATAAAAGCTACTGCTGTATCAGAGGTGGTATTCAGCAGATTCTGACCAGTTCCGGAGAACCGGTAGCAGAAATTTTGAGTAGTTCAGAATACGAGCTCTGACTGGCCTTGCCCCCATCTATTCTCTGCCTCCCTAGTCCCAGCTGATTGGCTGGGTCTTCTTTTGTTGCCCTGCACAGGAGAATGGAGCTGGAAAGCAGGTTAATTAGGTGGGGAGGGAATGGGGATTTTGCAGTAACCTTCCCCCAGGAGTGGGGTTGGAATGGAGATTTTGCAGTATCCTTCCCCTGCCATGCCCACCAAGCCACACCATGCCTACCCAGCCATGCCCACAGAACTAGTAGTAAAAAAATTTGAGTCACACCACTATGCTGTATACACTAAAGCAGGTATAATCAAAAGCTCACATATGAGTACCCATGCTAATTAGACAGTGTTTTGTTTCCAGTGGCTCTGAAAATTTCTTTACCTGTTGTACTAATTGCTGACTGTTGTTTATGTCTTTCTCCGTCTCCTTTCTTTTTACCTGCTTTTCATCCTGTTTTGCCAATTAACTATTTGTTTTTAAATCTTTGCTGATGTACTAAATAGACATTGAGGTATATTTTATTTTTTGCTAGCTGAACTGAGTGGCTTCTGTGCTTGCTCTAATGTGGGCATAGGGATTGAAACTAGAAATTATCCACTGTGATTTTCCAATGGTAAGATCTTCTTTCCGTTTGTAGCAAAGCAATTTTCTCACTGTAAATCCAACAGGAATATGGATGCCCAATTCAAATTGGCAGTGCTCAGTCTGATCCATTCCTTAATTTGATTTTGCCTATATACTTACCCTGTTCTCCACTGAGCCTCTATCATTTAGTGTCAGATAGAATCAGATCTTTGGGGAATCTTACATATTTGTTTCAAACCACCTGCCATGAGGTTATTAAGCTCTCTATTTTTTTTCTTCCTTTTTGTGTCCCTAGCCATATGCTATGCAGGAAATTATGACAATATAACAAAATCTCAGATATACACCTCTGAGAATAGTAAGTTGTAAGCATCTGCAAGGAATACATTCTGACGCCTGCTTCATTTAGCAGAAAGCACCCTGGGAAAACATTTTCTTCATCCTAATTAAAACTTACAATTGACTCACGCTATTCTGATTGCTCACTGAAAAGCGGTCCGAATAGTCAATAAAGTACTGCTTGCTAAAAACCAGATTACATATCACATGAGATTCAAAGTAGTAGAGTTTGCATGCATGTGCCTGGCTCTGTGTATTATATATCCAAAGGAATGGGGAATTTAACCTTCAATGTTCATTTTCTACTAAACGCCAGGATTCCTCAAGGCTGTGATTGTTTCTGAAAATGCTGCTTGCTGCTAGTTACATTTAGAGGTAAATGGCAACTTGGGAGAATTTTTTTTTTGAGAAAATATCAACACAGAAAATTAAAATTCCTTAAATAGCTAATTTGAAATCATAGGTGCTAACAGTAAGGTGTAGGAAGAGAGAAAACAATGCTTCCCCTTCTCCCCAAAGTCCCAGATGAGGATTCCACCCTTTTACTTCCACTGGTTTTAAAACAGTGGTATTCAGCTAAAATAAAGTTGCAATATATGCAATTACTATAAGGAAATATCATAAATATTTCACTGACTCGCCCTTCAAAGGAATGGAAAAATTGGTTTGTAGTATCATCCTATACTCTATAAGAAGGGCTTTGGGAGAAAGTGTGGTTTAGATCAGAGTTCTTCAACCTTTCTGGCTTTGTGGACTGGCAGGGGGTGGAAGAGGGGATAGTTCTATGTGTGTGTCTGGCAAGCGTGCACATGCATGCAGCTCCATTTGTGCCTGCAATGTGTATGCACACAAATGAAGCACATGTACACGTATTTTCCCATTGCTCATGCAAGTGGGGATGCGGGTATGTGCACACCTGCTCGCCCGTCATTTCCATAGCCTGGTTGCAAACAGCTCACAACCCATTAATGGACAATGGTCCAGAGGTTGAGGTCTCCTCATTTAGATGTTTAGTTAGGTTCTCATTGAGGAATTACTGATCGGCTTCTGATAAGTCAAGAATTCTTAAGAACAGAGTTTGAAAAATCAGTGTTGTATTTTACATAATCTGGGAGATGTGACAACAAAACAGCTTCAGAAGAGATTATAGTTTTTAAAAAAAGACAACAGGCATTCTCTTCATGATAATCTTACCTCATAATGGCACTTTCCATGCTATTTGGAGCACTGGCAATCAATTGTTTGATGTTTTAAGAATAGCAATAGCAATATTTATTTTTTTATTTATTTTGGTTTGTCAATTGCTTACAAGATAATAGGTATAAGTAAAAACATAGTTATGAACATATGGATACATGTAAGAAAAAAAATAAAAGAAACAATAGGACAGGGATGGTAGGCACATTGGTGCGCTTATGCACGCCCCCTACAGACCTCTAAGGAAAGTGGTGAGGTCAATAGTAGACAGTCTAAGGTTAAAATTTTTGGGGTTTGGGGAAGAAACTACAGAGTCAGGTAGAGTGTTCCAGACATAGTACTTAGACTTATATACCACCCCATAGTATTTTACAGCACTCTCGGGGGGGGGGGGGGGGAGGTTTACAGAGTCAGCACATTGCCCTCCACAATCTGGGTCCTCATTTTACTAACCTGAGAAGGATGGAAAGCTGAATCAACCTTAAGCTCGTCAGGATCAAGCTCAATGTTGTGGGCAGAGTTAGCCTGCAACACTGCATTCTAATCATTGTGCCACCAGAGTTCCAAGGAAGGAAAAGTATACTTTATACTTTAAGGAAAAATATATTCATGTCTATTCTGGAATATCTTGCATGACATGTACATTAGGGAAGTCATTCAGAACCAGAAAAAATAGTATATGAGACATTAAGTGAATTGGAAAATGAGAGAGAATGAGAAAGGCTCAAACTCTGATATCTGATATTATTTGGTTTGGGGATCACACTGGAGATGGCTGCTAGGTTGTTGGCAGACTCTACCTCCTTCATCCATGGTCTTGGTCTCTGCACTCCATCCATCCATCTTTTTGGTTATCATATTGATGTATTCTTGTTGTGTTCATTGTTTATTTTATTTTTCTATTATTTCACTTCTGTTCTGTTTACTCTTCTTTCATTTCCTTCCTTTTTATTATTTAAGCTGCCTAGAGTAGCCCTACAGAGAAACAGATAGCAAATAAATTTAACAAATAAAATAAATATCCATCTAAGTCAATTTTCCTATATTACTAAAGAATGAGTTAATGCTGGTTCCAATAACCTGTGTTCATAATAAAAGGTGGTTAATTTTTTTCATTCAAAATTAATGTGCACATTAGGACATGGCAGTTCTTCTGTAACCCTTAGTAGAATAAATTGCATGTCTATTCCTCAGTAGGGAGGAAGATCCATTCAATGTCATAAATAATCAAATAAGCAATATACTCCACTATAGCCTACTCTTAAAAAGTTTTAAATTATATATAAGATAATATAAAATAAAAGTATTTGGTAAACCTAATAAGTATTATCTCACAAATTGTCTTCGGCTGCCATTTCTACTTTTCCTTCTTTCCTTTCTTTTCACTTCCGTCCTTCCTTTTGGTATATAATTGCTAATAAATGAACAGTTTGATCTAGTTTTGATCTGTTTCTGATGTCCAATTCTTGACATAAAAAATACAAAATATATATCAATCTTCTACTAGCAGCCAAGAAATATATTGAGAAGATACACAACACTAACAGCTAGACAAACTTGTTCATTTTTCTCACATTGCTTTTGTTATCGATTTGACTAATTAATAGTTTTCATGGATGCATCAGAAAAGATTACATATGATAAACATAGAAAAAAAAATGCCAAACTTTATATACAGCATATAGAATTATCTGAGAATAAAGAACTAACCTTGTGAGGAATATGTTTATTTGGATTTTTTTCTCTCCTACAAGCATCAAGCTTTCTGTTCTTGATTGTTAATTTATTAACATATAAAAATACTTAAAACATATATCCTGATATAAAAAAAACCAAAACAGGACAATTTGTTCTTCTACACCAGGATTATAGCCACAGAATAGTCTATATGTAAGTATTATTACTGTGTGGATCCTTTAGGAGGGTGCTTGAGTGGCAAACCCATCAGATTTTTATTTTTTTTGCATGCACATACAATTCTAATTTTGTGAACTTTAAAGCATTTGAGAAAACATGAATTCTCAAAATTTCATGCAGCAATTTGAGACATTCAGTTCAAGTGTATCATGAAATGCTCTTCCTCTATTATTTTAGACCTAGAGATAATTGAAATTTGTGTACAATAGGAAAAATAAACATTCTTTTCTTCCCCTAAGGCCTTTCTTTTTTAAAATGGGGATGAGATATCTTATCAGTCATACCCTCAAATTCATTTAGTTTGTAAAACGGGGAGGGGGGGGAGAGAGAGACTTGCTTACTTGTCCTTTTGTCTTGACAGCATGAGAAAGAATATCTTGTGATATTTCAGAATTTCTCTGCATATGATTGTGCCCAGGAACAAATAGTGCTTTAGCATTTACATATCTTCACCTTCTGAGAAACATAAATAGCATAGAAATGTTAAAAAACACAATAAAATGAAGAGAAAGCCATTTTCAGCAAAATATATTATATTGGAACTTGAAAATCAATTTTCAAAGTAATTGCGCCCCCTCCCTTAGGATTTGATAGAAGATTTTTTAGGGGGGTGGGGGAAAAATAAACATCAACTCTCATATTTAAATATATCATAGAAGGAAGGTACTTAAGAAGATAGGCATACACCAATATCCATGTATTCAGAGTATTAACTTAGTACTGTAAAATCAATGCAGACCATATTATTAAGTTTTTTTGTTTAAGATGTATGTTATGTACATGCAATACATATATTTAAGTTATCTACTATGGAATTATGCTGGTTAAAACTATAATGAACTATTCATAACACCCCAGCTTGTTTGCTTTTAAAAATAAAGATAAGATGTTGACATATTCTTAATTGTATCATGAGTTTTTGATATCATATTTTATGCAGAGCCGTACAAAGTTACTGTATCTTTCACAACTGTGGAGCCTCAGATGGTAATTGAGCCAAACTCAAAATGAGAGTCTTTTAAAAATTATATGGACACTTTGTTGGCAGATCAGAAGGTCATCCATTAAAATTTTGTTTACTTCTTAACCTAAATAGTAAGATGTAACTGTCAATAACTGTCAATGGCAGCTTCATCACAGGAGGCTTTCAAAAAGAGATTGGACTGCCATTTGTCAGAAATGGTATAGGGCCTCCTGTCTGAGCGGTGTGTGTGTGTGTGTTGGACTAGATGACCTAGAAGACAGACCCAACAAGACAGACACAGACTCCAGAAAGTAATTAGGACTTCAGAAAAAACAATTACTACCCACCTGCCTTCAATCGAGGACCTATATACTGCACAAGTCAAAAAGAGGGCTGTGAAAATATTTACAGACTCCACACATCCCGGACATAAACTGTTTCAACTCCTACCCTCAAAACAACGCTATAAAGCATTGCACATCAGAACAACTAGACACATGGACAGTTTTTCCCCGAACACCATCACTCTGCTAAACAAGTAATTCCCTCAACATTGTCCAACTATTTACAAAGTCTGCACTACTATTACTATGAACCTTCTCATCACTCCTTATCACCCACCCCCTCCCACTTGTGACTGTATGACTGTAACTTTGTCGCTTGTATCCTTACGATTTTTATTGACTGTTTCCTAGTATGATTTGATTGCTTATTGTATCCTGTGACTATTATTAAGAGTTGTACCTTATGATTCTTGACTCTCGAATGTATTTTTTCTTTTAAGTACACTGAGAACATTTGCACCAAGACCAATTCCTTGTGTGTCCAATCACACTTGGCCAATAAAGAATTCTATTCTATTCTATTCTATTCTATTCTATTCTATTCTATTCTATTCTATTCTATTCTAATGCAACCTTGCAATGATTATGTTTTGATTATATGGTATTTTCTCCATCATATAATTCAGTGAATTAGGGAGACATCTGTCAGAGCTATTTTTGAATGTTATCCATTCTAAACCTTCTGGACTTAAAAATGTTTCAACCCATTTTGTCTATACAACACCTTCTGCATATCTCTTTTAAGGTCATCTCTCTTAATGCCTGGAAGCTGAATAATTACATAATACTTTGTAGTATTGAAATACTGAGCAGAAAACAATCTCAACAATCCTCAACTTGTCATGACCATCTTACCATGGCCAATTCACCATGGCTAACTTGCCACACCCAACTCTCCACAGCCAACTCACTGGAGGACAACTTGCCATGGCTATCCCATCACAGGGCAACTCATTGTGGGACAAGAATTACACTAATATCAAAGAAATGGTGGAATAGAATCATTAAAGAAAGGAGACAAAAGGAAGGACAGAATGAAAAGTGAATGGCAAATATTAACGGATAACAAATAATCAGAGTTGGAAGGGTCCTTATAGATCATCTAGTCCAACCCCCTGCTCAAGCAGGAGACCCTACACCAAATTAAAATCATTTTATTTATTTTAAATAATTAAATAGAATTTTTAAATTGTCCTGTGGTGAACTGACTATGGCAAGTTGTGCCACAGCGAGTTGACCATGATGAGTTGGCTGTGGCAAGTTAGCCATGTTGAGTTGCCCATAGTGAGTCAGCCACAACAAATTGGCTGTGGCAAGTTGTCCCATATCCATCTTCATTTGCTTCCCAACTCTAAGTCTCTAACAGTAGAAGGAATACTTTGTGTCATACAGACTTCTATTCCATTGCAAGGTGAAAGCTTTCTATGGTGCTCTATCAGTTTTCAAGGAATAAGGTTTAAAGAAGAAAAAAGAGGATTAAAGAGCATTACTATTATGCTGACTTAAAGGGGTACAGAAAAATCAAGACCAAAAACCATTAGCTGTTTTATTCTGTGGCTTCCAATATTAAAACAGATATTTATTTATTTAGTTTTTCTGTGAATAGGTTCATGGCATTTAGATCATGAAACCTCATGTAAATAAGTAGAACCCTTTCAGGAAAGAATGGAGTGCTTGGTTCAACAGGGGTCCCAGCAGGGGTGGGATTCTACCGGTTCTGACTGGTTCTATAGAATCCCTTGTTAACTTTCTAAGCAGCTCGGAGAACCAGTAGTTAGAAGAAATCTCCTTTTGTTTTTTTCCACCTTTATTACATTATTGGCAGTATGCCTAGACTTACTGCCTCCAAAGGAGGGATTTTGTTTTCTTAAAGGGGAGGGGTTGTTTTAAGCTTTTTACATTGCTGTTGGGAGGAAATACTCCCCTGCAAATGTTTCTTCTTGGCTAGCTAGAAAGATTGACATTCAAACGTGAGTTTACATACCCTTTCTGAGTTTTGGTCGAAAACTGGTTTTTGATGAAGTTTAATTCTGTGCTTGGTGATGTTTAATCCTATGTTAATTGATGGGATAATTTTCCCTATTCAGCTTTGTTTGGAAGGAAAAAGATTAATCTCTGTTCCTGAAAAGAAACTGGTTTGAGAAATCTGCTAGTTCCTGTGTCTATTTGTTCTGGTAATTGGTTTAACAAGCAACAGCTAGTGTTGTGATTTAATTGTTTGTATTGTATTTGAATTTTTTCCTGTTTTTTTCTTTTTCTATCTGAGGAAAGGGTCTTCCTTCACTGCTTTAGGGGTATCTACAACTGTTCTTTTGGGGTGTACTTCCAAGAGGCTTGGCACTGATTTTTTTTTACTGCCTTTCTGGGGGGCATATGACCTTTCCTTAAATCTGGATGATTTCCTTAGTATATCTTATGAGATGAGTGAGACCAATTGATATCTTTAAGTGGTACAAATGGATCTAAGGATTGCTTCTCCTGGGTGTGCTTTTTCTAGAAAGCTTAAATGACCGCTCTGCTAAAGGGTTTCACTTTATGAGCAAGAGTTGGCTGGTGATAGTTATCATTGCATTTTAGCTATTTTAATTCCTCAAGGTGCTCTGTCACCCTGTCTGATTTGTAACTCTGGCTTGCAGGTATTTTTAATCTAATGATTGGTATTTATGGCAGCTTTTTGCAAGCCAAGAAACTTTTTGTATTTTTGTACAGGTAATCCTTGACTTACAACAGTTCATTTAGTGACCATTCAAAGTTACAATGGCATTGAAAAAAGTGACTTATGACTGTTTTTCACACTTATGACCGTTGCAGCATCCCCACTGTCATGAGAACCGATATGAGGAGAAATGCCCTTGATGTGAGTGATGTCGAGTTGGCCACGCCACCCAGTCATATGACCACCAAGCCACACCCACCAACTAAGCCATGCCCACAGAACTGATTATTTAAAAAATTGAATCCCACCCCTGGGTCCCAGTGACCAAACAAGGGTTTTATTCTATTCTCAGCTTCCTGTCAAATGTTGGATAGTCTAAAAACATGCATTGGTTAGTCTGAAGACATGCATGCTGTTTAGTCTGGAAACATGTATTGCTCATAGATGCGTTATTAATATAGAATTTGATTGATGCTTGCCTACATGATGGATTATGTCAAACAGCTTATTACGAAAAGGAAAATTCAGTCATTACCTGTCCTTTATACCAAAATATTGCTTCCTCTTCTAATCATGTACAGTAAGTATGGAAAGATGAAGCAGGGATCTCCAAACATATATTCATGCTGGTTGGAAATGTGCAATTTTTGTAAGTCTTGATGGAAAGTAATTGTAAATATTACTGTTAGTTCTGTGACAAAAGGACTAGTCATTTATTATAGATTGAAATATCTATTGGCTACAGTGTGTTCAACATGTAGAGTTCCCCTCCCCCAGGTTCTGGCTTTACTAAGGTCAGTTAGAGGAAATCAGTAAGCCTTTTGCCTAACATCTTTGTTTTGTCTCTTTATAATTTTAAAATTTTAATAATAATAACATTAATGCTTGCTTTGTATATTTTAATTTTTAGCTTTATTGTATGCCACCCAGAGTCACTTGTTAGACAAATAAATATTATTTGACAAATATGGCAAAATAAATAAATAAAAAGGAGATCATTCTGATAACTTTATAAAGAACAGAATTGATTTGACTATCTGCTTAATAATCTATACATGGATAAATGACAAAAGAGTCAGCTGTAAAGTGAAAATGACGGGAACATTTGAAACATTTAAAGTAAACACATTCATTTGAAATGCATCAGCATTAGCAAAGCCAGTAACATTTTACATTGGATCATTTGTAATTGAAAGCTGAAAAATACGATTGTTCCTTGGACTTAAAGCTATTGTTTTATTGAACAAAAATATCTCTGAAATCAACATGCTGCCTGTACTTTTAATTTCCAATATTCACATGGCTCATCACCCTGCTATCAGTGAAAAATTGTTTATCGCTAAGCAAACATCATATTTTTTCCTCTCTGAAAGGCAGTTTTACAGAGCTTTAGATTTTCAGCAGCTAAATGAAAGTGATTGAGTGTTCAGGCAAAAAATAGAGCAGCGTGTCTTAGAATGTCATTTAAAATTACTGGAACTTTCATTTCATTCTGCTTTATTGTCTTTTGACAAAGTCATTGATACCAATAACCAACTGCTGAACTAGTATCTTTAAGAGCATAATATTAACTCTGGCTTGGTATGTACCCTGTCTTAATTTTTTTTTCCACCAAAAAAGGCACTAGGTCTTATTTTGGGGAGATATCATCCACTGACTCAGATCACTTGCATGCAGGAACTTCTTCTGTGGCTAGCAAGGCCGGTAAGGCTTTCCTGAAGGCCTCTGCAGTCAATAACAGAGTTCCAGATTTATCCAGAGCTCTGTTATCAGCTGCAGAGGCCTTCAGGAAAGCCTTGCCAGACTTGCCAGCCCATTTCTTCTGCAACTAGCAAGATACAGTAGATGTTGGGATGTGCAAGGCATGGCTGCAACTGTCCAAAGGTAAATAGCAGGGCAAATTAACCCCCATCCCTACCCTAGCTTACCCATGCACCCTGGAGTAGGTGGGATCTTAATTAGGGGGGCTAAGGCTTATATTGGGCACACTTGTAAAAATCAAGCTAGGACTTACTTTTGGGTTGTATTTTTGGGGACACACTGTATTACATTACACAGCAAACACACACACACACACACACACAAAACTAAATCTTCTCTGAGCAAGAAAGAAACAGGGGAAATGTCCAATGAGAGGCATTCACAGAGGGAGGTCCAAAATGTTAATATGCAAGCCCCATCCTTGATATATGTGCCTCAATAGAGAATTTCTGTAGCTCAGAGATGAACCGTGAAGTCCTTGATGCCCTCAAAGCTTGATTGTTTTCTTCCAGACATTTCCTTATCTAACTAAATAACATCATCAGTGCTAGAAGGGAGTGAAGTTTGCTCTCTACCCATTCTCTTGTAGTTCTGAAGATCTTACCTAACAGGGTAATGAAATGTGTGCAAGAAAACAATCAAACTCAGAGAGCACCAAGTACATCACATACATGATAAATGTAAAATGTGATAGGACTTCAGTCACTCCATTGCACCAAAGTTTTGATCTTTTTAGTCCCTCTTGCAGACATCCCAGTTATGTATTATACAGAAGTGGTATTCAATAGGTTTGCACTGGCTCGGGCGAATCAGTAGCGGTGATTTGGTGTGGGTCACTGAACCGGTGGCGACCCCTGGCTGGCCATGCCCCTGACCCAGTTGCCCGGTTGCCCAGCTGCCCAGCTGCCCACTTGTCCCAGTCACTCTCCTAACTTTCCCTACCACGTGGCAGTGTGCCGTAGCTCGGGTGGATGTCCCATGGCTGCTGTGTGCATGTGCAGCAGCCCCGGGACATCTGCCTGCCTGCCTGCCCTCCCACACATATTTTCTTCCTTTTCCTGGCAGACATGTCTCTTCCAGCCCAGCCCGGCCTGGTCTGGCCAGCCAGCAGGTGGGTGGGCGGATGTCCCGGGGCTTCTTGCCCCCCCTTGTCGCGAGATGCCTGCAGCTGGTGTGTGCTATTTTTGGTGTAGCTGCTGGACTGCAGGTAGGGGTGGGGCATGGGGGAGCAACCAGGGAGCATGACTTTTGGCCACCTGCATGGCCCCTTTGCCCGCCATCCCTTCCCTCTCCAGCCTTTGTTGGACCCGGAACAATTGCCTCTGATTGGCCCCACCATGCCCACCCAGTCACACCCGTGTGGGCAACAGATGTCATCATTTTGAAGTTGAGGGAGATGTTGGGGAAGGAGGTGGAGGGTCCTGCAGTGGCCGGCACAGGAGCACCGGGAGGGAGGAGAAAGTGAATGAGATATATGACTGGATAGATAAATACATGGAGGGAGGGAAAGAGAAAAAAAGGAGAGGAAGGAAAGACACAAACCCTGGCTTCAGAAGACTCTGAAACAGCACAGCAATCTAGGGCTGGAAGGGATCTCGGAGGTTATCTAGTCCAATCCCCTGCCCAAGCAGGAAATTCTTACAGAATCATAAAATAGCAGAAGGGTGTGTGTGTGTGTGTGTGTGTTTTCCAGGTGGGTCTCTTAGCTATAGAAGGAAAGAGGGAAGGAGGAAGGGAAGGGACAGAAAGAGAGAGAAAGAGAGAAAGAGGGAGAGAACAAGAGAGAGAGAGAGAAAGAGCAAGAAAGAAAAGGGAGAAAAAGAGAGAAAGAAACAGAAAGAAAGAAAGGAAGGAAGGGAGAGAGAGAAAGAAAGAGAGAGAGAAGAGAAAGTGAATGAGATATATGGATGGATAGATAAATACATGGAAGGAGAGAGGAAGGGAGAGAGAAAAAAAAGGAGAAGAAGGAAGGACACAAACCCTGGCTTCAGAAGACTCTTTGAAGCAGCACAGCAATCTAGGGCTGGCCTGTAATGATCTCAGAGGTCATCTAGTCCAACCCCCTCCTCCAGTAGGAGATCCTTACAAAATCATAGAATAGCAGGGTTAGAAGTGTGTGTGTGTGTATGTGTGTATGTATGCCTGTCAAAACTCCAAAAACAGGTCAAGTAGCTCTGGAGAGATCAGTCATAAATTAGAATACTTGCTAAGCAACCGGCTATTAAGCAAGGACCACTTGTATTTGGTTTACCAGTCACATGGCCACCCAGCCACGCCCACCCAGTCACATGGCCACAAAGTCATGCCCATCTGGTCACATGAACACAAAGCCACACCCATCTGGTCACATGCCTAAACCATGCCCACCCAGTCACATGACCACAAGCCACGCCCACAAATTAAGCCACACCCACAGAACCAGTAGTAAAAAAAATTGAATCCCAGCACTGGTATTATGCAATTTAAAAATATTGTTAGTAGTAAAAATACTTAACTATCAAAAATTATGTATAGCATGATTTGAACAAAAATATAACTTACTTTGCAAAGTCAGCTCATTAAAAAGCAAATCAGACTACAGACTAAGACATCTTCTAAACAACAAGTGGTATTTTATTTACCAAATAGTACTGAAACAGATTTATACAGTTTCATTATTGTTTGGTTCTAGTGACAACTATTCTTACAATTTTACAAAATCTGTTCTTCTTCAACCTAGGGCTAATGCTGCTACTTCTCATTTTGTGCTTCCTGGTGTCACTTTGATAATAAACTATTTTAAGTAGAAGGGAAAGGAACCAATACACTAATTAACCAGACCTTGGCACATAATTTTCTACTCTAATGAAGATGTTATTGAAATTTTCATCAAGACTAATGATCCTTCTTGTCAGTTAATATTAGAGGAAACAGTGTGATACAATTTTACACTATTCTGAGCTTTGTAATTCTGTATGGTACATTTTTCTTTTCTTTTTCTTTTTTCTTTTTTTTGCCTAAGGGTCATTTTGTTGTCTGTTACAGCAAGCACATTGAGATCTGTTTGTACAAGCATATTGTTATTGAAATGAAAGAAGAGTAGAGAGACAAGAGTAAGGAGGGGAGGGGAGGGGAGGGGAGAAGAGGAAATGACAGGACGGGACAGGACGGAACAGGAGAGAGAGAAAAGAAGAGAAGAGGAGAGTCTGGACATATTTTTAAAAATTTGTATCATGGTTCATGCACAACTGCAATGAACAAGTAATTAACATGGAGGTGTGATTTTGTTCCATGCCATTGTGTTTCATGTGGCTCCCTATTAGAAGGCCAATAAGGCATTTGTCTACCATATGGCTTCCTGTAGGAACACAAAATGTCTCTGGCCCTTTCCAATCCTTTTAAATCTAGGTGCCAAGCTCTGAATACTCCTACCTACAATATTTTTCTACACTCTTTGCAGGGATTGCATTACTCCTACTGCCCTGCTGTATTTTTTTGTATAATTCTGTATCATTAGTCATGCTGGAAGTGGTTTATAGGGGCCATAATTCCAAATCAATGTTTACAGAGGCCTCCCCTTACATTTTCATGACAAAGAAATGAAATGTAAACACTGCAGAAATGTTCTCTTTTCCTACATTTTCAAATATGAAGTTATAACTGGGCTCTTTTGCCTAAAACAAAACAAAACACAATGCAATAATATTTGTATTTCTTCACAGATGTCATTGTCATTTTGATTATTTAAAATAATTTTGATAAGCTAGATGTTACTCTGGTAAATACATCTGTTCATTTGTACTACTCTTATGGGTACAAGATATTTTGTGATATTTATAAGCATAAAATGCTGCAATAATTTGATAGTTGGAGTCATTCTGTAATAAACAATATAACCTTTAGATTGTTGTCATGGCAATAGTTTTCATCTCTCTCTTTCTTCCTTTTTTTAAACTAGTATTTATCCTAGTTTCAGAAGCTACTTTAAAAAGCCAATAATCCATAATATAATTTAATTATTTTGATATTGTTTTATTTCTTTAGCCAAGGCTACTAAAGTCAATTTTATATCTTAATGTTTAGAAATTACAAATTGAGCTCATCGTTCTTTAGTATTTGATATTCCATATGGTGCAATGTATTTGAAAACATAGCATTTAAAAAATATACAATTCTATAGCAAATAGCATAAATATTAGAGTTATTATCAGCTTTATCTTATAATATTCATAAAGCTGCAAAACATCAACAAACCATGAAGTACCTTCTATGACTAAATAAACTGATTTGACTAACAAAATTCACTTTAGTTTGAAGTTCAGGTCAGTGCCTTTTTCAAATATTCTTAATTTAAAATGAAAGAATTGCTGATCAACTAAAAACTATAGCTATAAAAACTATATCTGTCCTGAAACTACAACTGATTAACAGTCTTGTTAATAAACTAATCTAAATTCATGCTTATAGGCATTTTCCAAAAAAAAAAAAAAAACCTTTTAGATCAGGTGAGAGGGAATGGGTAATGAACAGATTCGTTGCCTTCTGTTTTATAAATTGTGGTTATAAAGATAAGTTTAAACAAGAAAAATAACAAGGAGTCTCAAATAAGAGAGTATTTCCTACCTCAATTTTCCCATCAATGAGTAACAGACAGAACATTTCACTGATTGATTGATTGATTCATTCATTCATTAATTATATGCTATCAAATCAAGGTCATCTTTAGTGATTATATAGCTTTTTTTCTATAATGATCTCTCCCCAATCTGATCCTTTAGTTGATCTCTCTCTTCTAACAGTGTATCAACCATTGCTGGTCATCCATTTCATTTATTCATTCAATAAGAAAGTCAGTTAATATATTTGGCTTTCTCATCAAGTGACTCTGTGGAGTAAACAATAAAATAAATTTAAAACAAATTTCCATCGTAGTACAATACTTAACATATGCACAATAAACAAGAAGAATATTACAATCTATGTCTGTTAACACAGCCAGAAAATGAGGCCTTCACATATTTTGGGGCCCCAGAAGAATATTTCATAGGGTGATGCTGCAGCAGAAAATGCATAACTTCTGAGTGTCACCAACTGGTGTTCCCTGACTTACAAGACCTAGAACAATTCCTTTTAGCTAGACCAGATTGGAGGAGTAGAAAAAGCTGGGAAAATACAATCTATCAGATACCTCCCAAGTCATGAAGAGCTTTAAAAGTGGCAATCAGATGTGATTTAATATTATTTTTGAGAGTATAATTTGTCCCATTATATAAATAGGATAGTTTGGTGAGGATCCACTAGAAAATGGGTATTTCTTTTCAAAGCATTATCATTACAGAACTTTCTCTTTAAAAGGTTTGATTTAGCCTTCCTATATTATTTTTATGTAGGCTGAAAAGGTAACACCAATAAAAAAGCTGTACTTCACAAACTCAGACATACACAGGTCCAAACTGTTCTTTAATAGTCATGTTGTATTTGGAGTTTTATGTTTAGTTCTGGCCTCCAGGAAAGGCAAATCACAATGGTGAGGGTACTAGAAGTCACATCCTATGAGTTTCTATGCTTAGACTGGAGGACAAAAGATGAACAGTAGAGATGATTTAAATCACAAATATTGGAAACATTTTATAGTTATTTCATTAAAAATTAAAATTGTAATAAAAATGAATAGAAACTAAAAAATAAAAGAAAAATTGAAAGTGCAAAGAAAAAAATAAAAATACAATAGAAAAGAAAGAGAAATGTAGTAAAGAAAAAAGAAAAGAAATATATAAGAATAAATGACTTCCTCCTTGATCACAAAAGATATAAATAGTTTTAGTAACTTATCACCTTCCCTTAAAATATAATTGTCATGCCCCTGGTGGAAACTGACTCTGAAGGAGAGGAGAAACAGCCGACAGGGAGTGGAAGTGTGGCTCCAGAGGTTGTGGAGGAGGCTGGGAAAGGGCAGAGGCTGGCTGGGCAATCAGAGGAGGAGCCAGGCTCATCCCCTCTCCATCCTAGGGCACGCAGGGAAGAGAGGATAAGGGAGACTTGTGGTCTATTGGGGAGGAGAGGGACTTGATCCTCTTCATGGGCTGCAGCTGTGACAACTGGACAAGAGGACAGACATGCATACGGGCGAGTGCTGAAAACAAAGCATAGAAATATCTCTATTGTTCCTCTCTGAGTTTGGTGTCCTTCACAGTGTGTGTTCTGATATCTGTGGGCATCGTCAAGCCCTTATCTTGCCTGGTTTGTGTTGTTTTTTACTCTTTATAATTTAAACGGCATTTCCTCCTTCTTGTAACTGCTTGTGTGGGAGTTTTTTGTCTCCAGTCAAGGATATTTGGAGCTTGGAAGCAAAGTGAAGGAATAAAAGGGTTTTCATCTGTTTTTTGTGACTGTGTTTATTTTGTATTCCACCCTGGGTCATCACAACAATGGATCTATTTTCCCCATGTCCCATCTCTTATCTATAAACAAATCCTGAAAGCTTCATCATTAGGATCAGACTAGAGCTGAAAGGGACCTTGGATATCTTTTAGTTCAGCCCTCTGCTCAAGCAGTAGACCCTATACCAGGCCTGTCAAACACATGGTGTCATGGCATCATCACATGATGTATTGTGACTTTTTCCCCCTTTGCTAAACTGGGCACGTGAGTGGCCAGTATGTGATGCATCTGGCACGTGGGCCACGAGTTTGACAGCCCTGCCCTACACTATTTCAGATAGATGACTATCCAGTCTTTTCTTAAAAACTTTCAGTGATGAAGTACCCACAACTTCTGAAGGCAAGCTGTTTCATTGGTTAATTGCTCTCATTGTCAGGAAGTTTGTCCTTCATTCCAGGTTGCTTCTGTCCTTGATTAATTTCCATCCATTGTTTCTTATTTTGCCTTACAGTCCTTTGGAAAATAGGTTGTTGTCAGGGTTCCGATGGATGCTCTAATAAAGCTAGGAATGCTTTTGTAATAGTAATTTATTAGTAGTAATTAAGTCATAATTTTAGTCCTGATGCCAAGGAAAGTGTACTAAGGTTACAAAAAATAAAAACATATAGACTCTAACCTTGATCAAATAAATCAAATTTATATCCTGCTCTTTACCTCTAACAATCTTGATCTTTAATCTTTTCAAATAATACTGTAGAACTTGTTTTTTATTAATTTCTTCTTTGTCCCTTGTCACAAACTTATTCAAAGCTTTAACAATGCTATTTGTAAATCCAATATAGAAAAATTATCCAGATCACTCTCTTGATTTGTGAGTTGTATATCTCTTTTAATTATTAAGACAAATGCTGGCTCTTTTTGCATGTGCAGTGTAACATCTTTTTCCATATCATTCCTGTAGTCTGTCAAATACACTTCCACATTGTCAAGTAAATTGGGTTCCTCTTCCATAATATATTTTAAACATAGTTTCCCTATAATGGCAGACACTCTAAAATTAACTTCTTGGTTCGCTGTTCAGATCATATATTGGAAAGGTTCTCATGTGATAAATAAAGTTATTCCTGCTACAGTACAAAGCAGTACTAGAAAAAATGGGTGAAACTATAGAAAGATGACCTGCACTAAATATCTTGAGAAATGTCATACATGCTTCTGGAATCAAACAAAAAATATACAACCATTCTTGAGGCAATTTTAATTGTGTATCCTATCCTGAAATGAGAGTTTGACTAAATGATCTCTAAGAATCCTTTCCACTCTATGATTCTATGGTTCCTTCTGGCATTTATTAATGCTTGATGCTATCCTAATCTTCAATTCCTAACTGGGATTTCACTATACCACATATTTTTACTCCTACATTCTAAATAAATAAATAAATAAATATATTATTTTCATGTCGTATATGCTTTATTTACATTTTAGTACACTTTTATTAAATCTTGCCCTGGTGCCTTGGGAACAAATAATGCAATTTGTAATTTTATCAAAATAAAGATAAATCAATTGCTCAGTCAATCTACATGCCCAAATATATACACCTGAAGTTTTGTTTACAACAATAAATCTATTACACATATATGTGTGCATGAATTTTAACACAAGTTTTAACATAATTTTATTGAAATAAATGATAAAGAGAATCATTTGAGAATGAGGGGCTTCCTGAATTCATTATACTATTTAGTTATAACCAATAGATTGAGAGGAAAATCAAAAGAGTTGATGATCACAGGTCCAATTTTCTAGCCTTGCAAATGAGTTTGGAAATATTTCCTTGGCAGAATATGTAGTTTCTCAGACATGGATACCTATGGAGATAAAAATATGTAAGTAAATAGAGAATATTAGATTAGATTACATTCAACTTTATTGTCATTGCACATGAACACAGGCAATGAAATGCAGTTAGCATCTAACCAGAAATGCAAAACAGCAATGAAGTGTGTATGTGTATATATATATATATATATATATATATTTGTTTTCGGAGGTTTTCGCGGGTATTTGTACTCTGAGAAGCACAAGGCCGAAGACACAAGCCTGAAGATGATGAATGAGACTTCATTGAAACGTCGCCTAGATATTTCCAATTCTACGCGGGAGAAAACCCGAAGAACCAAAGATCCACATACAAATACCCTCGAAAACCTCCGAAAACAAATATATATATATATATATATATATATATATATATATATATATATATATATATATATATATATATACAGATATACAAAATATATAACTATATATGGAATTCATAGATACAGAATATCTATGAATATGCAAAATATATATCTATGGAAGGAATATATACGGCTGTACAGTGTGTTTATGAACATAATGAATATAAGTATAATGCACAGAGAGTTTATACAAGATGTATTATATATTATCAGGGGAAGTATCAATGTGTGTGTGAGGGGGGTAGATGAGTTGAGGAGTTCAGTAAGGAGAAGCATCCCAATCTTTTCAGTCTCAGTTCAATAAGGAGACCGCTGTGTGGTAGAAGCTATTCATGAGCCTGCTGGTCTTGGACTGCAGGCACCTGAACATCTTCCCAGATGGAAGAAGGGTAAACAGTTTATGGGATGGATGGGAGAAGTCTTAAAGATGCTGTGGGTTTTTCGCAGATACAATACAATATCTGTATCTTGATGAGTTTATGTGAAACATGAGCCGATAAAAAGCACACAAGGATTTCACATTTGCGTACAAACTCACTTCTGTAAAGATGGGTGCCATAATTAAAGAACTTTCCCCAAGAATCCTCAGGAATTATTTCAAATAATTATACTAACAACCATTCCAATCAAAGACTGTAGATATTGCTTTTAAAACCCACATTTTTTTTAAAAAAAGGACACATAATTTGTTTCATATAAAAGCCATATAGCAAATCAAATATTATACTATTTCCAATAGTCAAAGCATGGAGACAGTGAAAAACTTATTGGTTTTTAAGGGAAATAGTTATCTGGAAATTTGGAAAAGGAGAGGAGAGAAAATTGAAATGAATTCATTTAGCCACTGTTTCTTTCCCATTTTCAAGTGATCTTCTCATAGAAAATCAGTGTAATTCATGTTCTTTTTTCTAGAATTTAAAACACAAATTGCAACATATTGTGTTAATATTTCAAAAGGGCTTTTGTGATAAACAAAAAGTGTACTGCCATGTATTTCCCAACAATATTTTAGTCATATTTTATTTGTACATCAGATCTAAGTATGTTGCTACCATCTTTCAGTCTTGACTTTTAAGTTGTAATAATTATAGGTGAAATGATTTAACTACTGTGAGTGTTACTTACTTTCAAATTGGAATATATAGTACATCTCTCAGGTGGTCACAGCCTACAAATACATTTTATCTTCAGTTTTGCAGCCAGCTATTCTCAGCTGGGAGGTCTTCATATACAACCCTTTCATATCACTTAATTATCAGAACCAGCTGTGAGAGAGATTTTTCTACAGGTAACATAAGTTTTCTTGGAAAGACACCCTTCCATACACACATTTCATGGTGACTTCAACATTTGCTGGCTGATACATAAAAGGCTTCCAATGAGCTAAATGGCTTTGAGACAGGTCTCTCATCTCTCCATGTTCCTCATCCTTTTCTCTCTTTTGAAAGGTTTTTGCATTTTAAAAAGTTTATACATTTTAGCAATAACACGTTCATCATTTGTACATCATTCTGTTTCAAATTCATTCTTACAATATTCCAAACCAAAAGTCATTTTATCTATTTTAAATCCTTTGACTACTTGTATATCAGAAAAGTGTCAACATGTACTGTATATCTTTCTGAAGTCAGATCTTTTTTTTTTAATTTCATTCTTAAATCTCTCTGGAAAATTCCAGTATGTCACCATAAGTTAACCATTAAGTTTAGCTATCATTTCTCTTCTTTAATATGCTTCTTGTGGTGACAGCTACAAAGGTATTTTTGAACACAGCCAAAATTTATTCTATATTCTCAATATGGCATCATTTTTAATGCAGAACAATCTGTATTATATCTATGGAAATTCTCAGTCATCCAGGTCATGGTTGTCCCAAAGGTTCTTTTTTTCCAAGAGTGATATATGAAATACAATGCAGTGAGCCATATGCAGATCTGCACATTGGGGAAACAAAACAACCACTTCATAAATGCATGGCACATAGTAAGAGAAGAAACACATCAGGACTAGATTCAGCAGTCCATCTGCATTTAAAAGACACAGGCCATTCTTTTGAAGATAACTAAATCCATATTTTGGACAGAAAGAATCACTGGTTTGAAAGAGGGGTTAAAGAGGCCATCTAGTCATAATTTGAACAGCCCTCTCTCAACAGAGGAGGAAGGTTATAATATAATCTATCTCCAATCTACAACACAATTCTTTCAATAGTTCCAAGAAGACTCCACACCAATTTGCACCACTCAGTTGACTCTGATGACACAGATAAACCTCCAGGTGACCTTAACAACCCACCAAGCATGCAAATGTCCAACTGTCTGCAAGCACTATAAATCCTTCTATTCCCCACGATCTAGTCAGAGCTGAGAAAGCTTTTTGGATGAGAAGTGAAACATCTTCAAAGAAAAACCAGAAAGTTCAGTTGCCTCTTGAAAAAAAGCACCTTTGAGACAATCTGTATAATATGGCTCTTCTCCTCTCCTTCTGATTTTGAAAACCAGAACATAAGCTTATTTAAATGCTGCCACAAAGGACAAAGTTATGCTTGTAATTGATCATATAGATCTGTATGTTTGTTATCTTGTATGTCATCTGTCTTGTTCATTCAGACCACTTTCACACAGCTACCCTGTGTACTTGCCAGATCCAGAGAAAAATGTTTTATTCTGCCTTGTGAATGTTCTTATCACTGGTTCCTCTACACTGATAGCCTTCCAAATGAAGAATGGGAACAACAGAAATTAATATGCAGCCAATGCCTTGTTTGCTACACAGCATAACTGCATTCTGTTTTCACAATAAGGGAACAAAAGTCATTCACTTAAACATATCCACACACTGGAATAATGGTAAGATACATTGATTTCAATAGAAAAAATGTGGAGGTATAGAAACTATGAGGATTCCAATTTCTTAAATATACATACCAGTTCCAGATTAGCATCAAAGAGATGGGTGGAAGGAATTTTATTGGCCATTTTTAGATAAAGGAACATAATATTCATTTTTAAGACAAATTAGTAACTGTCCTTTAAAAAAATAAATTGATATGAATTAGTGAATACTTGGAAATGCATAGAATCACATTTATATTCAGTTATATGTATGGAAATAGTACATGAAACTCTTTAAAGTTTCTGATTTTTTTCAGCCCAGGGAATAAACATGAATGGCAGATTATAACACAGATTAGACTAAACTATTTGCCCCTTAATATCTGTCTGAATGTCTTATAGGTGATAAAGCTAAAATTAATTAAAATTTCTACATGCTTTTAATATTTTGATTTTACAATAGTATAGAATCTCATACCTTGGTATAGGGTTTTTTTTTAATTCAGATTTTCATTTTCTTTCCGTATAACTTATTTCAATTCATTTCTAGATCATTTTGCATTTTAACAATATTTGTACATATAATATTGTGCACATTTCTCATATCAACATTAATACATACTTCCCCCAGGAAGCGTACTTAGTTTCACAACATTCTGAAAGTGCTAATTTCTATGCGCAGGTGTAGCTTGTTCAGTGGCACTGAGAAATAAAAGAGATATGCCTGTTGGCATTATCAAGAGAATAAGTTAATCTCGTCAAATCATTTTGGCCCTCTGTTTGGATCTGATCTGAAAATATTTGTCCCACACTATGCAATTGGCCCTCTGTTCTAAGCTTGGCTGTTCATTTGGGATGGAAATCCAATAAGTGGCACTAAAATGACAGTGGCAGAGTAGTAGTTGTTTCCCCCTGCTGGAAATAAGATTCATTCAATCATCATGTTAAATGAAAAATTCTAGATCAATTTTCTTTTGTCATCTATCTCAGTGCTTTGTTCTTCTTCCCTTTTACATTTAGCCAAACATCTAAAAGGCACTCTTAATATACACAGGTTTTCCCCAATCTTTTCTTTATAAAGAGAAGCATACTAAGTTGTCTCCACACTAATGAAAGTAGAAGAATTGTGCTGCCTTGGATGGTAGTACAGAAATAATGAAATTCATCATGTTGAAAATTTAAATTCAATTCTCCTGCTTTGTCAAACTGAAAAGACCTGTTAAGTCAAGGCCAATTAGCACAAAGACAATGTCTTAGATTTAATGAGTAAAAAAGAAAGAAAAAAAGGCCTTATCCCTTTTCCTTCACTTGCCTTTAGGAAAAGTGTTTTTTTTTGGGGGGGGGGGGGGTAGAGTTTATGTTGTTTGTGTTTTAAGAAATACTTTTGGTGGAAACAAATTCCATCTGCTATCGTCAGGTAGTTGAACAATGTAGATGGGATCACACACACTGCAGAGCCCCCATGTTTCATTTAAATTGGACTTAGGAAAACAGTGGGTTTTATTTATAGTTTCAGTTCCTATGTTCTGCTATTCTCATTTTCATATACCTTGAAGCTGACAGTATCTAGTGCAAACTAAAGGTACTTTGTAAGCTCTCCATGTACACAGGTATCAATTGAGGTCCTATGAAAAATAAGATCTTTATTCGAGGATATTCTGATTTCTTCTAGAATTGGGTTTTTTTGTAATCCATTGTTAATATTAATTCATTTTGAAAGATATTAAGGCAACTTAATTTTTTGAACATTTTTTGTTTCATTTTGCCTAGTAAGCAAATCTTAGTTAATTATATCTGGTCCCAGATATAATGCAAGAATATATTTTACCCAAATGACAGGAGGAAATAAGTGCCTATCCCATGGTTACTGTTCCATTTACTCCACCATATTTATCTTACCATCTCCTGTACTGTATCATATTCTTAGGATCAGTTCTAGTCTTTCAGTGATGTGACAGAAATTAGGAACAATAAAAACAAATAGTTTTGCAACAATGTGTTGCAATTTGTGGTGTCTTGTTCACAAGTCCATACAAGCTTGTGGAACCTGTGACAACATAGCCATGTTTTCCAGTATATTTCGTCCTTGAAATTGTCTGTCATTTCCTAAACAATATGCCCACACAACACACAACAATCATGCCATACCTAATGACTACTTGCCAAACTTAGGGTCATATGTAGGTCAATCCACATGCTAAGGCAGTTGTAGTTTTTTATCTTTAATAGGGAATGAAAGAACTTAATCATCAGAACTAGAGCAGAATAAATATGAATGGAAGTATGGAGAATTCTCAAGATTTCAAAATAATATGCATAGGCTTCTCTCCCTTCGCCCTTTCTCATGCAGGATGAAATTAAAAGACACTTTGGGAGCAATAGCTGGAATTTATTTTAAAAAGAAGAAAGAAAAGAGACTTCATTGTGCATCTCATTTAATATACTCTTTATAAAACAGAAGGTAATCAAATTCAGAAGCAGTCATCTGCAAGAGACTATTCTTTGCACCATTTTCTTTTTGCTAAATTTCGCATCTTACCAACCAAAGTACTTTTTTCCTGATGCTTATGAAACATTTCACCTAAATATTTGTACTGTTATGCACACCTTCCCTACGTGCATGTTTCAAATGTGCAGCTTGTTTTTCAATAGAGGAATGCATCCTGCTTTAGATATACTTTTCTGTAATATAAGCCTTTGTCCTAAGACTTTTGCTTTCCATAAAAATATGCATTTTTCATTTTTAACAAGTTGCAGATCACTTCACAGAACTCTGAAGAATGCAGATTTCAGCATCCACATTCTTTCTATGTTAGGCAGCTTTTCAGTTCAAGTGACCATAAAATATTCTGATAGAATTATTTTCTCCTCCATTACTTACTGTTGCATGTGATACAAGTTTATATTTCTTTTACTGTGTAACTGTTGCTTGCATGACCTCTATAAAGGAAGAAAGTTGGTACCTCATTTGCTTTATATTCCCAGAGCTTTTCTTTCAATTCATTCAAGCTTTGTTTAGTTTCTTTCAAATCTTCATCTGCAAACTCTTTCAAGACTCTTGAATATAAATGGGACTGGTCTTGTAGACTTAAACTTATTCAGAAAACAGATTATCTATACAATATCTTTCAATGAAATGGATTTCTATGCAACTTCATCAAAAAGTACCTGACTACAAGCAACCCAAACCATAAAAAATAATACTGTCACATAAAAAAAATCTCAGAAACCACCAATAGATTATTACAACTTCATGTAACACACAAATCAACTCAAGTCCTCCAAAATATCTGAAGTAAATCAAAATACCGAGTACTCCAGAAAAAAAAAAGACCAGGAGTCATCTACAACATACAATGTAAAGACTACTACATATGACAAACTGGTAGAAGACTAGCAGAGCAGATCCATGAACATCAACTAGCAGTTAGATGACTCTTTAATTTTACAACATGTGGACAGGATTAACCATAGTTTCATCTGGGAAATTATGACCATACTAGACCAAACCAAGTCCAAAAGTTCTAGAGAATTCATGGAAACCTGGTACTCTGATAAATCAGCCATCAATATACACATAGACATAAACAATATGTACATATGGTGTAAAAGATACAATCAACAAGCCAAAAAGTCCAAACAGCTCTGCACCAGCAATCAATATCCAGATGAGCAAAGATTAACATCAACAATCAAGATGCAAACAATACCCTAACCAAAGAACTCAGGAGAGGGCTCAGGGAGGGGTGGGAGGGTGGCGGTGGTTATTAAGGAAGATCTGTGTCCTAGGGAATCCACTGACCGGATGTGAATCCCTTTTTGTGAAGTGTGGCTCCGAGGTTCAGATGGGCCTATTGATCACATACCTGGCTCCATGCTATGTGACATCAGCCCTGCCTGAGCATCTTGAGGTTATAGCTGACTTGGCGGTTGAGACCTCCAGGCTTATGGTCATGGGGGATTTCAACCTGCCCTTTGCCGGTGGGACCTCGGGGATAGCTCAGAAGTTCATGGCTTCCATGACAGCCTTGGGCCTGACCCAATTAATTCAGGACCCCACATATACTGGGGGTCACATCTTAGATCTGGTTTTTGTCTCTGGTCAATGGCAGGATGATCTAGGTATAGGGGATGTTTCTATAGAGCCCCTGTCATGGTCGGATAATTTGCTCCTTAGGCTGGACTTCCATTCTGCACCCCGCATCGCGGGGAGGTGGGACCAACAAAATGGTTCTGCCCCAGCCTCCTGATGGACCTGGATAGGTTCCTGATGGAGCTTGGGCCATTTCCCAAGACTCGCACACACGACTCGATTGGGGACTTGGTGGCCACCTGGGATAGGGTGTCCTTGTGGCCTCTGTCCTGATGCCGATCCCATTTGGCTCTTTGGTTTTCCGAGGAGCTGAGGGAGGTGAAGCGCCAGAAAAGATTCCTAGAGAGTGGTTGGAGGACCAGCCCCTCCAGATCTGATTGAACACTTTTGTGGTCCCATATTAGGGCGTATTTGGTGCGATAAGGGTGGCAAAGCAATCTTACTTTTCTGCCCTTATTGCATCTGCAGAAAATCACCCGACTGCCTTTTTAGGGTGACCCGCTCCCTTTTGGATGTGGGAGCATGGGAGGATCCCTTGCAAGGATGGGCCGAGGATTTTTCTAGATATCTGCAGGACAAAATCACCCAGATCCAGGTCGGGCTGACTCTGACTGGGCATCTCTGGGGGGGAGGGCGGGATGGATTTCGGTGAGGTCACTTGGGTTGAGTTCGATCCTGTGACCCTGGAAGACGTGGACAGGTTACTGGGTGGGCTTAATGCTACCACATGTTTATTAGATCTGTGTCCCTCCTGGCTGGTTCTGGCCACTCGGGAGGTGACACGAGGTTGGTTCCAGGGGATTATTAATGCTTCCTTGAGAGAGGGGCTTTTACCTGCCACCTTGAAAGAGGCAGTGGTGAGGCCTCTCCTCAAGAAACCATCCCTGGATCCATCATTATTGTCGAAATATTGTCCGGTCTCCAACCTTCGCTTTGTGGCAAAGATTGTTGAGAGTGTGGTGGCACGACAACTCCCTCAGCACCTGGATGAAGTGGTATATCTAGATCCTCTCCAATCAGGTTTCAGGCCCGGCACAGCACAGAGACAGTGTTGGTCACATTGGTGGATGATCTCTGGAAGGCCCAGGACAGGGGTTGTTCTTCTGTCCTGGTCCTGTTAGATCTCTCAGCGGCTTTTGATACTGTCGACCACAGTATCTTATTGCGGCAGTTGGAGGGGTTGGGAGTGGGAGGCATCATGTTGCAGTAGTTCTCCTCCTTCCTTTCTGACCGCTCGCAATTTGTGTTGGAAGGGGGGCAGAGATCGACCCCGAGGCCCTTGTTTTGTGGGGTGCCTCAGGGGTCTGTTCTATCACCCCTGCTGCTCAACATTTATGTGAAGCCACTGGGTGGGATCATCCGTGGCTTTGGGGTAGAGTTCCATCAGTATGCTGATGATACTCAGCTATACATTTCTATCCCAGGCCACCCCAACGAAGCCATTGAAGTGATGACCCGGTGCCCGGAGACTGTGCGGAGTTGGATGGGTCTTAACAGGCTTCGTCTCAACCTGATCAAAAACGAGTGGCTGTGGTTTCCTTACTCCATCGCTGGCCGTGGTGGGGGGAAATCTTGACCCCACGGAGAGGGCGCACAATCTGGGTGTCCTCCAGGATGTACGGCTGTCATTAGAAGATCACATAGTGGCCATCACCAGGGGGACTTTTTGTCAGGTCCGTCGGATCTACCAGTTGCGGGCCTTTCTGGATCGGGGTGCTCTTCGCACAGTCACTTCTGTTCTTGTCATCTCCCACCTAGACTATTGCAATACTCTCTACATGGGGCTCCCCTTGAAGAAATCCGGAGGCTTCAGCTGGTGCAGAATGAGGCCGCGCGGGTGATTTTGGGGGCTCCTCGGAGCTCCCATGTTACACCGCTCCTGCGTGAGTTGCATTGGCTTCCAGTGGCCTTCCGGGTATGATTCAAGGTGTTGGTGGTCACCTTTAAACGCTCCATGGCTTGGGACCCGGGTACTTACAGGACTGCCTGCTGCCACCATCGGCCTCCCACCGGCCAGTGCGCTCCCACAGGGTGGGCCTCCTTGGGGTGCCGGCAGCCAGACGATGCCGGCTGGTGGCCCCGAAGGTGCGGGTCTTCTCTGCGGGGGCACCCTCCTTCTGGAATGAGTTACTCCCGGAAATGCAGGCCATTACTAACCTGCAGACCTTCCGGCGTGCATTAAAGACCCACTTTTTCCAACAGGCCGGTCTGGCCTAGTATCAATTACTAGGGTTTTAATTTTTGGTATTTTTAACTTTTTTACCTTGTTTTTATAGTGTTCTTCCAGCCACTTGTTTAATCTCTTTTTAAATCTCTTTAAAAATTAATTTTTTTATTAATTGTGTCATTTTATTTTGGCTGTTCACCGCCCCGAGTCCCATTTTGGGAGAGGGGGCGGTATAAAAATTTAATAAACAGATAAATAAATAAACTGCTGAACAAGCCAACAGTAAACAGCCCCCCTTTCACCAACACCCCCCCCCACCAAGACCACTGCCATCAAAACTGAAAGGGCAAGCCACTAGAATATAAGTTGAGAGGAAATCCCATTCCCTATAGATGTTGCTTCATTTGGGTAATGAAATGTCTGCAAGAAAATAACTGAAACTTGGAGAACAGTACCAAGTCTCAACCCTGAGCTACAAGCATTGTCCTTTATAAAGACTGTTTCATTCATTATTTTTGAATTATCATTTAAGAACATTCCATTCCAATTTGAGGAAATTATGGTTTCTTAGTGTTCTTGAGTCATATTCCAATTATTTTTTTCTATCTTGTTCCATTATGTATTGATTGGATAGAAGTTTCTTCTAATACATTGATCTACATTGTTTCCATTATGCACTGCCTGTAGGCACTTTACTTTACAGTGACTGAAGGACTATTTAATTATTTAGTAATATTTTCCACATTTCTTCTTCAATTATTTTCACTCTCTCTCTTTCCTAAGCAAAATATAAATATTTATTTCTGTTTTATTGCATCTTTCATATAAATTACTATTGTTATTGTGTCTACTCCCATTTGTTAAAGTATATACTTATCTCCAGAATTAAGATGATGATAATGATAACAATGATCCATAAGGTTCATGTCAACTCTTAGCAATTACATAGATATTCTCCATAATGTTTTGTCCCTTACTTGGTGTTTCAGTTATTCCAATGGTACTCTCTTCAGTACTACAGTGACACCCTTCTGCTGATCCTCTTTTATCATATATAGCTTTATTTTTAGAGATTTCCAAGATTAAATTTCAATTATACCAAAAATGACAGGGTATTTAATGCCATTTATATTCAGTATTTTCAGATACATTTTAGATAGGATATAGATATAGATGATATAGCTATAGCTATAAATGATATAGCTATAGATGGTATATAGATGAGATAGATAAGATATAAATATATATAGAAATAAAGATAGAAATAGAGGTAGAAAGATACAGATATAGACATACATGTTCAGACATCATGGTTAACATAAGTAATTAACAAAGTATATCTATTATCATGACATCATTATTTAATTGTGCTTTTGTACCAATTCTGTGTTTTTTGCTATCAGAAAGGTATGAAGTTGGATATCATGGTAAGGATTATATAGAGATCTATAACTCTTTCTCTCCATAACTTGCTATGGTTGGTATTCAAAGAGGTTTGAGTGGGGATATTTACAATGTTCTTTTGGTTCACATTTGAAAATAAGCAGCATGATTCATACATCCCAAAATAATGTGCTGATCAGAATAGAGTTACTCTTCCAATTTCACACATCTCTGAATGTCATGATGCAATTTTCAGCTAACAAAATGTTTCTAAAAGCAGATAACCCAAATGCATAAAAATACACAATTTCTAGTAAAAAGGAGTATAAAATATGTATACATTTTCATGCATTCTTTTCCAAACACCCCTATTGACTAAATTAATGCAGGAACAAGATGGAATACACCCATCAAAGAAGAGATGAAAAACTAGCTTGAAAAGACAGAACACGATCCATGTGTCTTAGTCTTAACAAAGTCTCATAGAATAAGTGAAGTAGCAGCAGCAGTAAAGAAATATCTTAGGCTATAGTGACAAACCAGAGAGAGTAGGGCATAGAGGAAGAAGCTATTGAATCATTTTCATTTCCAAATCAGGCACTTTGTCCTCTGCCTTCTCCACAGTATAAGCAAAGCCTTCTAACTAAAAAAACAAGAGGAGTTGAAATAAAGAAATAAAGAAGAGAGAAGCACACAAAGTGAGGTTGGCTGCAATGAAGCTTGTTACAAGCTAGCACAAGTATTTAAAGATGTCAACACTGTAATATCCAATATAAATACTAATTCGCTGCAAGCAACAAATATACTAATGAACAGCACGGCTACAGTTGTAACTCAATATCTAAACTCCATGCATTTTTCTGATACTCAATATCATTATTCTACAAAGCAAATCAAGAGTACAGAAGTAATAACAATTATCTGATTAGCAATAAATATTATTTTAAGACAAATAAAAAAGCAAAAAAAAAAAAGTAGATATCTCCAAATTTTGAATTTGGGCATGGCAAAACAACAAGAAGAAAAACCAATCAAACTTAATCTAATATATACTTCTTTGAGTAAATATCAGCAAGCAACATATTTTGGACTAGTGATATGAAAAATGCTGGATTAAAAGAAAGCAGGTGAGGTTGAGGGGTGCAAAATGAGGGACAAACATTGAATAACATAGTTGGGTGAGATCAATGAAATCAGAAGACTGTCCTTGGAAATGCTCTGAATTATTGCTAGATGCTAGAGGTAAAGCATTTGGTCTTATTTACACTTTACTAATTACTTTTTAAGGTCACAGAAATCAGGGTCTGGTAGCACCTTTTCAAACTAATAAATCTTATTAAAAGATACAAACTTTTGTGAGCTCCAGCTTACTTCATCAGATATACAACTTTGCAACTTTAAAATTTATTGAATTACTGTGGCTTACTTAGTACTATTCTAGATATGAGATGAGTACATCAAAATCACCTGGGTTGAATTAATATTATGTTCCCTTAAATTTGAATATCAGAAGTTTTATCTCTTTGTCCATCCCTACTGGTTAATATAGATTTTGTCAATCTTTAAAAGTATTTTGTTTTAGACAGAATCAAACCAATATTCTTTCAAGTATTATAATGCTTTACATTTACAGTTTGGGACATGGGAAACAGAAACATACCAAAATAGTACTAGGAAAAGCTTAGTTGAAAATATCCACCTGAAGATACTCTGTATTATAGACCTGATTATTATTCTATATGTACTGCTTTGTGAAGAAATCAGATCACTATATCTATGTATGAGGGAACTTTGGCCATACAATTCATGCTCTCAACAGTATGCATAATTTAAAAAGAAGATCTAATGCAATAACAATACTAGGTTTAATCATGTAAAAGAAGTTTAAATCACATACTTATTTAATTGTTAATATGAGTAAATTAACTATTACTCATCATCAGGATCCATGGTAGCACAACAATTAGAATGCTAGGACTTTGATTCTGACTGGATCAAGGTTGATTCAGCTTTCCATCCTTCCAAGGTTGATAAAATGAGAATCCAGATTGTTGGGAGCAATATGCTGACATTATAAACTTCCCAAAGAGTGCTGTAAATCACTGTGAAGCAGTATAAGTGCTATTGGTAGTATTATCATGGAAATAACTAGGTCACATGTTAACTAGTTAACTAGGTTAACTGTCTGAAAATGATACACATATACACAAATATTCTATTCATTCCCAATTCCTACTGTTTCTGCTCCCAATGAAGCAGATTCATTTCCATGACAGCAGGAATGAACTACAATTATGCCATATGCCATGAAGAAAATATCAGTAGTTTTCTAATTTTTGATACAGATAGGGTCAAAAGCATAAAGCACTAAACTTTTTTTCAGTATTACTCTATCCACTAATTAAATCAGCACCATTATCAGTCCAGTAGTAAAGATTATTTGCAAACATTATTTCCAAAAATAGAATAATGGTATGAATAATATTTGAGGCTTGGGAAGAACTGGTGGGAATGTAGAGGGTTAAATTTTCATTTTCACAATTCAATTTTTGTTAGAGAATACTCTTTTATCCCTTGAGAGGCATTTTTACATTCCATATTTGGATAACTTAATTTCTTCCATGGAGTTCATTCAAAAAAATAATTTTATCCTCTTTTCCAATACTTAATTTTTATCTTTTCTTTCAGATAATTTTCCTTTTCCAGTCTAAATGTATTTAAGAGGAAAAAGGAATATTTTATTTTATTTATTTATTTGCATCCTATTTTTATTACTTTTACATATAACTCAAGGCAATAAACATAACCAACACATCTTCTTTCTTTTATTTTCACCATAATAATAAATCCTATGAGGTGAGTTGCGCAGAGAAAGAGTGACTGACATGATGTCACACAGCTTGCTTTCATGGCTAAGGTGGGACTAAAACTTATGGTCTCTGTTTTCTAGCCTGGTGTCTTAACCACTAGACTAAACTTAGTAAATGTGAGAAATAAAAGGGACATTCAACATTAGTCCATATGTTTTCCTAAGAAGCCATCAAGGAACATTTGATCTTTTGACATTGTGGAAAAAGAGGGGGGAAGGAAATAAATCAAATACCTTTCATCTACAAGCAAACCCCATTTCCTTAATTAAACAAACAGCAACAAAAATGTTGCGAACTCATTTGTCACAATTGATTTTTTGCATTTTGCTCATGCAAAGGGAGGAACATATAAGAATAATTTTGGAGCTAACCTTCTATATCTGTGATACTAAACAAGTACTCACAAATACCTCACCGCAGTGGATTTATTTCCTGATGAGATGACAATTTTATCCTAAGAAATAAATAACCAAAAAATGAAACGGAATAAAGAGTAGGAATAATATCTGAAGTCTCAGCTGATTCTGACCTTCCAGTTTGATTTCTTAGGTTATAAATAATCGAGAATCTTCATATTATCCCTGATGTTAACCATGAGTATTCATGAATACTTAAAAATTTACTGACATCCGGTAATGTCCAAAAGAAAAATTAATATTGTTTTTGTTATCTTTGGGCAAAAAGAAATCAAAAGGAAAAATCCTCTCTATCCAAAACTGTGAATCATGTTGTTTTTTTTCATTTCCATCCTTTCCATTCCATCACAATAACCAAAGATTTAAAAAAAAGATAATATATTAATAGTCTCACCACACCATCCAAACTATAAAGTTTCTCTGACATTGAAACTAACTATACTTCATGATTTATTAAATTGTTTATTGGTTGATTTATTGGTTTAAGACAACCTGATTTTATTTTATAATTTAATGTTGATTGGTAGGTAAAGTTTATTGTTTGTGGATACATATTTTTTTTAGGTTGTTGTGACTGATATATTTATTGAAATACTTGACAACCATTAAACTTTTGAAACCATCGAATTTTTGTTTTGCTGTATTGTATCATTTATTTTCTCATGTTCAAATTCATGATTTTTCTATGATGGTTTCTATGTATTCTGTTTGTATATATTTAGGTTTTTTTTATACACTTACTGAAATAAACATAACCCATTTTCTTAATTTCCAGTTGTGATATACAATTAATCCCACATACATTTAATTAGGGTTAATGGAGTTAAAATAAAATTTCAAATGAGTTAGAATAGTTGTCTAACTTTGAAGGCAATCTGTATGCATAATATTAAAAGTGTAGTAGAAACGAGTTGTATATCCAAGCACTGTCTAAATTTCACCAGGCCCATCTAATGATCTTCATACTAGATGGTGAAAAAAATTAGAAGCATGCTTAACTGAATGTGCTTAAATCTTCCATTTTCTGAGTAGTCTGATAAAAATAAGTTTTTACCTGTAGGAAATATAATGAGTGTGTGTAGACTTCATCACTGTGAAGAAGCACCTTATTTCCCTTGCCTGGCCTTGCTCTTTAAAATTTAATTGTTTCAGGCTTCTTCGATAAATTTGCTGAGGGGTAAACTAATCCAATGTATAGATCATTCCATATAAACCTATATAAATATATACAAATCTTTATAAAGGACTGAAATAATTGCTTTTCCTCTAGGTAGCTAGTTAAAATCATGTCACATGTAAGATTTGCTTGGTTAAAGATCCAAAGTAGCAAATCATTCAATTAGTTCTGCTCAAGAATGTTGCTGTATAATGACTATCTTATTTCAAGCACTAATTTGCCTATCTTCTGTGGTGAAAACTCTTCATTTAAAATTAGTTACATATTTTTTTAATCCTTTAACATAATTTTTAGAGTTTCCCAGTTTATTTATTTATTTATTATTTATTTATTAAATAGTTTTATATACCGCCCTTCTCCCGAAGAACTCAGAGCGGTGAACAGCCAACTAAAATATATATAAATTACAAATACAATTAAAAGAGTATTAAATTATAGGCTGCCATTTAAAAAATTTAAAACCCCCAATTAAAAATAAGCTAAAATTTTCATATCCCAACCAATCAATTCTAAAACCCCTTATTTAAAATCCCATTTGAAGTCAGCTCAGGCCGGCCTGCTCAAAGAGCCAGGTTTTCAGATCACGTCTGAACGCCCTCAGGTCAGTGGTTGTCTGTAGCCCCGGGGGCAGCCCATTCCAAAGAATGGGTGCCCCCACAGAGAAGGCCCTATTCCTTGAGGTCACCAGGTGGCACATGGATGCCATCGGGACCCAAAGGAGACCCTCTCTGTGGGAGCGCACTGGTCGGTGGGAGATTACTGGCAGAATGCGGTCTTGTAAATATCCTGGTCCGATGCCATGGAGCGCTTTAAATGACAAAACCAATACTATAAAGAGAACCCGGAAGGCTACCGGTAACCAATGCAGTTCGCGCAGGAAAGGTGTCACATGGGAATATCTTGACGCCCCCATAACCACCCGTGCAGCCGCATTTTGCACTAGTTGGAGCCTCCGGGTGCTCCTCGCAGGGAGCCCCATGTAGAGCATTACAGTAGTCCAGGGGGAGGTGACCAGGGCTTGGGTGACTGTGTGTAAGGTATCCCAATCAAGAAAGGGCCGCATCTGGCATATCAGGCGAACCTGATAAAAAGCCCCCCTGGAGACGGCCGTGATATGATCTTCCAAAGACAGCCATACATCCAGGAGGACACCAAGATTGCGAGCCCTTTCTGTGGGGGTCAAGATCTCATCCCCAATAGCCAGCGACGGAGTCAGCTGTCTATATCGGCTGCCAGAAACCACAGCCACTCAGTCTTGAGTTACTAATGATTATGTGAGACTGCAGAAACATCCATCTAACCCACTTTCAATAATTTTCTTACTGGAGAAATTTGACTAATTATGTGCCATTAAGTTGTTGTTGATTCTTAGCACATATACAGATATTTTTTTCTTCATCAATTAAGGTTAAGGACAATCTGTCCTTAACCTGCTCTTCTGATATCTTTGAGGTCAATTTGGGATATTCAGTGCCAACAACTGAATGAAAAACTGCTGGTGACCTTCTACTGCTACACCATAGAGAACATTTTAACATACTGCACCTCTGTATGGTTTGCCAATTGCTCAGTGGCAGATAGGAAAGCACTCCAGAGCAGGGGTCGCCAACCTTTTGGACCTCAGGGACCACCAAACTCATAATTTTAGATCCCAGGGAGCACTAACCGGTTCTGTGGGCGTAGCTTAATTTGTGGGTGTGGCTTGGTGGTCATGTGACTGGCTGGGCATGGCTTGTATGTAAATATTATAAATATTTATATAAATATTGAATTGTTTATAAAAAAGGAGCAACTTTTACCCAAAATCAGGCAAAGCAGGCAGATTGAGTTCTCACAGAATCATAGTGATCTATGTATCTGCCATCAGCTAGCTCAGTCTCTCAAATTTGCGTGCCGTGAGTCTGCATTGAATTTGCTTGCAAGCAAACCTTCAGTCCTAAGGGAGGTTTGGCTGTGCTGAGCCGAAGATCTAAAGACTAGCTAGAAAGCAAGAAATCCAACCATTTCCTGCTTCCTAGCTAATCTAAATCTCCCGGCACAGCAGAACAGATGATTGTTGGAAAGAGGAAAAATAGCAATTTAGCAGGCAAGTTTACCGGGTAAGGAGTGAGTGGGCGAGGAGGATTCCTGCGGGCCATGTGGGCAGCGCAGCCTTGTGTTTCTGAACAGCCTGGATTAATTGCTTTGGGGGGGTTGCTCTGGGGGTGAGATTTCTCTGCGGCCCACCAAAATTTTCTCACGGCCCGCCGGTTGGCAACCACTGCTCCAGAGGGTTAATGTCATTGCCCAGAAGATCATTTGTTGCCCTCTCCTGTCTTTGGAAGAGCTTTATAGCTCCCGCTGCCTTAAAAAAGTTCAAAACATTCTCAAAGATCCATCTCATCCTCGGAACCCTTTTTTTGAACTATTACTCTGGGAACCCTTTTTTTGAACTCTGGCAGATGGTACAGAATAATAAAAACAAGGACAAATAGACTGAAAAACAGCTTTTTTTCCCAGGGCAGTAGCTCTTTTGAATTCTGCTGTATAGTGTGGTGTTGGTGTGGTGTCGGGGGTTTCCGGTTCAATGTGTGAAGGGTGAAGGATGTGTGTTTGTGTTTATTTTCATGGTCATGGTAATGATATGCACTGAAGATGGTGTTTGATTTAGTTATATGAGGTGCAATGACAATAAAATAAACTAATTTAACTAAATCCATCCCCTTTGCTGTTGGTCATCCTAATTCTTCTCTTTCTTCCTTTCCCTCCTTCCTACACTGGAATAGTACATTATAGTGCATACAAAAATCATTACATGGGGATTAATAATTATAGTCTTTAGCTACAGTCAATATAGTAAAAAGAAAGATAGTCTCAATTTAGTGTTCAACAACCCTAATTGGCTTGCAACAGGAAGAAAATGCTAATAAATACAAACCCTACATGCAGATAATGGATAATAAATCTTACCTTGAACAACTGTAATATTCTTTATAGTGATAATTTGATCCATACGGTACCTATTTAAGAGTTTCTGTGAAGACAATTCTATCTTAATAGAGTAATAGATTATAGTGAAAATGTGGAACTTATGATGACTGTTCTTATAAATACATCTGTCAATGGATCTGTTAAAAGAGCAGACGTTTTATCTCAGCTTGCGCAATGGTTTCGGAAGTAATTCTCACCTGTTTCCACAGGATAGTTCAATCAATCAGTCCATCAATCAATTGTAAAGAGTTGCTATGCTTGCAGAAAATTCAAAATTTCTCTTCCACAATATTATCAAAGCATGCACAGTTCTGTAAAATCCCTTTAAAATCCCATGCTGAATTTAGAAATTAGTTAACTTTTTTTTTCCTGGGAAATCTGAAAAATAATCTTCTGAATTTAAATATGATGTAACTCTCAGGGTAAAAAATATAAATTAATTTTAAATTATAAGGCTTGTGCTAAAATATGTTGATTCTGAATATCTGAAGGCAAATTTATTTTTTGTTAGAAGATTATTGTGTTGGAAATGGTTTTTGAGTACAAATCTACATTGAAAAGAAGGACAGGAATTTAAGAGTAAACTACTATGACATCTTTATTGTCAGAAATCTATACATTAAAAAAGTTCACTTATTACAATTTGTTTCTCTTTTCATTTTTTGCCTGGTGATTCCTCACCCCACCACAGATGTAAATTTAGCTAAGTTTAATTTATGATTTAATAATGTTGTTTGATTTTCCAGGTGGATCACAAATGAAGCACGAAACATATTTTAAAATTTAGAATCATTTTTCTTCATTTCTTTCCTGGTACAACATTAGATAGCTTTGTAGTTGCTCTTCTGCAGCCAGAGTAATGAAAACGAACAGGTCTTTGATTATTGTGATGAGATAGTTAATCAGAATTCCATATGTTTTGTTTTATAAATATTTAAACTTTATTAAAATTAATCAGTATGATTATAACAGATGACAGAAGCCACATTGCATTTTAAAGTACTAAATTCAGTTCATAAATATTGGATACTGAGCAGATGCTAGGAAAGTAAATCCAAATAAGTACAATTATTGATTTTTATATCTTGGAATAGATTCAGCTGATTCTAAAGAGAAATAAAACCAACCATACAACTGTTTCAATAATTCTTCTTACTTGCAGATATTTTGTACTGAAAAGATCACAACACCAGGGTCACAATGATTTGCTTGGATAGTTGCACTAAGAAGTAGAAATAAATATGACTTTTGACTTTGATCTGGCAAAGATGTTGCCAGTACAAAAAGAGACACTTTTCTACTGCAGGTGATGAGGGTAGTGAAATGTATGAAGAAACCTTATATCATACTTATAGAAACCTTATATCATACCTGGAGGAAACAACTTACCTCGATCCGTTCCAATCGGGCTTCAGGCCTGGGCATAGTACTGAGACGGCATTGGTCGCGTTGGTCGATGATCTCTGGAGGGCTCGTGACAGAGGGTTCTCCTCTGTCCTGGTCCTATTAGATCTCTCGGCGGCTTTCGATACTATCGACCATAGTATCCTATTGCGACGGTTGGAGGGGTTGGGAATTGGGGGAGCCGTCCTTCGATGGTTCTCCTCCTTCCTCTCCGACCGTTCGCAATTGGTGTTGGCGGGAGGGGAGAGGTCCACCTCTAGGCCCCTGGTTTGTGGGGTGCCTCAGGGGTCGGTTCTCTCCCCTCTTTTGTTCAACATCTATATGAAACCGCTGGGCGAGATCATCCGTGGTCTTGGGGTGAAGTGTCATCTCTATGCAGATGACACCCAGTTATACATCTCCACCCCAGACCACCCCAACGATGCTGTGGGGGCTATGTCCAGGTGCCTGGAGGCCGTGCGGGATTGGATGGGCGGGAACAGGCTCCGGCTCAACCCATCCAAGACCGAGTGGCTGTGGTTTCCGGCGTCCCGATATAGCCAGTTGACTCCGTCGCTGGCTATTGGGGGGGAAATTTTGCCCCCCACAGAGAGGGCTCGCAATCTGGGAGTCCTCCTGGATGTGCGGCTGTCGCTTGAACATCATGTCGCGGCCGTCTCCAGGGGGGCATTTCATCAGATCCGTCGGATCTACCGGTTGCGGCCCTTTCTGGATCGGGACGCCTTGCGCATGGTCACTCAGGCCCTGGTCACCTCTCGCCTGGACTATTGTAATGCCCTCTACATGGGGCTCCCTGCGGGGAGCATCCGGAGACTCCAACTGGTGCAGAATGCGGCCGCGCGGGTGATCATGGGGGCGTCACGTAGCGCCCACGTGACACCTCTCCTGCGCGAGCTGCATTGGCTGCCAGTGGCTTTCCGGGTTCGCTTTAAGGTTCTGGTTCTGACCTTTAGGGCGATCCATGGCATTGGACCAGGTTACCTACAGGACCGCATCCTACCGGTGATCTCCAGCAGACCAGTGCGAGCACACAGGGAAGGCCTTCTCCGGGTTCCGTCGGCTACCATGTGCCGCCTGGCGGTCCCAAGGGGTAGGGCCTTCTCTGTGGCGGCCCCTGCCCTCTGGAATACTCTGCCACCGGAACTGCGTACCGGCATGGACCTGAGGTCCTTCAGGCGCGCGCTGAAGACCTGGCTTTTCGAGCAGGCCGGCCTGGGCTGAGAGAGGGTTTTAATTGTGTCTCCATTAATTTTAATTAGGGGGTTTTAAGGGGGTGGGGTGGGCTTTTTATTCGGCCTAATCTAATTTAATCTTTTTCTTAACTTTTGTATTGTTGGGGTTTTAGATTGGCTGTACACCGCCCTGAGTCCCTAGGGAGAAGGGCGGTATAAAAGTTAAAAGTTAAATAAATACTAAACTGATAGTCCAGTTGGCCAGTGTTGAACACTTTAGCTGAAATAGCTCTTCTGAGTTTCAGAGAGGGGCAATTTCCAACCTGTTTAGGAGTGTTAAGCTTAAAGTGGGATCTTTGGAATTCAAGGCATACCTTTTAGTCTCTGAACTCTCAGTCTTCTCTTTAAGAACTTGTTATTTGCTCATTTATGTCCTAATATAATAACCTGATAGAGTGACTGATTATTAATGGTAGAGAAGGCCGTGCTCTCTGAAACTCTAGCTTATAATTAGGTTATGCATCCATTCCTACTGAAGCCACAGTCAGAAAAAACTGACTTTTTCCCCTTCACACGATTTGTTCTTGCTGGTGTAAAATAATTCTGCTACCCTCAATCAACAGGAATAGAGCTGGAAGGTGGGTCTTCTAGTTCAACCCCTGCTCAAACAGGAGACCCTATACCATTTCAGACAGTTGGCTATCCAGTCTTTAAAAAAAAAAAACCTCCAGTGATGAAGTACCTACAACTTCTGAAGGCAAGCTGTTCACTTACTTTATTTATTTATTTATTTATTTATTTATTTATTTATTTATTTATTTATTTATTTATTTATTTATTTATTTGTCAATTGCTTAGAAGATAATAGGTATAAATAAAACATAGTTATAAATACATGGATACATGTAAGAAAAATTAAAAAATAAAAGAAACAATAGGACAGGGACGATAGGCACGTTAGTGCACTTATGCTCACCCCTACAGACCTCTTAGGAAAGGGGTGAGGTCAATAGTAGACAGTCTAAGGTTAAAGTTTTTGGGGTTTGGGGAAGAAACCTTTAATTGTCCTCATTGTTAGGAAGTTTTTCATTAATTCCAGGTTGCTTCTCTCCTTGATTAGTTTGTGCCTATTGTTTCTTGTCTTGCGTTCTGATGTTCTTTGTGGCAGTCCCTCAAATACTGAAATACTGCTATCCTGTCACCCGCAGTCTTTCTTTTCTATAGAAAAAGACATACCCAATTCCTGCAACCGTTCTGCATATGTTTTTGTCTCCAGACCTTAACCTTCTGAGTTGTTCTTCTTTGCACTTTTTCTAAAATCTCAACATCTTTTTTGCAATGTGATGACTAAAACTGACTGCAGTATTCTAGGTGTAGTCTTACTAAGGATTTATAAAGCTGTACTAATACTTCACATGATTTTGATTCTATGCCTCTGAACACAGAATCATAGGATTGTATTAGCTTTTTTGGTTGCTGGCATACCCTGCTGGTTCATATTTAAGTTATTGTTGACTAGGACTCCAAGGTCCTTCTCACAGTTAATTGTTTATGAGCCAGGTTTTGCCTAATCTGTACTTGTACCTTTGGTTTTTCCTGTCTAGGCGTAAAACCTAGCTTTTCTCCACATTGAATTTCATGTTGTTGGATAGGGCCCATTGCTCAAGTCTGTCAACATCTTTTTGTATCCTGAGCTTGGCTATTTCTGCCAGCTTACTATTATCTGCAAATCTGATGAGTTCCTTTTCCATTCCCTCATCTAAATCATTTATTAAGATATTGAAGAATACTGGACTTAAGGCAGAACCTTATGGTATCCCACTGCTTACTTCCTCCATGTAAATTTATTTATTTATTTATTTAATCAAATTTCTATATCGCTCCCTCTCCCAAAAAGGGACTCGGGGCAATGTACAGCCTACTAAAAAAACACAGAATATATACAGTTTAAAAATAAATTAAATATACAAATCTGGTTGAATTCCATCAATTGCGAAATACAGAAATTTAAAAACCTGGGATTAATTAAGAAATTAAAAATTTAAAAATTTAAAACCAAATTAAATTAAAACCCATAAACCATTCACTGGGCCAGGCTGGCTTGCTGGAAAAATAAGGTCTTAACTGCGCGCCGGAAGGTCAGGATGTCCGTCATGGCCCGTATCTCCGGGGGCAGATCATTCCACAGGGAGGGGGCTCCCACAGAGAAAGCCCGTACCCTTGGGGCTGCCAGCCGGCAACGATCAGGTGGCGGCACCCCAAGGAGGGCAACCCTGTAAGAGCGTACTGGGCGGCGGGAGGTTGTTGATGGCAGCAGGCGGTCCCGTAAGTACCCAGGTCCCGAGCCATGGAGCACTTTAAATACAGTCAGTACCACCTTGAATCGAATCCGGAAGGCCACAGGAAGCCAGTGCAGCCTGCGGAGAAGCGGTATTACGTGGGAGCTCCAAGGGGCACCCACAATCACCCGCGCAGCTGCATTCTGAACCAACTGCAGCCTCCGGAGATTCTTCAAGGGGAGCCCCATGTAGAGAGCATTGCAATAGTCCAAGCGGAGATGACGAGGGCGGAAGTGACTGTGCGAAGTGCGCCCAGATCCAGAAAGGGCTGCAACTGGTGGATCAGATGAATCTGACAAAAGGCCCCCCTGGCGACGGCTGCAATATGATCTTCTAAAGACAGCCGTACATCCAGGAGGACACCCAGATTGCGGGCCCTTTCCATGGGGGTCAAAACCTCTCCCCCCACGGCCAGCGAAGGAACAAGCTGGCTGTATCTGGGCGTAGGAAACCACAGTCACTCGGTTTTGGTCAGGTTGAGACGAAGCCTGTTACAACCCATCCAACTCCGCACGGCCTCCAGGCACCGGGTCATCACTTCGACAGCTTCGTTGGGGTGGCCCGGGGTGGAGATGTACAGCTGAGTATCATCAGCCTACTGATGGAACTCCACCCCAAAGCCACGGATGATCTCACCCAGTGGCTCCACATAAATGTTGAACAGCAGGGGCGAGAGCACCGACCCCTGGGGCACCCCACACAGTAGGGGCCTTGGGGCCAACCTCTGCCCCCCTGTCAACCATTAAGTACTGACTACTCATTGAGTATGATTTGTCAGCCTGTTACAATAATTAAAATTATAATTTTATAAAATAAAAATAAAAATTGCATTTTGAACAAAGAAAGTGGGCCAATGGTAAGACAAAGCCTGGCAGATGCCTGAAAGTAATTTGCAGAGTGATACCGTTAGCTTTTATTTTGTTTTCAAAGGCAATAGAACAAACAGCAACTTAATTTCAATATTATGTTTGAGATAGTTTGTGCCCAAACTGAAAGGTAATTGCATATCACAAAGTAAGTACAGTGATAAAGCAAAAAAGAGACAAAGTAGCACATAAGTCACCAATATCATATCAATTTAAAAGTCATCCTTAAAATCCTAACATCTTTTTCACAAGTCAGTGTGACACATTCGCTTTTCTTCGGCTTTGATAAATCATTTTAGACAGGAGTGGAAAACAAAGCAGAAATGTAACCTTTCACCTCTGACATTTTGCTCAATTAAAAACCAACATTAACAGAATCTTCTGTTGCCACAATTAAACATAGTTGAGAGGCAAAGCTGTTTTAGAAATTGCACTTCTTCTCTGCAATGTCCTGCACCATTCCATCAAAGCATTTTCAAGACTGTAAATTTATGCTCCGACTAGGTTTTTTTTTAAGCCTACATTCTCACTTTGTGTATGCCCTCCCAATCAAATATTGTAAGACTAGTTATAATTCAATTTTGGTATGTACATAATCTCAAAGGTAAATTGTATTTCTTTCTAAACAAGATGAAATTCTTATTTATATTCTTATTTTTACATATTTCTTTTTGGTATATGTATGGTATTGTATGGTGTGCTGTGCTGTGCTGTGCTGTGCTGTGCTGTGCTGTGCTATGCTAGCTATGAACTTGATGCATATGAAAGCCAACATCAGCTGTTGTGGCATAAAAAGTGAATAAACAAAATAAAAAATAATTCACATATGGAAACCTGATTATTCAGAAAATGGAAACATATAGACAATAGCTTATCAATGGTACAGAATACCAGATAAATTATCCTTCCATGTTATTGTAACAGTGTGAGTCTTCCTTTTTTTCTAAACACAAGAAGGCACAAATAAGTGTATTATCTTTATCCTTAAATGAATCATCAAAACCAGAGCATAACTGATCTAGATTTCAAACCCTCCTTTAGGATATAGGTCTTGTCAGATTTAGGAAGATTTGCTAGCTCAGAGTTTGATCTTCTTTATCTATGACTCAAGAATAATGCTAAGTAAGCAGCTATGCAGTTCACTGAGGATATAACCTCTGATATTGTTACAATACAAAAGTAAATTTAGTGGTAATGTTTTCATGTACATTAAAGATGTGAATGTTATTTTGAATTATATTCCAGAATTGTGGGATTTGCTGTTTTAGAGGAACTTTGATCACTTCAGGCATAGAGAATAATCAAGAATATTACACCGAAAGATAGGAAGAGTAGTGCTACTCCAGATATAAAGCATTGCTTCAAGAAAGTGTAACTTATACATTTTAGAAAAGGCTCTTTTTTCTGCCTGTTGAAAAATCATACAGTGTGGTTGGCATAAATTTCATAGCATTGTATTTGATGAGACAAATATTTATATGCAATTTGATGTATTGTTATTACAGATATATGGGTGTGATAAATTCAGATGAGCTGCATCTATTTAATATGTTAGATTACAGGGCTTTTTGCTTCCCTTTTATTTTTCTTTTGTTTGTTTTGGTGGTATGTCTTAATGGTTAATTAGATTATTTGTTGGATGTGTTTTTGTTCATTGTTTTGTTCATTGCTTTGTGTGTATTTTAAAAATGCAATTAAAAACAAAAAAAAAGATCATTTGGTGCAAGCGACATGATGTTGAAGAAACCAATCTAAATTATGTAATGATATTGGGAAAATTTATGAGAACCATTCCCTTATATGCATAAAATATTGTACTTCCCTTATGATTCCTTCATGCAATAAACTTCTGCAAAAGAAATAGACTTGTATTTCTTATTTTATATAATCTCACTTGAATATAAACTTATTTTTCATTTTTTTTTTAATGCTAAGGTTGCAATCATATCATATATTGCCAATATTGGGCATAGTTCTTCTGGAACTAATGCAAAGATGTAACAGTTTAACAGATAATCAGAGTTGGAAGGGACCTTGTAGGTCATCTAGTCCAACCCCCCACCCAAGCGGAAGACCCTACACCATTTCTGACAAATGGCAGTCCAATCTCTTCTTGAAAGTCTCAAGTGATGGCACTCCACAACTTCCAAAGGCAAGGTGTTCCATTGGTTGATTGTTCTCAGAAAGTTTCTCCTTATTTCCAGGTTAAATCTCTCCTTGTTCAGTTTCCATCCATTATTCCTTGTCTGGTCTATAGATGCTTTAGAAAATAGATTGACCCGTTCCTCTCTGTGGCATTGGAAGACTGCTATCATGTCTCTCCTGGTCCTTCTCTTTACTAGACTAGCAAAGCCCAGTTCCTGTAACCGTTCTTCATATGTTTTAGTCTCCAGTCCCCTAATCATCCTGGTTGCTCTTCTCTGTACTCTAGAGTCTCAACATCTTTTTTATAATGTGGTGACCAAAACTGTTTAGGATACAGCCTGAAAAGAAATGAGTTTTTTAAAAAAAAATATTTAGAATATATTTTGCATGGAAAAGCCAAGGGTTCATTCCTGATATTTAATATTTACATGGAAAAGCAGTTTGCACGAGAATCCAGGATTAAATTCAACTGCAACTAGACAGGAAAAGTAATAATAATTAAGACTTTATTGCCTTTAATAGACAAAACAATGGGAAATAGTATGGAAATTATGTAGACAAAACTATTAGAAAACATATAAATAAAGTGTTAGAGGAGGAAAATGAAGATGGAAAATTTAAAAAAAAAAGAACTTAAGTCATTTTGTAGAAAGTAGGAGGATGGGAGAACTTGAACTTGATAAACTATAGAAAGTTACATGATGGATTACACAGTTTATGTTAAGTTTAGCTGAAAATTTCTTTCTTGGAAATGTTTAGGTTTTTACTCCAGGATGTTATATGACTATTATCATGGGTGGGATTTTACTGGTTCGGCCTGGTTTGGGCAAACTGGTAGCTCTGAGGATCAGCTTGGAGCGAATCGGTTTGGTTTGCTCTGACAATCAGCTGTTGGGTCCACTTGTCAGCCCAGGCTCTAGGCTGTGCTTTATATCCTGTTTTTCAAGCTCAGTTGATTCATGCAGCACAGTGGATTGCCACACATCAGCTGTTTAACACACAGGAATTTCTGGAGAAGGTCAGTAGCAAATACTCTGTGCACGCTCAAAGTGTACATTTGGCACACACACACACAAAGCACACACTCACTGAATCAGTTGTTCCATCAGTTGAATTGCACCCCTGATTATCATAAAAGGCTACTGAATTTGTGAAATTAAAGTCTTTCAAACACTTTGGTAATATATCACAGAGTATACCTTACGGTGACTTTATATTAGGGAAAAGCATTTCAATTTACCATCTGAGTTTTATTGTGGAAGGAGTTGCCATCTTTTGAAACATCTCTTGTATATTGCACTACACTCCAAAGGTACATAGAGAATTTGCAAGAACTAGAAAATTAGAGGTTCATGTGATGATAAATACTACTGGTTTTATATTGATTTTACATACACATACTTTAAACAATTGAAGATATTATTTCAATAAATGCCATCTATCTAGACAGTTATTAAAAAAAAATTGATTGCCACTACAATTTAACATGGTATGCAATATTTGAATACATATATGAGTGCTTATAATGACACACATATGCCAATATGTAGGGATAATCATGTCTTAAACCCATGTTTCTCAAGGGTGGGATGTGAAAAAAATAGATGAAAGGTCACAGGAACATATCTTCCCTGTTCTGTATTTCTTTCTGAGCAAATTTAACAGTCTGAAGCAAAATTATGCTGAATCTAAAGCAATGTGAAAGTTTCAGAGTATTCCAAGTGTTTATGTTAGGTTAATACTGGGTTTGCCTTGCCAAGAAGAGTAATCGTGCCTGCAAGGCTTCTGTCCAAAACTATGTCCATCTGACCTTATAACAGAAGAAATTACAAGGAAGGAAAAAGAAAAGAGGCCAAGGATTGTTGTAATTATTTTGGTAGTCTCAGTAGCTATAGAATATAATAATACCTTCAAAGTCTTTCAGCTTTGTTAGAGTATAAGATACGTGATCAAAACTTAAGCCTAATCATTATACAGCTGGAAGAACGAGACAAGTTAGTTAGTCTATGCCATGAAGTATATCCAAGTCTGGTTACATCTTTAAGTTTAATTAGTCTAAAAGGTGTTACCAGACACTGAGAATAGAACAGAACAGAACAGAACAGAAGAGTTGGAAGGGACCTTGGAGGTTTTCTAACCCAACCTTCTGCTTAGGCAGGAAACCCTATACCACTTCAGACAAATGGTTATCCAACATCTTTTTTAAAACTTCCAGGATTGGAACATTCACAACATCTGGAGGTAAATTGTTCCACTGATTAATTGTTGGAACTGTCAGGAAATGTCTCCTTAGTTCTAAGTTGCTTCTCTCCTTGATTGGTTTCTATCCATTGCTTCTTATCCTGCCCTCAGATGCTTTACTTTATGACATAGACTAACTAACATGACTCTTCCATCCAATGTTTTAATTGTCTCTATGCAAGTGTGTTGGGATAGACACCACCAAGAACAACTTACAGCTTGCAACTGCTTTGCAAGATACAACATTTTAAAAGCATTTATTAAAAGCTAATTTAAAGCAAGAAAATATCCCTGTGTTGTTCTTTTCCTGATTTTCATATGAGAATGGCGGTCTTCAAAATCAAACCCAGCTTTCAGGAATATACTAAAGTAGTCCACTTCACTGTTTACTAAAATATTCATTTATTATTGGTTGATTATGTATTATATGTATCCAGATAAAATCAGTTGCTTACAGATAAAACTTAAAATGTTCATGGTAAGTAATCAATATACATGTAACATGGAATTTCCTATGAAACTGAGTGAAAGGCAAAACGATGTATCCTAAGAAGGTAGATTACAGAATAAAAGAAACCAAATCTTTAAGTTACGTGGGGGGTGGGCGGAATTGAGGTACAGATTTTGAGAATATAGAATTCTTATATGATATGATTTTTTCTTCTTCAAGGCATGCTATTTCAAGATTATAGTTTAACCAAACACAGGCTTAAAGAACAGATGATTGGAAGATGAATAGAAAGGATAAAAGAAATCAAGTTGAAGGTCAAAGAAAGCTAGTTCAGGACTATGCATAAGGACTACTATTGAAATGGGCAGGAGAGAGAAAGAAGAAATACTATTTAAAAATAGCAGGGTAAAGAAAAATTGCGAGCAAAAATGAAGGAGAGAAGGCCTAAGATTTGATATGACAATCACCAGAACCATTACTGACAATTGAATCAATGTGGTGTGAAATGTTGGAAGCTTCACCTATAACAAGAAGCTGAGAAGTAGCTTGCAGATCTAGCTCAAGAGGAGAAAGATGCTAGGACAAGAATGAGAGAATAAAAGAGGATTGAAGACTCAATCATGAAGGTAGCAGTCAGCAATCAGCTACAAGAAACAATCAGAATGAGTACATTAGAAAGGTAGAGGATGAAAATTGTTTGATTAGTAGACTGCTAATATAATAGCTTAAAGTGTGCATATTACTTATGCACATATCAGTATTATGGAAATAAATCTACAAAAAGTACACAGTGGCATATTCTTTGTCATTATTATTATTGGACGCCCTGGGAACGAATGAAATATTTTTTTTTCTTTTGCTGGAAGCAGTGGTAACAGGAAATCAGACTTCATTTGAATAAAATCTATAATTTTGAGAAATGATGGTACATAGCAGATCATTGGCAACTTATCTGCTCAACTCAAGACTGGCTATAATATAATAGTTGGGATTTTGTAAATAAGAAAACATTTGTGGTTTTAAAATTAATTTTATTCTCCTTATTTTCATGAAATGGTTTTACTTTATAAAATGTATGTCTATTGTATATGTCTATTACAGTCCATATTGAGTTATAAATTAATATTCAGCTCTTAAGAGTAAATGATACATTTATTTCTTACTCAGTCTTAACCTGAAAGAAATCGTTACCTTTATTCATGGGGGAATTGCACAAATTCATGTTATAATTTTGTGAGAGTCACAAAGTATCACAAAGTTTGAAAATATCTGCCTTAAATCGAGATCACTCAATGTTATGGAAAGCAACTTAATGAATACAGCCATATGATTTATACATCAAACAGAATTCCAACATTACTACTATGCATTAGCAGTTCTGCTAATTATGCTTCTGAAAGAAAAAAAGGTGCAACCTATTTTATTGCTTGTTAAAGGCTTGTCTGCTCTGTAATATACAGTATAATTGTATGTTTTAAGGTGAATTAAGAGGTCAAAATGTAAATTGCTAGTTTTACAGCAGCTTTAAATAATAATCATCCACTGTGTCAAGATTTAAGGCTTGAGTGCATATTGTATTTAAGGAGCAATAGCACGAGTCATATTTTTATACTAGTTCAATATTTTCAGGGCTTACAAAATGCATCATCTGTAACTCTAAATTATGTTCTGCAGCTGCACAGATTTTATATGACTTTATTGCAATTTCCAAAGCCTGTAACACAACCTGGATATACACATTTACACATGGGAACTTAACTGATATCAAAGGGCAAGCAAAAATGTTAAGTGCAATGAATTTGGATTTTATTTTCTATTTTAGAATTTTAAAAGATGTGGGGGGGGGGAAATCAGCTTCATACAGTGTGTTTACTGCAATATATAGGAATCTTTGCATGGTGGGAGGAGCAGAGGAGGATTGAGAGTGAGGAATCATATACAAGAGAGAATGTTCAGCCACCTGGGGATAAGACCAAGTTTTTGAGCCAGAGTTAATACTTGCTGTCATCTTTTTATTTAGAATAGAATATTGTTGCTTTGAATGTACACTAATCAGCATACATTAAAATGAAATTATGTTGCATACAGCTCTCAAAGGGTATCCACCTGTAATATAAACATCAACATGACAAAATAAATAAATATAAATATAAAATTATGCATGTACCCATGTATATGACACATGGGAGGAACTCTTGACTTTGCCAAAGGATACAGGGAAAATGTGAAAAGTTATAAAGATATAGAGACATACCAGGAGAGATAGAGAATGATATAACATGGAAGGAAAAAACAGTTTACTTAGAAATAACTTGCAGATGTTATTTCTCTTTAAGAAATAAGAGAAATTTCAAGCTTACTGGTGAAATCATCTGTAATGTTAAATAAGTTGCAGGTTTTCATTTACATAATAGCCATTTGTCTTATGGAAATGGAGAAGGGATTAGTAATAGATGGGGGGAAGGAATGGCCTGTAATCTGTGATAGGATACAATTATCTGTTCCTACTATATCATTTTGTCCATGCTTTCATCATTTTTTAAAGTACAATATTACTTGGTTTTATAGATATAAATTAGTTCATTGATCCCCTGCCCCAAATGTTTTATTTGGCACATTTTATAGCAATGATATTATTTTATTCATAATTCTCAGGAAGATCAATCTGAATGAATGAATCACAGCTGCTAATTCAGCTATCTTTTCTTTAAAAATTGAGTTTTTATTTAAATTTATATTTAAAAATACAATGTATTCACTAGCAATATGCAGTGCTAAGAGACCAATTAAGATAGAAAATGCAATGGGCTTCATTCAACACTACAAGCAAAATATCCATTCTCTCTCTTTCTCTCCTTCCCTCCTTCTCTTTTTTATTCAGTGGTGGGATTTAAATTTTTTTACTACCGGTTCTGTGGGCATGGTGTGGCTTGGTGGGCATGGTTTGGTGGGTGTTACAGGAGAAGGATACTGTAAAATCTCCATTCCCTCCCTTCTCTTTGGGAAGGTTACTGCAAAATCCCGTTCCCTCCCCATCCCACTAACCTGATTTCTGTTCTCCTGTGCAGGGCAACAAAAGAAGACCCAGCCAATCAGCTGGGACTCCGAACAGCTGGGACTTGGGAGGCAGAGAATAGATGGGGCGGGGCTAGTTAGTGTGGTATTTGCCAGTTTTCCAAACACTCAAAATTTACACTACCAGTTTTCCAGAACTTGGAATGGAGGAGGTAGGGAGAAAAAAATCTTACATACTGGAAGACTCCTTTGCATCAGAGGACGTAATTCAAATGTACTGAAATCAAATGTACTCAAAAGGGCTAGCAATGTGCAGGCACAATTTCAAGTTGGAGACATATGCACTTAGAACAGAAATAGTCACTGAATTTTCAAATTTTATCCTTAGCTTGTCTGAAGAAAGAAATATTGGCAGACCATATATCTGGAGAAGAAATATTGGCAGACCATTGTAGTTCATGGATCTAACCCCTGCTAAAATAATTAGAAACCAATGCCATCACCTGTGCAAAACTGCCACTTCTCTTTCTGTAAAAAGGTACCTAACTTTCTTGTGATTGTCATATAAGAAAGACACATAAACTAAATGAGACATTGATTAGAAAAAGAATTTAAAGTAACTTTTCCTGCTGAAAAAACTTTATATCCAATTTGCCAAGCGCCAGGAGACTGGCTGCTCTGTGATAACTTTAATAGAAGGTATTACACTTGCACATTATGTAGCAGCAAAGAGAGCCCCTCTTCCCTAGATAGTCATATGAAATGAAGACATCAAAATATCTACCATCTGTTTCTGCTTCTGTTTTGTTTAGCAGCAAGACGGAGTGAAGAAAATCTCAAAAGATTTGATCATTTATACTAAACTCCCGGTATATTTTCTCAAACTCGATGTAAATGAATCTTTCGATTCAATGAAAATATATAAACATTTATATCAACACACATTTCACCTTCTCTCAGTCATTCCATCTGACATACTGCATTGTAACAGAGCTAAATATTTTAGAGTATCTTCTTCTTTACTTTCTCTTTTACCACTTCTGGTGTTGGGGGATTAGAAGAACTTCCTTATAAAAGTATGTACATAGTAACTTGAACAGCACACACTCTCTCTCTCTCTCCATAATTTAACTGTTTGTAATTGGCCTACAGATTATTCTGGTGCAGAATCAATTATTATAACTGTTAAATATATATTTGACTGACTAGATAAAATCAGGGGTGGGATTCTACCAGTCCAGACCGGTTCTATAGAACCAGGTATTATGATTCTGCACAATTCAGAGAAACAGAGAAACAGAGAACCAGCAAATCGTGCCCCACCCCTCTCTGGCACCCCCTCCCCTCCCCACCCAGCCAGTCCTTATTGCGCATGCACGACATCGCTGACTGCATTCTCCCCCTCCCAATCACTCCTTAAGGTGTTTCTTTTTTTCGCCCTCCCAATGATCAGCTGTTCCTATGATCAGCTGTGCTGGGATCCCCCTCGCTGTCTTACTGTTTCACCCAGGAGCTTTCCTGAGGCCAATGAAGGCAAAAAATGGATAAGGGGATGCAGCACCACCCCCACACTCCATTTTTTGCCTTACTGGGCCCCAGGGAAGCTTTCTGGTAGCAAAAATGCCCCCAGGAGGCTTCCCTGAGGCCCAGAAGGCCCAAAAACAAAGCATGAGGGATGTGCACACCCCCAGCTCCATTTTTTTTTCCTTCCTGAGCCCCAGGGAAGCCTTCTGGGAGCAAAAACATCCCCCAAGGAGGCTTTCCTGAGGACTAGAAGGCCCCAAAAACCGGGGGGGGGGAGGTGATGCCCCAAAAGAAGAAGCCATGCCCACCCAGTCACATGACCATGCTCACCTAGCTACACCTACCTAGCCACGCCCAGAGAACCAGTTGTCAAAAAATATGAATCCCACCCCTGATTCTTTCCAAATTATTATATAAATGGAAGTACAGAACTTGGGAGAACAAGTTAAGGCAAATTCCTGCTTTCTATATAGCAATCTTTCACCACTCTTTGCACAAATATATTTGAATGATAATCAGCAATTTACAATTGATATAAAAGTAAATTTTATACCCTTTCTCAACATGAGTCATTAAGGATGTGTGGACTGCAATTCTCAGAATTCCTAGGCAATATTGCTGGCTGCGAAATTCTGTGAGTTGCAGTCCACATATTTTAAAGTAGTTCAGCTTGAAATATTAGATTTCAAATATATGTGTTGATAATACCAGGCAAATATCCAACATAACAGAAAATATGAACAGGCAGCCTGCATCTGAAGTCCTTTCTAATATCCACTATCCCCAATTTCTTCCTCCGATACACATGTACATGCAGACTTATACAAAATAAAATGTTTTCCTGAGTTGAAAAAAAATACATTTTTCACTTCCTTGGTAGAAACAAACATCTATAAATCTCATTGGTGCAAAACAGCTTTTTAAAAGATAAATTTAAATTATCATATGGTGGTGATCTAGTGGGGAGTAAAGACTTCCCTTTCCAAATTTTTCAATTTCTCCTTCAATAATTGCTGTGGTCAGGAATAAACAGAAGACGTGTTTTGTTTTGTCTTCTTTTTAAAGCCCTTGGTGGGATAATGAAGGTTGAGAGAATATTGATAATTCATCAAGAGGAAGGCTAACAATAGCCCTTCAAATCCCCCTGTATCCTAATTATAATGAATGAGTAATATTGAAAATAAAAAGGCACTTTTATTTAATAAATATCTAATAAAATAACTAAAACTGGATTTTGTTATTTTGTATGTCAATTTTCCATATAACATGTTGGTCCTTGATTCTATATATATTGAAATACTAAGATAAAACATAGGTATACATTCTAGAAGTAATAATAAATCCCAAATGTGTTTTTTTAAGGCAAGTGGGCTTTTTTTTTTCTTGAAAAAGTTTCTTTTCTTTTTTTTATCCAGGAAGCTTCTTAGGTCTAATCGTATGGTGGAGAATGGAGGATTCATATTTCTTGCAGTCATCTAGAGTGTAGCACTCTTTCTGAGAGTTATTCAGGCCACTTGGAAGTTTATCTGTGCCCTCTGGGTCACCTGAATAGTGCAAACATGTATGAAACCTTCGCTGTAAGGACTGAGTTGTAAACAGGAGATACAGTAGGTAGTGTTGCATCCCTCTGCCTCTGTTGAGATAGGGCTGTTCAATCTGAACGTACATGGCCTCTTCGACCCATCTTTCAAACCAAAGGTCCTCTCTGCCCAAAATGTGGGCTTTGCTATCTTCAAAAAATTAAAGTAGGTTATGGTTAGGTCTGTTATGATATGTATAGAATAACCCTTGAGTAACAAGGATATGCACATGGAAACATTTATGAGAGTATTATGAATAATTATTCAGCCACACACAGATACACTAAATGGAGTTAAAGTTTACTTTAAGAAATAGCACAGTCCAATAAATGGTGCAGGTCATATACGTTTAACAGTCTAAATAATATCCAATTAAAAAGTCTTCTTACCGGTTGCCTTTGTCATTTACAGTAAACAAATATATCAAAGTATAAGCACAGCATAAATACAACAGAGAACCTTAGATAGCAACAGAATGTCAGAGATACAGAATGTCAGAGAGAGCAAGCTATGATCTCTAGCTCCCTCTTATGGTAATTCACAATATAATCAACCAATCAGAATATTACAGTGATTTTGTCTTAAAGCTACAAACATACATTGTTGGTTTATATATTGCCAACCCAACTAATTGTTGGACAGATTCTTAACATGGTCTCCATGACATCATGACCAAAAACTGATGTCAGGGACAGGTTTTGAGAAGTTCTCTAAGGAAAGGGGAAGTGATACATCTTTCTTGGCACTTGTTTATTGATCACAACATGGGGACCTCCATAGACATTTTTTAACAAAATAAATAATTTATTTATTTTATTGTGGCAAATTTAGTTTGCAAGCTACAACACTTGAATACGACATCTTGAGGCTTGAATCTAGTGTCTCTATTGTCTCACAGCTTATGGTATAATTTATTTTAAGATAATTTTTAAGAAGTGCCCACTGAATATTGCAAATGTGATGTGTACATTAAAAATCAGCTTATAACACTATAAACCCAAAATAGTTTTTTTTAAGGTAAAACATCCCAAAGTTTGAAAACCTGAATTCATTTTTGAAAATTCCATTTTCAGAAACAACCATTAATCAAATTCTGAGTCAGCAACTCTTCCAGTCTGAATATCCCATAAGAACAACTCTAAAGCTTCAAGGTCAGGACTTCACTGGCAGGTTGGTGTGCCTTAGAGTGTCAATCATTTATTAGACTCAGCTAATAAATTTCCCCACACATTTGGTGACTGTTTTTAATGTTTACAACACCTGTTGTCAACAAAAATAAAGGAAAAAGATATTTGCTTTGCATCATTTCATAATAATAAAATTTTAAGCATGTACTAACAACAAGCTTTGGATCAACCATCATCCTGTTTTCTACAACAAATGCAGTACACATGGTTTTCAGTTCTAAAGAATTCAGTTCTAAGTTCTTTCAGGCTTAAAGTTGGGTTAGTAATTGGATGCATCACATAGTAATCTGGATCAGTAGCATATAATTTGCAAAAAAGGTAGGGAGATTAAATTAGGCTTTACATTATGATCTGAAATAATGTTCAGAAAGAACATTATGGAGATGAGTTATAACCTTGGGAATTTTTTAGCTCAGGAAACATCAAATAAAGTATGTGTGTTAGAGGCATATAAAATTATGGAAGAACTGGAGAAAATATAAAAAGGATCAGTTTTCTTCCTCTCACTTAATGAAACTAAATTGAAGAAGATTTAGATAAAGATAAAGAGAGTACTGTTTATACGGTACATAATTAAACTCTAAAACCTGCTCAAATTGGTGAACTTAGTATAGTTTTAAAAGACAATTAAATTAATTAATGAAGGACTGGAATATCAGTTCTTTAAGGATCAGAAACAATATTCCCCTGACTATCAAATACTGGAGAACTCAAGGTTTCTATAAGGTAACTATTATGGAAACAGAAGGTTGAACTAGATGTGAGTTTGTTTGATTCAATATAGTTTTTCATTTTCCAATGATCAATCAATTTCCAAAGGGAATGAAAAGGTTGACAATGACCATCTTGATCCAAAAATGCAAAACCTCTGCCACTTTTTGGCCCTATAGGGAATATACATACTATACAAGTTACACATACCACATTGGGCATGGTTCTTTTGGAAATAATGCAGAGGTGTAACAGTTGAACAGATAATCAGAGTTGGAAGGGACATTGTAGGTCATCTAGTCCAACCCCCCCACCCAAGCAGAAGACCCTACACCATTTCTGACAAATGGCAGTCCAATCTCTTCTTGAAAGTCTCAAGTGATGGTTCTCTTACAACTTCCGAGGGCAAGCTGTTCCATTGGTTGATTGTTCTCACTGTCAGAAAGTTTCTCCTTATTTCCAGGCAGCTGGCTGGAAAAATCTGGGAGTTAAAATCCACAAGTCTTAAAATTGCCAAGTTTGGAAACCTCTGACCTACAAGATCCCTTCCAACTCTTTTAATCTGTATCTGGAAGTTTGATCAGTATGCAGATGATAGCTCAGAATATCCTCTAATGCTTGCACTTAGTAGTTTACTACAGATATTTAAGAAAAAAACATTGTGCACAAAAATGTCAGAGGACACTCTTACAGATCTTGGGATCCGAGAGAAGAAAGAAAGACTGCCAAACTGCATCTTCAGTTTTCAATTCATGGTGCCAATTCAAGGAATTATCATGGTAAAGGTATGAAAATGTATACAGAAGGCAAATAAGAATATGAGAATATATTTATTCTGCCTCTTCCCATTAGCTGGTATTTATTTATTTATTTAAATTTATATACCGCCCCCCTCTCCCAAAGGGACTCGGGGCGGTGAACAGCCAAGATAAAATACATATATAAAAATACATATACAATATTTAAAAATTAAAAGAATTAAATACATTGGCCCTTTCAAAAGATTAAAATAAGGGAATTAAGAAAGTTAAAACCAGATTAAAAGATTTAAAAACTCCTAGGCCAGACCGGCTTGCTGAAATAAATGAGTTTTCAACGCACAGCGGAAGGTCAGGAGATCAGGGATGGTCCTCATCTCCGGGGGTAATTTGTTCCAGAGAGAGGGTGCTCCCAATGAGAAGGCCCGCATCCTCAGGGTTGTCAGCCATCCAGCCGGCGGCACCCCGAAGGAGGCCGACTCTATGGGAGCTTATCGGTCGGCGGGAGGCCGATAATGGCAGGAGGCGGTCTCGCAAATATCCTGGTCCCGAGCCATGGAGCGCTTTAAAGATGATAACTAAGACCTTGAAGCGCACCCGGAAGGCCACCGGGAGCCAATTCAGCTTGCGCAGAAGTGGCATAACATGGGAGCTCCGAGGAGCCCCAACACCACCCGCGCGGCCGCACTCTGCACCAGCTGGAGCCTCTGGATGCTCTTCAAAGGCAGCTCCATGTAGAGAGCATTGGCATAGTCTAGGCGGGAGGTTACAAAGGCAGAAGTGACTGTGCGAAGCGCATCCCAATCCAGAAAGGGCCGCAACTGGTAGATCCTACGGACCTGACCAAAAACTCCCCTGGCGACGGCTGCCACATGGTCTTCCAACGACAGCCGCACATCCAGGAGGACACCCAGGTTGCGGGCCCTCTCTGTGGGGGCAAGAATTCCTCCCCCCCCACAGCCAGTGATGGAACCAGCTGGCTGTACCGGGGTGCCGGGAAGCACAGCCACTCAGTCTTAGATGGGTTGAGCTGAACCCCATCCAACACCGCACGGCCTCCAGGCACCGGGTCATCACTTCAACGGCTTCATCGGGGTGGCCCAGGGTAGAGATGTATCATCAGCATACTGATGGAACTCTTCCCCAAAGCCATGGATGATGTCACCCAGCGGTTTCATATAAATGTTGAACAGAAGGGGCGAGAGCACCGACCCCTGAGGCATCCCGCAAACCAGGGGCCTCAGGGCCAACCTCTGCACCCCAGCCAATACGAATTGCAAACGGTCAGAGAGGAAGGAGGAGAACCACCGCATAACAGTGCCTCCCACTCCCAAACCCCCCAACCGCTGCAATAAGATACTGTGGTTGACAGTATCGAAAGCTGCCGAGAGATCTAATAGGAGCAGGACATAGGAATAACCTCTGTCCCGGGCCCTCCAGAGATCATCCACCAATGCGACCAATGCCGTCTCCGTGCTGTGCCCGGGCCTGAAGCCCAATTGGCGTGGATCCAAACAGACAGCTTCATCCAGGTGCTGGGGAAGCTGTTGTGCCACCACACACTCAACAACCTTTGCCACAAAACGAAGGTTGGAGACGGGATGATAATTAGATAACAAAGTTGGGTCCAGGGACAGTTTCTTGAGGAGGGGTCTCACCACCGCCTCTTTCAAGGCGGCGGGCAGATATCCCTCACTCAAGGAAGCGTTAATAATACCCTGACACCAACCTCGTGTCACCTCCCGAGTGGCCAACACCAGCCAGGAGGGACACGGGTCCAATAAACATGTGGTAGCACTCAGCCCCCGCAGCAACCTGTCCACGTCTTCGGGGGTCACTCCCAAGTGACTCCCCCAAATTCTGCCCCCGACCCCCCCACCCAGAGTTGCCCATTCAGAGTCCAACCCGTCCCGGATCCGAGTGATTTTATCCAGCAGGAAATTCGAAAAGTCCTCAGCCCGTCCCTGCAAGGGGTCCTCCGCTCTCCCCCTTCCAGGAGGGAGCAGGTCACTCTAAACAGGGTGGCCGGGCAGTTTCCTCCGGATGCAATAAGGGTGGAAAAGTGAGAACACTTTGCCACCCTTATCACCACTAAATAGGTCTTAATATAAGACCGTAATGGTGTTCGGTCGGGTCCGGAGCGAGTAGTCCTCCAAATACTCTCCAGGCGTCTTTTCCGGCACTTCATCTCCCTCAGCTCCTCGGAGAACCAAGGGGCTGAGTGAGAGCGGCACCAGGTCAGAGGCCGCAAGGGCACGACCCAGTCCAGGGCCCCAGCCACCACCCTATCCCATTTGGTTAGGTTTGCCTAACCAAATGGAACCAAATTTAATTAATTCTAGATAATCAGAAGATTATCTGTAGCACTGTTGCTTAGGATAATTATTTTTAAAAACAAAGCCATACAGATTTTAAATTAAGGATTTTCTCAGCGTTTTGCTCCCATAATGACCAACCAAGCAGATGTAAATGGGAAATCCATGAACAAGACATGAGGAAGTAGCTCTCTTCCTCAAAATTGATATTCAGAACTATGTTTTCAAGTAGAAGGTTTCTTTTAAATCAGCAATTATTATTTGTCACTCTCATCCAAATTCTCACGATCAGCACAAGTCTTTGCAGATTTCATTGTTACCAATGTTGAGCTTTATCTCTCAAAGTTCCTGCTCCATATCTCTAATTACAATCTCTATTAGAGCCGCTAATATGGTTGAATACAGCTAATGACTTTGAAATGATTTCTATAAGATGGCAACTCTTCACATTAGCTGTTGGATTTATGATGCTAATCCCCAATCTGCAACTGTGCCACAAATCTCAACAGCAGAAACACAAGACAAGATTTTTGTGCATGCTTACTGTAAAATTAATAAAAATTTTGTGCAGGGCATATTTACCCTAAAGTAATGCCTGTTGGGGCTGTATGGTATTATTCTCTATCATGAATTAATAATGTTTTAACAATTAATAAAAAGGAATACAATTTTATTCAATGAGAGCAACATGACACAAGAATAGTGTCTAATTCCAACTATTATTGCAAGTGTAATGCATTCCTGCATGTGTAGCATTTCTTATTAATTTATAAAACAAAGGCGGCTTTGTTCCTCCAAAGTTTCAATATAGAAGTTGTTCAGCTCAGTTCATCATATTCAGTGGTAGCTTTTTGATTGTTTAAACTAATTCAGATAAGAAAGGATCAAAATCTGGATTGTTACTAACAAGTCAAGTCTATAAAACCACACGCCCTCTACATTATCTACACTCCCTCCTCTAAATCATCATCTCCAAAGGATTTTCAGAGTAGCCTCTGTCTTAGTCAATGGATTTTGGAAGAAGGGTGAAATCAGAAATGTAAGTTCATTTAACTTTTAAATTGTTAAATTGAGATTCTTTTAAATTGTTGTGCTGTCCCTTATAATACTTGATAGTAAAAGCACAGCTGCATGAAAAGAAATCCACAAGGACTAGCTACCTTTAGCCTTTCTGAGAACTGAATTAATTTTTAGCTTGAATTTATATAGTTTAATTTATTCCTCTGACTCACATTTTCAACCAAATCTATTTTTATTCATTTTAATGAGAGTCTTATCATTTCTGAGTCTAAAATTTAAAACCCACCTAACAAATGACGTTTAACATTTCTTTTGTCTTATTCCAGATATTTGAAAAAATTCAAATACTGGATTTTCTGTTCTACAGAATAATTTAACAGAGCCCCACTTGGCTGATTTCAAAGAGAGAGAGAAAGAGACAGCATGAGAGAGAAAATGAAAGAAAAGTCATCCTATATATACTTAGACATAGGAAAGAGGTATGGTCAAGCAGCAACAAATGACACTAAGAGACATATACATCACACATATCTTGCTTTAAGTTTATTAAGAGAAAATCTCCTTATGAACTAGGGAATTTTTCATATTCCATCTTTTTCTGGTTCAGAAGTGGCCAGATTCTGAATCTCCAAAACTGTGAACATCTAATGAAGCTTCAAGAAACTTTAGACACAGTCATCATTTTTAACATTTGTGCTTCATTGTATCTTTTCAGATTAACTACATGTTTGAGTTTTGTATATTATAGAAACTATAAATGCAAAATGGATTCATTAAGTTCCATCAAGTCTTGTTGACTCTTAATAATACCATAGATTGCTCCATGATTGCTCCAGTTTGTTTCTTATCTTGTCTTTCAGATCTTCTAAGGAGACCTGGTGGCACAGTGATTAGAATACAGTATTGCAGGCAAACTCTGCCCCCAACTTGGAGTTTGATCCTGATGGGGTTCAAGGTTGACTCAGCCTTCCATCCTTCTGAGAACCCAGATTGCATTTATGTTTTTAGCTACCTTGAGGTAAGATGGTCAGCCTATAAATTTTACAAGCAAACAAATAAATCAGCATCTATCTTGTTGAAAGTTATCCTCTTCTCTTTCCTTCCATCTTTCCCAGCATTAGAGCCTTCTCTTAGAGAGCTAGATCTTCATACAATATGTTTGAAGTAGGATAATTTGTACCCTGATTATTTGTGCTTCTGTGAAAAATCTGGGTTGATTTATTTGATAATCCATTTGTTTTCTTGACTGTGTATAGTATTTTCAGGAATCTACTCCAATACCTGTCAATACTTTTCCTATCCTGATTCTTCAAAGTGCAACTTTTCCTTCCCTAGAGAATCACAGAAAATACCACCATTTTCATTATTTTGATCTTTTCAGGTACAGCATATCACAACATCTTAATATCTTCTTCAATGACTTCATATGTGCTCCAATATAATTGGTATGCAGTATATTTTTAACTGTTTGTTCCTTTACTGTTAATGGTTGAACTTGAAAGGCAAAAGCCACCACTTCAGTATGTTCATTACCAATTCTAAGATTGGTTGCTGTTGTACCTATTGTCATCAGTTTGGTTTGTATATCTAACTTAATCCCATTTTTTCATAGTGCCCTTTTATTTGCTAGACCTTGCAGATTTTTTACATTTTTGACAATTAGAGTAGTGTCATCAACATCATGCAAGTATATATCCAAAATATTTTTGGGGAAAAATCATAACATAAAATATTATTGATGATGTGATGCCTGTTATATAAACATACTCTATCAATATTTATAAATAAATGCAACATCTGGAACATTTTGGACTCCCTCCCCCAAGTCAGAGGGGAATTCTAACTTTTAGAATTTGTCCTAAGCATTCCTTTTCAAATGTTGATGATAAGGAAGGAAGGAAGGAAGGAAGGAAGGAAGGAAGGAAGGAAGGAAGGAAGGGGAAGGGAAGGGAAAGGAAAGGAAAGGAAAGGAAAGGAAAGGAAAGGAAAGGAAAGGAAAGGAAAGGAAAGGAAAGGAAAGGAAGGAAACACCTGAAGTGGAAAAATATTTATTGCTTGTCACATCCCCACTATTTTCCTGATAAACTTGGAGGTCAAAATGTTGGACAAACATTATCTGTCCCAAAAATATTGTAATGAATACTGTTTTAAGTTTTGATTCATAAATGTAACTGATTATACCATCACATCATGATCTATATGTGTGAACTATATGCAATTGCTCCCTCGTATAGAAAACAATTGTTCTCAGGTTTTCTTTTTATAATTTATTTAGTTCATTGTCAAGCTAACTTCCCTCAAACTTTGTTTCCCTTCCCATTTTAAAAGGCAGATTAAGCAATGTGAAATATTCCCTCCATTAAATGCTCAATGAGATAATATGTGGTGCAGCCAATTTAAATATGATCTCCTAAGACTGTGTAAGAACCCACAAACTATGCACTGCTATGAAATCACTAGCTTCATCAGTATCAGTTAAAATGACACATAAGTAGTAATCATCAGATTTTGAAAGAAAAAAAACCTTCAAAAACCCCATATAAAAGCAGGAAGCTTTTTCATCTGTGACTCAATCTCAGTGCAGTTAAGATAATTATGCTCCTCTGATGAAAAATTAAAAGGCAGATGGGATATTAACAGCATGCACTTGATTAAGAATTCTCATAGATTTACCCTGATACAAGAGCTTATTTGTTCTTTGTCATTTCTTATATTTTGTTATGATGTGTAATTAACTTGAAGCTATTTTTGAAGGATTATCTAATACAAAAAACCTTCCATCCTTCCTTCCTTCTCCCTCCCTCCCTCCCTTCCTGTCACTTGTACACAAGGAAATTCTAAACAACAGAACAAAGATGAAAAAAATGTCATGACATTCAAGGTACATTCAAATGTTATTAAGCTCTTTCCAAACTCATCAGAAGGAGAATTCAGCTTTCCTTAGATCTATCTTAGCATAATTGATAATATAGTAGTTTATTATGCCTAGTTCACACCTATGGCGCTCTTTGCTTCAGCTATTCTAGGGCTAGGCTGAAATAGTAAACATTTTGAGGTTCCCTTTCAAATCTACACTTCACAATTTCTATATGAAACAAGCAAAGGAAAAAGTGAGTAAATAATATTCCAGTTATATATTTATCATTACCCACTATGCTATTCCATTTTCAAAAAGCAACATTATTGTGTGCAGAAAACACATAAGTAATAACATGCTAAAATTGCTACTGGGTTAAGGAAAAGAGAAACCCATATGAAGGCTCCCGTACCTGCTTTCTATGCTTCTTTCCACCATGTGCACAATCATTGATGCATTTATTTGATTACTGCAATGTGCTTAAAGAGTATTGGGAAGCTAATGGGGAATGGAAGGATTGAAAAAAGCTGGTCATTTGCATTCTTTTAGAGAGTTGTTGAGGTCTCCTGGAGGTTTATATGTCAGAGCTGAAGAAGCTTCTTAGATGAGAAGTGAAAGAAAAACAAGATTGTTGGGTTGCCTCTTGAAAAAGCACCTTTGGGACAACTATGACCTAGATGATAGAATCTCCATAGACATTCAAGGTGATGGTTATTACTTTTAAAGCCTTATATGGCATGGGGTCCAGGATATCTGAGAAACCATTTTGCCCCAATGGAACTAGCCCACTGCATTTGCTCCAGGAAAAGGGGCCTGCTGTAAACCCCTTCAGACAAAGAATCCTGGCTGGTAGAGTTAAGGAAAAGAGCCTTTTTCACTGCAGCCCTGGCCCTGTGGAACATTCTACTACTGAAGTGAGAACTGTTCCCATTTTTCCAATCTTCCAGAAGGGTATCAAAACCTGGGTTTGCCCATTGGTTTGGAGCTCCAGTGGTGTCCTCACAACTGGAAGTGGTTGACGGGATAAGAAAATCTCACCTCCATGTCATCTGTATCCTTGGTTCTAGTTTTATATGCATTGTATATATAGCAGTTTGCAAGCTCCCCAGCTTCAGCTGATTGGTGAGAAGGGTAACATACAAATTTAGTAAATAATTTTTTAAAAAAATATCCATACTCTCTGTTAAGTATTTAGCAGAGTATCCTTGGTGTCAAGGATTAATACAGCAGACAGAAGTAGTGTTCAGATTGTAGCAGTGAGTATAGAACCACACAAGCACAGCAGTTGAAGTGCAAAGTCTTTATATACAGTGATTATAACATAGTCCAAGTTCCATTCCAATATCATACACAGTTCATCCATCAGTAGATTAGCTTACTAACCATTCTTGTTCAGTAGATATAACAGCAATGGATCATCTTCAATACTTCCATGCATCAATGGATAAATATAGTTAAAGTGTTGAAGATACTTGCCAAGTAGCAGAGTAGCATAGTAGAAGCCTAGTAAACCAGTAGCAGCATTCCTGTAGCACTCACAGAGACTAACAACAGACACTAGCCATGTGCTTTCTGGCTTCTTACTATATAGCTCTCCTGCTTCCTATAGCCAATCAGCATTGTGGCTACAAGATAGTGCTGAGTCATTTCTGACTTGCAGCTGTAGGAAGTTAGCATCCACTCCTCTCCTAGAAAATTGAAATATTAAAAAGGCAGAATATTTCTCCTAAAAAGAATAGTCACTCAAGAAGCAGAAACTCACCCCCACCTTTGTTAATAGGTGGGCCATTAAGGCCTGGGCCAGAATACTTTACATAAGAAGGAACTCCAGGCTGATGGGATTAAGGATGGCCCTCAGGAAATGATAGGATTACCCATCTCACCACATGGTCTGGGAAGATTGCATTAGCCAGCATTCAGGTAAAGCCATGTGGTCCAGACCAAGCCTACAAAGTTAAGACCCCCACCCCTGGGAGTCTGACAGCCAATTAGAATACAAGCTCCAATTCAAAACCCAACAGAGGGTATAAAACCCAGGCACTCTCAGCACCTCAACACTTTTTTTCCTTTTTTCTCTTTTCCCTTTTTCCCCCTTTCTCCTTTTTCCCCTTCTCTTCTCACCTTGAAGCATGTGATCATTCTTCTCTGGAGCTCCAGGCCATATGGCCCTGTAACCATTAAACCTTCCAAGCAGCCTCCATGTTTCCAGTGTCTTTTTCCCCACTTGGAACTGAACCCAGAAGGATATTTCTTTCAACACAGCCATGTATGGTAAACCAATAAGTTAAGTTTCTTAAAGAAACCTAACACCCTCAAAAGTATCTGACAGATCCACTTGTTTCATGAGGCTAACAAGATAGCATTGCATCATCATAATAAAAGCTTCACATTTTTTGTATATATGTGCATTTCATGAAGAACATGCAAGATATATGGAACTTTTATTGTATCAAAGTAATGCAGCTTTCATTATTTTATTCCATTACCCCACATGTTAACCATTGAATACATGCTTATATAGATAACTGTAAATAGGTAGATAGATAGATAGATAGATAGATAGATAGATAGATAGATAGATAGATAGATAGTTTTAAAATTCCCATTTTATCATCTTTAGAAAACATGCTTTATCAATGCTCTTAGTTTTTCTTCATAAACCTACATTCATTCATTCAATTTTTCCTAACAAGCACAACCTTGATTTTTTTATTTCTGTTCATTTTCAGATCTGTACTGCAACATTCAGTATAGTTAACATTTGCTACAGCAAACCAGATGGCATCATCTTTATGAAAAGGTATATCTGCCCTGAAGTCCCAATCAATATACATATCATTTTAAGTATACCTTAAGCATTTATCCATCCATAAATTAAACAATTAAAACAATATCACATATTCCTATCTTGCTTTCTATTCAATATTCAATAAATACTCTATTTATTCTAATGCACATATCACATTCATCATAAATCACTCTTATTACATTCATCAGTCAATTCCAAGTATGAACAAAAAAATTCAAGCCAATTCACTTTTTCTAAATATTGTACAATAATTTTCTGACTGGTACATTTCTCAGTGACTTGTTGATCTGAAAAAAAGACAATTGAAATACTCCCCGCTTATATTCCATCAGTTTATACTTTCTGATAAAGGAATTAGCTGTCTCTCATTATTTAAGCCTATACCTCATTTCCATGTAATAATTGCAACATCAGAATTCCACACCTTCATTTACATCTATTACACTCTTCCTTTTCCTCTTAGTTTCACTTTGTACATATTGTTCATTAATGTCATGTTTCATTATGTCATATCAAATGTAGGGTGTATGATTTCCTGCCTAGGCAGGGGTTGGACTAAAAGAGCTCCAAGGTGCCTTTCAACTCTGTTATTCTATTCTATTCTAAGACATTTTCTTTAATATTTATTACTTTACATTCCAAGCTGCAGTCTCTCATGTACTATGCTCATCCCAAAATAGGTCCAGAAATGTTGATTTCCATTGTCCATTATAGTATTTCTCATGCAATATTTTCACTAAATGTGCTTTAGTAAGATTGAGGAAAGTGAATTTCAGACTTAATAGCAATAGCACTTAGACTTATATTCCGCTTCACAGTGCTTTACAGCCCTCTCTAAGCGATTTACAGAGTCAGCATATTGCCCACAATAATTTGGTTCCTCCTTTTATGGACCTCGAAGGATAGAAGGCTGAGTCAACCTTGAGCCTGATGAGATTTGAACTGCCAAATTGCAGGCAGCTGGCAGGCAGCAGAAGTAGCCTGCAGTACTGCACTCTAACCACTGCCCCACTATGGCTCATAATCATAACCACTGCTAACAATAAAGAAAGTTTTGCTCAGTTTAGGAACTGATTGGTCAGAATTACTTAAATAGAATCAAAGGCAAGTTATACTCCATAACAATCACATTATCTATGCAAACTAAGGACTCCTTTCTAGTCCAATGTACTGTACAGTACTTTTGCCCACATTCCATTAATTAGGAAAGCCATGCACTATATTCACACACGGCCAAGAACTCATTCATTGATTCTGATTAATTTACCATCACAATTAATTCATATTCTGTACTGTTGCATACAAAGCATATTTATTAGGCTTTTTTCATTCACATATTGTAACACATATTAAAAAGTTAATAGCTTTCCAGAAGTGGAAATGATTTCCCACATTTCCTATGAAATAGGATGTTCTTTATTAATATTTCCTGTCTGATAATGCGGACTGGGAAACTTTAGAAATGGTGCATGTCTCGTCATTTTTAATTAAAGTAAGAAAATCATCCAGTCTTAGTTACATTATAAGTGGTATTAGAATGTCTCCCTTCTGAATGTACTATAGCTTTTATCTCAGCTTCCTTAATAGTCTTTTCCCATGATTTGAATGGTGTTAGGAGAGACAGAGAAAGAGAGAGGGGAGATTCTCTTGGTTTTTTTTTTCACTATTTGAAAACAATGCTGCTTCATTTATACTTCTTTGGCATATTAATGGGTTTTTCTCTTGTTTTGGGTTAGAAGAAAAGTATATTGAAATAAACTGGGCTCCTCCATAGCTTATATTCAGTTTCACACAGCAATGAGGCTAGGGAGTTCTTGCCCTCACGCAATTTAATAAGGGATGGTTTCAGGATAGCAGATGCTAGACTCTCTATTGTCCTTCCCTGTTTTCTAATTCTATTCAAAACAGTCAAAAAGTGTACTTTAATCATCATCATCATCGGCTTTTTTCCCACTTGGATCTGATTTTCCTACCTCTCTTTATTAGAATTAGAAAACAAATATGCAATAGTTAATGAGCCATGGGCAATTATTAAATTTGCAACAAAAAGTATTATCTGTTGCGTTCTAGAGATTTTTCCATGTTTTTAATCTGAAGCTTCTGCTGCAACAAGTAGTAGTTTTATAGCATGAAAAGGCCTAGCGTGATCTGATAATAAATCTCCTTTATAAACTTCCTCCTTAAAGTTAAGAGTGATCACTTTTCCTAAGGAGTGGTTTGTTGCTAATAAAAGAAAGTCTACTTTAAAAGCTTTGCCAATGCATTTGTTTAAACTCTTTGGGTTAATTCCCTTTTTCTGCTAAAATAGCTTATAGTTAATTTAGAAATGGAAAAATGGTTGGGCTATAGAATGCTTAAAAATATATTCATTAGCTACTTCTCTCATGAAATGAGGTAGCTTTCTGACTTCTAATGTTGTTTTTTTCTCTATGCTGGTCTTTCCTACCTTTTTCCAAATTAACCATATAGAATATTGGTCACATGATGGCAGCTAAACTAATTTGTGCTGCAACTGATATCCTACCTTTTTCAATCTGCATGTAGTTTGATGTTTTTAAGCTATCAAACAGGACTTTGGGATGAGTTTTCTGTAATTTAAACTCATGGGAACACACACTGGATTCTTTTTTTCTGTTCCTAAATCCAATTTTCAACAGGGAACTAGCAAACCTCCTTGTGAAGCCAACAAAAAAGAAACCTTACCAAACTGACATGTGAGATGCATAACTAATTCCGTGCCAAAAGATGCGCTCCAGTTTCCTTGACATATTATTTTTCCTGCAAAATTTCTCTGTATAATCTCTGTCAATGGAATGAAAATCTACTGTAGAAGGCAATTCAGATAAAAAAGGGTGGGGCTTAGATTAACACAGTTATAGCTATCATCTAGACCAGGGGTGTCAAACTCACATCATCATGGCGGTGTCACATGATGTTTCAGGACTTTTTTCCCCTTTGCTAAACCAGGTGTGTCAAATTCCTGGCCCCAGGCCAGATGCGTCACTCACTGTCCATGCTCACAGTGGGTGACGCATCTGGCCTGGGGCCAGGAATTTGACAGACCTGATCTAGACCTTTTAGACCTCTCTAATAGGGAGTATCTTTATTTCATCTCAGACAATAGATGTGCCATCCTGAACCCGATATTCACCTATATGACAACTTTGCAGCATGTTAGACTTGGTGTCTTAGAAAAGGAATTTCTAGGCTGTTCAGGTACCCCTTATAACTATTATCAAATTGAACCTAAAAACCATCAAATCCAATTTAGCATGATATAAGTAGCCAGGCAAAATGCTTCTAGTGACAATGTGTTTTAAAGAAATGTTTCCAATCCCTAGCTAATATTTCACTAATACCACTTTACTTGCAGCTAATTAGCTTTTGCATCATGTTGAATAGAAAAGATGCCTGCAAGTAACTTTGGTCCTTTATTGATTTGCGCAGTTGGCTCCAGTCTCCAGCCAGTTTCAAAACTAATGTCAATTAACCTGGGCAGTTGATTCTATCTGATATTCATCCTTGTTTTCAAATACTCTGCACTTCATGATAGTTTTCCTTCACAAAGCACTTCCTATTGTTTAGTCTATGGGGTCCTATGACATAAAATTAGTCTTTTCAAAATTGTCAGCCTAATTAGACTGCAATAAAATATCCCTGAAGGATAATTAAAAGAGCAGAACAAACGGTACATGGAAATCCAATGACATCATCATCATAATTCCTCTTCTTCTTCCTCTTCCTCTCCTCCCTCTTCCCTTCTCTTTTCTTTCTTTTCTCCCTTCTCCTTCTCCTCCTCATTTTGACTAAGCTGATATATTGATAGCAGAGGGAGGGGGACCTTGTATTTATGTGACTTAATGATGTCAGTGAAGCTTCTTGTCAATCATAAAATGTGGAGCTAAAAAGAAAGTTACATATTTTAAGCTAGACTAAGAAATTCCTAAGAATTAAAAACCTACTGTTAGGTTATAATATAATCCAAAAGCATTTCTAGATTACCCTTTTATCCTATATACTGATATCAACATTTGTCTGCAAAAGATAGAGAAATAACATAACCATTAATCTTACTTCTTATGCACTATATAGTTTATCATCTTTCTACCACTCACATTATTATATTTTCTTTACATTTCTCTTTATGATACTTAAAATTTTATTTGCAGAATATTTTGTTATTTAAAGAACCATCTAGAGTAGCATGCACAGATCAGTGGAAAACTGTTCTGTATCAGTGTTGCAGATATTGATATACTATTCAATTCCATCCAATTTCTAAAGTGAATCTTTTTAAAAAGTTTAAAAATCCACAGCTGTGTTCATAAAGTCATGTGTAATTTCCAAAGTAGATATTTGATTACAGCTTTATAAGACAATATACACTTTTTTCTAGACAACATCCTCTAAAATATGGTTAAATGAAATGTTCTGTAATATATGCTTCTTTAAATACCTCCCAAATCAAACACAAGTTTTTTAATGCATTAACTTCAGACATTATCTAAATATAGACTAACCTTTATACACCTTTTTATGCTTAAATTGTAGATAATGACAAACTTCATGATAGCCATCTATGTAATGATGGAGTCTGCTTTCAAAGAAAAATAAATCAGTAACAGCTTTGTTAGTATGGGAGGAATGAGAATGCTGTTTTCTCTATCACCTGTCCTGTTGTCCAGAAACTGGGTTTCTTTCTCCCTAACTTAGTTAAAGTATTCTCTTCATATCTGACAAACAGGAGATTACTAAACTAGCATTTTTTGTATCCCCATTGCCAATCCAAATCACTTCTGTTCTGGCCTGTAACCAGAGGATGCTACTGATATTATCATTACCTAACCAGAAGAATTATTTTCCACTTACTATTGCCAATCAGGAAAAAAATATCCACCAATCATAAAAGTTATTACTGCTAACAGATTTAACAGATAGACTTGTGGGTTTAACTATCTACCAGAACTTAATCTACCCCTTTATCTGCCACTTTCCCAATCTGTGATGGGATGCGAGAATGCCCTTGGAAGACCAAAGGAAGACCTGTAGCCTAGAAATGATCAATAAGGCCTACAGGCTAAAAAATGATAAGATGCAACTCAGTTCAAAGATAGAGGAAAAGCATAGGAGGGAACCTTCCTAGTTTTCTGTAGACTAAAAAGTGAGGAGAGAAGCAATTCTTTCAGTCTTGCTAGCTTCTGTTTTATGTCACCTTACAATAAAGATAGAATTGATGCTGTTGGTTGTGCTTCTTATTTGGATTGCCTCAAAGGCCAACACTGGTTGGGGACCAGAAAAAGAAAAGGAGACTCATTATGCATTCTACCTCCAAGCTCAAGGATTTGACTCAGAGACCATAAAGCAATAGACAGCTTTACTACAATTGACAAACTGGAAGAGGGGTTTGCAAAAGCCACCTCAGTGCAATCTTTCTCTCTCTCTCTCTCTCTCTCTCTGTCTCTCTCTCTCACACACACACACACACAAACCCTTCCCATTTCAGTTCTAATCTATTCAAAAACAAATCATGCCAAACAATATGATCTGGAATGGTAGGAGAATGGTAGTTTCTCTCTGCCTCTCAATCATGTTTGTCAGCTGAAACAGCAAAGGGCAAGTTATCTCAGGTGTGGATTGGGGTAAATATGAAGGCAATATCCTATAGATGTGGCAGAAAGAAGACTTGGCTATACCATAGTAAATCCATTTACTTATCCACATGACCATCAGGTGGAAAAAAAACTACCTTCCATTTTTTTCTCATCATACAGATTTTTTTGGAAGCCATATCTTTTAATTATCTAAATAGTTGTATATGCTACCAAATGTGACTTTTTTAGAATGTTTCATGACATTCAGGCATTCCAATAGTTGAGGCACAACCACAAGGTAAATGGGATCAATCTATTTTCCAAAGCAGTTGAAAGCAGAACAAGAAACAATGAATGGAAACTAACCAAGATGAAAATCAAGCTAGACCTAAAGAGAAATTTCCTAATAGTTAGAACAATTAATCAGTAGAACAGCTTGCCTCCAAAAGTTGTGGGTGCTCTATCACTGGACATTTTTAAAGAAGAAACTGGACAGCCATTTGTCTGAAATGGTGTGGGGTTTCCTGTCTGGGCAGGGGGTTGGACTAGAAAATCTCCAAGGTCCCTTCCAACTCTTATTATTCTGTTAAAGGCCTCTAGTTCTTTCCAAAGACATTTCTGTCATACCTATTAAATCCACCTAAGTCATAGAAATAACCATTCAAACAAACCCAAGTTTGTCTGTAGATCAGACACATTTCCAGGTAGTTAAAAAAATGTCTCTGGTTTACAGTTTACAATCTCAAATACATGATTCACAAAAGAAAAAGGTTGCAGAGGGTGAAAAAGAAAAGCAAGTTCAGGCATTGTTCTTACAATTACAGTTCTTATTATGACTGGATAGAGTAGAAATAACTCAAGTAGCTTGAAGGTAAAGCTGTCAGGCAGTGATAGTTGGAGAAAGCTAAGGTCTCATTAAAGTCAATGGAATAGGTCTGCTTTTCTATTTCTTTTTTGCAGCTTGATAGAATGACTGTCAATTAGATTGCAGTTAGAAGTCATTCCTTTTTTTTTTTCAATAAAATGGATGGAAGAGACCCAATTCTCTTCTCAAATCTTGACTTCAAAGTCTACACCGAAAATAAAATTGAACCAGAATTACTACCTTTCTTTCTATTCCATCCAGGCATTCAAAAATAGGGAATCTTCACTAAGATGAACCATTTCTGATATGCCTAAATTCCCACCAATGAAACTCAAATGTAATTTAGCTTGCACTGGATGGCTATAAATATGCAGTAATAGGGTTGTTGGCAGAAAGAAAGCTGCCTTTTTAGACTGATAGCCCAAAATAGTCCCTGAAGAGCAAGGTGATCAGTCTGAATCAATCAGCTTGCTTCACAGCAACTAAACCAGAGGTCCCCAAACTTGGCAAATTTAAGAGTTGAGCCAACTAGCTGGAGAATTCTGGAGTTGAAGTTTACAACTCTTAAAGTTGCCAAGTTTGGGGACCTCTAATCTAAACTCTAAAGAGGAGCAGAATGCCAAAACCCCACTCTTTGAGCAGGGTCTGAGTCCCAAACTTCAGGAGAACTATAGTTTCAAACATTCAAAGAGCACACTGAGAAAATCCAACCAAAGTGCAGTGGTAAAGCCTTTATTAATAGGAATCCCCTATTTTCCTAGAAGATCCTTATATATGCAGGCCCTGCACAAGTTGAAAAGGAAAGCTGGTTCTTCCCATTTCCCTTCTCTCTTCAATCTAAAAACGTTCTCCATTCCCCCCCAAAATGGTGCCTGGGTAAAAGATGTTCTTCTGTACACAGATGTGTGCAATGCAGTGGTGGTATTCTACTGGTTTGGCCTGGTTCTGCAGAGCCAGTAGCAGCAAGAAGCAGCAGAGACCAAACCAGTTCTCTCTGCCGCTCTGCTATTGGGCCCACCCACCCTCCTGGGCTCCCATACTCATCTTTATCCTCTGAATTTGTATGTTTGGCACACACACACACGCAAAGTGTGTGCAGGTGCACAAAGCACACCCACTAAGCCACGCCCACTGAACCGGTGGTAAAAATATTTGAATCCCATCATTGGTGCAATGCTCCAATTTGTCAATTTTACTCCCTCTTTCTTGTGGCAAGAAGCTTCCCAAATTCTGGCTTTCTTTGTCACAAGATCTGAATTTCTATCGATCTGCCTTTCCTATAACCAAACACTCCCGTGATGAGTGTCCATTTCTCCTGCTAGCTTTTTCTTCATTGATGATCTCCAAATCAGTTGCCTTTTTCTCATTGTAAGAAATGCACAGCTCTCAAATTCCTTTACTTTTTGCTGGTTGAATTAAATAATGGGCTTGATTTTCATAGATTATCACTGCTTCTATATGACTGATTTATATGATAGCTTTAAATAGCCTGGATGCAAAATACCCATAAATTGTTAACCTCCTATTGGATAGTCATTTTTCCTTTAGTTTCAAATTTTGATTAATAAATTCTTTAATTGACTATTAATTAGTTTCCTCTTTTTTTGGGGGGGGGAAGGAGTTTCTAATTGCATTAGCCTTTAAATGAAAACTATAGTTTAAAGGACCCTAAAGAATTAGCACAATGGAAGTTCTTAGTTCATAATAAACATAAGGTATTATTGTTTTACTGAATTATAAATAATGTTGAGAGTCTTTGTTCCACCAAATTATATTTCTTTGCAGGTATTTTTTGCATTTTAGCAATATTTTAATGTTTGTATTTAATGTTATATTCATTACAGTTCATTTGTTTACACTGCCACATTTTAAAATGAAACCTCTTCAGAGCCTGATGAATAAACAATTAAGGTCCAGGAAAAGTTAATAAGGAAAAAAAAAATTCCCCTTTTTTTTTTCCTGTGGAGAGCAAATGAATCATTTCTGTGAGATGGTATCATTTGATTTAGAATGAACTGTGCTGTGCCTACACTTCACTCAGCACTCATAAATGATATAATAGTGAGATCTTAACAACTACAGAGTAATATCTTCAAAATAAGGCAAAATTATGCAGCTGGTTCTGTTAAAAAGACTGTAATGTGAATTGAAAGCTTCATTTCTTTTTGGTTTCCTCTTTCTAAAGCCTGATGAGATCGCAAACAGGCAAAATGAGGAATTGTATGAACTATTTAAATGCATCCAAGAAGGGTCCAATAAGAGTGATACATAAAAGAATAAGGTTTATTATTTAGCATATTATACTTGCTTCACAATTGCTGAAGAGAACAAAAATGCCATATCTTGGATACATGAATCAACTAAAGGCTTTTCAGATGGAATTTGAAAAAAGTGTCCCTTTTTAGGGTCAAGTATAAAAAAAAAATATTGTTGATTTGAAGGAGAACCAAAAAAAGAAAAACTGAAAAAATATATGAGAACTGGTAAAAGTTGCAGCTTTAGCAGGATGAGGGAAAGATGCAAAGTAGAACAAAAATAAAATATATCAAAATAACATTTCACTATATTTAGTAATAATGACACAGTTAAAACAATTTAGTAAATCAGGGCATAGCTGCTTGTTTAATTCATTGAAGAATTATACCGTGTTAAAAATCCACAAAGAAACACTAGGGAATTGTTTTCAGAAAGTTGAATAGCCTAACAATTTAACACACATATAACCAACTCAAAAGATGTTCTCAATGAATTTTTATCAATGAATCCAAAAGAAATTAGACAGGGATATCAAGAGAGCAGATATGGACATAGAGCAGCACCTTCCACTGTGGCCAAGACTGCCCATCAACTAGAAATCAATGGCCAATCAATTATGGGCATCCAAAACAGAGATGGCAAGACACCATCAACAAAGATATGCAAGCCATGGGCCTGCTCCCTGGAGATGCAGCTGACCATGCAAAGTGGTGTTCAATGATCCGAAAAGCAGACACTACACCTGCAGAAGTACGCTAGGGAGAAGAAGATCAAAAGAGCAGCTGAAAGATTCAGGCCTAAAGCATCACATTCTAATTGTCAACATTGATTCAAAGACAAAAAACAACAATAATAAAATGTATTTAATATGGATTCCTGCACTGTGCAGAGGTTTAGGCTCTTTAGAAAATGTAATTGGTATTCAACAATAACATTAGTCATCAGTAGAATAAATGTTATTTTCCCTGTTCTCCTCATTTCTTGTTAGCTTTCTGCTTTCAAATGATTCCTTGAAAAACTCATCTTCTGTTGAATATCTTTGAATAAAGGCATTCTCATGTAGATGCACCCGAAAGCACCTAATCCCTCCTTAAAACTTTGCTATTTGCTTTTTACTAACAAGGAAGTTTCACAGCATACTGAGCAGAATGTAATAGCATTATAAGCTCTCAGCCTGCCAGTTAATTAGTTCTGGAGGCAGTGAAGACATTATAGACTACTCATGGTTCTCATGTTAAATAATTTTGAACCGATAACCTTTCAGAGGCTTGTGAGTTATTTCTTAATGATTATGAAACTCAGATTGCTCTCCAGCTTATCCCTGAAAGTTTCAGTTGTGAATTACAGTATATGTAAAATGGTTTGTTATTCAAAATTCAATGCCTCACCCATAGCCACTGAGTTGTGTAGAATATATGCAAAAAGTTCCTTAAAGGAAACCAATAGTTTTTATCTAGAACATTTTAGCCATTCTTGTTTAATATGAACCACAGCATTCCTTTTCTATCTTGCTTTTTTCTTCCAGTCAAGAGAGAAGGCAGACAAGCTTGCTTGCTTTATTTAGTTGTTTGGTTGAGGAAAGGATATAGATTCAAGAGTTAGGGTGTAAAGGAAGAGGTGAAGAAAGAGATACTAGTTCTAACCATTTCAGTTGTGTCACTGAATGGATCTAAATCTCTATTAACTTCTTGATAAAATTTGGAGCCTGTTTCATCATGCCAAGCAATGTCAAAAATCCTACCACTTTGTTCCAAATGGGCAAAGCGTTTTGGAGGAAAAAGAAGTGTGAAAGAAACAGGACTTCAATCAGCTCAACACATGATAGCTGGAAAGAATAAACACTGAAGAAATCCCACAAAGAAACAATGAGTGGGACTGTAGCTTTGACAAATGCATAAACAGAATACAACAGAAGCAAAATAGTAATTAATCAGTAAAGAGTTAACTTTTTCAAATTATACTCTATTGTGTATCTAAGCAAGTTTGTGGAAGTAATATGAACCTGATTTGTCACCACTGCCTTTGACTTCCAGTCCAGTCTACAACTCTCTACAACTTTCCTAACAACTTCTATCCAAATACTACTCAAGTCTGGATCTCTTTCTTTCTTTCTTTCTTTCTTTCTTTCTTTCTTTCTTTCTTTCTTTCTTTCTTTCTTTCTTTCTTTCTTTCTTTCTTTCTTTCTTTCTTTCTTTCTTTCTTTCTTTCTTTCTTTCCAGGCAATTCACATCCTGCATACTGTGACTATTAGGTAATAAACTAACTGAATGAAAGAGTAAAACTATACAGTGATATATTTAAAGCAAATTAATTAAATGGAAAGATCGAACAGCACTAAAAAGGTTACCTTAAATTTAACCAGAGTAGTAAGGAATGAATAAGCACAATAATCTTTAGAAGCATCATTGGACTTTTTATTGGGCCTTTTTAGTTTACTTGCTATACAAATCTGGTTAAAATCAAAGCATCAGGCTGGTACAGATGTGACTTCAGCAATGAATATTAAAATCCGTATCTTAGCTGGTGCACCGGCGATCCCCTGAAACTTGCTACTCAGATGGTGTAAGAATTACAAGCTGCTCTGTGAGAACTTCATCTGCCCTTAGAGTATTAGCCTATCCCCAGCATTCCTTCGTGTGCTTTTCTTGGCTCATTTGGCTACAATTTTTACTTCTTTTGGGAGCCTCTTACCAACCTTGCAAATTTTGTGGATCATCTCCTACTCTCTATTGTGACCCCGGAGGAAAAACAAAGGTACTAGTCCTCCTTTGAAGAGCACATTTGGGTTTTTACTAGCTACCAATTCTATTTCCAAGAGACATGCCTCAGCATCTTGAAGGCTGCAGTGCACAAGACTGTCTCCATCAGCAAACAAAATTTTACAATCCTAGCAACAATGCTGTCAATAAAACTGGGAGTTAAAAGTCACAAACTCCCAAGTTTCACTAACTGACTGAAAAGAATCAAAATGGATACGTGTGCTTTCTTTACCACCTTATTTAATCTATTTTGCAGTGAATTTATATTATTTTAATGTACATTTCCTTTGGTCTCTATTTCTGCTTTGCATGTATCTCAGTTACTTTGAATGTCCAATTATGTAAGATTTAGTAGAAATTCTCATTGAGTTCCAGTGCTGCTGCTTCCAAATTAATGATGCTACAGAAAGGTTACTTCCCAGTGAAAAAGCTTCACCTTTCTCAATTAATTCCTTGGAATTTATTTCAGTAATTTTTAGGCTTATCTTATGTTTGTTTGCAAAGCAGCAAACATAAAGTGTTATTTTAAGACAACTGAGTTGAATTGTATTGAGTGGAATTTAATTGAATGTGGTAAGAGGAAGGATTGCTGAAGAACTAACTATGCAATAAAATAGATGACTGAAAATTACTGTATGTCTCAGCTACCTCTTAATGAAAATTAGTTGAATTGTGAGTCAAAAGATATAAAATTTGAATACACAATGCTTGGATTAAAAAAAATTGAGGGGCATGATGGAATAGAGCAGTATTATATCATCAGTGGTGGGATTCAATTTTTTTTTTTACTACCAGTTCTGTGGGCATGGCTTGATTGGACATGACAGAGGAAGGATACTGTAAAATCTCCAGTCAGAGGTGGTATTTGTTAGTTCTCCGAACTGCTCAAAATTTCTGCTACCAGTTCTCCAGAACTAGTCAGAACCTGCTGAATACCATCTCTGTATTATATTCTTTGGGGAAGGAATGAGCTGCTATGTCTCTGCTCAGATAATTTGAAATTCATGCTCCCATTAGAATTTACTCAGACAGTTTATTTATTTATTTTATTTATACAAACACTTATATACCGCCCTTCTCCCGAAGGACTCAGGGCGGTGTACAGCCAATCCTACCCCAATGTACAATACAAAAATTAAAATGAATTAAATAATGTTGGGCTGTTATAAATTAAAAGTCCACCCTCCCCCATAACTAATTAAAAAACCCCAAATAATTAAAACCCAATTTAAAACCCAATTTAAAACGGGAGACAATTAAAATCTTGTATCAGCCCCAGGCCAGCCTGCTCGAAGAGCCAGGTTTTTAACACACGTCTGAAGGCTTTCAGGTCCGTGCTGGTGCGTATCTCTGGGGGCAGACTATTCCAGAGGGCAGGGGCCCCCACAGAGAAAGCCCTACTCCTGGGGGCCGTCAGACGACACATAGAAGCCGACGGCACCCGGAGAAGGCCCTCCCTGTGGGAACGCACAGGTCTGTTGGAGATCACCGGCAGAATGCGGTCCTGCAGTAGCCTGGCCCAATGCCATGGATTGCTTTAAAGGTCAAAACTAGAACCTTAAAGCGAACCCGGAAAGCCACCGGCAACCAATGCAGCTCGCGCAGGAGAGGCGTCACATGGGAGCTTCGCAACGCCCCCATAATCACCCACGCGGCTACATTCTGCACCAGTTGGAGTCTCCGGGTGCTCCCCGCAGGGAGCCCCATGTAGAGAGCGTTACAATAATCCAGGCGAGAGGTGACAAGGGCATGAGTGACCGTGCGTAAGGCGTCCCGATCCAGGAAGGGCCGCAACTGGTAAATCAGGCGAACCTGATAAAAATCCCCCTGGAGACGGCCGCAATATGGTCTTCTAAAGACAGCCGTGCATCCAGGAGGACACCCAAATTGTGAGCCCTCCCTGTAGGGGTAGAATCTCTCCCCCAATAGCCAGCGAAGGCGTCAACTGGCTATATCGGGCCGCCGGAAACCACAGCCACTCAGTCTTGGATGGGTTGAGTCGGAGCCTGTTCCCGCCCATCCAATTCCGCACGGCCTCCAGACACCGGGACATAGCCCCCACAGCATCGTTGGGGTGGTCCGGGGTGGAGATGTAAAGCTGGGTGTCATCTGCATACAGATGGCACCGCACCCCAAGACCACGGATGATCTCGCCCAGCGGCTTCATATAAATGTGGAACAAGAGAGGGGAGAGGACCAATCCCTGAGGCACCCCACAAATAAGGGGCCTAGAAGCGGACCTCTCCCCCCCCCGCCAACACAAATTGCGAGCGGTTGGAGAGGAAGGAGGAGAACCATCGCAAGACAGTTCCCCCAATCCCCAACCCCTCCAACCGCCGCAATAAGATACTATGGTCGATAGTATCAAAAGCCGCCGAGAGGTCTAATAGGACCAGGACAGAGGAGAACCCCCTGTCACGGGCCCTCCAGAGATCATCAACCAAGGCGACCAATGCTGTTTCAGTACTATGCCCGGGCCTGAAGCCCGATTGAAATGGATCGAGGTAAGTCGCTTCCTCCAGGTACTGAGGGAGCTGACGTGCCACCACGCTCTCAACAACCTTCGCTAGGAAAGGAAGGTTGGAGACTGGACGATAATTGTTTAAAACAGCCGGGTCCAGGGAAGGCTTCTTGAGGAGGGGCCGCACCACTGCAGTCTTCAAGGCGGTAGGAAGCGACCCCTCTCTCAATGAAGCGTTGATAATCCCCTGGAGCCAGCCTCATGTCATCTCCCTGGCGGTCGAAACCAACCAGGAGGGACATGGGTCCAACAAACACGTGGTGGCATTCAGCCCCCCCAGCAACCTGTCCACACCCTCGGCGGTCACAGGGTCAAACTCCTCCCAGATAATATTCTCAAGACCTGCCCCGGACACCTCCCCCGGGACCATCCAATTGGAGTCCAGCCCGTCCCGAATCTGAGCGATTTTGTCGTGCAGAAATTGGGAAAACTCCTCTGCCCTACCCTGCAAGAGGTCATCCCACGCCCCCGGCTCAAGCAGGGAGCGGGTCACTCTAAACAGGGTGGCAGGCCGATTTTCTGCCGACGCAATAAGGACGGAGAAATGCGAACGCTTCACTAACTCTATCGCCACAAGGTAGATCTTAATATAAGACCTCACCTGTGTTCGGTCGGACTCAGTGCGGCTAGCCCTCCAAACACTCTCTAGACGTCTTTTCTGGCACTTCATCTCCCGTAGCTCCTCCGTAAACCACGGAGCCAAGTGGGATCTGTGCCGAGTCAGAGGTCGCAGAGGCGCAACTCGGTCCAGAGCCCTGGCAGCCAACCTATCCCAGGCGGCTACCAGGTCTCCAGGCGAGTTGTGAGCCAGAGTCTCGGGAAATGGCCCAAGCTCCCTCTGGAACCGCTCAGGGTCCATCAGGTGCCTGGGGCGGAACCATCTACATGGCTCCGCCTCCCTGCGGTGGGGGGTGGCGGTACAGAAGTCCAGTCTAAGAAGAGAATGATCTGTCCATGACAAGGGTTTGATCACTAAATCCCCAAAATTACAGTCATTCAACCACTGACCAGAGACAAAAATAAGGTCCAGCATGTGTCCTCCTATATGAGTAGGGGCAGAAACTAATTGGGTCAGGTCCATGGCCGTCATGGAAGCCATGAACTCCCGGGCTACCCCAGAGGTTTCACCGAGTGACGGCAGGTTGAAATCCCCCATGACTAAAAGCCTAGGGGTCTCAACCGCCAGCCCGGCTATCACCTCGAGGAGTCTGGGCAGGGCCAATGACACATGGCAGGGAGCCAGGTACGCCATCAAAAGGCCCATCTGAACCCCTTGTCCCCACTTCACAAAGAGAGACTCACAACCAGCCGTCTGAGGGACAGTGGCCTCCCTAGGACAAAGGACCTCTCTAATAAGCACCGCCACCCCTCCCCCCCCTTCCCTGAGATGAGTTTGATACAATGCTATTGTTGTTGCTTTTTGTCCATGTTTGCTGTTGTGTGTGATCCTTTCTATTTTGTCAACTGCATACACTTTAATTCTTTCTGTACCTTTTTATTGTGACAGAATTAAAAAAAACATGTTAAGTAAATAAGTTAAAAATTGCCTTTGAGTTTATCTGAATTGTGGTACCTTAAATGGACCCATTGGTAGGTTGCTGTTGTTGTTTTTGCCATGATACAGACATGGATTGCCCTGTGTTGTTCCAGGATATTGTTTCAGCTATCAGTGTTGCCCCAGAATATGAAGCATACAATTATAGTATATGCCCAATAGTGATGCTGCAAAATTTATAGCTTTAAAATAATGTACAGGTAGTGTAGCACATATAACTTTGTTTAAAATATGAAGAGTAGTGTTCAAAATGTGCAGGCCCTAGCTGACAAGAGCAAGATACTAAAGAAATCCCAAACAATCTAAGATGCCAAATCACCATCTGTACTCTTTTAATGTGGCATTTGACCACAGCTTCTACAATATTTGTATCAGAAAAAAAGGGAATAAGAGGCAGTAGCATGGCAAGGAGGCAGGATTTTCATGGGGGAGGAGGACATTTGTTAAAAGAAGAGAAACCCTTGGGAAAAGGAAGGAATCTTTTTATTCAGTCCTCTTCAAGTGGTTCACCTCCATCAGCAGCAGAGATATCACTATTTCTGCTGAACTTGTGGCTTGCGTATACTGCTATGGATAGCTACTGCTACAATATTGCTGGGACAGGAGGCTCTTTGCTTTCCCCTTTAAGAAGGCAGCAGTTCCAGCAAGTGAAAGAAGCTCTTTGTTCTAAGTCCAAAGCTCTTTTCAGCACACAAAATATTTGCAGCAAGTGGGGTCAAAAATGGAACATCACCAAAACAAATGCCATTATTTGAATGATCAGGATGGTTTAATAATTAGATTACAGCAGACGTGGTATTCAGCAGGTTCTGACTATTTCTGGAGAACTGGTAGTGGAAATTTTGAGTAGTTCGGAGAACCGGTAGCAGAAATTTTGAGTAGTTCAGAGAACCGGAAAATGCCACCTCTGACTGGCCCAGCCCCCATCTATTCTCTGCCTCCCGAGTCCCAGCTGATTGGCTGGATATTCTTTGGTTGCCCTGCACAAGACAACGGAGCTGGAAAGCATGTTAGAGGGGTGGGGAGGGAATGGGGATTTGCAGTAACGTTCCCCCAGGAGTGGGGAGGGAATTGAGATTATTCAGTATCCTTCCCCTGCCACGCCCACCAAGCCATGCCCACCAAACCAGCCATACCCACCAAGCCACGCCCACAGAACTGGTAGTAAAAAAATTTGAATCCCACCACTGGATTACAGGCCTGTGGAATGGTGGGCCATGAAGATGTTTTGATCTAGTGAAACTAATGATTTCAGGGTACAACATAATCTTGTACACTATCTGCAACCAAATGATGGGGCTCTTCTGTTAAATTAAATTAGGCTATCATTTGATCTCAGATCTTCCATTCAGATCAGATCAGGGATGATTGCATACAACCTCATGGAAGAGCTAATAGTCCATTTCATTCATAGCCAAAATTGCTATTGACTAATACTGAAAGGGGAGTGGGAAAGCCTTCAAATCAAAATGTCAAGCACCAAAGAAATTGTGAGATCCAAGTAGTTGAATGAGTATAAGGTTTTATTGTAAGCTAAGCTTTCTACAAGAATCTAAACTAATAATGGTCAAGGGAAGTTAGAGGGAGTTAAGAATATAAAGGAATTCATGGTGGGCTGGACTTAGCTCTTTTGTGGGCCCATAGAGACTCATGATTGATGATGCATTTGAGCCCTCCCTTGGGCTTGGACTCGTCATCTCCTAAACAAAGTTCCATGAATTCAAGGCTCTAGTAGATATGTTTGGGAATAGTTGAATGCATAGTGGTTTTGAGTACACAGGGCTCTATGTCTAGAGAAATCACACATAGAAAGAATTGTTATTTTGATGGCATGCATTCAAATAACCCTGCACTACCACCATCTTAATTTTTCTTTTTCTCTTATCAGCTGTGCCAAATTTCCCCATTGTGTGCAGTATCTTTGCCCATTTGTTCATAATCCACTGACTAGTAATGTTATTTAACTTGTGGTTTCAGATTACTCTTATCAAACCAAGTAGAACATGATTGGCCTTAAGGGATATAAATGCAGTCCAATAGTAGCAGCTCAGCAATTGAGCAGTAGAGAAAAGCTAAAGATGGAAATTTCCACAGCTTATTTTATAAAATTATTTTACTATGGGTAAGCAATATCAGAAACCTCTGATTCAGTTAAAATGGACAGGCAAGCAGAGAATGGGAATAATTTACAGAAATATTCTTAGACTACAGGAATACAATATTACTTCTAGAATATTCTTTCTAGAATATTTTAGGAAAGAATCCAGTCCTATATACATTAGTTTGGTCATAAAATAATACAGGTTTGCAAATCTGATTGTATTGGATTGAAATTTTAAATCTGTCTGAAAGTTAAATCAAAATTAAATCTGTGATTTGGTATGTCAAATCAAGCCATGCTCTATGAGACACCTATTTTTCTCCCAAAATGCATCTGAAAACACAAAATTGAATGCCCAAAATAGATTCAGAAAATTGAAATGATTTGGAGTTATTATTGTTATCACATGTAGGCTTAGAGCATACAAGTTCTCATTCTACTGGAATCTGTCATGCATTACCTCTTAATGACCTCTGTCTGACTCCAACACTTTTAACATCCCAAATGTAAAAATAGGTCCTTTTCTTGAAAGCAATAGCTGATAAATATTTTCAGTATGGAGAATTCACAATTTTACATATCATGCAGGCCTAGCAACAGGGTAATTGAGTTAACAAATTACAGTGGTCATCTTCACATGGCACACTCTATCCAAACACCCAAGCCAATTTATAAATCAACACAAGGATCTATTTTATAGTAATATTAAGAAAATATTAGCTTAATTCCATGCTTAACTACAATTTGCTCAACCCAGTATTAGCCCCGTTTTTTAAATGTGTTGTGCAAACCCATTTTAAATGTGTTGTGCAAAATTCAGTCAAAATTGCTCTTAGTCCTCACTTTTAAATCCTTACCTCATCCCGTTTATTTAACAACCAAGTTTTATTCTTTAATTATTCCAACTATTGTATCTTCAACATATTTCTAATATCTGTACACCGTCCTGAGTCCCCCAAGGAGAGGGGGCGGTATATAAATCTTGAAAATAAATAAATCTTGAAATAAATAAATAAACCCAGTTTCAGTATTCTCAAGTTGTGGTACCTATTTTCTTTGGATCTGGAATGTGAGTTGTAAACAGACATAGCTCACACAGACTAAGATCCAAGTATGTCGACCTTAGTTGTTTCTCATTTGGGTCCAAAGAGAATTACATAAAATTTTAAAATCCAAAGAACTTGGCTGGATGTTATAGTATTCCTTGTTCATGCAAGCTACATGTCTCAAAACTTTCCCCACTGCCTTGGAGTAACTGTTTTGAAATTCTAATTTGCATAAATAATCTGAAAGTAATATAGGTAGAGTAGACAGTGCTTGGTAAAATCAATAATTTCTATGAAATGTAACAAAGACAATTAAAATAAATATTTCCATTTGATCACTTATAATATCAACCACCATTCCCTTCTGCTTTCAGGATGCTGTCCTTCTCTAACTTGTTAAGTAATCTAGCACCTGGTGGTGATGATTTACTAATTATATTTCAGTTTTGAAAAATTATACATAATTATATAAAAAATAGAATATCAGCTCTAATTGCAGTCAATCTTAGAGTCATGATGTCTTTCTCAAAAAAGCCAAATGCAGAGATGAATTTTCTCATAACAGTTTTACACATTTCTGATACTTTTTCAGGTGTATCAAGCAGCAAAATAATTGGATTGAGTTGAAATTAGTTAAATAGCATCTGCTGAGATCATTCTTTGTGTCTAATTGCAATTAGCAGGATTTTTTTATGGAGATGACTTCTATTTCAAGTAGTCACTTGTTTCGGATCTGTTGCTAATGCTCCTTTATTATCCCTAAAATTGATCACTTCTTTTGTGTATGTGTGTGCTCAAATCACTTTGGTTGTGACTTCTAATTGCTGCTATGATTCCCATCCAACAAGAATCATACGAAAATGCTTTGTTCATTGTTTGTGTATGTGTACAGAATAAATGTAGATTTAATTCTGAATTTATGATGGATATTTGAAGGTTATGAAACTGAAATACTTTGGCCATCTAATGAGAAGGAAGGACTCACTGGAGAACAGCCTAATGCTGGGAAAGATTGAGGGCAATAGAAGAAGGGGATGACAGGAAATGAGGTGGCTGGATGGAATCACTGAAGCAATAGGTGTGAGTTTAAATGGACTCCAGAAGATGGTAGGAAGGCCTGGAAAAACATTGTCCATAGCATCGCGATGGGTTGGACATGACTTCGCACCTAACAACAACAATTTGAAGGATTTAATACCCAGCTTTTTGAAAAAGAGATGACATACACAAATAGGTCCCATCAGAATCTTACAAGTTGAAATTATTAAGTTAAAGTGGGAATTACTGAGGCAGACCAGAGAATTCAGGGTAACCCTTTTATTTAATAACTAATAGGGTAAAATGTCAAACCCCATGCTAACACTGCGGTTGACGGGCAACAGCTGATCGTGTGTGACAGTGCTCCTTTTATAGCACAGTCAGACGTGGTAGCCAATCAGCTGTCACACTGCCTCCCACTACTTTTCTGGACCAGACAGAAGACTTAGTTCACAACAGTCCTCCCCCCTTGGAGTGTGCATGCGTAGTCTTGGAGATATGCAGGCCGTTGCTTGTTTCTTGAAGATCTTCACAGAGGAAACCTTGAAGTTTGTTCACTGGGAACATTTGTTGTTGGGGTGGATTTTGTCAGCCCTTGTGGATTTATTCTGGGTGAGGAAGTCACTCTATCAGGAGCACAGGAAATCGCTGAAGCTAGAATATCACTGTCAAATCAATCTTGGAGGTCAGGCTCCGGCTGCACTGGTAAGTTCTGCATTGTTTCAGTGTGGCAGGGGTTTGGTGCTTTCGGCCTTGTTGTGGAGGCTTCATTGTAGTTAGACTTCTGGGTGTTGCTAGGGTCAGCTGGGTGACTTCTCAGCTGGTCAATATGTCTGCACCACAGCCTCCCTTCATCCAACAACATCCTGTAAGAACAGGGTCCAGTTATACCTTTCTGGGTATCCATAATGGTGCTGCCCCATAACTTTTGCCAAAAAACCCATTGCCCTCTTTAAATGCCCTGACGGTCATATTTGGTTCATGTGTATTTTCAGGGGCATAATTGGGGTGCAGCCTATCCAGATGGGTATGGAAACATCTGCCCATTAATAACTCTGCTGGACTGTAACTTGTGGTGAGGCTTGGGGTCACATGCTGCACCAACAGATATTTGGTCACCTTAGATTCCCAATCTCCCCGGCCCATTCTGGCCAGGGCCTCTTTGGCAGACCTCACCATGCATTCTACCTGATCATTAGATGCAAGATGGAAAAGGGCAGAGAGGGCATTCCTGATGCCTAATCCCACCAAGAATAGTTCCATGTTGGCAGCAATAAATTGTGGACCATTATCTGTTACCAGAAGGTCTGGGAGGCATTGCAAATAACTTCATGTTCTGATGGTGGCATCTGACATGGTGGATGACATGGGCATCACCTCCAGCCAATGAGAATAAGCTTCCACAGCTACTAAAAAGTTTTACCTTGAAATGGGCCTGCTAGGTCGATATGTACTCCTGACCAAGGTTTTTTTGGATTTTCCCATTCAGTTGGTGTTGCTTTTGGGGGAAAAGGACATGAGGCTTGGCAGGACTGGCACCCAGAAATCCAGTTAGTGATGTCTTTATCTAGTTGGAACCACCATACATAACTACATGCAAGACTTTTTATGTTAGCAATTCCAGGGTACCCCAATACCTGCTTGTGTAAGGTGGATGGTATTGCTACTCTACATCCCCATAACAAACAACCCCTTTGTGCTGAAAGTTCATGTTGTCTTGTAAAGAAGGGTAGGAATTCTTTGGAACTGTGCTGTGTGGGCCACCCTCTTTTAACCCAGTCCAATACTTGTGAGATTATCTTGTCTCATGCAGTTGTCTTTGTCACCTCTGAAGTGATGACAGGAGTCTGGAATTCATCTATCAGCAATACAGATGAGGCAGGAGCTGGGTCATTGTCAATAGCTGGCAAAGGACAGCAGCTCAAAGCATCAGCATGACATAAGTTCTTTCCAGCCCAGTGTAATAATGTGTAATTATAAGCAGCCAAGAACGCAGTCCAATGAATCATGCACGGTGACAACACTTGGGGTGTCTGCTTGTCCCTGGCCAATAAACCTAAGAATGGTTTGTGGTCTGTCACAAGCTCAAAATGTCTGCCATACAGATACTCATGAAATTTCTTTATACCAGCCACCAGAGCAGGAGCCTCTTTGTCTGTCTGGCTTTAGTTACATTCTGCAGCAAATTATGGAGAAGAAAGCTATTGGGGCTTCTCTATCAGTGGGCAATTTATGGCTCAGAACTGCCCCAATGCCATATTGGGAAGCATCACATGCTAATGCAAGTGGTAACTGCTCATTGAATTGAATTAATAGACTATCTGAAGTCAGAAGAGATGTTACATCCTGAAATACTGCAGCCTGCCTCTTGCCCAATACCCAGGTGTGTTTTTAACAAGCAATCTATGTAAAGCCTTTGCCGAAGTAGCCTTGTGAGGAAAAAGATTGCATAGAAGTTTCAAAGCCCCCGAAATGCTTGAAGCTCTGTTTTGTTTCAGGCGTGGGTGCCTTTTGGATGGCAGTAATTTTAGATTCAGTGGGATGGAGACCAGCAGCATCAAGGAGTAGCCTAGGAATTTTACCTTGGTGACTCCCACCTTGCATTTATCTTTATTGACTTTGAGTCCTACCTCTTGTAGACTTTTGAGAACTATGTGTAAATGCTGAAAAAGTATGGTATTACATCCTGAAGTATGGTATTGTATGTCTTGTAATATGTGTTGTATGTCTTGTATGTCTTGTAATATGTGTTTCATCAAATTTTGAAAAAGACCTGGGGCCACACTCACTCCAAATTTGAGGCACCTGCACCTAAAAGCCCCTCTTTGTGTAATGATGGTTTTAGCTTCTGCAGTCATAACATCTACAGGCAACTGTTGGTAGGCCTGTGAAAGATCTAACTTTGCAAAAATGGTGCTGTGATCTATGGAGTGTATTAAATGTTGAATCACAGGTACAAGGTAAGAATGTACCTGTTGTGCTCTGTTAATTGTACATTTGTAATCGACACAGATTCATACCGATCCATCAACATTGACAAGTTTAACTATTGGGATCTCCCATTTTGAGTGATCAATAGGTTCCAATATTCCTTGTGATATTAATTAATTTAACATGTGGACCCAGGTTGAAGGAAATAGGGGTCCTGTGTACTTCCCTAGGGTCCCATCAAAAACATCCTTAAATTAATGTAACAGATTTTCTAAGTCATGTTTCTGTTTGGAATTGATGCCACTGATTTCCAATCCCAATGATTTGAACTAATCTAACCCCAATAAGCTGGAGAGGGAGCCCTCCATAATAACTAATGGAAGTTTCCCTACAAAATTTTGGAAAGTTATCCAGAATTTGTGTAATCTGATGACTGGCACCAGATTTGATTGGTAGTCTCTCAGGTGGAGGTTGCAGGGCAGTAACCATCTCTTGGACCTCTGTGGAACCAGGCATTTAATGGTACTCCAAGAAACAATAGATAGGGAAGACCCTATATCTATCTCCATTTTACAGGGACTATTCTCTATTTTTACATTTACAAAAAAAATTTTCCTCTTATTAGAGCAAATATAGTTTGCCCTAATATTGCTGTGATATTCCTATCCAGGCTATTTTGCATGAAGCAGTCTTAATAATGAGCTGTTCCTTTATCCCTGGTATTTTGAAAATTTGGGCTCTGAAGTGGTGGTAAAAGAGTCCTACAAACTTTAGCTAAGTGCCCTTTCTTTTGACAGCAAAGATGGACTAAATTTTTAAATTTACAAGTCTGTTTCTGGTGATTTCCCCCACAGCCTATGTCTGGTGAAGTTTTGCCTTGCCAGACCATTTTTTAGCCATTGGTGTTCTGAGGCGATAGATGTCCTGATCAGGATCTATGTCCTCTTTAATTTTAGTCTGTTCCATATGAACAGACTGGTTTTTTCTAGGGGTAACAGCTTCACTTAATACCTGTATTTCAGCTGCAGATTGGTTGGACAGCTCAGTTGCTTGAACTTCATCAATAGCTTGCTTCAGTGATAGGTCTGGCTTAGCTAGCAATCATCATTGAAGGTGGAGATCTCTCACTCTGCACGCTAATTGATCCAACAGAATATCATCTAGTTCCCTGAAACTGCAATGCTGAGTTGATTTTCTCAGTGTGGCCATATACTTACTAATATTCTCACCCTCAGTCTGATAGCACCTGTGAAAAGCATGCCTTCTAGCTATTCTTGATTGTTTGGGAGCATAATGGCTCCCTAGAACTATTAAAATAGTCTCCCAAGATACCTCATGAACTGTCTGAGGTGACAGGAGTACAGCCACTGTGTCAAAAACTTCAGCATCACAAAAGCCTAAAAAAACCCGCCTTTTTCTGCTCTACTGAAATATCATGTAGATTGTTAGCTCTAAAACACTCAAACCAGTCCAGATAAGATTCCCAAGTATCCGTTCCCAACTGATATGGGGCAAAGGAGAGTGCCATTGCCATTTCAGCAATGGACAGCTCTGAGTGATTTCAGCTAACAGATTCTGAATTTATTTATTATTAAAACTTTTATACTGCCCCCTCTCCCAAATAGGGACTCGGGGTGGTGAACAGCCATAATAAAATACAATCAATATAAATTTTAAAATGAATTAAAAGAGAATTAAATGCACGGCTGAAATTAAAAAGTAAAACCAATAAAACCCCATTAAAAATAAAGATTTAAAAATTAAAACCCTACTAATGGGACTAGGCCAGACCGCCTGCTGAAAAAGGTGGGTCTTCAGTACACGCTGGAAGGCCCATAGGTCAGTGATGGCCCGTATCTCCATAGGAAGCGCATCCCTGCAGAGAAGGCCCATACCCTCGGAGCCGCCAGCTGGCATCGCCCAGCCGGCAGCACCCCGAGGAGGCCCAACCTGTGTGAGCACACTGGCCAGCGGGAGGCCAATGTTGGCAGTAGGTGGTCCCGTAAGTACCCGGGTCCCAAGCCATGGAGTGCTTTAAAGGTGATCATCAACACCTTGAATCGCATCTGGAAGGCCACCGGAAGCCAATGCAGCTCGCACAGGAGCAGTGTAACATGGGAGCTCTGAGAAGCCCTCAAGATCACCCGCGTGGCTGCATTCTGCACCAGCTGAAGCCTCCGGATGCTCTTCAAGGGGAGCCCCATGTAGAGAGCATTGGCATAGTCTAGGCAGGAGATGACGAGGGCAGAAGTGACCGTGCACAATGCACCCCGATCCAGAAAGGGCTGCAACTGGTAGATCCGATGGACCTGACAAAAGGCCCCCCTGGCGATGGCTGCTATATGGTCTTCTAATGGCAGCCGTACATCCAGGAGGACGCCCAGATTGCGCGCACTCTCCGTGGGGGTCAAAATTTCTCCCCCCACAGCCAGTGATGGAGTAAGCTGGCTGTATATGGGGGCAGGAAACCACAGCCACTTGGTTTTGGTCGGGTTGAGCCAAAGCCTGTTAAGACCCATCCAACTCCACACGGCCTCCAGGCACCGGATCATCATTTCAATGGCTTCATTGGGGTGGCCTGGGGTAGAAATGTATAGCTGAGTATCATCAGCATACTGATGAAACTCTACCCCAAAGCCACGGATGATCTCACCCAGAGGCTTCACATAAATGTTGAACAGAAGGGGTGAGAGCACAGACCCCTGAGGGACCCCACAAAACAGAGGCCTCGGGGCCGACCTCTGCTCCTCTTCCAACACAAATTGTGAGTGGTCGGAGAGGAAGGAGGAGAACCACCGCAACACGATGCCTCCCACTCCCAACCCCCCCAACCGCTGCAATAGGATACTGTGGTTGACAGTATCAAAAGCTGCTGAGAGATCTAACAGGACCAGGACAGAGGAACAACCCCTGTCCCGGGCCCTCCAGAGATCATCCATCAATGTGACCAATGCCGTCTCCATGCTGTGCCCAGGCCTGAAACCAGATTGGAGAGGATCTAGGTATACCGTTTCCCCCAGGTGCTGAATTCCAGCTGGTTGTCTGCCTTCTCTATCCCATCCTCGTTGCCTGTGTTAAGTTAAAGTGGGAATTACTGAGACAGACCAGAGAATTCAGGATAACCTTTTTATTTAACAAGCTAACAGGATAAAACGTCAAACCGCACACTAATACTGCAGATGACAGGCAGCAGCTGATCGTGTCTGACAGCGCTCCTTTTATAGTGCGCTGTCAGATGCGGTAGCCAATCAGCTGTCGTGCTGTCTCCTGCTACTTTTCCAGACCAGACAGAAGACTTAGTTCACAACAGAACTATATAGGAAATCTAAACCAAGATCAGTGCCACAGATGACTGAGATTGTTTAGTTTAAAACAATTGAATTAAAGTGGAAGTTTTAGCCAAGAATCCCAACAAAGATTCATGCTTATGTTGTCCAACTGCCAAAGCTACAATGCTATGAGCTATATAAAAAAACTGCTCTGTTCAGAACTCTGCAGTGGTTGACCAGCAAGGTGCCACCTTTAATAAGGCTTCAAATGATATGATAGGGCTACAGACCTTGTGATCAATGAAAACAGAAGTAGGACCACTGATAAATTGGATTTTGGTTGCCTCAGATCTCATAGAGGAGGCAGATTGATCCAATTAATTCTAGCCAGAAGTGTTTTGATTGGTTGCACATTGTGTTTTGTTTTTGTTTTTTCATTGAGGCAACACTTAACTGGGTGAAAGCCAGCAGTCATTGGATGGTTGGAGTCAGAATGAAATGCTTAATTTTGATTGCTGGATTTTGGGGAAGGTTTAAACCAAAACTAAGTCTTAAAGTTCAGTGGTGTTCATGTTGTTGTCTCACACAGTTGTTCTGCAAATAAATAAAACTACCCATTTTCCATTGACATATTTAAAATTAATTTTATTAAATTAATTTATATAATTCCCACTACGTCTAAGTAAAATATGATCTGTAAGATAGCTTATATATAAAACTCTTAAGCAAACCCTCATAATCAAAGAAACCATAAGAAATAACTAATCAATCCAAATTACCCTTCCCCCAATCAGCCATGTTTTGGGGATATCATAACCCAGTCAAAATAGGGTAGTTTCCTTCTGGGATAGTCTGCCAAGAAAAAAGTTGGGACAATAGGATTGTATTGTATTGTATTGTAATGTAAACCCAAATTCTACGAATAACACTTTGGAAGGTACATTTGCGTACCTGATGTATAGAAAAGGAGCTTTTAAGATGCTACCATATTTGGGGAGAGGTTAATTTTCCTTGTGGGGAATATATCTTAATTTACTAATGGTGTTCTTTTCATGTAAATCCCTTTCTTTCTTCAATGGATTACCTTATATCTCCTTATTTTGGTTTGAAATAGTTAGTTTTCTTCTTGTTATTATTTCTCCCCTTATTATTATTTTTTTTTATTTTTATTTATCAAACTTTTATACCGCTCCCTCTCCCAAAAAGGGACTCGGGGCGGTGTACAGCCTACTAAAAAACACATAATAAATATACTATAAATACAATTAAAAATATATTAAACACATTGGTCCGGCTGCGTCCCATCTAATTGAAAATTTAACAATATAAAATCAGGGATTCAAATAAAAATTAAAAGTATAAAATTAACTACTAAAACCCGATTAAATTTAAAACCGAAACCCAATTACTGGGCCAGGCCAGCCTGTCTAAAAAATAGGGTTTTCACTGCGCGCCGGAAGGTCAGGATATCCGTCATAGCCCGTATCTCCGGGGGGAGATCATTCCATAGGGAGGGAGCTCCCACAGAGAAAGCCTGAACTCTCGGGGCCATCAGCCGACAATGGCCAGGCGGCGGTACCCCAAGTAGGGCAACCCTGTGGGAGCGTACTGGGCGGCGGGAGGTTGACGATGGCAGTAGGCGGTCCCGTAAGTACCCAGGTCCCGAGCCATGGAGCACTTTAAATACCATCAGTACCACCTTGAATCGAATCCGGAGAGTCACAGGAAGCCAGTGCAGCCTGCGGAGAAGCAGTGTAACGTGGGAGCTCCGAGGGGCACCCACAATCACCCGCGCGGCTGCATTCTGGACCAACTGCAACCTCCTGAGACTCTTCAAGGGGAGCCCCATGTAGAGAGCATTGCAATATTAAAACTTTGTTCCTTTTGCAAGAAATGTGAATGTTTTTTTTTCTTTTGGACCATTTCAGGAAGTCTAACCTTAAGATGATAAAAAGATGTCCATCTTTCCATCTTTTCTGTTCTCATGTCCCTTCCTGAGAGAAGGGATGAAGAAAAGAAATTATGCTGGACATGTCATGACAAGGCATGTGCTGAAACAAAAGTAAAAGAGTGAAGTGGCATGGTGATCTTTATATGGATCAGGGTTTGGGACACTACCAACTTTTGTACATTTTTCCTTTTTTTTCCCTCCCAGTCTTTTGTATATTCATTGCTGTCTGTCTGACCATGAGAAGCTTGAAAAAGCTTTGCCTATGTTGTTCTGGTAACTTTTTAGAGAAAAGTAACTGTATTCTCAAAGGCAGCCTAACAACCAGTTGGGGAGATCTGGTTGGACTATTAGCTGAGTTGGTCATCCGTATCATCAAAATACAGCTCCTAAATTTAAACTAATTAAAAAAAAACCTTTCTCAACTGGAAAACTGTTCAAGACTCAGAAAAAAGCTTCTTATACCCGTGGCGGCAGTATTAGAATGCAGTATTGCAGGCTAATTCTCTAATTCTGCTGACTGCCAGCAGTTCAATCCTGACTGGCTCAAGGTTGACTCAGCCTTCCATCCTTCTGAGTTTGGTTAAATGAGGTCCCAGACTGTTGGAGGCAATATGCTGAAACTATAAACTACTCAGGGAATGCTATAAAGCACTATGAAGCAGCATATGTCTTTTAAGTATTACTGCATTGCTTTTGCTTTGTTTGTTTCAAACTGGCACCTGCATTAACATATGGTTTATGCTGCTTGTCCTTCTCCTTTTATATTATTTCACAATACTAAATAATTCCCTGAATACAATAAATCTGAACTTCTCTGTAATTAATTGCAGAGTTCCAGGCAAGAGAGTAATAATTTGGCAATTAAGGTTTTCCTTTGTAGAAAAACACATTAAAAAAAAAGGGGGAGGGGAGAAAGGAGGAAACAGCATTATAATAGTGCAAGATGTTCTTCTCATCATAGAAATTAATGGAAAATGAAGTTTGATCATTCAGCTAAAGTTACTTATCAGTAAGTTTACACTGGATGCCTAATCCATCATGCATTCCGAGGCATTGGTCTTCAAAGTATAAAGGAACCCTTGACTGCTAATAACACATAACAGCAGATTGTAACATGCATCCTTCTGTGAATGGCAAACTCTATGCTGTGTTTACACTGAGAAATGTTTTCAATTTAAGTCTATCTAGAACTTACAGAATACATATTCCAGGACAAATTCTGGTTACTCTTGGGAATAATTTAAACTGTTGCTTTTAACAATTGGAAAAAGGAATGGGCTAGAATAAATGTGTGTGTGATTATTTTTAATCACAATTGAAAATGCCATACAATTCAGTATATATGATATTGATTTAAGCAGTGTGGAACAATTTAAAAGTAGACATTCTTGGCTAACGAGTTACTTTTTAATGATACTTTTATTACATAACTGATCTTAATACTTAAAATGTGTGTGGGTTGTCTGCTTCTGACCAAGATGTATTTGTGGATTCCTCCTGGACACAGCATTATTGCCCTTCATTAAAATGGATGGATATTTGGTGATGATAGGAATGGTTTTTTACAAACTCATTTTAAACTAAGATGACCAAATCAGTTCCTTGATTTGGTAAGACAAAGAAACACTATTCTTTCCTGAATTGTTTCCCACTGTAAAAGAGGAAAACAGAAGCAGAATATAAATGTATCATCAGAAATATAGTTTCAGTTTGCTTGAATGAATGAATTTTCAATGGCTCTTTGAAATAAAGTTTGATACGGACTTCTATGTGTGATGTCTTTGATGAAATGAACAACACTGATAACAAAATGCAATAAACTTATATAAGAGAAACTGCCCACTTAAGCAATGTTTGATTGGAAGTTACTTTCATTTATCAAAATCATACTATGATAATAGGATGAACAAAAAGAAACAACACTGAAAACTGGAAGTCACACCAACATTTAAACAAAGAAGAATAAACCTTTGTCACTGATAAAATCTATCTCCAATTTCAGAATTTCCCATAAAATTGAATATTTACAAAAAACAAAAAGGTATTTATTCTATTGTCCAGAAATAGAAAAATAAAAATAATAATTCAACAGATGTCATTCAAAACTTAATTGGAGTCAAAAGATTTATTTATTTTATTTATTTATTTTATTTGGTTTGTCAATTGCTTACAAGATAATAGGTATAAGTAAAAACATAATTATGAATATATGAATACATATAAAAGAAATAAAAGAATAAAATAAATAAAATAATAATTTAAAACTGAACAATTCTAGACTGCTGAATCTGAAGTCAGATACATTGTAAAGCAAGAGGTGTGATTAAAATGGAAGTCTAGATAAATGCAATAAAATGATGAGTCTAAATGGTGAGGAAAATGTTTTTTAGTTCAAATTATCATTTATTATTGTCGTTTTTTTTACTCAATAAGATAAAGCTTCAATTTGGAAATTTTATTCCAAGCCAGTTCAATCAAGCATCTAAAAAGATTTACTTTTAAGATTTATTCTGAAGGATTAAATCAATTGACAAGTTGAGCTGGGTACTTCTGAACCAATTCTCCTATTTAGAAAGTCAAAATGGGTCAGTGATTTGAAGCAGCAGTTTGAATTGTATCAGGACTGACTTGCGAATTCATCTTGTGTATGGTTTTTATTGAGCATAGATGAATATTCAATAAGGATGGGAAAGAATGTGTTTGAGCTACATTCTCTTTTAAACAAAGGTGACTCTGACAGGACTAGTTTTGTTCAGATTCTCAGGTTCTCAATCATGAATTTGCTTTGACTCACTTAAGTATAATTTACAAGACCAAAAGCTTATTTGAGGATACCACAGTTAGAATGATAATACAAACAAATGATGAAGTCTCAAATCAAGTAAACAATAAGATAAAAAATGGGCCTAAGAAAAATGGTTTTTAGATATAGTACAAAGATACTACCACTATAGATTATAGACTCTTACAATTTAGAATGTGCAAACCCACAAAATCACTATAGAGGAATAATTTTTTTTTTAAATTTTAAGTCAATGGATGTCTTTTACAATTCTGCCACTATTTTTGCAAATATAAATAACTGATTTATCTGGTTGCTGGTAAGGTGGGATGTATCAAAAGTAGTCAAACACACGGGTATCTAAATTCATTTTGAAATATTTCTTCTTTTTTTAAATAGCCACCTCTTGAAATATGCAAAGTCACTACACAGAGTAGAATTATTCTGGACTCCTTGTTAGAAAACTCTCAACAGGTTATTAACAGAAGCTATGTAGAAATGAATATTTCCCATTAAAATATAATTATTTATATATTTCATGAGAAACGGGAACTATAGGCATTGCCTTTACAACTATTTTGGATTTACTTAACTGAATTCAGATTTATTTTTCCTGTATTATGCTTATGTTCCTAGCCATGACTATTTGCAGTTACCTAAACACAAATTTACTGTGTTGTGGCCTTTCACCTTTCATGATTACTACCATTTCTCTCAGTAATTGAATCTATTTCTATTAATCTTGAATGTATGTACTTCTATACATGAAAGACTGAAGTTATATTGATATTTGAGAATGGATCAATTGGAGGTGTCTGATGTTCAACACTAAAATGGATGGGAAAAATGACTTGAAGATTTGAATTGTTTTATTTTTTATGTAGTGATATAATGCTCTTTGAAAAAGAAAAAGAACATAGAATTGTGCAGTTTAAGGCAATTATTCCCAACTTGCTGAATGAATGGAAGCATCATTGTGTACAGAATATGATATGGTGACTTTCTACCTTCTCAATGGTTAGGATACTGGGATTGTTCATGAGTGATTCAATTCAATAAGTAGTAAAGAAATCTAAAGATTCCTGATTACTCTTTAGCAGACTTCTCTAATCATATCAAGGGTTAATGGCACTATATAATGCCATGGTAATAAAACCACACTTGGAATACTGTATCCAGTTTTTGTTACCACAATGTAAAAAAGGGAAGGATTGGAGGCATTTTATCCCTGCTGATACAGTGGTACCTCTACTTACGAAAGCCTCTACCTACAAAAGTTTCAGGTTATGAAACGCGTCTTCGAGAAAATATCGTCTCTACCTACGAATATGTTTCAAGATACGAAAGGCTTTCTTGGAAAATGGCGCATCTGAGCTGCGCTGCCATTGGTTATCTTCCTGGTATCCCATTGGCTAGGAGGAATCTGTGCGCACGCACCGTGCCGCGTTCTCAGTCTCGCGCTAGCAATCCAGCAAAGCAGGAAGTAATAACGAAGAATTACAGTTCGGGGGCTTGGAACGGATTAGGACATTTACAGGTAAAATGTGCCTCTACTTACAAAATTTTCAGGTTACGAAACGGCTTCCGGAACGAATTAATTTCGTAAGTAGAGGTACCACTGTATTGAGACTCTAGAAAGAGTATGGAGAAGAGCAATAAAAATGATTAGGAGACTGAAGCCTAAAGCATATAAAGAACGGTTGCTGGAATTGAGTATTTCTAGTTTAATGAACGGTTGCTGGAATTGAGTATTTCTAGTTTAATGAATTGAATATTTCTAGTTTAATGAAAAGAAGAACTGACATGACAGCAGTGTTCCAACATCTCAGGAGTTGCCACAAAGAACAGGGAGTCAAGTTATTCTCAAAAGCACCTGAAGGCAGGACAAGAGACCCATGGAAACTAATCAAGGAGAGAAGAAACCTATAACTAAGGACAGTTAGAACAAGTAATCAGTGGAACAAGCTGCCTCCAGTAGTTGTGAATGCTCTACACTGGAAGTCTTTAAGAAAATAACCATTGTCTGAAATGGTATAGGGTTTCTTGCGTGAGTAGGGGATTGGACTAGAAGACTTCCAAGGTCCCTTCCAACTCTGTTATTCAGTTCTGTTTAATCTGCTTACTCCCCCAGGATGTACAGAACTACATGTCCCAACAGGCCATTCTGATTGGGAATTCTAGAAGAAAAATTTCCAGGAGGCCATCAAATTCTGGAAAACTGTTTTAAGAAATGAAATCTCTGATCATCAGAATCTTGGTAAAGGCAGTTCTTCCTATTTTCCTAATGGCAGCCCCTTTTATTTTTCTTGCACATGAAAATACAAAAGTAATGTAGCATTGCAATCACTTCTAAAGGGTCAAGGAAAAAATGTTGTCTTCAAGAAATAGAATCCCACCCTCTGTGAGGCCCCAATAAGTATCAGGAAGGAAACTAATTGTAATAACAATTAGCTTTGGATCACTAGAATTTGTTTAAAGATGGTGGATTCAGATGATCCCTGTAATACACCATGATTCATTCCAAGTGATGTGTACATATAACCTAGCTTGTTACCTAACATTTTAGCTACTGACATCTAACCTATCCTGTCTATCCTAAATAAATATGTAAAACAATTGCCTTAATTAGTTTGGGTTATTAAAGGATATTAACCACAGACTTGCACTATTTTGAAACACTGCAAATAATTCAGGGAGAAGGCAAGGATGGGGGGCATTTTATCCCAGCTGATGACACAAATATAGATGTGACTGAATGAAAGAAGATAAATACTTTACTTCAAATTGTCTGGTACAAACAATAACTCATTGTTTGCATTTAGCTTGCCTAATCCCTGCCTTCAATATTGTGATCTGTTACTTTTGCTGTTGTGGTCAGTGGAGAAGGCTAAGCTTAATGGCCTATTGATTCCATTGCAGCTGCAACCTTTTCCAATGAATTATGATATAGCTTGGCCTCTGATTCCTTTCACCTATTGTAAGGACTTATTTACAATTCATTATCTCTTGAAAGAAAGGTAACTAGTCTCCTCCTTCCTACTGTAGCCTTAGTATTTGTAGTATTTGTGTCTATTGGTGATAAATATAAAATGGGGAAAAGAAGATGCTGGTATTTTCATAAATCACAAAATCACACTAGTAAGACCATCAAAAGTCAATTACATAGGTCTATATAAATAAATTACTGACTTTCCTACTATCAAGGTTGAACTTTTATGATTTCTTTTAGAAAGCCACCTCTCTGCTCTTTGTAGGGTCTTTGCAGAGAAAATGAAAAATCCCATTATTAAAGAATATTTGAGGTGTTTAGAGTACATTTCTATGCATGTGGGTTGCATGGTATCAGCAGGGGGAACAAGGGAGATAAAAGACATATATTTGATGAAGTCATCACACAAAGATGGCAACTTATAGTATGCACTAGCAGCAGCCATTATAGTCCAAGTACATAACTGTAACATTGGTGTGACATCCTGAGGCAGGTTTTGTTGTTTTGGCACCACTGAGGTTTGCTCTGGGTAGTGCTGTGCCAATGCTGAAGGTTGTTCCTTTTGTTTTCCTTATTTTAGGACAATGGATGTTTAATGACCATTATCATTATTTCTTATTGTTTAACTGATAGAAAATTAATAAAGCCCAAACAGGGCTTTATTTAACATGAATTATAACTGATTTATTCTTATTCCAGAGGAAGTAAACTGTTTAATTTGCCAAATAGTGTAACCTGCCTTGTTTGATTCAGAAACATTGGTTCTGCTCCATTTCTTTTAGTCTACTGCAAATAATGACACTGCCATAGCTACCAAAATGAAGAGGGTGGAGTCTTCCTTATTTAGATCAATACCAGGTTGATGAAGAAGAAAGAGTCTTGGATTAAGTAATGTATAATTTTCAAACCAGAGTGATTCTTGGAATGAGATCATGGATGACCTGCCCCAACCACAACATGTTTAAATCACAATAAATATTATTTGTCTTTGGTTCCTAATTATCTCATCCTTGGCATTTTGCTTTTTTATGTAAAGCTTTTGATATGAGCTCCTATAAACATAAAAGGCAAAAAGAAAGCTGGTGCATTTTAATTGCACCAGTACGTCGGCCCCGTACCCCAGCTGGGTACGGGGCCGACGTTTGGCACTGTCCCCCCGGCATCAACAGCGGAGGCGAAGATGGAGGCCAGGAGGGGCATGGATGTCTCCCAAACTTTTTTGGATTGGATTTCGGTCCTGACCAGTGGGCCCCCAGCGTTGCCGGTGGCGGTCAGGGGAGGCCCAGTCGAAGGTGCCGTTGAGATATTCTTTGGAAGACCTGTGGGCCCTGAGAAATGTCCCCCTTTCTCAGAAGTGGCCCTCCAAACTCTCCAAGACTTTCCTCAAGGACGGATCCTGGGATCTGGAGAGATGGTGTGGCCGCAAGAAGCGCTTGAGGGAGGGTTGTTTTAAATTTTTATCTAGATTTTTAGTGGGGTTAGGGGTAGCCGGGCGGGGGTTGGGGAACAACCCGCCTGGGGCTGGGGCCAGGCCGCGGGTCGAGCGTTGCCTGGAGGGGCTGGGGTCGGGTGGGGCTGTGTTGAGGATGGGGGGCTGTTCCAGGGAGGGTGAAATAAAAGCTATTAGTACGGTGAGCGGGAGAGGCAGATTTGGCGGTTATAGGGGGGCCATATTCTGTATTGGGAGCGCGCCCCCGCTGTTTGTCTGCGGTGGTGCACTCCGACCCCCTTGTTATGTCTCGTTCCCCGGGTGGTCTGAGCGATCGGGCCCTGGGCCTTCGGCTGATGTTGTGTAACGCCAGGTCCGTCATTAACAAGGCCCCTCTCATTCATGATTTGATTTGTGAGGGGGGAGCGGACCTGGTGGGTATTACCGAAACCTGGCTGGGCCAAGAGGGGGGAGTCCCTCTGGTGGAGATGTGCCCGGCCGGGTTTCGGGTTTTTCATCGGCCGAGGGCCCAGGGGAGGGGAGGGGGGTTGCGGTGGTTATTAAGGAGGATCTGTGTCTGAGGGAATCCACTGTTTCTCAGACGACCGGATGTGAGTCCCTTTTTGTGAAGTTCGGTCCCAGGGTGCAGGTGGGCTTGTTGGTCGCATACCTGGCTCCCTGCTATGTGACATCGGCCCTGCCTGAGCTCCTTGAGGTCATAGCCGGCTTGGCGGTTGGGACCCCCAGGCTTATGGTCATGGGGGATTTCAACCTGCCATCTGCCGGCAGGGCCTCGGGGATTGCTCAGGAGTTCATGGCTTCCATGACAGCCATGGGCCTGACCCAGTTAATTCGGGACCCTACTCACTTGGGGGGTCACATCTGGATCTCGTTTTTGTCTCTGATTAGTGGCAGAATGATCTGGGTATAGGGGACGTAGTTGTAGAACCCCTGTCATGGACTGATCATTCGCTCCTGAGGCTCGACTTCCATTCCGCACCCTCCGGCCGCAGGGAGGCAGGGCCGATAAAATGGTACCGCCCCAGGCGCCTGATGGACCCAGATAGGTTCCTGATGGAGCTTGGGCCATTTCCCGAAGCTCACACACATGACTCAGTCGAGGGCTTGGTCGCCACCTGGGATAGGGTGGCCGCTGGGGCCCTGGACCGGGTCATGCCCTTGCGGCCTCTGACCCGGTGCCGATCCCAGGTGGCTCCTTGGTTTTCTGAGGAGCTAAGGGAGATGAAGCACCGGAAAAGACGCCTAGAGAGTAGTTGGAGGGCCAGCCGCTCTGGGTCTGACCGAACACTATTACAATCTTATATTAAGATGTATTTAGTGGTGATAAGGGTGGCGAGGAGGTCTTACCTCTCCACCCTTATTACGTCCACGGAAAACTGCCCGGCTGCCCTGTTTAGGGTGACCCGCTCCCTTCTGGAGGTGGGAGCATGGGAAGATCCCTTGCAGGGGCGGGCTGAGGAGTTTTCTAGGTTTCTGCAGGACAAAATCACTCAGATCCGGGATGAGCTGGACTCTGACTGGGCAACTCCGGGCGGGGGGGCGAGGGTGGATGTCGGGGAAGTCATTTGGGCTGAGTTCGATCCTGTTACTTTGGAAGACGTGGACAGGATACTGGGGGGGCTCAATGCCACCACTTGTTTATTGGACCCGTGCCCCTCCTGACTGGTCTTGGCCACTCGGGAGGTGACACGAGGCTGGTTCCAGGGAATTATTAATGCTTCCTTGAGAGAGGGGCTTTTACCCGCCGCCTTGAAAGAGGCAGTGGTGCGGCCCCTCATCAAGAAACCGTCCCTGGATCCAGCATTATTATCAAATTATCGTCCAGTCTCCAACCTTCGCTTTGTTGCGAAGGTTGTTGAGAGCGTGGTGGCACGTCAGCTCCCTCAGTACCTGGATGAAGCGGTATACCTAGACCCCTTCCAATCGGGTTTCAGGCCCGGGCACAGCACGGAGATGGCGTTGGTCGCGTTGGTAGATGATCTCTGGAGGCCCGGGACAGGGGTTGTTCCTCTGTCTTGGTCCTGTTAGATCTCTCAGCGGCTTTTGATACTGTCGACCACAGTATCTTATTGCGGCGGTTGGGGGGGCTGGGAGTGGGAGGCACCGTTTTACGGTGGTTCTCCTCCTTCCTCTCTGACCGTTCACAATTTGTGTTGACAGGGGGGCAGAGGTCGACCCCGAGGCCCCTACTGTGTGGGATGCCTCAGGGGTCGGTGCTCTCACCCCTGCTGTTCAACATTTATGTGAAGCCGCTGGGTGAGATCATCCGTGGCTTTGGGGTAGAGTTTCATCAGTATGCTGATGATACTCAGCTGTACATCTCTACCCCGGGCCACCCCAACGAAGCCATTGAAGTGATGACCTGGTGCCTGGAGGCCGTGAGGAGTTGGATGGGTCGTAACAGGCTTCGTCTCAACCCGACCAAAACCGAGTGGCTGTGGTTTCCTGTGCCCAGATACAGCCAGCTTGTTCCTTCGCTGGCCATGGGGGGAGAAATTTTGACCCCCGTGGAAAGGGCGCGCAATCTGGGTGTCTTCCTGGATGTACGGCTCTCTTTAGAAGATCATATTACAGCCGTCGCCAGGGGGGCCTTTTGTCAGATTCATCTGATTTACCAGTTGCGGCCCTTTCTGGATCTGGGTGCACTTCGCACAGTCACCTCCACCCTCGTCATCTCCCGCTTGGACTATTGCAATGCTCTCTACATGGGGCTCCCTTTGAAGAGTGTCTGGAGGCTGCAGTTGGTTCAGAATGCGGCCGCGCGGGTGATCTTGGGAGCCCCTCGGAGCTCCCATGTAACACCACTTCTCCGCAGGCTGCACTGGCTTCCTGTGGCCTTCCGGATCCGATTCAAGGTGGTACTGACTGTATTTAAAGTGCTCCATGGCTCGGGGCCTGGGTACTTACGGGACCGCCTGCTGCCATCAACAGCCTCTCGCTGCCCAGTACGCTCACACAGGGTTGCCCTCCTTGGGGTGCCGCCGCCTGATCGTTGTCGGCTGGCAACGCCAAGGGTGCGGGCTTTCTCTGTGAGGGCCCCCTCCCTGTGGAATGATCTGCCCCCGGAGATACGGGCCATTGCCGACATCCAGACCTTCTGGCGCGCAGTTAAGACCTTATTCTTCCAACAGGCCGGCCTGGCCCAGTAAATGGTTTAAGGGGTTTTAATTTAATTCGGTTTTTAAAATTTTTAAATTTTAACTTTTTAATTTAATCCTGGAATTTTAAATTTTGTAATTCTATAATTGAAGGGATTCGGCCAGATTCGTGTTATTTAATTAATTTTAATTGTATATATTCCATTTTTAGTAGGCTGTACACCGCCCCGAGTCCCTTTTTGGGAGAGGGGGCGGTATAGAAATTTAATAAAATAAATAAATAAATAAATAAATAAATAACCCAACTCCACTCTTTTTCCAACCAGTGTATTAGTCCAGTTGAGATTTGGAGATGTGCTATACCTACTCAGGAAGGCACACTGAGTTAAGGCTTCTATCCCTTGACAAATCTGTCTTCCATAACTGTATCTATTTCCTTGAAACCATTCAAGATAGCAATAAATTATGAATTCCACTAATTGGTTGTGTAATGAGTAATTAGATGTATTTCTGTTGTTCTTAATCTCTGTTTTATCACCTTTATTTCATGATCCCTAGTCCTTGTAGTTTTACAAGAAGGTGAAAAAATTCCTTTTGTGTTAATTTTCAATGTCACACATGATTTGATATACCTTGAATGTATTCTTGCTCTGTCACTTTTTTTCCTAAGCATGTTATGTTTCAGATAGGAGACCATTTGGAGATTCTGTGTATGTTACTTTGTACTCCATTGGGAACAAATGTAATATAACAAATGCAAATGTAATAACATTAATCAATAGATTGGGAAAATTAATTATTATAGTTCACTGGGCTTTAGGAAAGTCATTCAAAATTTTTTGATGAATCTGTTTTTATTGCTTTCTATGCATCTAGCTAAAAGACTGTTTGTTTATTGTAGAAAAAAGGATTCTAGGGAAAGAGCTACTCTCTGCCATTCCTTTCTTCCAATAGGAAATTCCATTGGATTGTATACTCATCTACAAATCTCTGGATATTTGAATCCCATACTTTGACATGATGTGTTGCTACTAGTTCTCATACAGGATATGTTTGTCATATATAGTTGGGTACAATGTTATCTTAATATTGGATGTCTTGTCTCCATCCACCCATCCATTCTTTTGTTCCAAAAGTTCCCCATTAAAAGATAATCACAAAATAAAATACAATTGTAAATTATCATTAGACTGAACTACCACCAAATTGAAACACTCTTCTACAAAGATACTGTACTATGGACTTTTCTGCCCAAAGTCCAGAAGTAATTAGTTTAACAAACTCTGTCCTGGTCCTGAAATACATGACAAACTCATGGATACAATAGTTGGCTCACTTCAGCCTCCTATTTGAAGTATGATAAGTAGACATCTTCCCTCTCCCTTCTTAAGTATTATCCTCAGTTTTATAGAATGTATACTTTGAAAGTTACCCTCCTCTGGGATACAGATGGTTGCTTTGATGCATTTTTGATGTCATGAGCATAAAATCATCCTAATAATTAAACTCACCTTCCAACAACTGTGATTGAATTATAAAAAGTACTCGACAACAGGAATTGTGCCATAATTTTTTTAGGATTGAATATAAGAAGGTTATTAAATATAATAGGGAAATAAAAGATGAATTCTATCTATTCAAACATTTCATGATCAGAATAGCCGTAGGGAACACTGTTTTTCTACCTCTAATATTAGAGTCCCCCTTCAAATCTTGGTCACATTTACTTATTTAGAGAAGCTGAATTTGATTAATCTCTCTTTGCTTTTCCTGATTTATCGCTTTATTGCTTGTTTGCAACTGAAACAAAGTTAAGATATAAAACAATTGGATGTACATTTGTCATACTTTTTCCTACCGCTTAACAGGCAGTCTAAAGTCCATAGTCTGTATGAGCATCTTCCCTCCTTATTTTGCCCTGAACTATCTTGTCACCAAAATTCAATAGTAAAATAGCTAATTTTCTGAGCTTTTTAAAATAGGAAAAATGCATTAAAATTCCTATAGGGCTATTTTATTTTTACTTTTACTACACTAATATCTTTCCTCACCCCTTTCTCCAAAGAAAAGGTCAATCCTAGATTTTTCCTACCCCTCCAAAAAATCTTCATCTCTCAAAATTTCTTTTTCCATGCCTTCCAGATATAAATTGTAAGGTTCTTATGGCAAGGGCCTGAGAGAGAAAGAGAATTAAAGTGTGAAAATGAGATGGAAATGGAGAGAAAGAAAATTTATACACATTGAGCAATTAGATTCTAAGTGCTTAGTCAGCATTTGTTCTAGTCTAACTTAACTAATTTCAGCAGCACAGTGGAGAAGGATCAAATGGAGCAGGGAGTAATGCCGTCAGATTTTGTTCAGTGGTTGCACTCTATTTTCAATGTTCCATTTTTTAATCTTCTCATAAGACATGTTCATGTCAGAATAGTTCTCCCCTCCAGTGGTGTAGTTAGAGACACTATTTCATAGCAATGGCAAATTGAAAATATTAATTTTCTGTACTCTTCCCCCCACCCTCAACCAGTCAAGGATTGTTACCTGAAGTGTAAGGTTATTCATATTTCCTAAATTACAGTAATATTGCTGTAGCAAAAAAAAATGGCAAAGCATTAATCCTTTCCATGACAATATTCACAGTAAGACTGGGAAACGATGCAGTAAACATTTAGAACTCAAGGTGATTAAATGTTTAAAATGTTGTTCCTGAGTCTTCGATAAGCATTTGAGAAAGTACCTGTCCAAAAGCAGACTTGTATGATTTGTGACTAACCACACCATCCTAGATGAACTGTATTTGTGATCCTGAGCCAGGGAATTTCTGATTGCTCAGACCTTAGAAGTGATACATATTAGGTCTTGGAGGTTTAAAAATCATCCAGGTTTAGTCTTTCCCCAACATTTCTTTGATTATTTTTATTCAAGCCCATACAAAAATAATGTTGGGCATATTTATATACACTTGCAAACTGTCTGAAAAATATGTGGGTGTGCATGGATTTTTATAGCATTATACTCTCAGCAATCTGTAGCTCCCATTACTTCTCAAACTTTCTGGAGTTCAGTTAAATCCTAAGGGCTTCATCATGAGAGAATTCTTTTCATGGGGCTTTTTTAGATCAGGAACAAAATAACCCTAGGATATTATAAAGTAAGATGAAAATGTAAAGAGGTTCTTAAAAAAATATGAACTACCCTGAGCATGAAGCAGTAAAACAGAAACTTCTTTCTGAAAAAATGAGGATAGAGTTGGGGATATAGAAAGACAGATTATGACAAAAGAGTAACACAGTGGTTTCACAAAGTGGCCAAAATGGGCATAAGAGATGGCTGAACCATTTCCAATATAGAACACAGCTGATCAGTACACCAAAATTTATGTACTCTGAAACAGACAAAGCACAGGTTTAGAATAATATCAAATCAGGTGGAATTCCTTGTTCTAGTTTAGTGAGAAGGATTAAGTGTAAGTGATTAAGTGTAAGGATCACATGTAAGTGATGCCTCTACATTTATAATTTTATAGGTAATCCTCGACTTAACAACTGGTCAACCAATGTTAATCATTCATAGTTATGACAGATCTTCACAGCACTATTTATGTCCCAGATTCAAAGTTCTGATGGCACACACATACCCCATACAGTGATCAGAACACATTTTGGGTGTTCAACAACTTTAATAGCTTTTTTTTTTTGCAGAATCTTGCAGTCACCTGAACATGATTTATGACATTTTTTTATAAGAAACCAACATTAGCTTCCAGTTTCCAGAAAAAAACCAGCCATTGTGGATAATGGATTCACCAAATGAATTTGCTTAATAACTGCTGTTAAAAAAAAAAAGATTGCAAAATCAGGCATCATCATATGTTACCTGCTTAATGACTGGCATGAATTACAATTGTAATTCTGGGTTCAATGAAGATTGTAAGCTTATAAGGAATAGTTGTAAGTATAAAACTACCTTTCATAGTTTTAAAAGAGGTATATTAATATATGTTCTCTGCACTCTTTTTTATTCAAGAAAGAGTGCAGAGAAGAGCAAGAAAGATGATTTGGGGATGATTAGGGGATTTGAAGCTAAAACACACAATGAATGATTATAGGAACTGGATATCTCTAATCTAATGAAGAGAAGAACTAGAGGCAACATAAGAGTAATCTTCCAATATGTGAAGGGCTGTCACAGAGAAGAGGAGAGTCAATCTATTCTCCAAAGCACCCGAGGGCAAGACAATAAGTAATGGATGGAAACGTATCAAGGAGAGTTCCAACCTAGAATAAGGGTAAATGTTTTGACAGAACAATTAACCAGTGGAAAGGCTTGCCTCCAAAAGTTGTACTCCAACACTGGGAGTTTTAAGAAGATATTGGACATAACATTTGTCTGGAATGGTATAAGAGTCCTGCATCAGCAGGGGTTTAGACTAGAAGATCTTCCAGGAAACTTCCAATTTTCATATACTGTTACATATAATCACCGCAATTTGCTACCTATTTCTGATGGAAAAGCTTCTTAAGCCATCAGAAAAGATTGTCTCTTCAATCAAGTCCTGACAGGCCTTTCCACCTCTTTATCTATATATAAAAAAGTGAAATATCATTCATGCATCATCACAAAATCTCCAGAACTGTAAAGCCCACCTGAAATTTGGCATCTGAATTCTATCTGAAATTTATGTCCCTTTCAGCTTCTAAGTGCTCACTAAGAAAAGATTTTTTGAAATGACCATCAGGGCATTAGTATTTCATTTATTATTATTAACACAGTCTGATGCCAAGGAATTCTACTGCCCCTCCCCACCTGAAAAGAAATCTGTTCCAAATGCAAAACACAAGCAGAGGAGAGAAACTATGTTCAGGTTTACTTACACAGCACCAAGCAGCTTTAGTACAGAACAGTTGAGCTAAGCCACACCCAGGCTTCTTGCTGTCTCCTTCTTGATTACACAGCAAATAATGTTTCAGTTTCTCAACTCTCTCACACACTGACAGGACACTAGCCGGATTAATACTGATGGATGCTGGTAGGCAGAGGCAGAATTTTTCTCCCTTATTTTCCTCTCCAAAAATTAAGCCCAACCACATAGGTTTGTAGCAAAGCAAGTTTAAATATATCTACTGGATGTGCATATGTATTAGATGTTGTGCTGTGTTATAAGCATATAAAATGAAACAACAGGCTTTTGATAATCTGATTTATAGGATGCTTTATTAGCAAAAATACTGCAGTATGGACCCAGGAAAAAAAAAACATTTTCTAAGAGGAAGGAGACACCTTCCATTTAGTGAATACAGCTTATATAAGTTTATCAAATTGCATGGTTACATAATACTTCCTTTTTCCATATATGGACGTTATATAACCTTTCATGGAAAACTTCCAACATTTTCAGATTTCATGTTTTCAAATTCCAGAAAATTATAAGAAAGCATTAAAATTCCTTAATGTGACATTTATAATGTCAGAGCGCCCTAGCACAAATGTCCTCTAATTTATGCCAAATAAATTGTCTCACCAAAACACATTTCATAACTGTTCTGAGCTTTAAAAGGTCAAACTGTGAACACAAAATGGCTTCAGTTTGGTTCTTTATATTCTCAAGTATAATAACCAAATTTCACTCATAAATAATAATAATAATAAATATTATTTATATACCGCTCCTCTCCTGAAGGACTTGGAGCGGTGCACAGCCGTACAATTAAAACAATAAATATGTGAAAAAATAAAACTAAATTAAACTAAGACCCTGGCTGTAAACAATTAAAACCCTTCCCTAAAACCCTAAAATTTAATAAAAAGTAAAACACCCAAAACTAAAATCAGCCCAAGCCGGCATGGTCAAAGAGCCAGGTTTTCAAGGCACGCCTGAAGGTCCCCAGGTCCGTGGCTGTCCATAACTCCGGGGGCAACCCATTCCAGAGGGCAGATGCCCCCACAGAGAAGGCCCTATTCCTTGGGGTCACCAGCCAGCACATAGATGCCGACAGGACCCGCAGGAGACCCTCCCTGTGGGAGTGCACCGGACGGTGAGAGGAAAATGGCAGAATGCAGTCTTGTAAATATCCTGGTCCGATGCCATGGAGCGCTTTAAAAGTTAACACCAAAATTTTAAAGCGCACCCGAGAGGCTACTGGCAACCAATGCAGCTCGCTCAGGAGGGGCGTCACATGCGAGAACCTTGACGCCCCCATAACCACCCATGCAGTCACATTCTGTACCAGTTGAAGCCTCTGGATGCTCCCATTCGGGAACCCCATGTAGAAGGCATTACAGTAGTCCAGTCGGGAGGTGACCAGGGCATGAGTGACTGTGCGTAAGGCATCCCGATCCAGAAAGGGCCACATCTGGTGAATCAGGCAAACCTGATGAAACGCCCCTCTGGAGACGGCCGTAATATGGTCTTCCAAAGACAGCCGTTCATCCAGGAGGACACCCAGATTGCGAGCCCTCTCTGCAGGGGGCAAAATGTCACCCCCAATAGCCAGCGATGGAACTATCTGGCTATATCGGGACACCGGAAACCACAGCCACTCAGTCTTGGAAGGGTTGAGTCAGAGCCTGTTCCTGCCCATCCAGTTCCGCACTGCCTCCAGACAACGGGACATGACCTCCATGGCATCGTTGGGGTGGCTTGGGGTGGAGATGTACAGCTGAGTATCATCAGCGTACAGATGACATCTCACCCCAAAGCCACGGATGATCTCCCCCAGCGGCTTCACATAAATGTTGAACAGGAGAGGAGAGAGGACCGACCCCTGAGGCACCCCACAATCGAGGGGCCTAGAGGTGGATCTCTCCCCCACCACCAACACAAATTGCATAACAGCTGTATATCTCTAATTTTGCAAAAAAGGTGAAAATTGTATGGCACTGCATCTATACTGTATAGATGGAGTGAAACGTATTTATTTTGTATTTAAACATTTCTTTGCAAACTTAGGTTTTAGCAAAATGCATACAAACTTACAGCAATCATATCAGTTCAATACATCTTCTACAATATTAGAAGTTTTCAAGATGTATTTTTCAAGATGTACTTTCATAGTAAAACATTGAGATCCAGCTTCAGATCCCTTGTCATTTGTATGTTACATTGTAGCAAAATTTGTTTGCAGCAAATTGTTATGTTGCAGCAAAAAAAAATTTTTTTTGTGCTTCCAGGCTCTGCTTAATCATTACTCAATCATTTGAGTGTTGCAATGTAGCATATCACCTCTGAGTTGATATTAATATTATATCAATAGTACTGGGACAATTTACCTAGTTTGAATTCCCAAAACTGTAGGTTTTTCAATCCCTTCTTCCCACAAACACATACATGCGCATGCACATGCACCGCATACACACACAAGGTGTGATGAGATTCCATGAATTGATACTTCATTTCTGGGTCATAATGATGGATCCATGTTTTGTTAGCTATCACAAAGCTGTGAAGAAATTCCTCAACTTCCTTACTTACCCTAACCCTAACCCTTAATGTGCTACTACAATAATTGCTGACAAATTTCAACTCTCAAATCTTTCATCTCTGCCATCAGTGTGCAAAAAACCCATCTAGCCATGGTGGTACAGTGGTTTGAATGCAGTATTGCAGGCTAACTCTGCTGACTTCCAACAGTTCAATTGTGTTACCTAGCAAAACTTTATCTTAAGGAACATCAGTCATACATTCCTGTGAAATGCCAAAATTGACAACAATTTCCTTTTGAGTAATCTGCCAAATACCTTTAACCAGTTCTTCAGTCCTTCTGTGAAATTCACCAAATCATGTCATAGCTTTGTTTTTGAGCACAGAAATCAATTGCTCCCAGTTTGCCATTTATACATTTTTTGGTCCAGTCATGCACAGTACTCATGGCTATGCAATCATCATAAGAAATAACCTACATTCAACAGTGAATTGAGGAATTTTTTTGGCAGTCAAAAATTCTATTATGGCACATTTCATAGATAAGTATTCACTTCAGGTTTTCATTTCATAGTTAACAATACAACCTTTGGTTAATGGCAATTTTTAATGGAAGTGAAAGAAAAAGTGCTAAAGAACTTCTCAGATGCTCTGGCACATCCCAGCTGCCATCTATTGGTGATATAACAGACATTACTTTTCATTCAAGCCTCATATTAGAGAATCATTAAATCCAGACAATGGAAACACTCTCCTTTGGGAGGAACAAAAATTTCTTTTCTTCATTGTATTTTGTTCTCTCTAGCTGCTTTCTAACATTTGTAAAACCAATCAATTGATTGAAAGAAATGGATAGATGATCTGTCCTTCAGAGGTACGTTGTCCAAGCTATAGTTGTGTCCTACAGCTAAGCTATAAGATAATTTTGTAGCACATAGTAAGCATCATGTAAGCATCATTATAGAGCTTAGTCTATAGCTAATTGTGATTCTTGTCTACTGAGTCTTTAAGTTATTAAGTTATTTAAGTCTGTAAGTTATTCAAAAGCAAAGTTATTGCTGCACAATAACTGTTATTCAAGTTATTCAAAAGCAAAGTTATTGCTGCACAACACTTGCATTCTATATACCCACACACACCATAAGATCCACAAATCAATAGGTATATGACCTGAGATTAGAAAGGGCCCCAGACTGTGACATTTTTCTTCCTAAATGTTATGATATAACAGCTTCAGTTAAAAACAAAATTTCAGGAACTACTAAGATGATGTTTTATCTTTGGCAGCTTTAGGCATCAGCAAACTTTCCTGAATATAAAATTGTTTGTTTTCATGCTTGATTGATACTGAACTTTTGTTGATTTAAGTCTCTTAACTTTTGAAAATAATTTTAACTTTCTGAATTAGCTTTTGATGATTAAGTTTGTCTATTAAAAAATCATCTCTTAAAAAAAAAAGAACAAAGCTGAAATTTTAAGCACATTCATTTGGGAGTCATGTTCCAGATTCTACCAGGTTATCTTTGCATAAATATTTAGAACTTCTTAATAGGGCCATTTTAGCACATTTCAAGTATATCAACATTTATAGTTCCTGCAAAATCTGAGCTCATTTATTAGAGAATAGTTCAATGTTCATTTGCATTTATAATGTATTTCTGCGATGTATTATAGATGGTGTGTTCATGATCAGGTAAGAAAGAAAAAACATCAAGTTCTGATATTGTTCTGGAAAAGTTTCATCTCTAGTCAGTAATTCTAGCCTGAACCTTACTACTTTTCTTCATCCCTATCTGAGTGCTAATGATAAGTCCTTGGTTATAAATGCTGGTTGAATATATCTTCAGAATTTCATAAACACAATATGGGTAGAGACCTGGATTCACATAAGAAAATATGATTCAAAATGTGAATCACTGTGCATGTAATACTTATCAGAAATACCTTAAAGCAATTGTCTCATTGTTGAGTTCTCATGCCTACTCCCCAAAACTGATGTGTAAACCTGAGGAAAAGCACATTTAATTTAAGGGGAAACATGGATGTCAGTGAATGTTGTGAACTATATTTTGTCCTTTGAATCTAGATTTCTGAATAGTCTTTCAGAGTATCATTGGTACAGTAGTCTGTGTAGAGCCAGGCAGAGAACACCTCCAGAATTTTTCTTTCTACTAGTTCTCTTTTAATAGATTAAATAGTACATACTTTGCTATGGAATAGCAAAGAAATCAATGTGAGTCAACATGTCAGTTGGTCTGTCACTTCCCTGTTTTTTCATACTTTAAGAAGTCATCATGGAGGACATTTCCCAACAGTAATTTTCAGTAGTAATACTACCACCACCACTAAAACAAACCTCTGCTTTTGAAAACATATACAATTTATTCTACTTCTAGACACATCAATACAAAATAAAATAATTTCAAAAATCTAATTATTCCCAAACAAATATTAAGATATGAATATGGAATGTGGAAGCTGCTTACTCTCTTTCTTCATCCTCCTTGTCTTTTAGTTCTCCTCCTCTTCTTCTCCTTCTCTTTCTCCTCCTCCTCCTCCTCCTCTTTCTCGTCCTCCTCTACATTTATATGCCACTTAACTTCCAGCAACTCTGGATTGTTTACTATTTTTTAAAAAAATGTTTTAAACAAATAACAATACAATAACACAAAAAGCACAAGACAAAAGATCAATGGCAAAAATACATTAATAAATAGCCAAGGGAAACGGAAAAAAAGAAAGGACCATCAATTGTGCTCTCCAAAGACCTGGGAAAAGATTCAGGCTTTAAGGGCCTGAAATCAAAATACCAATATGGGGGGAGAGATTCAAATTTGAGGGGGGGGTATATTTCAGAGTGCAGGCAAATCAAACTGGTCAGGCAGATACTATAGGAGATAGGATGTCCCTCAGATAACCAGATTTTATGCCACCTAGGGCTTTGTAGGTAGTGACTCACACCTTGAATCTCCCCCAAAGCAAAATGGTAACCAGTGCAGCTCATGAAGGGGAAATATTACATGGACATACTGAGATTCTAAGGTTGGACTAAAGATGTGGCTTAATTCAGAGATCAGTATTTTCCTACTGAATTATGAAAATAAACTTTAGGAAAATTCATAGCCTGTAGATAAAAAGATCTGTAAATGATGATAATTGTTAACCCATTTCCTGGAAGGGAACTGCTTGAATAACAACTTTGCAAGTTATTAAAGTTTACAGTTTTTTAATACTTGGTAAGCATCCAATGTCTTATTGATTGTGTAATATTTTTCCATTTATTCATAAGTCAATGTAGACCCTTTTCTACATTATGCTATAAGTAAAAATTGAAATTAAAAATATTGAAGAAGTGCATTGTCATTGTTGTATTTATTATGAATGTAATGTATAGACACAGATACGTACATACTATAGTGTCCAGAGAATGAAAAATAGTATGCAGTCTAAGAATGCAACAAACAAACAAATAAATAAATTAGGATAGCTTACATGATTATGTCTCTTAATCCTCTCCATATAAAATTTCAAGCTTCTGCAGCTAAGGTATGCTGGCATCAACTAATAGATATCTTGGACAAAAATATATACATGAAATTTTATAGCTTGATTTCATTTACTTGAATTGATACTGCATATGGTTGCCACTTGCAGCTTTTTCTTGCAAACCAGCATAGAAATGCTGCTCTGCTATACAGCATTCGACATGTGTTGCAATCACTTAATAATTCTCACTTTTATAAGATGTATTGTACTCTACCAGAAGATATTAAGGTTGCGGGAACTGTCTAGCAAGCCCACAACAATTTTCAGATAAAGAGTAGATTGTAAGGCAGGTGAGAACATACATCCAGCAATTAACCCAAGCAAAGTAGTTCTGATATCATTAAAACAAGCTTCGAGGTTTACTTGTTTTTTGAAAAGTAGCAACCGTCAGAGGACAAGGGGAAAGATGTCCTTTTAATGTATCGCTGTAGTAGCCCAATATGAAAATATGAGCAAAGTTTCATTAAATAAATCTTGCTTCCAAATAGGGAAAATGCACAAGTCTTTTTTACATAGTGATTCATATCAGAAAGTTTTGTCATCCAGAATCGTCCGCATAGGATTTTTGATCTTTCAGTAACTATATATTTCATACATGATAATTTAATAGATACTGTATATATCTGCTTACATAACTGTGTTTTCAGTATATAGAAACCTTTGGTTTGTTATTACTTTAATTTTGTTCACATTTTGTAGTCACATGTGCTCACCAATAAAAAAAGACTCAGCCATGTGATTTTGTATATAATTTTGTATTGTTAATACCTCCATTGCAGTTTAGCAGGTTTGAAAATTCTGCAGAGTTATGGGTGTCTAGTGGTTTCAAAAACTGTACCATATATATATATATATACATACATACATACATACATACATACATACATACATACATACATATATATATAATGAATATAAGGGTATTCTAGCAATGCAAAACCCCATTATGAAAATAGTGCATGGGACTTGCACAAACTCATCATTCTTTGTTCAAAGTTTTCATGCAGATCAGCATAGGAGACATATTGTGCATTAGAAGTTTGTAGACTAAATGGCAAATGTTCTAGAATGCTATTTATAAAATGGATACAGGTAGTCCTCAATTTATTGACCCCAACATTTTTGTTGTTAAGTGAGACATCTCTTAAGTGAATTTTGATTTAACAATAAGATCATAACTATGAAGTCACATTTTTCAGTGCCGTTGTAACTTTGATTGGTCACTAAATAACTATACAACACTAATAATGGATAAGATTTATCTCTATAACCTAGGGATATAACTGAATAGGCTTTGATTCTCGAATCATTTTAGGATTTTGGAATTCATTAGAATTGCTTTTTCCTTTTGTGTCCTGTTAATAATGCAGTTGAGAATACACTGAACTTGTTAGTGTCTGCTGTGTAGTTATGTTTTTTATTACAGTGTCTATTCAGTTGTCTCCATGGACACTTCGACTCAGAAGTTAATTTTCAGTCTATGGTGATGAATGTGCTGTATCGTCTGTAAAACTATTTTCGTATTTCTTTATGAAATGTGCTTAGATCTCCTTTTCTTTTTCTTTTTTTTTTTCTTTTTAGTGTACCATACAATACATTTGCTGACATGGAATGTATGCAAAACACTTACACAATATATGTGAAGAACAAATTAAAATACTCATTTCTAATTTTGAATTCTGTATATGAACATGAATTCTATTGTTCACGAGCATAGAGGGACCCAATTAAAAACAAATCTAATGATAGCAGCTTTCAAGTATTTTCTGTAGGGTTGGATAGGGTCACCAAGGTAATTTACAAGTACTAAAATATACATTTAGCTTAAATATTCATAAAGTGGTCTTCAATAAAAGCAATTCACTGCACAGAAAGCTTTGTACATATCAGGAAGGTACAAAGTGTGATGTGCGAGTCATATGTGCCAGCACAGAATAGTCAAGCTTCGCCAAAGACTTTCATAGAGATGGAGAAAAAAATTACATCTTGAGAGAAGGCATGCTGTATATACCATCAACTAGGTAATTACATCTATGAAATATGCCTTTTCTCTCTAATGCCCACTTTAATGAAATATCTTTCTCCTGAAATTAGATTGGCCCATCCCTCTTGATTTGTCATAAGGTTCTCACTTAAACTGTACCATATATATATATATATACATACATACATACATACATACATACATACATACATACATACATACATACATACATACATACATATATATATATATATATATATATATATATATATATATATATGTATATGTCATAAGGTTCTCAAGACATGGTTATGCTATCAGGCTTGGGGCTCCCAGATAATTGAAGTCCTGCCCCGATGGCCTAATTGCTTAAGGGATCATTTTTATCTTAAGATTAGGGTTTTTTATGTTATTACTGTGACTTTTAGATTTTTATTTGCTTTATATTGGCTATTTTTAGGGGATGGTAGGAGCTAGCAGGTCGAAGACAAGAAACTGAAAACACTTCGAGTGTCGACCAGAAACATCAACTCTACCAGAGACATCGACCCCATGGTTGCAACTATGGGAATGTAATATGAATCCTCACTGAGTCTGCCTAGCAGCAGAACTATTACCAAAACTATTTGTTTGAATCCAATTGGACATCAAGGAGATAGTTGGGAGAAGGACTTGGGAAAGGGGAAAGTAAGCAAGCAGTTTTTGCACCCAAACCTCAGATCTGGCTTTTTCTATCTGGTAACCACTTGGCTTTAGTAAAAGTATTCCTTTCACTATGAATACAGTCAAAGGCTATTTCTTTCTAAATGACAAAGTAAAGATAAGTCCAAAATTTACAACATTTTTGGCAGAAATCAGTGTTTATTTAATGTCCACAGAAGATGCTTAACAGCCATTAGCATTCACTTTATGATTGCCATGTTTGATTAATTATCAAAAAAAGTCACAAAATTGGGTCCACTAACATAGTGACCCACTTTATGACTGTCACAACTTATGACCATAATTGTGGGCCTTAATTTTGATAGCAGCTCAAGGACTACCTATACTGTATTAGTCCAAGTTAAATTAGCTTTTTGTGAGATGGCCAGCTATACAACTTTGATTAATATATAAATAATTAATATCAGATATTTTTTTTCCTCTAAGTGGGAGAAAACAAAAGATTGTGTATCCCAACTTCAAAAATATTAAAGTTTAAGATTGCTAAAGTGTTTTGGATTGTTTCGGTGTCAATTTTATTCTTAAAGCATATGGAACATATCATGGAGTTGATTCAGTTTTTCTGCTTCTGAGGCAAGACTATCTCTGCCTTCCATTTTATCAAGCAATGTTTCAGCTTTTATATTGATTTTCTGTCGCCAAAGAACACTTTCTCCTTTTTCACCTATTGTTTTTGGCTCAAACAAAGAAATGCAACTGGGTAAAAGATGAAATATGTTACTGTGTCAAATCAATGGTTCATCTATATCAGTAATGTTTCTCTTACAATTGTTCAACTCCAAAATAGATGAGAATAACACAGGCCAGTTAAAAACAAATCAGATCAAGGTTTTCTTCCATCAGAAAATTGCCAATATTATCATTGGCCATCCTATGAAAGTTGCAATTAGAAAATTGTGGAAATATAGCTTTCTAATTTGGATACAAGCATACATTAGAAGACAGAGTTAACTGGAGCTAATTTGAAATTGGAATTACCATATAAAAACTCCTCATAATGATTCACATTTTTCCTTGATTTTATAGCTGTGATGAGCCTGTAAACTCTAAATCTCAGCTATCTATGAAGGAAGACTGTTAAAGTTGTCACCATTGAAGACTAATGCGGAAAAGTTTCCATAAGTTTTACTTATCAGAAATTGTTCACGCTTTTTTTTCCTGGACTGAATTGTTCTGTTTCCTATACCAAGAAGTACTTTTGGAAATTTTTTTACAGATTTTGTAGAATTGAAAAATCAATGTATATTCCTTTAAATCTTATATAATTCTTTTGCATATCATGCTTTTTCTGTGGGGCAGTATCTACCTCTCCAAAGAATGTTTTCATTTTCATGATAAGAGTATATTAAAAATTTGCTTTCCTTACCCAGTTTAACAGAATAATTCCTGATAGAAGCATTTTTACCTCAGTTTCTATTGCAATTCGTACAATTTTCAGGGCTCAGACAAGAGAATCAGAGAAGGTGGTGACTGTGTTAATCAGTAGAAAGTTCAGCAAATACTGTGCAATTCAGCTGCCTGACAGTTTTTTTATTTTATAAAATTGATAAAATATAGTTTATTTATAGTCCATGCTCTACAGACTTATGAATGATAATTCTTCACAAACTTGTACTGTATACAAAGTTCAGGTTTCTCTTAACATAAGGGTTTGTTTGTTTTTTTAAAATAGACTTTGTCCAGATTAGCTGTAATAGGAATAGAAATTCAATTTCTTATTCTCATATTAGATATGATTATTTAATAATTATTGCTTACTGATTTGATTTTAAAATTTTAAAAATTTTAGAGTGCTAAATCAGTATATAATATATACATAGTGTATTACATAGTTTTAATCTAAAATTACTTTGAAATTTCTTATTTAACTTTTAAGTTTTCCTTCCTCCCTCCCTCCCTCCCACATTGCAGGGTGGATATTTATGAACTGAATTAAATGCTAAGCATGAACAATATGTCAGGTAAAAAGTAAAATAAGTCAGGTGATCTGTCATTATGTCTAAACTTTGAGATTTTGTTGAGCTACCATCAGAGGTGATATTCAGCAGGTTCTGACCAGTTCTGGAGAACCGGGAGTGGAAATTTTGAATTGTTTGGAGAATTGGCAAATACCACCTCTGACTGGAGATTTTATAGTATCCTTCCTCTGCCATGCCCACCAAGCCACGCCCATAGAACCGGTAGTAAAAAAAATATGAATCCCATCACTGGCTACCACCACTGGCTATCACCACTGGCTACCATCCTTATCCAAATACCAAGACTATGATTGACAGCTGAATAAGAAGTTCCACTGCAGTATTATTTGGGAAGTTTGTACTGTGCATGTGAGTTTTTAGTTATACCAAATGACAAATTGTTTAATACTTAAATATACTGAACAGAAAGTCTTCAACCTTTCAAATTGTGATAAAGAATGCAGCCTCGTGCCCCCAGAAACCAATAATCATAAGAGGTTCCGCAGTCTGGTTTGCTGACTTTCAGTGGATTTATGATATGGGAACTTGCATTGGTTTAACAAATGCTTAAAAGAGCCTGGGTGGCACAGTGATTAGAGTGCTGTACTGCAGGTCACTTCTGCTGACTATCAGCTTCCTGCAATTTGGCAGTTCAAATCTCATCAGGTTCAAGGTTGACACAGTCTTCCATCCTTCTGAGGTGGGTAAAATGAGGACCCAGATTTAGGGGCCATTAGGCTGACTCTGTAATCCGCTTAGACAGGGCTGTGAAGCACTATAAAGTGGTATATAAGTCTAAGTGCTATTGCTATTGCTAAAAGAGGAGGGAAGAGAAGAAGAAGGAGGAGAGGGGAAGAGATGTGGTTGGGATTTTTTAAAAAAGAAAATGTCTAACCTTGGTTGAATTCTGGAAGAAATGAAGATGATATCATATTAGAATACAACATAGAGGATAATTTTCATCATAATAGACAACAACATATGAAATTTTTGACACATTAGTTTAAAAGGTAAAGAGAATTTTCTGTCCAGGGCATATTCAACTATCCGCTTCTTATATGCAATGTATGGTGGCAGACAGATTACATTAGGCTGCTGTAAGTAGCTTTACTTATTAATTGACTCTGCCTAACCTTTGTTTCCATAGGCTTTACCTATTTAAATGTGACACTAACCTAATACGTTATAATTAATAATGACATCTTGTACATGGATTAACCAAACTTAAGTAGATGTGATTTTTAACCCGGACCTTAATTTTTAGAATGGAAAGAAATAATAGTGGTCTTCTTTAAACGATCATATGCCCTACCACCATGTAAAGATATAATCATTTAGCATATGATTAGAAGAGTAACTGGGAGTAATTTTAGCTGAAAAAGAATAAAAATGGCCTAGGTCTTGGAGCCAGTGTTAAGAGTTGGACATCCAAACATTAATCCACTTATTAGACTCTCAAGTTAAAATTGCAAAATCTTAAGCAAGATTTGCTGAAGACACTAACAGATCATTTTATAAACTTTCATGAAGTGCAATAGCTGAAGACCAGAAAAAGCCAGTGTGGTGCTGAGTTTCAGTCTTGCCTCACTGAAGCCATTCATTCATTCTTGACATAAGACAAATAACTGAAATGGGGGAGAGGGAGGAGAAAACTCCTCTGTGATCTGTCCATGGTCCTGAAAGGTCTATTTTCTTATTTCTACCTCCTAATTTACTTGAGCTTCTACTTCCATTTGCTGCCTTTTTCTCTGTCACATACAACACAAATAGTATTCTTCCACTTAGATCCCCTTATCACCATCTGCCACAAACTGATTGATAGATTTTATAGCATTTCTTTTCTAGAAGATTTCTGTATGCATCTTAAGTACAATTGATGTAATTTCTTCATAGTGATTAGGAATTGTTTTTCCCCCAAATGTTCTCCCTCCTCTTTCTCTTATTTTTGATAAATCACAAGTCTAACTTTACCAGAAAATTCTCAAAACATGGAAAGATGCAAAACATTATAGCCAGTTAGCCTGCCCATCTTTTTCAAAACCAAATTAAACATTTTTGCAAGACATCCATAGTGAACTCAGTAATAACTCTGGGTAGCTAACATCTTTCTACAAACATTCTCAATCATATCCTCTATATCATAAAAGCTTTACATTTGAAACTAAGTAAACATTTACTGAATGTTATCATTTTTATAAATGATGCAGTTCTTCTTTTAAAAAATGTATCAGTCAGCTAATGAAAGGTTTAAAAGATCATACACGTTTAATTAATCAATCATGAAATGAATAAATACATGTGAATAAGTATGCTGAAGAGTTTGCAAACATCCTGTTAATTGACCTGTGTTTGCATATATTGTTTAACAAACTAATTTGGTAGAATCCAAAACTCAGAGATAAAAATATACAAATTTAATAAAGTTTATTTCTTAACAATATATAGAAATCACCATTAATATTTTAATTTATGTATCCTGATTTATTTGATTATAATTTTGACACATTCAGCAAAGAAACTGTTAATATTCTCTCCATTCAAGTCCATGCTTTTTTAGCCTGACATGACGTATGTATGTATGTATGTATGTATGTATGTATGTATGTATGTATGTATGTATGTGTCCGTCCTTGGTAAGCCAATTTAAAGAGAGGTGTCCCATCCAATTCCCAGGTCACTAAGTCTTTGCAGTTCCTCTCTAGCTTCCTGTTAAATTTATCCTGGAATGATGTTAGATGCATTTTTCATAAATTCAACTCTGAATTTAGTAACAGCAGCAGTTTTTCTACTTAGAGAATTTGTTTTAGTTCAGAAAAGAAGAAAAATCATATTCACAGAAGATCTGCCTATTGCAGAATATACAAATTAAGACGGCTTTGTATGTATGTATGTATGTATGTATGTATGTATGTATGTATGTATGTACAGTATATAGGTATATGTTTGTATATATCTATAAATTTATATAAATATATATCTATATTTATCTTTGCCTGTCTATCTGTCTGTTTGTCTACCTACCTACCTACCTACCTATCTATAAAATCTCCTTGCCAGAAAGGTTAAATCCTAGACTTTTCCTTTTCTTTCCATCATTTTGTATCAGTGACACTTGTTGCATGATAGGATTTAAAAAAAAAAAAAATTGGGAGGAGTTGAGTGGATGCCTAAGATTTGCTGATTACCAACTCACTAGCTTTAACCCTTAAACATCCTGACTCTTTCTTGGAATCAAATAGAAAAATAGAAAATTTACATAGTTATTCCAGAAAATGCTTCAAAAGAGAATAAGTATTTGTGGACAGCCTTGAACTTCTATGAAAACATTTTTACTCTGAAACTATACATAGAAAAAGGGAGGATTTGGGGTTGGGGGAAGAATCTAAGAGTTCTGACTGACTCATACATTTTGTTAAGAACAACAACAACAATAGCAGAACTTCATTTCTGAAGAACAAAAAAAAATAGTATCATTCTATTAAGGGTCCTCTCTCTCTGCATAATATGTGTTGAAATCATTTTACATCCATAAGACCTCCATCTTTTTCAGACTCAATCTAAAATTATGTTTACTTCACTCAGACCATTGCTAACTCTATTCACCAGTCTTGTGTATTTTCTTTTCCATCTTAAAATATATTTCTTTTGTATCTGTCTAGAAATTATGATTTAATGAGGAAACTACCATGACATTTACTAGATATTCATAAGATGGTAACCCTAGAGATGATTTCTTTATCATAAGCATAGTGATTGTCAGATTCTACCTATTTCTGATAGGTATCATTCCATAGCCTTGCTTTAGCCAAATCTATACAGCTGCATTTCATGCCTCCGTTTTTCAATTTAGTAAAAAAAAAAAAAATCAAGAAAATGTCAAAATCCATAAGACTATAGATACCTAATATACTATAGTGATTTAAATGTTGTGTTTCAACTGAAAGATTTCCAGAGTCAAATTTCCACTAAACTATGGAACTCACTTTGGGTTAGCTATTTTCTATCACTACAACCATGTTCAAAGAAATGTCAATATGCAATTTTTACTGAATGCCAATTTAATATACAAATGAAAAATGTATACATTGTGTGTGTGCGTGTGTCTGTCTGTCTATCTGTTTGTCTGTCTGTCTCTGTGTGTGTCTATCTATCTATCTATCTATCTATCTATCTATCTATCTATCTATCTCTACCTACCTACCTACCTACCTACCTACCTATATCTATATCTATATCTATATCTATATCTGTTTGTTTTCTTATTGGGATATGCTTTATATATGTTTTTGTAGATTTTCACAGGTACAGGTATGCAGGTCTTGGCATGTTTGGGTCTTTTCCTGTGTAAGATTGAGAGTATCTTGGTGACATTTCGACAAGGTTCCACTTGCTATCTTCAGGCTGATGCTTTCGGCTTCATGCTTGTGCGAGCAAATCATGATCGGAGCTGCAGTTTCTCTAAATACTGGTGGGGAGGTTGGCTGTGTTGTCATTTCTTGATTGGTTGATGGAGTTGATGTTTGCAGATTGGCTGGCTTTTTCATAAGAACATGTGTGGATGAGGTATTGGCTGTGTGTCTATCAGCCTCCTGTGTTGTAACAACCTGGGTAATGGGCTGTGTGATGACCTTCTGAGTTCTATTGTTGTGACATCCTGGGTTATTGGCTGTGTTGTAACATCCTGAGGTTTTGTGGTATAACCTCCTGAGTTTCGTGATATGATATCCTGAGTGGGTGGCTGTGATGTGACATTCTGGGTTTTGGTTTGGCTCCGAGTTTGAGGCCTGGCTATATATTCATGGTGTGTGTCAGTTTGCTTGGTTTGGGGGTCGGGGTGTGTGGCACTGGTGATGCAACCGTGGTCTGGTTTCTGGATGGTGGTTGCCTTTCGTCTATGGGTTGGGTTGGGTTTGAATCTGGTGAGGGAGATTGGTGGTGGCATCTTGTGTTGTTTTGGGTCCGGTGTTGGTTTTTGTGGCTGGGACTCATTTGTTAATAAGGGCTAGTTTCCAGATGTCTGGTAGGCGGGAGGTATCATACCGTTTATTCATGTTATGGGGGTGTTTCTCTATTTCGATGGCTTTCCTGAATATTCTCTTGTTGAAGTGTTCAGTATTGGAGATTAATTTGGTTCCCTCAAAATTAATTTTATGTCCTGTGGATTAAAGGTGCTGGAAAAGGGAAGAAGAATTTTCTTCTTTTCTGACTGCATTCTTGTGTTCTGCGATGCGTGCATTTATTCTCCTGTTGGTTTGTCCAATGTATATGGCTGGGCAATTGTTGCATGGTATTTCATAAACTCCTTGGTTTTCTAGCTGGATCTTGTCTTTGGGGTTTCTTAAGATGTTGTCTATTTTTTGGTCAGTGCCAAAGGCTGTCCTGATATTGTACCTGTGGAGAATTTTGCTGATTTTATCTATGGTGCCTCTGATGTAGGGAAGGAGGGCGATACTGTTGTCCTGTTCTGTGTCTCAGTTTCTGGGGGGTGTCTCCTTTAGGATTAGGTTGTTAATTGTGTTTCTTTGGGATCTGTTGGAAATTAGGTGTGTAATTCTGTTCTCAGGTGGTCTTTGTCAGCTAAGCATTTGGTTCTGGAGATAAGGGTCTTGGCTATGGAGTTGATCTGTGCAGGGTGGTGATGGGATTGTGCATTTAAGTAGCAGTTGATGTGTATTTTCTTCTGGTGGATGGTATGTCCTAGGGAGCCATTCGGTTTTTTGTAAATTAGGATGTCCAGGAAGGACATCCTTGGTTGGTTGTTGGCTTCTGTTTCCATGGTGAATTGTATTTTGGGGTGTAGGCTGTTGAGGTGTGTGAGGAAGTTGTCCAGTTTTTCTTTCCCATGTGGCCATATTATGAAAGTGTCATCTACATATCTAAGCCAGAGTTTGGGTTTGTATTCGGATTTGTCTAGAGTATTGGTGTCAAAGTGTTCCATCTATAGGTTAGTGATGATGGGAGAGAGAGGTGATCCCATAGGTACTCTTTCTACCTGTTTGTATCTTTGTCCATTGTGGATGAAGTATGTGTTGGTTAGGCAGTGGTTGGTCAGATCTAGGATGTGCTTAGGGGGGTTGTATTTGTTTTGGATGTCTGTCAAGGCTTTTTTAATAGGTACTTAGGTGAAGAGGGATATGACATTCGATATATCATATATACACATACATAAACACAGTATATTTATACAGTGTATGTGTGTGTACAGAAAGTGAAAGAAAGAGAGAGAGAATATATGTGTATGTATGTATATTGTGTATATATATATGTGTGTACATACGTGTGTGTATGTGTGCATATACAATACATATAGAATGCACTTTAGCATATGTGTCATGTTGTTTGATGCAAGTAGATAAGTCGAGTCATTAGCACTATGATGTAAATACTCCATCTTATCTCTCCACTCTTTAGAACCCTGTGTCAGGATAGAGACCATTTAACCATTTGTTTATTGTTGTAAGTCTGTGACTTATACAATTGGTATTTTATATAATTTTGTGACCATTGGCTGGACATTTTTTTAAAATGATGTTAGAAAAATGAACATGGAAAAATTCAGCACAGTGAAAGATGAAAAAAAAAAAACAATTCAGTAATGGCATCTTAGGCATCAGTAAATTAAAGTGGACTGGATTTGGACACTTTTAATCAGAAACCATACTGTTTGGACACTTTTAATCAGGAACCATACTGTTTACAACTCAGAACATGAAAAACAAAGAAACAATTATCTTGCTTTCATAGTCAAGAAGAATACAGCAAAGACAGTACTTTGTTACAATGAAGTCAATGAACAAATAATATCAATTAGACTTCATGGACAGCATTTTAATATAATGTTTATCTAAATTATACTCCAATCCTTGGTGGAGAAGAAGAGATAATTAATGACTTTATACTCAAGTTCAAACTGAAGTTAATGGAACATGCAAGCAAGATGGATTCTTGGAGCCTGGAATATGAAAGAATTAGACCATTTAACATAGGATAAATATATCAGTAGACAGTACTCATTGTGGTTCAATATTATCTCAGATGTGCTTTGCCTCTCAATATCAGCTGCAGGATTATATGATTGGAAAACCATATTGTTCTCAAATATTTCACATGAGCTTCTGGCAGGTCCGATTAAAAGCTAGAAACTGAATACTACACTTCAATCTGATTCTGTAGAGTTCATTTTGAAACTCTTAATGAAAGAAGAAAGGGGGAGAAAAAGTAATTCCTATTTTATCCTGACAAACCATGGAATTACATAATATTTAGGACTTAGAACAGAACTTGAAGTGCCAATAAGGATTATTAAGGGAACCACTTGTCACTGCTGCCTTAAAACAAGTAAAGGAAAGAATGTGAAAGAAGGCCATTTGTGTGTGTGAATCCCCCAGATTGGCATAGCAATATAATCAATTTATTACTTCTTTGGGGGAAAAAGGAAATGAATTGCTTCCTTGCCAAAATGGATCATATCAAAGTAAATTTCATAATTTTTTTTTGCTATTTATTTGATAGATTCTACTTAAAATGTGTAGTTATATCTAAATGAAGTGATTGTTCCTACTCCAATTTTATATCCAAATAAATTTTATGACAACGGAGAAAGCAAAGAGACCTATGATTCCTGGATATGAAAGCAGCCTCATGTATATTTCTTAATTAATGTTTCAATAGTTGGCAAAGGATACTTTGCAAAGCTCATCTACTGATACTGACTGTAATTAAGCTTTGAGTAAATGACATGGAGCTTCTTTCTTTTTCCTCATAACATGGCTTCTGTCACTATTAGAAAACAATAGCAACAATGCCGAGCTGTCTTTTCTCTTCCCTCAATTGGCATTCTCTTTAATTAATAGAAGGTTAAAATAACACAGTAATAATCAGCTTATTGGATTTTAAAGCATGTGACACATAGTCTATTTATTATAATGACATTTATGAAAATAGCTTGATGCCTATCGTTATAATTACAGAGATTGAACAGAAGGTATAAAAGCCTCCTGTAAGGAACCCAAGGGATGCTATACAACTGGGAACTGTTAAGATCCAAGGGCAAACTAGCTGACAACAATGAAAAACAACAGAGGCATGAAGGGCACTGATTTAATAGAATGCAGAAGCTCAGTATGGCACAAGACCAATCCTGACACTTTGTTCTATGATGCTAATGCTAACTTCCTCACACATTAATTAGACTTTTTGGACATTCATTCCTGTAATATACTTTTCAACTCTGCTTTTTAGAATAATAAATGACAAGTTTGCTTATTATAAAGATGGTTAGTAAAAATACAGAAATTGTAGTTATACCTGGAAAAGAGATTTTGCCCATGGGATAAATAAGAGTCCTATTTTATCAGGTAAAATTGGTTTCTGTAAATCCAAATAAAATGGAGCAGTCAATTCTGTTATTTTTTGTGTAATGTTATCAGGCTCTGTCAAATAAATAAAAGTATGGAATGTAGACCAAAATAGTTCAACTTTATTACTGAATATTCATTATTATTTGTCCAAAAACTAAATAAACATATAATGGCCAGTTTTGTTGCCCATGTCTCAAAATTAAATGACTTTCTTAATAAATTAATGATTCTCTTAAAATGTCTACATCTATTGACCTGTCTTATCCTGTACTATGAATTAGGCTTATTTACAGTTCAATAGGAATATTTAAAATAATCATATTAAAATAAATGGTAATTTAATAATTACTAATACTCTTGCTATTTAGGCAATATGAATATATTTATATCTTCTAAGAGCAAACTATTTATATATTTACCAGTTGTGCTATTTGGCTCTATCATCTAGGAAGACCCTTTAAACTAAAAAGCTGGATATTAAACTTTTCACATATGAAGGATTTAAGAAGACAACCAGGACACCAGAGAAAATATTTCCTCTCAGATATACTTCTTTTCCTTTAGGCATTATCTTAAGCTCTAAGTGTTTTAATAAGAAATCCCCAAAGCCTCAGCCAATAGATCCAATGTTTAAGAATAATGGGAATTTCTTTTCAAAACACCTTGAAGTACTAAAGGAATGAAACCCATTATGGAAAGGCTTGGTTGTCTTTCTCAGTGCTGGAAAAGAATGTTTGCTCAGCTGGGACTGTTGTATCAGCCTCCCTGTTTCGTAGCAAGCTTCCTGTCTGAACTTTTTGACTCTGTGGCCAGATTGGCAGTAACATTTCCTAGGCTTATGGTCCTTCAACTTGCCTTCTCTGGTGATGTGGTCTAAGGTACTCAAGAGATTATGGCCACCAGGAAGCCAAAAACCTGTCCCAAATCATTCAGTGTCCTCTGGTGCATAATAATATATCTAACCTATTGTTGTTTTTTTCCTGTCTGAGCAATGGCAGTGTTTTCTGGATTTGGGGGAGATATTGACTTCTCTCCTGTCATGGTCAGATCATTCATTGGTTTGGGGAATTCAGATGAGAGACTGGTCTATTACTGAAGAACTTTATTGGATTTTGGAGGGTTCTTAGGGTTTCTATGGCTTTGGACTATATCACAAGAGAACAGCTTCTCCATGCCATTGTTTCCAGAACTCTCAGGCTTATGGTGAAGTTAAGGGAGATGAAAAGGATGAACAGATGCTTAGATCATTACTAGTTAATGACAAAAAGTGAAGATAATAGAACTAGGCTTGAGCTGTCATTAGAGCTTACCTCATGAAATAAGGGTGGTGAAATATCTCCTTCCTTATTGCATCCACAAATAGCTGTTCAGCAGCCCATTGGAAAGTATTGAGCCCTAAGAAATGATTGTAAGAAGGTACATGATAGAAAGTAAACTAAATGCTTGTGTTTGGCTTCAAAAAGTGAGAATTTACCAGAGTTTCCCTTGTTCAAAGGTATAGCAAGCTTCATGCACTGTTTAACAGTCCAGCCAGGTAAAACAGATTATAACCAGAAAGTTCTCAGAGCTCCAAATCATGGATTTAGATTTTTTTTACTTGTAAAAATATCTTATTTTCTACCTTAAGGATGACAATTTTTATTACATCAGGTCATGTAACAGACTTTAAAGTGCTGATCTTCACTATACTTCAATGGGAGGGGCTGTCCACCTGCATTGGCAGAGAGGATGCTGCAGAACCTGTCAATCAAAGAATTTCAGCTGGAAAGTTCCAAGAGAAGATTCCTGTCAAAATTCCTGTCTTTTGGAGCATCTTGCTTCCCAGTGTGAGCTCTGCAACTATCCCCCTGACATTCCTTAAGGGCCTAAAGACCTAACTCTGCCAGTTAGCTTGGGTCCTAGAGGGAAAATATCATACTGGAGATGGCTGATGGACCAATAGAAGATCCCACCTTGCCCCTGCATATCCTGTTTCCTCCCTTCCCATATTTTTACCATAATTTTAATTATAGTCCATATTTTTATTACACAGAGAGAGTGAGACAAATACACAGAGAACGTGCAAAGAGACATACACAAAGAGACTCAGGCATACAGAGAGATACAGAGAAACATAGAGAGACCCACAAACACAGACACAAAAATCCCAAGTAGACATCTTAAGTCATCAAAATTCTCTTCCCACAACCTATGACTTCCCACAACTTATGAGTACTCCAATGCAGTACAAGATAATTGATGCAAAGGCAAATGCTGATTTGTTCTACTATATTCTTCCTGGCCAGTTCTCATTTGTAATATTGTAATACTATAATGTAAATGACACATTGAGAACCTGGAATAAGTTCAAAGGAGGGCTCAGGGACTAGAAAGCAAGTCCTATTAAAGAAACATGTAAGTTTAGGCTGCATAAAAGAAGACAGCAGGATTCAGATATCTATTGAACTGTCCCATAGAAGAGGGAGCGGACTAATTCTCTGTAGCTGTGGAGACCAAGAAGAATCAATACCCTAAAATCACAGGGAAGTAAATTCAGAAGAGATATAAGGAAGAACTTTCTTACAGTAAGAGTTGTCAAGTTGTCAATGTAGTGAATGACTGATAAAACAGCTTGTGCTGGTTCTGTCCAAAATTTTATTTATTTATTTATTTATTTATTTATTTATTTATTTAATATACCGCCCCCTCTCCCGACGGGACTCAGGGCAGTGTATAGCCAAATAAATAAGCACAGTTATAAATACAATTTTAAAAATAGAATTTAAAAAGATTAAATTAATGGCTGAATAAAGATAAAAACTAATCAGGAAAATTTAAAAAGCTAAAACCATTAAAATCAATTAAAAGCCCTACAAGTAACTCTAGGCCTGACCGGCTTGATGGAAAAAGTGGGTCTTCAGTGCGTGCCGGAAGGTTTGTAGGTCAGGGATAGTCCTCATCTCCGGGGGTAGTTCATTCCAGAGGGAGGGTGCTCCCACAGAGAAGGCCCGCGCCCTCGGGGCTGCCGGCCGGCATCACCCAGCCGACGGCACCCCAAGGAGGCCCGCCCTGTGGGAGCGCACTGGCCGACGGGAGGCTGATGGTGGCAGTAGGCGGTCCCATAAATACCCATGTCCCAAGCCATGGAGTGCTTTAAAGATGACCACTAACACCTTGAATTGCACCCGGAAGGCCACCAGAAGCCAATGCAGCTCACTCAAGAGCAGTGTAACATGGAAGCTCCGAGAAGCCCCCAAAACTACCCGCGTGGCTGCATTCTGCACCAGCCTCTGGATGCTCTTCAAGGGGAGCCCCAAGTAGAGAGCATTGCAATAGTCTAGGCGGGAGATGACGAGGGTAGATGTGACTGTGTGAAGTGCATCCCGATCCAGATAGGGCCGCAACTGGTAGATCCTATGGACTTGACAAAAAGCCCCCTGGCGACGGCCACTATACGATATTCTAACGACAACCATACGTCCAGGAGGACACCCAGATTGCGCGCCCTCTACGTGGGGGTAAGAATATCTCCCCCCATGGCCAGTGATGGAGTTAGCTGGCTGTATCTGGGTGCAGGAAAAAACAGCTACTCAGTTTTGGCCCGGTTGAGTCGAAGACTGTTTCGCTCCATCCAGCCCCGCACAGCTTCCAGGCACCGGGTCATTACTTCAACGGCTTCGTCGGGGTGGCCTGGGGTAGAAATGTACAACTGAGTGTCATCAGCGTACTGGTGGAACTCTACCCCAAAGCCACAGATGATCTCACCCAGCGGCTTCACATAAATGTTGAACAGCAGGGGCGAGAGCACAGACCCTTGAGGAACCCCGCAAGTCAGGGCCTCGGGGTCTGCTCCCCTGCCAACACAAATTGTGAATGGTCGGAGAGGAAGGAGAACCACCGCCTCCCATTCCCAACCCTCCCAGCCATCGCAATAAGATACTGTGGTCGACAGTATCAAAAGCCGCCGAGAGATCTAACAGGACCAGGACAGAGGAACAACCCCTGTCACGGGCCCTCCAGAGATCATCCACCAATGCGACCAACGCCATCTTCGTGCTGTGCCCGGGCCTGTAACCCGACAGCTTCATCCAGGTGCTGAGGGAGCTGTCGTGCCACCACACTCTCAACAGCCTTCGCCACAAAGAGAAGGTTGGAGATCAGGTGATAGTTAGATAATAATGTTGGGTCCAGGGATGGTTTCTTGTGGAGGGGCCTCACCACCACCTCTTTCAAGGTGGCAGGCAAAAGCCCCTCACTCAAGGAAGTGTTAATGATACCCTGGAACAAATTTCGTGTCACCTCCCGAGTGGCCAAAACCAGCCACGAGGGACATGGATCCAGTAAACATTGGTGGCATTAAGCCCACCAGCATCCTGTCCATGTCAAGGGTCACAGGATCAAACTCCCCCAAATGACCTCCCCGAACTCTGCCCCCACCCCACTGTCCAGAGTTGTCCAGTCAGAGTCCAACCATCCCGAATCTGAGCAATTTTATCCTGCAGAAAATTCAAAAAATCCTTTGCCCATCCTTATAAAGGATCCTCCCACACTCCCACATCTAAAAGGGAGCGGGTCACCCTGAAAAGGGCGGCCGGGTGATTTTCTGCAGATGCAATAAGGATGGAAAAGTAAGAACGCTTTGCCGCCCTTATCGACACTAAATAGGTCCTAATATGGGACCGCAATAGTGTTCGGTCAGATCCGGAGTGGCTGGCCCTCCAACCACTCTCTAGGCGTCTTTTCCAGTGCTTTATCTCCCTCAGCTCCTCCGAAAACCAAGGAGCCAATTGCGATCGGCACTGGGTCAGAGGCTGCAAGGGCACGACCCGGTCAAGGGCCTCAGCCGCCACCCTATCCCAGGTGGCCACTAAGTCCCCAACAGAGTCGTGTGTATGAGCATCGGGAAATGGTCCAAGCTCCATCAGGAACCGATCTGGGTCCATCAGGTGCCTGGGGCGGAACCATTTTATCGGCCCCGCCTCCCTGTGATGAGGGGGTGTGGCATGGAAGTCCAGCCTAAGGAGCGAATGATTAGACCATGACAGGGGCTCTACAACAACATTCCCTATACCTAGATCATCCTGCCACTGTCCAGAGACAAAAACCAGATCCAAGATGTGACCCCCAACATGAGTGGAGTCCCTAATTAGTTGGGTCAGGCCCAAGGCTGTCATGGAAGCCATGAACTCCTGAGCAATCCCCGAGGTCCCACCAGCCAAGGGTAGGTTGAAATCCCCCATGACCATAAGCCTGGGGGTCACAACTGCCAAGCCGGCTATGACCTCTAGGAGCTCAGGCAGAGCCGATGTCACATAGCAGGGAGCCAGGTATGTGATCAATAGGCCCATCTGAACCCTGGAACCACACTTAACGAAGAGGGATTCACATCCAGTCATCTGAGGAACAGTGGATTCCCTAGGACACAGATCTTCCCTAATAACCATTGCCCTCCCCTGGGCCCTTGGCTGATGAAAAACCCGAAACCCGGTTGGGCACATCTCCACCAAGGGAACACCCCCCTCCTGGCCCAACCAGGTTTCAGTAACACCTGTCAGGTCCACTCCCCTCTCCAAAATCAGATCACGAATGAGGGGGACGATTTTAACTATGGACCTGGCGTTACATAACATCAGCCGAAGGCCTGGGGCCCGATAATTTGGACAACCTGGGGAACGGGAAATAACTTGGGAGTCGGAGCGCACCACCGCACACAAACAGAGGGGGCGGGCTCCCGAAACATGGTATGGCCCCCTGTCATCGCCATATCTGCCTCTCTCATTGACTATGTCAATAGCCATCCTCTCTCCCTCCCAGAAACAACCCCCCATCCTCAATCCAATCTCCCCTGATCCTGAAACCTCCCGGTCATACTTGACCCTCCAGTCTGGCCCCCATCTCAGGTGGGTTGTCCCCCAAACCCAACCTGGTCACCCTCCCTAACCCGAATAAAAATTTAAAAATAAACAGAAACAATTGGGTACTACCCTTACAACGCCTCCCCTGGCTGTACCACACCTCTCAGGATCCCAGGATCCATCGTCAAGGTAGGCCATTGAAAGTCTGGGGGGCCACCTCAAGGAAAGGGGGACATTTCCTAGGACCCACAAGTCCGCCGACGAATATGTTCATGGCATCCAGCCGGTCATGCCTCCAATGTCCGGGGTCAGGGGTAGAAGGACCTGGCCAATTGGGTCCAATCCACCCGGGCACTGCAGTCCATTGGCTGCAATCTGTGCCCTCATCACTGCCATCGCTGCCATTGACGAGGTCAAGATCGAGATCGAGATCAAAATAGACCAGTCACTAGGGCTGGGACCACGGCCGCTGAGGCTGCCATCATCACCAGCCCAGATGGAATCCTCAAACCAGGGTGCAGGCATCATCGCCAACATCGCCATCGAGGCCATTGCGCTATCATTGTCATCACTATCACTGGAACCACTGAAACTGAGGCCCTTCGGCATCAAGGTCACCACCACCACCGAGCCAGGCGCCCTCACCAATGCACCAGGCAGCGCCCGGCCAGGCTGCCCTCACTGATGCCGTCATTGTTGTTGCCTCGGCGAGGCCTCCAGGCCACCGTCACCTCCATGAACACCGGCGGGCCACCAAGGTCGAGGCCATTGCTGCCACCACCATCGGAGACCCTATTGATGGAGCCGCTGTCACTGCCAGGCCAGGTCCTCACCCATGCCGATGTTATAGCAGAACTTGTCCTGGTCAAAGAGTTGGGCAAGGTGATCTCTGAGATTTCTTCCATAATTTTATGATCTTTTGGCAACATTCTGAAGAAATAAATCAAAACTAAGAAGCGGTTGAGAACTAGAGTTACCAAATAAAACCCATAATGTTTGCTTTGGTAAAATGAAAGTTCAGTCCTAATCATCCTTTGAAATTATTTAAATACAGTATATTTATATTGACTTCCAAGTCAATATAAATATACTGTAGCACAGAACAATTTGCACTGATAAAACCAAGTTTTTGTACCATGGACTCTGCACTCCAAAGATCTCTACCAAATTCTACATCTTCTGGTTGCTGGGAGAGCCTTGTGAAATTGTGCTATTAAATGGGGGACCATTTAAGACTGAAACAAGTGTAAACATTCACATGTAAATTTCATTATTTACCAACTTTTGAAAATTAATTACCATTAATCATTCAATCTTTATAAAGCAGAGATTGAATCCATGTTCTCATTGGCATGCATGTTAACTTTTCATTTATATCTAAATGCATTAGAAATAGGGCTTTATTTTATAATATTTACAGCCCATTTGGCAATTAATTACAAGTCTCTATCTGTTTATGCATGTGTATATTTGCTTGCTATCCTCTGAATCAATATGCAATTCAGCCTAGACTAAATCCTTTCCACTCTTATTTTTCTATAAATTTATTGCTCCTCACACAGTGCTCTGAAGTATAATTAAGTCCGGGACTGCATCTTGATTACTCTAATTATTCCACATTATGATAGTGATGTGTTCACGCCAGTACAGCTAAGTATTCATTAAATTTATATTTTAAATCCTCTCCCGGAAGGGATTTATGGATATCATCCCACATTATTTCATCAGAATATTTTGCCAGCTTAGACTCAACTCACTCAGGGACCCACTGATTCTGTCCTCATCTTCATATTATCTCTTGGCCAGAAGGGATGACTAATCTATATGGTATGTGGGATATTCAAAAGGACCACTTCCACGACTTGATGCCAAATTTAGAATGATTTTTTCTTTTCTTTACAAAGTTTAGAAAGAGTTTAAAGGGCAGTATATTTGGAATTTAACTCCTTCATGTAACATTATAAAGCATTTATATAATCTATCATCACCACATACTCTTAGACATGGCTTTTCCTTTCAGCAAGAGTTTCGCACACAAAATGCTTAATGTACAAAATTTACTCTTTGGAAGAAACTACCTAATATTGAAGTTTCTGGTTTCTCAAAGTGTATCAATGTGTCAAGCTTTTAATATTCTTTCTGGATACATAGTTTGTGTTTGTCTCATCTCCTGATTGCAGGTGGATATGAGAAAATTTCTCATTTAAGATGGTGTGCTAAGACTGAAGAATAATTCAAGAAAAGCTAGGGTGAATTACAGATAGTCTTTATGATTATAGGACATCTTTTTGCACTGAATCCCTGGAGAATTCTAACAAGAGGATGTAATATCACTACATCTATAATATACTGGACAGTTAGAATAAGCATGGTGTTAGTCTATTCTCTATATACTTTTGCATACTGTGAAAACCCATGTGGATTCCGTAATTTACCACAGAGTCTGGAAATAAAAGAAACCAAATATATTTTTTATTCCATTTTTCTCCACTTTCTTGATCATCAGCATCAAGAGGTTCCACTTTTAATTTCACATCCAGCTTATGCCCACTTCACACAGAGGACCTATGTTGAAGCAGGAACAGAGCTCCTGGTTATATCTTAAACATTTTTTAATATTTATAATATTTATATTTTTAATATTTATAAAGAAGCATATCATGCAGGGTTGTCAAATACAGATACCATGCAATTATTATCCCTCACTAGAAGGCTATCTCAATGATGGGGAGTCATTATATAAAAGCAGAATCATGCCAGCCATCACTCCAAGGAAACCGCTGCGGTTCAGGAACATTCTAGAGAAAGCTCAGTATAGGAGTTTCAAAAGATATGTGTTGTAATCTTACAGGACTGTCTCTCCCAAATTGCTTCTATACATCCTAGCTGAACTGGGACTTAAGCCTCCAGGTACTATGGGTTAGGAAGTATCAGGTACTATGGGTTAGGGAATGTCAGCTAGCACGATCAAGAAGGAGAGCCCCCCCGCCTTTGCATATCATTCCTCCTGATTGTCCATGTCCCTATTGGACCTTTGTAAGGCCTTGAAAATATGAATTTTTGTATGGATGATTAGTTAAATTATGCTATGGGTTTCTATTTGTTTATTATATTCTGCATTTAATGTATTTTATTTTTTATTATTATTATAAAGTGTCTAAAGTCAACATAAAAGTGAAATGGGCAGTTACAGTATACATCCAATACATAATTAACTATCAGGAGTGCCCAGACTAACACAGATGCTAGGTAACAGTGGTGCTGAAGTATAGTAGCACCATACACTAAATAGATCCAAGTCTAGCCATTGCTTCTTTGGTATCTATATTAATGAAAAAGAAGAAAAAAACCTAACACAAATGAAGGGAAAGTGTTGAACAAATGAAGCTGTGAGTGCATGTAGTCCTTCAGGAATGAATTTAGAAATTCTCATGATAAATTATAAAAAAGATAGAGCATAACCGGAAGCTAATTGAACAAGAAAAGATATAGGAAAAACTGTTTTCTTATGACCAGCTGCAGCCAGAGAAATAAGGTCTTCAGACAAAGATGCTATAATGGATCCTAAACTGAGGAAGGATTGACTAGAGTTTTCTAAGGTAGCACCCCAAATTCGGAATCTATGTTTCAATACCCCGTTAGAATATTTATCTACTATTTGCCTTCTGGATACACAATCATACCACTGTAATATGACATCGCATTCTGTCATGGTGTCATTATGTGGTCCAATGTACTTTGTTGATCTAGCTATCATAGACATTATTCAATCCAAAAAAGTTTCAAATGAGTGTCTGGACTAACTGCAGTTCACAAGTCATTTGCAATGATAAATAGTAGAAAACAAATGTCCATTTGTTGTCACCTGAGACAACAAGGATCACATTTGATAGCAATAGCACTTATATACCACTCTATAGTGCCTTACAGCACTCTCTGAGCAGTTTAGAAATATCAGCATATTGTTCCCAATGATTTGGGTCCTTGTCAGGATCTAAATCCTGGCTGTGGGCGGAGTTAACCTGCAATACTGCATTCTTACCACTGCATCACCACAGCTCCTTGATACTATGACTTCTGAGCATCAGATGACAAATGAGCTATAGGACTTTATTTTCTGTCAGCTAGATGACAAGGCATCTTGGCCATCCTATGTTTGATGCAGTGGTTAAACTGTTGGCCTGGAAACCAGGAGACCATGAGTTCTAGTTATGGCTTAGGCATGAATTCAGGCTTGGTGACTTTGGGTCAGATTTTGTTCATTACCTTGAGTTACTTATAAAGTAATAAAAGTGGGGTTTTAAAAAAGGCATAGAATTCAAAGTGACTAGAAGACAAACAAAAATGAAAATCCAGGTCTACTGCTGAAAATAGTATAATTATTTAATGCTAGCTTGAATCCAGTACCTCATACTGAGAATTTTAAAAATAGAAGTATCAGATTTGGAAAGAAAATAAAAGATACAATCATTACTGAACAAAGGTTTATGGACCAATATTCATAATGTCCTGTTTTCATTCTAAAACACTAATTCTTTACAGAAGCTTAATTAGAAGCACTGGAATGTGAATTGAATGAGCAATTGGAAAAAAATCTGCACAGCTGGAAATGCATGACAGAAGCCTTTTCAAACTGTCAGTGGAAATAGAAAAGAGTCAAGATTTGCGAGAAAATTATCTTCTTAGCAAGAAAGTGCAGCAATTTATGGAGATAAACAACCAGGCAAACTGAAAGTAAAAAAGAATTGACTGAAAAGTCATTAAAAAGTGAATAGAATTGATAGGAAGAATGAAGCTACATGCCTTAAAGCAAACAGACAGGAAAGTCTCATCAACAATTCTTCAGGACGGGGTCGCCAACCTTTTGGATCTCAGGGACCACCAAACTCATAATTTTAGATCCCAGGGACCACTAACCGGTTCTATGGGCATGGCCTAATTTGTGGGTGTGGCTTGGTGGTCATGTGACTGGCTGGGCATGGCTTGTATGTACATATTATAAATATTTATATAAATATTGAATTTTTTTATAAAAAAAGAGCAACTTTTACCCAAAATCAGGCAAAGCAGGCAGATTGAGTTGCTCACAGAATCATTCAGTGATCTATCTATCTGCTATTGGCTAGCTCAGTCTCTCAAATTTGCTTGCCATGAGTCTGCACTGAATTTGCTTGCAAGCAAACCTTCAGTCCTAAGGGAGGTTTGGCTGTGCTGATCTAAAGACTAGCTAGAAAGCAAGAAATCCAACCATTTCCTGCTTCCTAGTTAATCTCAATCTCCCAGCAGAGCAGAACAGATGATGGTTGGAAAAAGGAAAAATAGCAATTTGGCAGGCAAGTTTACCAGGTAAGAAGTGAGTGGGCGGGGAGGGTTCCCATGGTCCATGTGGGTGGCGCAGCCTTGTGTTTCTGCACAGCCTGGATTAATTGCTTTGTGGGGGTACTCTGGGAGTGAGATTTCTCTGAGGCCCCGTAAAATTTTCTCACAGCCCACCAGTTGGTGACCGCTGGTTTAGAACACATCAGATTTGGCACACTCTCATAGAACAGGTAGTAAAAAATTTTGAATCCCGCTACTGATTAATACACAACTTGCAAAAATAAGAAATAATCCAAGTGATGTCCCAGTGCACTTTGTCAGAAAAAAAGATTAGAAATCAAGTTCTGCAACATCATTTTAATAGTAGATTCATATTTGATAATATAGATGCAATTGCACTTAAGGAAATTCAAATTAAGGTAATGCACAAGATTTTTTTTTTCTGAGAAAATCAAACAGAAAATGATTACATGTAGATGGGATAAGTTGGAAGAGATGGATCAATGGGAAGTATGTTCTGAAAAGATTTGAAATGTACATTATGTTATGATAATAAACAATGCTTATAAAATTATACATCCTTGGCACATAACACCATTGAAATTATTTAGAATATATAAAGGCATCCCCTATGTATGACTGAAATCTGATCAACAAAATCTGAGATATTCTGTCTTGCTTGGTGGATATAGGAGAATAAAAACTACAAAATTTGGATTCAAATGCACATATAGATATCGAAGATTTTAAAAATTAATATTCATTTGAAGCCAGAACCTTTCATTTTAGGGTTGATGGATACATAATTAAAAAAGAACCATGAAAGATTATTTCAACATATGATTACTGTGGTGAAATTATTATATGTTCCAAGATGGGAAAATTCAGCACTACCCAAAATGGATGATTTATTTGATGAATAAAATGTCATGGATTTTTTTGCATAAAAATAATTTTATGATTTCTGATTTCTGATTTTGATGATTAGAAAAAATACTTTATTGAAAGAAGGGAATTGCAATGTAATCTTAAAAATAGAGCTTGATTAGAATTTTGTTTAACTGCTGAGAGGAAAATCAGAATATATTTTTTTACATTTCGTTTCATGTTCTCTGTTCTTTTATTTTCTTTGCTCTATCTCTTTTCTTTATCTTTTTCCTTTCTTTTTTTCCTCTTTTACATTTGCTATATGTTTTCTTTGAATGTACTTATTATATATGTAAAATATTTTAATTACACACACACATACACACACACACACATCAGATCAAATTGTCAACCATAAAACACCTGGATGAAAAAGAATCATACAGACTTAATACCATTCCCCACCCCCCACAAACCATGATCAGAAATAGAAAATGTTAGCCTGGCATTATGCAAAAAGTATTAATTAGTAACCAATAAGAAGCATGAAGTTACAAATAACATCATTGAAAATGGCACCAAAAATGGGATTCTAAAATTCAGACTCAGACTTATATACTGCCCCATAATGCTTTACAGCAGTCTCTGGGTCAGAGGTGGTATTCAGCAGGTTTTGATGAGTTTTGGAGAACTGGTAGCGGAAATTTTGAGTAGTTCAGAGAACCGGCAAATACTGGAGATTTTACAGTATCTTTCCCTTGCCATGCCCACCAAGCCATGCCCACAGAACCTGTAGTAAAAAAATTTGAATCCCACCACTGAACACAATACATTAAACACTACTGTCATTAAAAGAAATTTAATTGTCCAGGATTAGAAACATATTAACCTCCCCATTCTCAGTTAATGGTATTTTGTTTCTAGTTTCCTCCTTCTGTGATAGATGTTATACAAATGATCCATTTCCTGAACAGATTTGAAGTCATTGCTGGTAATTCCCTAGATCAGCCTAACATCCAAGAAGTATAAAATACAGGCACATGATGAACTGATGAAGTTACAACATACCTCTAGAAACAAAAAAAGTAAGTGAGATAGTATGCCTCAGGCTATGATCCATAAACTTGTTACCTTTCTTTGCAGTGATTTTTGGACAGTTCACATTTTTCTCAGAAAACTGCATTTTTTATTCCTCTATCATTGGCTAGAAATAAACTTGTTTAACTGGTTTATGGGTGGAATTGCTTTAATGATTTTCAGGTTCTAAAGAAAGATGTCATTCTAGAAGCTGCTGTTACCAGATTTATTATTTATAGCTTCAAAAAAAAATGACTCTTTTCCTTCTTTTTTAAGTATATTGTCATTTTGGGGGGGAAATTGCAGACTGCTTCTATCAAATAACTATACTGGATCTTGAAAGTAAACAGCAGCAACAAAAGTAAAATATATCTCTCTACAGAGCTAAAATATACTCACTTCAAAACAATGACTTAAATAATGCCTAAAATAGGCAGAAAATGCACATCTGCTAACTTAGAAGAATATTTAAATATTCCAATGAAATTTATTTAAATCAATTTTCAGGGACTCCATAATTAATTTTGTTAATCCACACAAGTAAGGTTATTAGTGAGGTAGCAACATCTAATGAAGCTTGGTGGACCTCAAAACAAAACAAAACAATGTAACAGGGTCAGTATACATTAGTACATGAGTGGGAGACCACTTGAAAATCCACAGCATTAAAAAAAGAGTAGATTAAAAAATTGGAAAGAAAATCAGACAAGGCAGTATACCAAATGCTGCCATGTTATTGTCAGAAAAGTGATAGACATTTTTATGAAGCCATAAGGAGTCAATCTCAAAGGAAACTTCACTGTTTTCCTTCTAGCATTAAACCTTCATCAGGAATATGGGACATATAAGAAATTGCATTCCTTCCTCATGTTTTTACCTCCCTTACAGCATATGGTATCTATTGAACATGGATGATTATATGTCCTTTTAGGTTCCTCAGCAGACTTATTTTAGTTGCATTCCTATTGGAAAGCATAACTGCTGGTACAAAGTGTAGTACCGAAATGCCAGGTTGATGTTATCTTTGGGTTATGGGAACCTTTCATTTAGTGGAAGAGCGTTAACCTCTATGGTATTCTTGATCTTGTAGACTGGGGATTCGGCTGCCTGAAATGATAATGGTAATGACCTAAAATGATGAAACTAATCAAACAGAATTGAAGAAGTGCAGAATGATGGATCATTTATGAAGAACATAAAAGAAATGCATTAATAGATCAGTTCAAAGGCTGTATTACTGCTCTCCAACTAGTGCTCTCCAAGTCTATTGAGCTCAACTGCCAAATTATTGCTGTGCTAACTGAAATGTTAAAATTCAACACATTTGCAGAAGGAATGATCTGTTGAAGTTACTCATCCAACCTGAGTGAAGGGAAATTGGGTAGAAAAATTCTGAATATTTCTTCAGGGGAAGAAAACATTCTCCAACTATTTCTCAAGACTGAACACACCCTTAGAGGTGCTTATAAAACTTTTGCTGCAGAAAAACAGTCTAATGTGGATGAAGTTCCCTCATTTCACACCTTGAAGTTTAAGTGAAGCCTGGGAAGTCAAGGACGATCAATCAAATTATTTCTACAGTGGAAAACAGGATATCTTCATATGCTCATTGGTTACCTTGCACAAGTAAACAAATACCATATTTCAACCTCTTGATATTTTTTTCTCTTTTGGTAGAATTTGTAATGCAAATTATATTTCATCAAATTGAATGAGGATTGCTATGCAGCAGGATTTTTTTCCCTCACTGGTATTCGGCCCAAATTCTTTTGAGAGTGGAGCCTGTGCCTTGGATTCTAAATAATAGTCTAGATATTCCATTCAGAATATCTCCCCAATGATAGAAGAAAGGGGAAGAAATTATTTGCTAGTTGCTCCATTCCTTCGCAATCTCTTGTAATTCTCGCCAAATCCTATTGTGCATGAAGAAGATAGAAGTATGACTTTGTCTCTCCTTTTTATTTCAAAGTCTTCATTGGGTCAGGCTCCTTTATGTGGGTGCTTTCACACATCCCATTTTCATTCCCTAATCTCTACAAAGCAGTTTGAAACTGGTCTGCAACTGTCTTCACTGATATGGCTTTGAAAGACAGAAAACATGCCACAATAACCATTGAGCAAATAAATGCTTATTCTGGTTATCTAATAGCAGTGTGTCTTGACCCTCTCTCCATTTTCCACATTTTTGGAGAAATAGAAAACTCTCCTCCTCCACATCAAGCATAAACTCCTCTATTCACCATTTTATTTGTGATGTGATGGATGAGGGAGAGAGGAAGAGAGGGAGGGAAGGAAGGAAGGAAGGAAGGAAGGAAGGAAGGAAGGAAGGAAGGAAGGAAGGAAGGAAGGAAGGAAGGAAGGAAGGAAGGAAGGAAGGAAGGAAGGGACAGTTTAACTTTTGAAATAAAAAAAATCATCTGAACAAATGGGACCAGGTCCAGTTAAACAGAAAAAGTTCTGGTCATAGAAGTGAAGTTAGGATCAATCCACAGAAACTTCAGCTTCTACCTTTATCCTTCTCTAGAAGAAAACAGAAACCTCCAAAGACCAACCCCCATCTGACACAAAAGCTAAGATTGCTTCTAACATTCAGCTTAGTTCCACATTGCTCCTGTTCCTGTCTCTACAGCTATGTAGCTCCAGGGGATAAGAGACAAGTGGTGCTGGCCTGAGGCTTAAGCACTTGTGAATCATCTTACGTCCAAACACAATTTGGTTTTTTAAAATTATTTTTTAAAATACCTTGGATTTCTGTGAACTGAATACCGTATTGTGGCCAGTCATGTGCTTAACAAATGTTTAGTATTTTGTATTTTCCCAAAGAAATTACAAAAACAGGAAGATTTCCCTGAAATCCCACCTGCCCATTTCTATATTGGGCTGCATTTAGTTCAATTTCCTATATATAGACACGGTTGCCAAACACAAAATAAACCATACAATATTCAACACAGGAGCAAACCATTTAAGCATTGTTGACATGTTTTGGGATATTTATAAACAACATAGCATAGCAGTTGCAGCGTAGTGTAGCACAGCACAGCACAGCATTAGCACAGCGTAGCACAGCGTAGCACAGCGTAGCACAGCGTAGCACCGCGTAGCACAGTACAGCACAGCACAGCACAGCACAGCACAGCACAGCACAGCATAGCATAGCATAGCATAGCATAGCAAGACCCCTATCTAGAGTGCATCATTGAATGGCCCAACCAAGTAGCTAGCATTGTGTACAGGAACAGCTAAATAGTGTATGAGTTGAACTCTCCCAAGTCCATATGGGAGATCCCACAGAAGGTTGTGGAGAATGGCAAGGCTAAAATCTCATGGGGCCTTTGGATCTAGACAGACAGGCAGGAACTAGCCAATCAATCTGACATTGCGGTAATAGACAAAGACTGAAAGATTGGTGGGGTAATATATAGATATAGCAGTGCCAAGTAATAGCAACATCAAGAAAAAAAGGAGCTAGAAGCTAGAGTAGTACCAGGATCCAAAGGAGGAATTAGAAAGGATGCAAAAAGTAAAGGAAAATGTGGTCCCATTTGTGGTAGGAGCACTCGGGGCTGTGAATCTAAGCTGGAAGGGTGGCTGTAATAAATCCAAAGGAACATCAGAGTTGCTAGAGTGCAGTAGGGATAGCTAAGATACTGCACAAAACCCTCAAACTCCCTAGCCTCTGATAGAGGACCAGAGATCTGAGAAAGACACAGCCCATCCATAGGAATGAGAGGGGCGTGTCTGTCAATGTATGAGAGAGCGGGGAAGGGAAGGAGGGAAAGAGAGATAGAAAGAGAGATAGTCCTTATCTAGAGAGTGCTTTCTAGTTACACTAGAAAGGACTTTTGAGATCAAATGTGGTTAGCAAAAAGTTAAGGTCATCTACTGTACACTGGGACATGTCACATTAAGTCACTTTTTATTCAATTTTTTTTATTATGATGTTTTTGTGTTTGTTTTAACTTGGGGTAAGAATTCAACTTCTTTTTTGTGATTTTTTTCCACCTTTGTGAACAAAATTATGTATTTTATTTCTTATAGAAACTTAATAAAGTTGATTTATAAAAAAAGAAATGGCCAGTTTAAACTATTTTAAATAAAAGTGTGCCAAAGATTAATACTTATTTTTATAGCATTCTTAAAGAAGCAGAAATTTGTTAGGAGAAAAAAAGTGCTTTCACATGAAGAGTGGATATTTTTTTCTTCTTTTTCATATTCAAAGTGGTAACAGTAGTTGATACAGTATAATTATTACTTTTGAGAAAGATGAGTATATGTAGGACATTGTGTGGAACTCTGATCCATTCTGGAAAAAGTAAAAATAACAAAAATCATGCCAAAGTCTAATGACACTTTCCTCTTTTTCAGTAGTCTGAAAAATACAATTAGCTCTGATATAGGTCATGTCTCCAGACAAATACATATAATTCAATTAGTGATTCTTTACAACATTTTTTGCCAGAGATGGAGCCTAGAGCATGTATATAATTCTAGCTAGTTCCACTGTTATTTATTAATGATGATAATATACGGTTTTGTCTCCTCTTTTGTTTTCCTTTTCTTTTATAGCAAAATATAAGAAAAATATAGGAATAATATCAGTGTAAGTGAAAACACTGAAATAAGAGCCTGGAGGCAGTGGGGAGGTAATAGCTGTTTTTGGCTGGAGAGGAAGGAAATGGAAAATGAAGGCATATTTGGGGAGAGGAAGGAGAAGGCAGACATGAAAGAGATGGTGTTGTTGAGAGAGCTTGAATTGCAATAGTTAGTTAATTTCTTCACTGTTGAGTAGAAACCTGCTGAATATCTTTTTACAAGACCCACCCAGCTAACAGAGTGAAATCAGTAAAATAAAATAGAATGACATAAGGTGAGAAAAAGAACAGTAACAAAGATGAAGTAAGATAAGGCAAGATTCCTACTCTAAGCTTCTTCAAAATATTCTGTTCAAGATGCGTGTGTTCATCCAGATTTGTCCTTGGCAACTGCCTGGACAAGTCCCTACAATTTTCTTAGCAAGATTGCAGAAGTGGCTTTCCTGTTTTCTAGGGCTGAGAGAGAGAGATTGGCCCAAAGTCACCTAACTGGTTCTTTTTGTTTAACATGGTATTGCCTCCAAAAATTCAAATTTAATTTGCTGTTAGAAAAACTCAACAGCAGATTATAAATGCAAACAGGTAACCATTTATGTTTGTGTTATCTTAGGGGTTTTGTTTGCCAGAAAGAAATTTATATAACATTCATCTGATATCTGCATAATTACTTAATCAGGGGTGTTAAGAGCTCAATAGGCATATGAGGCCATGGTTTAATGTTCCCAGACCGACAGGACATGTCTGGTCTTTTCCCAGAACTTATAACACATAAGATGTGAGATAATAATTCAATGTTCCCATATGACAGGACAAGGTTTTTTTAAAAAAAACTTTCTCTGATACAGCAGGCCACAGGTTGTCAAAGCACAGCAAAGATTCTACAGAATATAAGGTAGTTAAGATACAAAGCCAGTTTACAGAAAGATTTATTTTGTCCCAGTTTTATTCCAAATATTCCTTTGCAATTCTACATCCAGGATGCTTGTTTAAGAATAGGTACATCCATTTTTGTTCCAGTGTCAACAGTGCCTTTGGTGCAAATTCTAATTGCTGATCTATAATTTGCCCTGGATGAAATCTGACTAGCAAGATAGATAGATAGATAGATAGATAGATAGATAGATAGATAGATAGATAGATAGATAGGTAGGTAGGTAGGTAGGTAGGTAGGTAGGTAGGTAGGTAGGTAGGGAGAGAGAGAGAGAGAGAGAGAGAGAGAGAGAGAGAATTTATTTGCTGCCCATCTTGTATCCAATGAGAGATGTCAAAACTTGGAGAAGTAGATTAATCTTTAGCTAACTTTAAATTAATCTAAATTAATGGGACACTCACTTCTCAATCTTCAGCAGCTTTTCCCCAGTCATAAGACTATATTAGGGACATGTCTTACTGTCTGGAACAGCTTTCATAAGAAATGATTTGTGTTCTTCCATTTGTGTTCTTCTGCTCAGATTATATAGATTAATACAGGAGAGACTATGCATGGAAAGTCAACACAGAATTAAAAATGGACCAAATTCACTCACTAATCTTCATCTATTCACATCCTTTCTCCACACAGTATTCTTGGGCATCACTCATACTAGCAAATGATAATTACTTTCATTTATTCAACAATTGCTCAATAACAGGTTACACATATAATGAAAAATGATTTATAATCTGCCAAATTGTTTCTACTAAAAATGATTAAATTAATAAACTCTACAAAGTGATTTACCATTCTTTTCTCGTGGTGCAGATCTAAGAAGAGGGGCTGGCCAGATATATTTTCTACCTGTCAAAATGAACACCAATAGGGATATACTGGGTACTAGGGTATGTCACTGGAAAGAGAATTAAATAAAGAACTCAATTAATTAGTCCCATTTTCTCTCTCTCTCTTTCTCTCTCTTTTTTACAGGACTCAACAGAAAAATGGGATGGGCTTTTACTAGCAATTTACAATTGATTGAAACCTGGGCTTTATTACAATTTTATTCCTTATTCAGAAGGGAGCTGTTGAACATCTGGTTTTAGGAATACAAGCTCCAGAGATTGGTATTCCATAATATCTTCATCTCAGTATAGATAGCTAGGCTACTAATTGTCATCTCATTTCTCTATGGCTTTTCAGCAATTCTGTGCCGATCTTTAACACTAGTGGTATAGAATGGAACAATTCCTCTTCTACTGTCATTCGTTTTATCATTGGTCCTGGGTTAAGGTTACAGTTAGGGTCATCCATTGGCTTTTTATAACCACTAAGATGCCATTATTTAATTTTTGAATGATCTTTCCTTAGGATAGGGAGAAATTGTGATCCTTTGAATCTGTTTTAGGGCAGAATGTAGAACATTTTAGATGATACACTCTGACAAAAAATGAAATCTGACCTTCATGGCTGACATGAATGAAACATATTCTCATACTTATTAAAAAAAATGAATATTTTAGAATTTTAAAAGGGAAAAATATCACCTAAAACTTATAATATAACTGCTGGTCATAATGGAAAACTTCATACTCTCTGGAGCAGGGGTATCAAACTTGCATCATCATGGCATTGTCACATTATATATTGTGACTTTTTTCTCTTTGCTAAACTGGGTATGGGTGTGGCCAGCACATGATGCATCCAGCCTGCGAGCCATGAGTTTGGAGCTGTGGAGCAATCAAGACAAAGTAAGGTTCTGACTTGCATGCATAAGGGTGTCTTCTCTATATGCTAAAATGCTAATGAAAAATTGTCCATAATTTTCTATTTGCCTAAGGAGACAAATTGTAACTGACAACAGCCAATACACTCCTGGAATATATAGAAGTGTTTTTCTTTAATATTGTAGTTAATTCTATCCCTCATTCCTCTACATCTTGACCCTGTTCTTTAGATGTCCTTGTTTTTAACACATCTATATTCAAAGACTCATTTGAGTAAAGCGTTGTGTAACCCTTAAAGATGTAACACATGCCTTTAAAAAAAAAGGAAAGCACTACAATAGTTTCTTAAAAGAGCTTCCCCTAAACACATTTAAAAAATGTAAGCAGAAAAACAGCTTGCCTGTAAGTCCCAGTCCAACATTCTTCTCATATTGGCTACATTTTCAAAATCTTTAGATAAATAATATTATGATAAATCTCTCCTCCATTTTTCTTCTTTTTTTATTAACATAATACTGGATTTCAAGATGTATTTTTAAAAGACATTATGATAGTGCTTCACCACTTTTCATTAACAAAAAACAGTCTCCTGCCTCATGGTGCTTATATTATAATGTGCTGAAGAACAGTTTAATTAACTTAAATTTACTTATAAAGCAATAAGTCCAATGCTGCTAAGAAATAAAGTTAAACTGCAGATAAAATCTGTGAGGAAATCTCTATCCAGTTTCTTGAAAGCGTCCTTCCCATGCAAAAGACACTTTTGTTTCTCCTGCCTCAATTTTAGGTTTTTTCTAAATTTCTTTTTAGCTATGTTTAGTAATGTTTTTGTGCTTGTTTTATTATTACAAAACTACTGATCACTGCTCTCTTTCTCTGTTTTCTTATATGTGTGAGTATTACATTCCACAACTTTGTAGTCTCTTTAGCTGCCCTATTACCTAATCTGAAAAAAGTCTCACAAGAAGAATGGACTCATGATGCCTTTCCTGGGGATTTAACTGAAGAAATGAGAAAGCAAAGATTATACAGTGAAAAATGAGACATTAACATGCATTTATCTTCCTCCTTGTATGTAAGGTAAGTGAGCAAAGCTCATTACATCCCAAAGAATTCCAACAAAATGGAAAAATAAAAACATGAAAAGAGTCACTTTGTATTGTGAGATAAGCAGCATATAAATTTAATGAACAATTAAGTCAAAAACAAAATCTGGAAAAGAATAGTTATTAGGATTGAAGGAAAGGATCTTCAAGGGAATTCTTTTCATAAAGAGTTGGAAAATAATGTAAAAATAGGAATCCATTTGCACAGTGCTTCTAAATTTCTTCAACTAAACATTTAAATAATCTTTTTGCAGACTTCTGACATCACTGTGTAGATTAGATATGGAACTGGGAAGGACTGGATAATTGGAGATATGACATGTGACCTATTTGTATATATAGATGAAAATGCACAAAAAGGGTTAATGAATATAAATATTGTAACAGCCCTTTCTTCGAAGTCTTCTTTATAATATGAACAAAAACGAGATCATAAAATCCTGCAATCATTAGAGAAGAAGAAAGGAATAATAGCAGCATCTTTGCTAATACACAAGATGTGAATTTGGGGTTTGCTCAGGATCACTTGTTTCTGTTTTCAGATAATTTGAACTGTCATCTCCAATCAACCATTGAATTTGTCTTTATTAACTAGCCTTTTGCAATGGCTGCATTATAATTGTGAGTGATTAAAAGACATGCATTAACGAAGAGCACTGTGTAAACTTGCAGACCCACAACTATTATATAGTACAATTAGGCTCCAGTTTCTCTTGATCCTGCAGACCTAGCATTTTTTAAATTTAATTGGCATGAAAGGCAGAATAAACTATGCACAACAAATTAAGTGTGAAACAGTGTTAATTTAGATAATGTCTGCTCTGTGAAACCACTTCCTCAGCAATATTTGAAGACACACAATGGGAAGATCTTTTAGTTCCATCTACTATTAAAGCACCAGCTGTGGTCTGTGGACCCTGAATTTTCATGCAAGATTTGGTTAACATTCAGCACTTTAACATCAATCTTGTTTGCTTTTTTTATGATCCCAGTGAAAAATGTAACTTCATGCTATCTGTATAGAATTATAGGCAAAAACAAAATCATACATATTTTGAATTGCTGTACCCAGGCTTGCAAAATGACCCTCTTGACCTCACTGGACTTCATTAAATTACTATTATTCTTAAATGTACATTGAAAAAATATATATCTCAGCAAATGATTTATATAGAAATAACTCAGAAAACTTATTTTTTTGCTAATTTATTATTTATTATTTTCAGCCGCAAAATTTCAGAGATTATCAACAAGAGTGAAATAAAAAATGTCAAACAACCTTGAGGTCAAACTCTATAATGTTTTGTATATTTATTGAAATGTATGGGAATTAATGGAATTTTATTATTTTTATCTAACTAAAACAGACAACTCATCTCTGCAGGGACAGGCTGAGGATTTTTCAAAGTTCCTGGTGGATAAAATCACTCAGATCCGGGATGGCTTGGACTCCGAATGGGCAGCTCTGGGCGGGGAATCGGGGGCAGAATTTGGAACAGTCATTTGGGATGAGTTTGATCCTGTGACCCCCGAAGACGTGGACAAGTTGCTGCGGGGACTGAATGCGACCACATGTTTATTGGACCCGTGTCCCTCCTGGCTGGTGTTGGCCACCCGGGAGGTGACACGAGGTTGGTTCCAGGGTATTATTAACGCTTCCTTGAGTGAGGGATATCTACCCGCCGCCTTGAAAGAGGCGGTGGTGAGATCCCTCCTCAAGAAACCGTCCCTGGACCCAACTTTGTTATCTAATTATCGTCCTGTCTCCAACCTTCATTTTATGGCGAAGGTTGTTGAGAGTATGGTGGCACAACAGTTTCCCCAGCACCTGGATGAAGCTGTCTATTTGGATCCACGCCAATCGGGCTTCAGGCCTGGGCACAGCACAGAGACGGCATTGGTCGCATTGGTGGATGATCTCTGGAGGGCCCGTGACAGGGGTTATTCCTCTGTCCTGGTCCTCTTAGATCTTTCAGCGGCTTTTGATACTGTCGACCACAGTATCCTATTGCAGCGGCTGGGGGGGGGGTTGGGGGTGGGAGGCACCATTATGCGGTGGTTCTCCTCCTTCCTCTCTGACCGCTCGCAATTTGTGTTGGCAGGGAGGCAGAGGTCGGCCCCGAGGCCCCTGGTTTGCTGGGTGCCTCAGGGGTCGGTGCTCTCGCCCCTTCTGTTCAACATATATATGAAGCCGCTAGGTGAGATCATCCGTGGCTTTGGGGTGGAGTTCCATCAGTACGCTGATGACACCCAGCTGTACATCTCTACCCCGGGCCACCCCGATGAAGCCGTCGAAGTGATGACCTGGTGCCTGGAGGCCGTGCGGTGTTGGATGGGGCGGAACAGGCTTCAGCTCAACCCATCTAAGACTGAGTGGCTGTGCTTCCCAGCACCCCGATACAGCCGGCTGGTTCCATCGCTGGCTGTGGGGGGGGGAAATTCTTGCCCCCACAGAGAGGGCCCGCAATCTGGGTGTCCTCCTGGATGTACGGCTGTCATTGGAAGATCATGTGGCGGCCGTCGCCAGGGGGGCTTTTGGCCAGGTCCGTAGGATCTACCAGTTGCGGCCCTTTCTGGATCGGGATGCGCTTCGCATGGTCACTTCCGCCCTGGTGACCTCCCGCCTAGACTATGCCAACACTCTCTACATGGGGCTGCCTTTGAAGAGCATCCGGAGGCTCCAGTTGGTGCAGAATGCAGCCGCGAGGGTGGTAATGGGAGCACCTAGGGGCTCCCATGTTATGCCATTTCTGCGCGTGCTGCATTGGCTCCCGGTGGCCCTCCGGGTGCGCTTCAAAGTCTTGGTCACTATCTTTAAAGCGCTCCATGGCTCGTGACTAGGTTACTTGCGAGACCGCCTCCTGCCACCATCGGCTTCCCACCGACCGGTACGCTCCCACAGAGTTGGTCTCCTCGGGGTGCCGCCGGCTGGACGGCTGGCGACCCCGAGGGCGCGGGCCTTCTCATTGGGAGCACCCCCTCTCTGGAATGAATTACCCTCGGAGGTAAGGGCCGCCCCCGATCTCATGGCCTTCCGTCGGTTACTCAAAACACACTTATTTCGGCAGGCCGGACTGGCCTAGGGGTTTTTAAATTTTAACTGGGTTTTAATCTTTTTAATACTTGCTTTACATTTTAATTAGAGCCATATTATATTTCAGTTTTTAAATTTTAATATTATTATGTTGTCTCGTGTATTGTACTTTGTATATGTGTTTTTATTGGCTGTTCACCGCCCCGAGTCCCTTCGGGGAGAGGGGGGTGGTATATAAATCGAATAAATAAATAAATAAATAAAATCTCTGAGTTGTCTCATTCATTGTGTGCATAAATAAATTTTGCACATTCCTCATCTGACTTTTCTGTTTCATGATTATTATGGTGGGGATATTTTTTCCCTCATATGGAATGGAAATACAAGCTTGTATTAAAAACCCTTTACCAATTTGTTAGAAGAACGTGTGCAAAATATTTGGAGAGTGACTCCTAGGAAAACAAAGATTCTTAAAAAACATAAAACTTAACAGTCTATAATTGCAGCTACCTTTTGTTAGCTATCTTGTAAATCAGACATGCTAACCTGAGGGCTTTGTTTCAGTCACATCATGCACTATAATTCCTTCCTTGGTGGATAGGTTCCTGAATACCAATTAATCCACATCTATAACTTAAATAAGAGGGCAACAAACTATCATTTATTCTAAAATGACATATTTCAAAGACATTTCCTTAAATTATCAATATTTTCTTAGGAATTTTAGTTATAGACTAATTTTATTAGGAAGAAAATTCCAGTCATCAAGGTTGTTGAGTAAAGCAAGAGGCAATAGTGAGATAGTAATTAAAACGTTGACATAAGACTGGAGAATCTCCTGCCAGTCATGGGATCTGTTTGTATATCAGTTGCTCTTTTTCAATCCAACCTAACTGAATTGAGTGATTCCTTGAGGGATTCAGAAACAGATTATAGAAAAGCATTCAGTCATTCCATTTGTACAGTGCTCTGGTGAAGAGCCAGCCCCAAGGCCACCTGGATCTGAAGGGGAAACTTCAATTCAGAGAACAGAGCTACAGCAGAGAAGACATTTTTCCAGCATTCTAAGAGAAGACATTATTTAATGAGAAGAATCTGCTGAGGCATCCCATCACTACCTGCATTCCTACATTCTGGACCATTTGAAGCTTCACGGTAGTTTTCAAGGTTTATATAGTGAATTACAGCATTCAAGCCTTGAGATGACCAGTTATGTATATTTTATACTAAAACATATTGTTATTACAAACTATATGCTAATTTATTAGGTTCGGAGTAAACCTAAAATATTTCTTGTATGCCCTAACCTTTAAATGTTTTGAAGTTGGAATTTCACATGTATGACTTCTTTTAAATATGTAGATATTTGTAATATGTAGGTAGTTATTGTAAGGAAATTTTCTTCATTTGTGGATGTAATTATTTCTTTTTTGTTTTAAGTTAATATTGATATTAATAGGCTGTGGAGAATGATGAACAATATAACATTTAATGTTACTTTTGATATATTGATTGATATGTTTTCTCAAAAAATAATATTAATATTAATGTTTAAGGTACTTTAACCTATATGTAGTGTCTGAGTATATGAGTACTCAACACTGACTTAAAAGCATAATATATATAAAATGGATACATAAAATTAATAATTTGATTTTGTTCCATCATTGCTTAATTTTCATAAGCTTCTTAATAGGGATATTGACAGCATTAATTATCTAGTACATCAGCCTAATTACCAGCCTCACGATATGGGTTAAGCTGATGAAATAACTGGCCAGCTATCATGATAGACTTGTGTCTTGCTTGAAGGCATTAATTCAATATTGCAACATTTCTTATCCACTATAAGAATGTCCCACGCAAAATGAATCTTGTCTTCTCCAACTAAAATGATCTATCTGATGATAGACTCCATCTGCTGACTAGATTAGAAATCTTCAGTCTGTGCCACGTGATTTATATGTTTAATTTAATGTCAGATGCCCCCAAAATCATACAATAAACACTTCGTTATTCAAACACAGTTGATTGGAGGGCAAACTAATTACTTGGCCTGTAATCCTGCTCCCAATTACATGTGCACAACACCCATTAAAATCAAAGACTCATGCAAGTAGATGCTGTTTAATGAATTCAAATGTGTTTGCTACACAATAGAAAAGGAATATGATTCAGAGAGGTGTTACAATAGAGCAGGCACGATAGGCTGCCTTTTGGAAGACTATGCTTAGCAATTTTTCTTTGGTTTGCTTTTGTTTCCTGAGTAACAAGGTTCAGCAATATGTTGATCCATTATCTATTGTGTGTCAAGATGAAAGTCAGACAGTTGCAAAACAAGAATTCATTTAATTTGTGCTTCACATCTTCAGTTGCCAATGCATTTTTTGATAAAATGCTGGAGCTGAAACTAATGACCAAATAAATAAAAGTTTTGAATTAAAGGACAAAACGGTAGCTTTGAAATAATTTAAACTTGCTTGGATTTCTGAGGTTCAGTTTTCCTGACTGATTTTACCATAAGCATTTTCTGTCACTCACATTGCTTGCTTCTATATATGAGATGATTAAATTATTTTTCAAAGTTGCTGTGATGAGGTATTTCTACATTAAAACAACATATAGAGATAAATCCCTACAGACATTTAACAAGACATTATAGAGTACTCCTTATTTAACTTTTATGTTATCTTATTAGTATTTTTTGTCAGACCTTCTTGGTGATATGTTCTTGCCCTTTGCTGCAATGATATTTTGTTATTGAAGATATTTATTTATGTCTATCAAATGGAAATTTTGTTAAGACTCATGTTCCTTGCCCCACTGAGAGTTTTCTACAAATTAATATATCCATTTACTTTCTCTGAAGTTTCTGTGATTTAATTCCCTCAGTGGCCTTAATTCAATTGGTTGCATGCTTTTTCCTGTTGTGGACCACAACTAGAGTAAATGACCAAGAGCCCTATTCCAATTATAAGTAATCCCACAAAGAAATGAATAAAGACTCAATTATAGAGTGTATAAAGTGCAGTCTGCAGTGTGGTTCTGTTAATACATCAGCCTATACAAGATTGTGCATGGAGAATGATGATTGGATCTCTAATATGCATTAGATTTTCACATTCTCACTTACAAAGCCATCTCCCACTTGCTGCAATAGAGGCAATTATCTGCACTTTAAATCCCCATTTCATTTTTTTTTAAGTACCTAAGTGCCTCAGCCAATTTTTGTATATTATCTTGATAAACTTGAGAGGTCATTTGGGATTGTGACTGACCTTGGTAAAAAAAAAACAGCTTAAAGAAGGAATAAAAGCTTCTGATTTTCATGCTGAAAGTTACTTAATCCTAATTTTGTCCAAACTTTACATTGTAATTGTCTGTAATGGGTATATTAACATGACAATGCATATTTTAATGAATGGCTGCATGATCTATTTGTGCCACTACCTTGGGAAGGTGCCACATGTGATCAAGTATTTGATCTTCAGTTGAACAAAAGGTTAATGTAGAAATTTCATCAAGAAGCCTAGTAGTTTGCTTGTAAAAGCCCTGAGGCATTTGTTTTGTTTTAGTTCCATGGCCTTGCACAACTAATGACCCAACTGGACTAAGCCAAGACTGATCTTTTGATCAATAGCGAAGTTGAATAAACAAGTGTGGATACCTTTATGATAACTCATACAATTGAGATATAGGTTGGGTGGCCATATTAACTGAATGAAGGAATGAATGAAGAAGCAAGATTCTGTCTTAACCCTTATATCTCAAACTATCCAATATTGACCTCACCCCATTCCTAAGAGGTCTGTAAGGGGCATGCATAAGTGCATCATTGTGCCTACTACTCCTGTCCTATTGTCCCCATTTATTCATACCTATTTTCTGTATAAACTCATCTTTATACTTTTACATATTAACTTGTAAGCGATTGACAAATCAAATTAATAAATAAAATAAATAAATAAATATTGGCTTCTGAAGATATCCCAGATATTTTCTTGGGATCACTTGCCATCTGACAATGATGCAACCCAACCAGCTTGGTATGAAACTTCAAAAACCCAGCCTATTTCTCCATTTGTGCCTCTGCATTACACAACACATAAACACACATACATATATAAATCTGTGTATATGTGTGTGTGTGTTCTGAAAGTTTTCCAGAAGGGTGGAGTCTTTGCTTTATAATTAGAAAAGCCAATCAAAATTTCTGCTTCCTGGTTTGACCCTTAACAGGCAGTTGCTGCTTTCTTTAACACGGTTAGTGAGAAAAACACTGGGCTACTGAATTGGGAATTCTATTATCAGGCTGTGGTACTCACTTAGGTGAAAGAATGTGTTGTATTGAAAAACAAAAGACTACTGACCTCAGAGGGACATGACTTGTAATTGAGCTAGCATGCCTTCTTGTGATATGGGAAAAATAAAACACATGGTTACTTTCAAATACATTATATTAGGAATGCAATATATATTTCCTCATTTCTTCCAATTCTTTTTGGGTCATAGAGTACATCCATGGCTTAGGCAAGGGTACTCCTGGAATCAGTTCTATAGTGCAATCCATAGTGCAATGGTAAACCATCTGTTCCCTCTTCCTTAAATACATCAGCCAGATCTTCATATTCAAGTGGATAGGATCGCACTGGTGGTGATTCCTCTTTCAATGCATGTTGAAATGTGCACTGTACTTTATTGCGACTTGATGGATGAGGACCAACTACTAGTTTTATCTTACAATACCCTCCTTCCCATTTTATAATGGGCTCCCATTTATCAATCCAGGCTAAACCCAAAATTACAGCTTCATTCATATGTGGAACTGCAACAAAAGAAATCCACTCCCAGTGTTCACTCATCACTATTTTAACATATTCAGTTCTGTGGGTTGTTAGAACCCCACCTAATATAGAACCATCCACCTGTTCAAATTTGATAGGGACCCCCAGATTGATGACTTTCAAATTTAATTTATCCACTATACCACTATTATCAAACACCTTGTACACCCAGAATCAATAAGTGCCCCCACCTTGATTCCTTGTTCAGTTGTTTTATTCCATAAAGAAATGGGTAAAATAAAAGGATGAATGGATTTACTTACCAGTGGATCATCAGGTGTCTCCCCTTCCAATTCACTGTCACCCAACACTGTGGTTGGCATACTGGAATTTTCCTCCAATGCGACAATATGGCGATTTGCATGTCACACCTCTCACTTTCTCTTGTCCATACCATTCCTTCCCATTCTGGTTTGATTATTCTCAGGGCTAATGCAAGGCATTCTGCCCAATGTCAAAGGAGGTTTTGGACATTCCACAGCCCTATGTCCTGGTCTATCGCATCGGAAACACTTCAGTATGCCCCTGCCACTTGAAATTGGGACCCCTCTGGTTTGGGTTTTGAGAACTGGATCCATAGTCTTCCGTGTCTGGACCCCACTTTCGAGTTTTGGTTTTAAACGCTGAAGTCCATCATTTAGTTCTATGGATACTCGGTACCAATCATGTAGGTTAACAAGCGAACCTCTATAGAGGCAGGCTTAGTGTAATTTAGTGTCCAGATCCTCTTTGAGTAAATGTATTAACAAACTTTCTGGCAACAATGGGAGCTTACTGATCACCCGTCGAAAGTCATTTACGTATTCCCTAGCCGTTCTTCCTTTCTGTTTCACTGCCAGCAGATCTTCTTCTGCTCATTTATCGACAGTTGTTTCTCAAAACAAGTTCTTAAGGCAGCCAAAAACTGTCCTACATCCCCCAATTCCTCTGCCCTATTTTGGAATAAATCAGCTGCCCATTCATAGGCCTCCCCTACCAGTACTCCAGTGACAGCAATAATCATAGACCAATTGGATGGGTAACCTTGGCCATATAGTGGCCAAAATGGTTCAATACTTGACCCCAAAATATAGTCACTTTGTGTGCAGATCCATTAAAAGTAGCTATTAGGGGAGGGAGTCCCCACCTCCCCTATGTTTGTCCTTCCCAACAAGGGCCCATATTCCATGTCTCATCTTCCCATTGTATTAAACCTCATAGAATAATGTTCAGGTCCCACATCTCTATCATCCAATCTCCTAGAGTATAAATCTGAGCGTTCCAGCCTTCTTCCAATGTCAGAGTCTCGAAACCCCAGGGGGCTAGATGTGTTTATAGAACTACTGTTGGGAGCCAATGTTTGTCTATGACCCACAGAGCCACTATCCATCGGGCCCCTCAACTTCATCTCCCCGAATTGACAGCATAAAAGTTCCATTGTATCACTTCGTGGAACTACTCACCGGTCCTCATCAGCTCCAGGCCATCTTTTCACTTTGAGGTGTTGGACCAGGGAAGAGGTCGGTTCTTCTTTTTTGATTGAGTTCTTGTGTTCTTCAATGCGTGCACTTATCCTTCTGTTAGTTTGTCCAATGTATGTGGTGGGGCAGGAGGTGCATGGGATTTCATATATTCCTTGGTTTTCTAACTCAATTTTTCTAACTCAAGACAAAATTGAGTTAGAAAACCAAGGAGTATACGAAATCCCGTGCACCTCCTGCCCCACCACATACATTGGACAAACTAACAGGCAGACGCTCCCAGCTTTTTACCCTGGAGCAGGATGGAGGTGTATCGTATACATTTTCTCTATTACTGCTTGAATATAAAAAGCATGGCAGGGAAGGGATTCATAGTCTGGGAACTAAGAAACAAAACTAAAGGATTTTTTACCACTATACAGAACAGAAGCTTTAAAATACTACTTTTAATATTGATATAACTGATAACTTTAAGTTGTTTCACTCAGTGGCTGGGGATGAGTTGAACGCAATGTTATAATGTTGTCAGAACATTTTTCTGCTCTGGTTAGGTGCATGTGGGGAAAGGCACAAAGAGGGAAGCGCTCTGAAGACATCTGACATAAGATGGCAATGCTTTCGGTTATTTGCCTCTCTCTTTCAGAGTACTTTAAAAAGAATGTCTTTGGAATGAAGTTTTTGGAAGTATTTATTTTTGCGAATGGGTAGTCTCCTTTCTAAATCTTTCTTATCACCCTGCAGTCTTCATGGCTGAGCCTGTCCTGATTTATAAAATCCCCATGGGAGGCGTTTCCTCACAATGCCTTTCCCTTGGTATTTAAATGAATCTGAGCAGTGAAAAAGAATGCAGATTGCTGGAGAAATGATTATACAATGAAAAAAAGAACACTCACATGCTTGGTTAGGCTATTTTATAAGGTGAGCTAAAAAAAAAAAACCTCCACAGCTTTCCATTGTGTAGTTTTAAAATGTTGATTCACTCAATAATAATTCACACCTTTGGGGGAATCTATGTATCTTGTTAATTAGAAAATTAATGTATGTGGTTCATTAATGTACTGTAGATTCATAGCTCAAAATGGAACATTGTTTCACATACTGTGCTTGTATGCTATTGTGGTTTCCTTTGGATAGCAGTTATTTATTATGTAAATGTTGCTGTGAGACTTACCTGTTTTTTTGAATTATAGATATATATATATACAGTATAGATTCAGTTTACACTTTGTAGTATGAAAGGTTGAGTAACTAACTGGAAAGCAATCGAAATTGAGCTTGCAGGTGTTGACAAACAATTTATCTGCTACAAAAAGAAACAAAGGTAATTTTGTATGTTTCCCCCCCCTCCAAAAAGTCTACTAAAAATAGAATAACATTTGTACTAAGCAAAAACTATGCAAGCAATTTTTTAAGCATCCCTCTCAGCGTGATTCACAATAATAAATACTATTTCATATATGAAATGTACAAAGGTAATCTCACCTTATGACCACAATTGGAACCACAAGATGCTGATGTGACTGCTTAGATTCAATGCCCACAATTGTATGCTTGAATAGAATGCTTTAATTGAGTCATTATGACTTAGAAATTTAATCTTTCATTGCTTTTGTGAGGTTATTTTACTTTATTTCATGCCATAAAAATCTGGGTGTTGGTGCTGTCATGGAGCTTCAAATAGTATTAGACTTATATATTGCTTTATTCTGTAGCCCTCTTTAAGCCGTTTTATAGAGTCAGCATATTGCCCCCAACAAGGTGGGTCCTCATTTTACCGACCTTGGAAGGATGGAAGGCTGAGTCAACCCGGAACCAGTGAGGATCGAACTCCTGGCAGTGAGCTGAATTAGCCTGAAATACTGCATTCTAATCACTGCACCATCATGGCTCAAAACATTTCTGACAAAAAAAAATGTTGCTTGCATTAGTAGAAATTATAAGCATATTACTAATTTCTCCTTGCCTCATATTTATGAGGAGGTTGCCTGAAGTGATAGTTTACAGGATCTTAGGTTACAGAAAGCGCAGCCACAGTTTAATCAAATGTTAGAACTAATTTCATGTTGCCAATGCAGCTAACAGAGCAAAAAAGTGCAACTAACAATCTGCAGCATGTATGCAAATCTTCACTCCTATGGTCACAAAGGATAAACTGAAATCTAAAGTGAATTGTGTAATGGGGACTTTTCACTTGAAAAAGGAACATAAGGGATCAAGGAGATAAACAGGATTATCCCCTTTCTAGACCACTTTGGTGTGGCTAATTGTAATGTTTAACACAGATGCTTAAATGCTAACTAGAAAAAAAAACATCAGTTACAGGTTTAAATAATCTTTGTTAAAGTGTATAATTATTTGTCTGTCTGTCTGTCTGTCTCTCTCTCTCTCTCACACACACACACACACACAAACATATATATATACACATGCACATCAGAGGTGTTATTCAGCAGGTCCTGTACCAGTTCTGGAGAACTGGTAGCGGAAATTTTGAATAATTAAGATCATTTTTTCTAGTAGTTGAACAAAATTCTAATAGCCATGACCTTGATAGTCTTTTGTAAGACATTGATGACTGTCTATTCCCCCAGGTGTTTGGGACAGATACAGTACTTAAGTGAGCTCTGCAGGTGAATATTGTTCTTTAATTAATAATAATAATAATAATAATAATAAGAAGAAGAAGAAGAAGAAGAAGAAGAAGAAGAAGAAGAAGAAGAAGAAGAAGAAGAAGAAGAAGAAGAAGAAGAAGAAGAAGAAGAAGAAGAAGAAGAAGAAGAAGAAGAAGAAGAAGAAGAAGAAGAAGAAGTTGGGTTGTGGTCTCAAATGTAATGATTTTTGTGAAATAGTTGTTTCGTGTTTCACTCTTGTACCCAGACAGAGATACTTTGTGAAATAGATGGACATATATATTGTGTAAATACATAAATAAGCTTTTTTAATCAGCTCAGCTCTTAACAGTAAGAAGAAAACAAAATTCCATACCAAGATCACACCAGCCAGATGCTTTCACAAAATGAGGAGAGCTTTACTTTATATATCCAAAGGCAAGTTGTAATATTCATTTCTTTTTATATCAATTTGCCAGATTTTTTTTCCACTAATGTGCATGAATTTTCAAAGATGAAAAATGAAATTTTTCAAAAAAAATGTGATTTCCAAATGTGATGTCCACATTCTATATTAATAAATTATATTCTGCACTTTCAGCAGTTCAGAGAAAAAGATCCCAGCATCTTACAAATAAAATCCTAGCCTCAGCACTTTTCCTCATGAACTAGATTTGTGGTAGGGTAGATTTGCTATGAATTATACTTCAAACTTCTCTGAAGGCCACAGTTCTTTACTTCTGCTTTATCCAATGTTCCATCCATGTGATTTTTGGTTCTATAATATAGTTCCTACAGCCTTTCATTTTGACTTTATCCCTCTCTAACTCTTTGAGTTGGGATGTTTGCTTGCAACTGGAAACATCCATGTAAGTGTGTAGGGTTTGCTGTCTGCTTATATACATATTATCTTGACCTGCAAGTTTTTCAAGGAAGAAACACACATCCACCAAAAATGTTATTTTAATCATGCTATAAGAAATTCCAGGGTAATGTAGAGCAAAATCATCATCATCATCACGTCATCATCATAATGAAAGAAACTGAAGGCTTTATTTAGGATGCCCAAGAACAAGCCTTGCAGACCAATTCCATGAAAGCAAAAATTTCAACATACCAGCAACAGGAGCAAATGTTGCTTATGCAACGAGAAAGATGAAACAGTGGATTGCCTTATCAGGGGCTACAGCAAAATCTCACAAACTGATTATCTACAATGTCATGATCAAGTGGCCAAAATCATATATTGGAAGCTTTGCCCAAAGTTTGGGTTCAAATATAGCAAAAATTACTGGGAACACCAAATTGACAAAATTCAATGAAAATGAGCAAGTCAAGATCTGGTGGGACTTTCAGATCCAAATAGATAGACAACTGTCCCACAACATGCCTGATATCACTATTGTAAAAAAGGAAAAAGTCTGGTTCATTGATATTGCAATACCAGGTGATGCATGAATTGAAGAGAAACAGCTAGAAGAAAAATAACAAAATATCATGATTTGTAAATTGAAGTTGAGCAACTATGGAGGAAGAAATCAATGGTTGTACCAATAGTAATAGGAGCCCTTGGAGCAATACTCAAAGAGCTGCCTTGATACATGGAAATGTTAACGTTATTAGACTTGAATATCCTGACTTTGCAACAAAAACAACAAAAATCCATATACTCAGATGCTTAACAATTCTTAGGTTCTTGGTTAGGATTTGAACTGTTAAGTTTTTACCTATCCCATACTTTGAATCAAATTGAACTTTGACACAAACAACAACAGGAAAAAATGGGAGAACATGCTTGATTTTGATTTCTAATTTTTAGTATGTAATGCCAGTTTGTATCTACCTTGACATTTTCTTATCAATTGAATTCTTTTGTTTGTCCTTTAAGGACAGGTTTTCTTTTTATTGTAGATAAAATTCTCCCATCAGAAGAGGCATGCACAGTAAGGGAAAGGGAAGGTTGAAATGGCATTATATTTCTAAGCTTTTGAGATTAACTTCTTAGCTTTTGTAAAACACAATGCTTGGCACTAAATAGCCACAGCAATGACTATCTTCCTCCTTTTTATTCCATGCAAATTTATTTTCAGATGTACTGGGAATGTAGAGAATATTGAAAAGTACATAAAACAATCAAGTAGTACATATCTACTATCACCTCCTCAGGCGTGCTTTTCAGGTTTTGCTTCTTTTGTTTATCAATGAGGTAGCCACATCATCTATCATGAGACGCAAAATAATTTTGATAAGAAATATTCCCTAAGGTATTGGGGGTTTATAAAAAAAGAAAAGGAAAGGGAAAAAAAGGCATTTTTAATGGGTTTCTCTCACAAGGAATCCCACAGAGTTGAGTTTACCACTAGATAGCTTAGGAGATGAAAGATGTAGCACTTCAATTGATGTAGGTTACATTAGGTAGATGCATTTGAATGCTTAATGAAAGCTCTTAATATGACACTATGTGAGTGTTCATAACAGTCAGGAAATATGGAGAGGAAAACAATCCAGTGAAATTTGCCAAAGAAAATAGCTGATGGCACTTTAATGCTGAAGGAGATATTAGAGTGTGATTTGATTTTGTTTCCTTCATAACTCTGAAAAGGCATACATTCTGCAAAAGAACTTTAGGAATAATCATCTGGAACATACTGCTTTATAAAAGAGGAAATATATTTTGTAAAAAAAGATTCACACAAGTATATAGCATTAGATGTGTTTGTGGTACGTGTTTGTGGTGTGTGTGTGTGTGTGTGTGTGTGTGTGTGTGTGTGTGTGTATGCGTGAGAAATAGAGACAGACAGAGACAGAAACAGAAACAGAATAAATGTACAGGTTTTTTTAATTGGGGAATTACATTCTCTGAACATTTAGCCCCACTGAAAATTTGCTAGCGGAGGTACTATCATAGTGGGCTCATATCTGGAATTAGAGGAATAGATTGACAAGGAGCAACCAGAGCCAACTCCAAAAGGGCCAACATACAACAAGCAGCCAGCCCCAGCACCACCAGATGGACTGCTGCCTGAGCTGACATGGAGGTTGGACAGGCAGTAATCAGCAGATATCAGAAATATGAGGGTGTGGATTTACTATCCCCCCCTCCCCCCATGCAAGAGCTTGGTGAGCTGCAAAGAGAATAGATCAAAGATGTTTCATGAGACTGCTCATACAGGAGTTCTGCCCCACTAAATAAGCTACATCAAGGTTGCTTCGAACAGTAAGATATCTTCCCAAAATAAGACCTGGTGCTTATATTGGGGGCCAAAAAGAAAATAAGACTGGGTCTTATTTTTGGTGAAACAGTAATGTACACAACACCCTGTGAGTTCACATATTAGAGACTGTGATTTTTTTATTTGTGTTATCTTCTGATTTCTATTCTTCTGTTTTAAAAAATGCTTTCTGTCTTATTTTAATTTAAATTTCTGTATTTATTGTTCCATTTCAACCCTGAATTCCTTTGTCTTCCTAACAATAGCTTGCTCTAATTCTTCATTATACAGTAACTCTCTTGTTCTTCCTTTCTTTCTTTGTCTCTTGTTAATATTTTCTTTGTTTTTGTACAACTTATCCTTTAAACTTTTATTATTTTAGTATCTTTCTTTGCTGTCTCTTCTCACTCCCACTTTCCTTAGTCTCTTGTTTTCCTTCTCTTAATTCCTTCTGCAGACTGAAGTTGTTTTTTTCTGAAAAGGACAGTGGTTGCTTTTTTCCCCCCTCCTGTTACAATATCATCTCCCTCACACAGCCTTGTCCCTGTGGCATTTCTTCTCTGAATATCTTTAGCCACCCCTCTTTTCAACTTGGTTCCTGACTCTTTCTTTTTCAAACCCTGGCAGCCATCAAACTTTTGAGTCTGGATAACAAATGGTTGGAGGGAAAGGTCAAGTCTGCCCCAACGTCTTTAGACATAAATCCCTTTTGTTCCTGGCACTTCTGTGGTTCCTTTGTGCCCGCATTCTGCTTCTCTGCTCTTGTCCTATTCATGCACAGAGCACTCCAATAACAACCCCTCCTTTTCTTCTCATGGTTTTGTTCTCTTCCTTCTTGGATCATTTTCTGAGATTCAAGGTGGTTATGTTCCATGGACTTTGCAGTTTCTGCTCTTTGCCTTCTTTCCTTCCTATCCTTTTTTCCTTTCTGGTCATTGGCAGGAAAACTTTTTGATGCTATCATGAACAACGGAACCTTCTCTTACCAACTTATATCTTCTAACTGTCCTTTTTTTCAGCATTGTGTCCCCAGTTTCACAAAAGCAATGTCCACATTCCAGAAGATATGCGCTTCTGTCTTTCATTTCTGAGAGAAGACCAGAGTTCAGTCTTCTAGTTTTTAATTCAGCCCCTTAGCTACTACACCAAACTGTCTATCTCTTAATTTTTAGAATTTATTTCCATGAAATAAATAAACTTGTTGATCAATAAACAGCAATCTTAATTACAATTAATTCTGATTGATTGGATTTATTCTGATATTTCTTAATTTGCATCATTTAAAGGGCTGTCCCTCTCACAAAAAGTGTCTCTGGGTGACCATAGTCCTCTAAACTACAAAATTCATGAACAAATAATACAAGTGATTTATTGCACAGCAGTTTTAAGGTATGAGGTATATTGCACAGTTATATAACCATATTGAAGTTGTATTAAATGGGGCATAGTGCAAAGCACCCTAAAAGCAGTTTAATGTAATATCAAAATTTATTAGATGGAAAATGTTGATAGTTTAGGAAACTACTCTATCTTCCTGTCCTGACATATTTCTTTAGGTGGAAATACGGATCTAGTAAAAGCACAGGGGAAAAAAACTAAATGTAGAATAATAATATAATGTAATGACCTCTTGGAACTTGGTTCAGCCAAGAATATTATTATTCTACATTTACAAATTACTTTTACTGATTTGATGGCTATAATGTTTTCTGGATGTTTCATTACACCATTTCTTCAGGCAATCTTCATATAAAATGTATTTTATAGGATAAACAGTATTTTATGCTATAAAAATAGCACTATGGTATCTCTTACCATGGAATTATGCAAAATATTATTGTTCATTTTACAACATAATTGTTTTTATTAGTTCTCAATATTTTGTTAAAAAAATTGTAATTTGATGGTATCAATTGTAGAAAGAGGGGATTTTTGGTATGATCATTCATTCATTCATTCATTCATTCATTCATTCATTCATTCATTCATTCATTCTATTGCCGGAGCTGCCACATTTGTTAACTATGAAACTTAAAAACATATTTCCATTTCAAATCTATGGCAAAGTTTGTGCCATTTTGTTTAAGAAACCTTGAGTTTTGTACTACCATTTGTAAGTGACTATTGACATTCTGAACTGTCAAACTAAATCAACATTTATACCTTGTTTACATCTGGTCACATCATATTCTATTACATATGCCTTAGTCTTTAATCTGCTAAAATTTTTGTTTTTCTGTCACTTTAGCTCCAAGTAAAAGTTCAGCTAATCAAAATTTGAATGAATGGATAATGGATCAGCTAGTTGTCTTGTCATTTCTTCTGCCCTCTTCTATGATTAAAGATATATAGACAGACAGACAATCAGCAACAGTTGGACATTGCTTTTCAACTACCAAAAACCAACCAATAGATTACATCATCCAGCAGTGTCACATTAAGCAGGAGGGGAGAGAGTTCTGAACCCTATGACACCACAAAAGAGAGGCCTAGAGGACAACCACTCCTCTATTACATAACTACAGCTTACAACTACAACTAACCCTTTAAGGAAGGAAGGAAGAAAAACAGGGCCTCCAATTCCCCACTCCTGCAGCTGGTCTAAGGATATTTTGTAATTGACAGTGTCAAAGGCCAGTGAGACATCAAAGAGTGCAACGATGGAGGCATTATGTCCGTCCTGACCCCGCTAAAGGCATCAGCATGCACAGCTGAACTGTCAGAATATAGAATCCCATTCAGAGCTGATTTCTGGATTTCCTGATACAAGTGATCAGAAGCCTTTAATTAAATATTTTCCACCAATAATACATCAATACATGTATGATTTCCTCCTCCCCTCTATCATCTATTCATCTATCTATCTATCTATCTATCTATCTATCTATCTATCTATCTATCTAATTTCTTCTATCAATTTCTGTCATCTACAGACAGACAGACAGACAGACACACACACACACACACACACACCTATCATCTTAGGATAATACTCCATTCATTCTGTTTTCATATTCCTTTTTTGCCGGTGAAAGAGCATAAGGAAGAAATAGAATAGTCCTTGATTAAAAGGTTAGGTTGCTTAAGCTTTACTCACTTTGTTCAGATATGTGGTGCTTACATTAGCAAAAATGAGTTTTCATCTTAGAGGTCAGAAGCTATTACATTCCTTATATCAGCATGTGAATGGCAAAGAAGTACTTTACTTGGAATGCACAAAATGAATCTCTATGCTTAGTTTATTTATTGACAAAGAAACAAAAGACAAGATCCCCCTCTTGTGACTCACTTGCATTCTAGTACTACACTTTAATCAGTGAGATGTTGGGAAAGAGGCATAACTTCCTGTTAAATCTACACCAATTATAATAATAAAGAAACATAAGTTTATTGATCATGATTTTGGAACAGAAAAAGACATGCAGAGATATGTGGACAAGGTGGATAAGCAGGTCTTCTAAAAATTGCTACTGTATCTGGATATGTACCACATTTATTTTTCTGGCCTGTACATTTGCTTTGCTCTATCTGTGTTTGCAATTGATGAAGTTGACAATTCAGTGCAGTCTTTTTCCTACAGAAAAACTTTACAAAGTTATACATAAGTTGATATCTCATGTTTTACTCCAATAGAACTCTTTTAAAATCATTATTGAACATGCAGTAAGTAAGACAAAAAATAAAACTGGCAAACATTTTCAGCTGAACAGTTTGGTTAGGAAAAATGGTACTCACTTCTGAAAACCCTTGCACTAATTATTAGAATTGAAAGGAGTTCTGGTAGCACAGTGGTTAGAATGCAATATTATAGGCAAACTCTGCCTGTAGCCTGGAGTTTAATCCAGACCGGCTCAAGGTTGATTCAGCCTTTGATGCTTCCATGGTCAGTGAAATGAGTACCCAGATTGTTGGGGGCAATACGCTGACATTGTAAACTACCCAGAGCAATGATGGGATTAAAAAACTATTACTACTGCTTCTGTGGGCGTGGCTTGTTGGCTGTGGTTTGGCTTGATGGATGTGGCTTGGTGGTTGTGGCAGGAGAAGGATACTGCAAAATCCCATTCCCTCCCGACCCCACTAACTTGCTTTCCAGCTCCGTTCTCCTATGCAGGGCAACAAAAGAAGACCCAGCTGAACAGTTGGGATTCGGGAGGCAGAGAATAGATGGGGGCAGGGCCAGACAGAGGTGTATTTGCCAGTTCTTCAAACTACTCAAAATTTCTGCTACAAGTTCTTTAAAACTGGTCAGAACCTGCTGAATACCACCTCTGACCCAGAGAGTGCTATAAAGCATTATGGGGCAGTATATAAGTCTAAGTTATACTGCTATTGCTACTGAAATCGCAACCAATGTTTATGGGAATCGATGACACTGGGACTTCTTCAGAGTTGGGCCTCCAACAATGAAGATCCAAACCCCCACCCAAAAAATGCTGTAAGTAGTGCTACATACTTACTTATTAAATTTATACAGCCACCCATCGCAACACCTGGCTCTGGTTTTGTTATAGAAGCATACATCGGAAAAGAAAAGTGTCTACACAATAATTTTAACCCAGAGGACACACACACACTCTCTCTCTCTCTCCCTCCCTCCCTCCCTCCCCCCCTCCTCTCTCTCTCTCTCTCTCTCTCTCTCTCTCTCTCTCTCTCTCTATATATATATATATATATATATATATATATATATATATATATATATACATATGGATCGGTTCTTCGGGTTTTCTCCTGCATAGAATTGGAAGTATCTAGGCGACGTTTCGATGAAGTCTCATTCATCATCTTCAGGCTTGTGTCTTCGGCCGAAGACACAAGCCTGAAGATGATGAATGAGATTTCATCGAAACATCGCCTAGATACTTCCAATTCTATGCGGGAGAAAACCCGAAGAACCAAAGATCCACATACAAATACCCGCGAAAACCTCTGAAATTTGTTTTCGGAGATTTTCGCGGGTATTTGTATGTGGATCTTTGGTTCTTTGGGTTTTCTCCTGTGTAGAATTGGAAGTATCTAGGCGATGTTTCGATGAAGTCTCATTCATCATCTTCAGGCTTGTGTCTTTGGCCTTGTGCTTCTCAGAGTGATGTGAGCTTGCAGCTGCTTCTTCCTTTTAACTACTAGTGGGGGTGTGACTTGATTGGGTGGGGGCTTGGTTGTGTTCTGATTGGGTGGGGGTGTGTTCTCATTGGTTGGGGGTTTGGCTGTGTTCTGATTGGTTGGGGGTTGGCTGTGTTCTGATTGGCTGGGGGTGTGTTCTGTTCTGGTGGGGGTTTGGTTGTACTCCGGTTAGTCTCAGTTGCTGGGGGATTTGAGCTGGTGAGCTGTGATCCTATTGTTTGGCTTCGCGTTCGTGGTCGTGCTACATCTTCATGGTGGGCATCAGTTCCCATCATGTATGGGTTGGGGGGGGTTGAACCAAACCCCCAACCAATGAGAACACACCCCCACCCAATCAGAACACAGCCAAGCCCCCACCCAATCAAGTCACACCCCCACTAGTAGTTAAAAGGAAGAAGCAGCTGCAAGCTCACATCACTCTGAGAAGTCACACCCCCACTAGTAGTTAAAAGGAAGAAGCAGCTGCAAGCTCACATCACTCTGAGAAGCACAAGACCAAAGACACAAGCCTGAAGATGATGAATGAGACTTCATCGAAACGTTGCCTAGATATTTCCAATTCTACGCTGGAAAAAACCCAAAGAACCAAAGATCCATATATATATATATATATATATATATATATATATATATATATATACTTCTTGACCTGGGTAAATCAATAGATGTAATTTATATTGACTTCTGCAAAGCATTTGACTCAGTGGTACATGACAAACTACTATTAAAATTAAATTCATACAGCATTTCTGGATCTCTTCACAAGTGGATTACTGCCTTCCTGTCAAATAGGCAACAAATAGTAAAAATAGGAAATGCCCTATCAAACCCTGTACCAGTTATCAGTGGTGTCCCACAAGGGAGCGTTCTAGGACCCACACTCTTTGTAACTATATATTAATGACCTTTGTGATCATCTTATTACCGACTGTGTCCTCTTCACTGATGATGTAAAACTATTCAACACCACCGTCAATGCTACCTTCCTTCAAAAAGACCTTGATTATGTGTTTGAATAGTCTAACAGTTGGCAACTCCAAATCTCTACCAACAAATGCTCTGTCCTACACATTGGTAAAAAAAATCTATATACCAAATACAAGCTAGGCAGACATGACCTTGTTGATGACCCTCACTTTGTCAAGGATCTTGGATATCAAATGATCCAAGCACCAAAGTTCACTGCAACAGTATTGCCAAAAAGGCTTTAAAAATTTAATTTCACGAAGCTTCTCCTCTGGTAATACTGTTTTGCTAATTAGGGCATTCAAAACCTTTGCTAGACCAATACTTGAATTCAGCTCTGCTGTCTGGAATTCGCATTGTATATCAGACATAAATACAATTGAGCGAGTCCAGAAGTATTTTACCAGAAGAGTATTATATTCCTCTGTTTGCAACAGAATACCCTACAGCACCAGACTTGAGATTCTAGGCTTAGATAACCTTGAACTATGCCATCTAATATTAGACTTAAGCATAGTACATAAAATCATATGTTAAATGTCTTATCAGTTAATGAATATTTCAGCTTTAACAACAACAACACAAGAGCACAGAACAGATATAATCTAAATGTAAACCACTCCAAGCTTGATGGCAGGAAGTACAATTTCAGCAACAGTGGTCAATGTCTGGAACTCACTACCTGATTCTGTTGTCACTTGCTCAAACCCACACTCCTTTACCCTCAAACTAACCTCTATTGACCTCACCCCATTCCTAAGAGGTCTGTAAGGAGCGTGCATAAGCGTACCATCAGGCCTACCGTCCCTGTCCTATTGTCCCCAATTATTAGTTCCTATTTCTTATATTTAAACTTATATTTGTTCTTGTTTTTGTTATATTGTAAGCTCTTGACAAAATAAATAATATAATATAAAAATAAAATAAATATATGCATTTTTGTACAAAACAGACAAAGCAGACGAAAAGTCTTCTCTCTCTCTCTCTCTTTCTCTCTCTCTCTCACACACACACACACATACATACACAGAGAGGGGGGGTGGAGAAGGGGAAAGAGATTTTCTCCCTAATTTTGATCAGGCCTTTTTCGTTGCTTTGTCTATTGTGTACAAAAATGCTGATAGATTTTGCTATAGAAATTACAAGCAAGATGTAGGTTTTTTATCACAAAAACAAATATTTAATTCTAGGGTGATAAACATATTTTCCTATGAAAATTCAGTGCCAACATCTAAAATTATCCCTTTTTTTACCAGAAGAAAATCAAAGTTATAATACAACCATATAAAAATAAAGTGAATTAGCTGCTATCCATTGATATTTTCTCAAAAGAAATGTAAGTACATTTTTTTCATACAAGTATATAATTTTGTTGACAAGTTCTTCAAAACTATTTTAAAAACAATTTCATCTCTAGCTGTATGCTGATATATTGTAAAGATGAGAGAGACATATTCATAACCTCATCCTGAATTGACTGACTTTATGACACCATTAAGCCAATCCCAAGTTAATTTAAACAGAAGGTATGAAACACTGTTTCCTCTGAATTTATAAAATATTTTAAGAATCTCTTGTTGAAAGAGAAGTCCCATAAATAATCCAGTGTAAGAGGTGATTATGGTTATTAAAATGTACTCCAATTAATATGGCATAAACAAATTGTAAGGTTTTATGGATACTTTTCATTGAATGGTCCTTTCTCTAGACTTGAGCTTCAGGACAAGCTAGATGATACTAGAATCCTCTAACCAGATGTTGTGGGCCTCATCAGGTCTTTCTTTTGAAATGTACAATAGGGAAATCACAAGTACTTTCTAAAAGGATCTTGTAGCCTGTGAATAAAAGAATCTGTCACTAACTTTGATATTATTATTTCATATTATACAATGATCAAGATTCTCAACATAAAGCTTTTCTCAAAGTGAGCAGAGTTGAAAAGAAGCTTCTGATGCCATCAAGAAAGCACAGTGAAAAACATCTCATTTGAAATACCACCTCCTTTGACAAAACATTCAAGCACTTTTCTCAGGAAAGTGCAAATAGGGAAGTTTGCTGGTTGTAAATGATAAAATGGAATTTTCCCATGAACAGATAATAAAAGAGGCAATTATCCTATTCCCTTTATTGGCTTAATTGTTAAGGAAAAAAAGTTTTTCTTCTGTAATTGTCATAATGAAAACAATTGCAGTACAATTCCACAACAATCAAAAATTATACTGCCAATGATTGATATAATCACTATCTTCAATAGAACTTCTACTGGAATCCAAGGATAATAAAGAGCTAAATTTTGGTGAGCAGCCCTGATCCCATTGATGGTTTCTGTCTTGTGGTCCTCAGTGGTTCTTAGGATCATGCTCCTGAAATTAGTAGCAAAGTGCCAAATATCAGCCATACGATTCCCAACCAATTTCTGGAAGAAAAAATAAATAAATTTATTAACTTAATGCACCTTAAATAGTTCCCCTAAAAATAATTCCCACAAGGAAAAGAGAGAGAAAAAAATCTGAAAAAAATCTATTTTAGTTGCTTGAGAAAAATGATACATTTTTAAAATATACTTACCCATGTTTATTCCCAGAGTAACATCTGTTAGTAGAGTCATCCTAAGGAAAGACGTATCACATACTTGCAAACATATTTTTCCTGCAAATATATTTGATTAAAAAATATCTAAAGAATATGAAAGCTACTGTTTTGTGTACTGCTGTATAGTTTGCTTCCAAACCCAGCACAAATATTCTCAACTTCTTTTGAAGACTTATTTTTCCTTCACTTAGGCTGCAATCTATAATAGCTTGAGATTTATAATATCAATCTGCTCCATCTTTTAAGGGTAAAAGCAGGACTATAATCTCAAAGGAAGGATTTTGATATTATATCTAGTCTCCTCCCAAGCATCTATGATTGAAACCCAGGAAAACTCCTGAAATAGTCAATGTCAATGGATAGAATCATCTATCCAAAACAACATTAATGGAAGGAAAGAAATAATGTTAACTACAGGAATGAAATCAAAATAGCAGCAACATTTAAGAAACTGACCAAGATATTGATGATGCTTTATTAAAATAGACATTGATTGTAAATTAAATGTGAAATAGTCATTTGGTATGATTGCAAAATGGGAAATTTTCTAACTAAGGAGAAACTTTCTAGCAGCGAGAACAATTACCTTCAGAAATTGTGGGTGCTTCATCATTGGAGGTCTTTAAGACTGGACTTGTCTGAGACTGGACTTGTCTGAAATGGTATAGAATCTCCTGATTGAGCAAGGGGTTGGACTAGAAGACCTCCAAGGTCCCTTCCAGCTCTATTCTGATTGATTGGAATGCATTTTCAGCTGCATCAACAGAATTGTTTAACCTACATTGGTTAATCCTCACTTCAAGAATTAGGTCCAATTCAGGACATCAGACCTTAAAAAAGATATAAAAAAATAGGAAAAGTTGGGAGAATAGCAATGAAGAAAATCAGAATAGTAGTATCCAAGTCCTAGAAGAGAACTTGAAGAAAGTGAGAACAACCCTCTAAAGGAAAATATGGAATCATTTCCTTAATACTTGAAAAGAAATCACCAGAAAGAAGATAAATGCCCTTTTTCTATTGGTTTAGAGAACAGCAAAAGATAAGTAACAATCAAAGTAATATGCAGGACATTATTGTGATCAATAAACCAGAGGTTTATTAAGTAAGAATGTGAGTTGGGAGAGGTAAAGAGGAAGAGGAACATGTCCCTTTCTTTGATCCACCCAAGTTTGTTCTCATTGTCTTTCCGTAGATAAAAGGTGTCAAACTCGATTTCATTGAGGGCTCCATCAGGGTTGTGTTTGACCTTGGGGGGGACAAGAGGGCATGGACAGCTCGACATTACTCATGTTGGGGGTGTCTACATGGCAGCCCAAGTGCTCTGCCAGCAAAAAAAAGGTTTCCAAGCTCCATTTTAGGCTGCAATGACCTCCTGCAACCACCTGCCAATGAAAACAAAGCTCGGGAGGGCTGCATGGAAGCTTCCCAAGCTCTGTTTTCACTGTCAAAGGCACCATGGGCCATTCTTTCATTGTCTCCAGAGTGGCCCCACGGGCCAGATCTAAGCACCCTGTGGGCCGGATCCGGCCCCCAGGCCTTGAGTTTGATACCCCTGCCATAGATCATAGCAATTCATTTGCAAAAGAAGGATCACTAGCTGTTAGAAACAAAGTATATATGCACATAAAGGTAGTCCTCAATTAACGACCACATTTGAATCCAAAATTTATTTTGCTAAGTGACAAGTTTGTTAATTTTAAGTGTTTGTCCCACATTTACAGCTTTTTTTGCCACATTTGTTAAATAAATCACTGCAGTTGTTAAATTATTAATAGGCTTGTTAAGTGAATCTGGTTTTCCCCATTGAGTTTGTCAGAAAGTTGCAAAAGGGGATCACGTGACTCCAAGGCACTGTAACCATCGTAAGTGTGAGTCAGTCATCAAACATCCAAATGTAAATCACGTGACCATGGAGATGTTGCAATGAGATATTTGTGAAAAATGGTCATAAGTCAGTATTTTCAGTGCCATTGTAACTTCGAATGGTCACGATGTGAACTGTTATAAGTCAGGAACTATCTGTACTTCTCCATTCAAGTGCAGTTCCTTTCAGCAACTGTTTTAGCAACATCCAAACCAACCTTCCTTTTTATGTGACCTAAAGTTCACTGAAAGTTAAAGGAAGAAGAAAAGGGAAAGAGAAGAAAGAACCTTACTTATTAATGTATTTCTTCTATGGAAAGATTTGGGACTATGCTGTTCCCCTTAATTGTGATGACAGACATGAAATCTGCTTCAGGCATTTGGAACTAGCTGAGCTACCATCCATATGGATGGGATCAGAGATCATAACATTACTGACAGTCAAGGGAAAAGGAGGAAAACAGTGACAACTTGTGAAAACATCTGCCTCTCCAATTTGAGAAAGCTGAGGCTTTCATAGCCAGCCAAACTCTCCTTTTTTATCTTCTTTAGACTTCTTAAAATTAATACAATTCTGTTTTTGATTGTTATCTTAAAAGGAAAAATCTACTGGCAGACAACAACATAGAGTTTGATGTTAAGAGAAGACCAATGAGGTTCTGCTTCTAGGTTTTGAAACACCAAAAGCAACAGAAACATTTTTTTCTAGTAAAAAAAAAAGACAACAACTACCTCAACAACAAACCCTTTGAAATGAAAGAGGGAAAGAAGTATAGAAGCGAAAGAAATGGAATAAAATTTATTTTTCTCTTTCAAAGAAGATCCTATTATGAAATGGGGCAATACAGAAAAATATAATGATCTGGTACTTTAAATTTTATAAGATGGATGTTGAGCTTCAGATAAAATTCTGTAACAGAATGAAAAATTGTTTTGCTATCCTTCTTCCAGGATCTGGATCTGAAGTGCCCTTGAGTTTCATCAGTCCCAACCTTTTCTCTTTTCCTTTGGCTTGGCACTAACTCTTTGTTTCCTGCTATGTTTTTCCAAAGCTGTACTTTTTTAACAATGAAGTTTTTCATCATTATTATTATTGTTATCATCAAGAGTATAAGGAGATTTAATTGTGACTGCTTCTGCTTTATAGAATTCATTAACAGGGTCAAATACATTTGAGTTCTTTAGGAACCACTAGTCAGCATTGTACTACATATTGTTTATGTAATCCTTTAAATTGAGTTTATAAACTCAGTTAAAAATATCAGCCTCAACTGAGCTTTCTGTTGGTAAATGAAATGTATACTACAAAATCAAGCATGTTCATAAATACTCAAACCAAAGCACTTGCTTTCATGAATAAGTGTAGTGTACAACTTCTATTATATCTAGCTAAAAGGCCAATTTATTTTAAACATTATAAAATATAAATATATTTGTTTGGGTGTATTCAAATCTCACTATTTGGTTGTAAATACATTTTTTTAAAAATGTGAATGTATCTGCTCTTTTCAGGTAAAAATAAACTGAAATGTATCTATTTTGCAGAGTTTATCACATATATTTAAGTATTAATGATATTAATACCCATAAAATGTTATATTAAGATAATATATTTATTAAGAATATTTATGTCAGGGGACTCAAGTTACTGTAACTTGTATCAAGGCAAACTTCCTTCCTTCCCTCCCTCTTTCTTTCTTTCTTTCTTTCTTTCTTTCTTTCTTTCTTTCTTTCTTTCTTTCTTTCTTTCTTTCTTTCTTTCTTTCTTTCTTTCTTTCTTTCTTGTTATTCAAAGTGATAGAGAATCTATTTTACTGCAATCACTATTACACAACTATTAATAGTAAATAATACTTTGCCACTGATTCAGAAACGGAAGAGTAAAGCTACAATACAGTGGCATTCATTGTTGCCAAGAATATGTCCTAATAAAAGAAGTGGTATCATTTAAAATAAATCATAATATCCTTGAGACTGATGCACCTCAAGCTAATAACGCTCATTCTTTTTCCACCCCACACTATTCCTTGACAAATGGTGCCAGATCTTGTTTTTAAGGGAGCAATCCACAGATTGAAAAACATCAATTCATAAAATTCATAAAAGTTGATCTTCCAAGTCAACTGCCTGATGACAGATGGAATACCTGTTTCCTTCCTACTTATTTGCATTTCAGAGGAAAACATTACATAACATCCTTTTCATCTTCTCAATTCACTGTAATAGCCAGTGAGAACAGAAGTTTTTAAGAAGCAAAATTCTCTGTCCCCCTCTGGTTCAAGCCCAACTGAAATCTAATCTAGCATTCAGTTTTCATGCTTAGCTGTTTTCCTTTGATTTCAGGGATTTTCTTACCATATTCAGCTGAATATCACTGCTAGTTTTTAGTGGTTAAAGGAGGGTTAAAATAGCCAGGTGGCAATTCTAAAATACACAAGCTGGAGTTATTAACAATTTCAGGGGACTTCTTTTAAGGGAAGAGATATCATCCCTGCATTTTCTGGCCAGCTTCCAAACTGCTTCATTATGTTCCTCTTTAGCATTCCCCCTGCAGCTTCAATTAACAAAGATATTAATTATTTCCTTTCAGAGTACAACCAGCCCAGAGCAATTAATAATAATTCTAATATTTACATCTTTTACAGTATTTGACAAGAAAAAGCATGCCGAGTTTTAGTGTGTGTTATTATGTCAAAGAACCTTCGCATACGTTATCAAAATTGTTGGTTCTTGAACTTTAAAAATTACAATAAAAATGCCACTGAAAATTAATTGACACTATGTGAAGATTCCAGCATCTCATAAGCACAATATATCTGCACAAATATAACTGTACAAAAACTTTAGTTAAAAAGAACCATTATGAACTTCTTTTCAAAAATATTGGGCTCATGTTTGTCATCAAGAGATGGCTCATTACCTACAAAAATAAAACATTGTCTAGGTTTAGGAATCAAATATCAATCATGCAATTCTCTATTTTCAAGTGAAAATTTTAGGATAGATAAATTGAATTTCTTCTGCACACTTTGTGTAGAAGAATTTCTTCTGCACACTTTGTATATTTGATACAAAATTGATCTCCAAAATATAGAGATAGCCATAATATTATATTTTCTTTAGATAGATAGATAGATAGATAGATAGATAGATAGATAGATAGATAGATAGATAGATAGATAGATAGACAGACAGACAGATAGACAGATAGAGCTGATATAGATATAAATGTATATACATGTATATGCATACATGTATCTGTATGTACAGTATATATCATACACTCAATACACTTGAAAATAATGTCTATGGCTAATTCATTATTATAATCTGATTCTTTGATTCTACTGGACAATTAGTTGATTGCAAAGATGAAGGGTTAGCCAAATCCAATAACAAATTAATATTTATAAAGATATTTAGATCCTAGTCTGTCAAATTGTTTAGTGCATGAGAATGTATATGCAGGAAGACTAATGTCTTGATGGGTTCCTTTCTCATGACATCTTGTTTTTCTTCTCCTGCTTAGAAAATGGCCAAACCAACAATATGTCCTGAAAACATGGGGGAGAATTTTCACCTGTGATAGTAATTATCCTGCCTGAAATTCAATTCTAATAAATATACATGATAGATTTCTGCTTGATTTATGTTGCCCTAATACCTATTCAATTTTCTGATTGATGCATGCTGGTTTGAACACATAGTACAGTGAAGATTTACTTCTAACAAGTTTGATATCTTCCTGCAGTTTATTAATAGTACAGAATCAGAAAAGAGCAGTCATATGTTTCCTTGGTATTTTTACATGATTGACATATCATTGTTAAGAATTTGTGTAATTCTCATTTACTATTGTTTGATTGGCAAAGAGCTTTTCAAAATCCTCAGGAAGTTGAAGTGCTTATGGTGAAATCCAATGCTGTATCAACTTCACTGGAAATAATTGCAAAACTGTAACCATTTTATTATTAAATGAATATTTGTCTCATAAAAGGGCACTATACTTTTATCAAGAAGATACCTAGGAATTGAGGGTGAAAGATACATATGCTTTTTCAGATACAACCTGTACACTTCCCTCCCTGCCTAAAACCACAAGGTTTTTCCAGAAAAGACTTTTCAGCTTCTGTTGCTTGGTTCTTGAGCGCTTAATTTCCAGATCACTTTGCAACAAATGGTTAATTTTAGTATTGTTGTAATTGCTAAATAGATACATCAAAATCTAAATTTCAATATAATATGAATTCATCAAAATTATTCAAATGTGATAGTACATATATCTGGAGAAAATGAATTTATTCACTTAGAACTGGGGGAAAAATGGTATCTCAAAAGATATTTCAGTATTCTGTAGGGAAAAGAGCATAATGTGCCCTTTCTTATGGCCATCTTCCAATAGGAAGGAAGGAAGGATAGAAGGAAGGAAGGAAAGAAAATGTTTATTTAGTTATTAGATGTAGATATATAGATGTTATTATGTTCATAGGAAGAATTGTTATTTGAAGTATGCTAGTTGGAAGATGATAGGAGTGCTGGAATATAGTAGCTACAGAAATATGGTAAGAACAGAAGAATAAAGTAAAGTTTCTAGCCAAAGTATGCTAGCTAATATTGAGAACAATACAGTAGGTAACAATTTGGAAAATGTCAATGTCTATTTTAATATCTCAAAAAAGACACTCTAAAGAGTGTGGAAACTATTGTACACTAGTCTTAATTTCACATGCTAGTAAATAATGCTTAGGATCACCCAATGCATCCAAGGCAGATTAGAATCATATATGGAAAAAGAAATGTCAGATGCTCAAGATGGCTTTAGAAAAGATGTAGGAGCATAAGGCATTATTGCTGATGCATGTTTGATAATTGAAAAAGCTGAAGAATAAAAAAAGCCACTGATTATAGAAAGGCCTTTGTGTTGATCATTGTGTTGACAAGAAACAATAGATGAAAACTAATCAAGAAGAGAAGCAACATAGAACTAAGGAGAAATTTTCTAACGCTGAGATCAATCAACTAGTGGAATGGTCTGTTTTCTGAAGATGTGGGTGCCCCATCACTGGAGGCTTCCAAGAAGAGACTGGAGAGCCATTTGTCTGAAATGCTATAGGCTCTCCTACTTGAACAGGGTAGATGACCTCCAAGGTCCCTTACAACTCTGTTATTCTGTTGCTCTCGTCAAGCTATGAAATATTCTTAGAAAAATTGGAATTTCAGAACATGTCCTCTTGAGAAATATATATATACAGATCTGAAAACCATAGTATGGACAGAACATAGGGAAACAAACTGGCTCCAAGTTGGAAATGGAGTGAGGCAAAAAGGTATATTCTCCAATTATTCATACAACCTATATGCAGAATATACATTAAGGGAAGTTGAATTGGAAGAAAATAAGTATGGTTTTAAAACTGGAGGAAGAAACATCAATAACCTGCACTAGGCTAATGGCATTTTCTGTTAGCCAAAAATGCAAAGAATTTGCAAGCCCTAGTAATAAAAGTCAAAGAGTAAAGTTTAAAAAATGGACTCAAATAAAATATAAAGATTAGACTAATGAGAACTGTAGAACAACTAGTCTTAGAATTTATAGTGAAGACATGAAAATGGTGGATAGCTTCTCCCATTTAGCATCAGCCATCAACAGTAAAGGGGAAAGCAGTCAAGAAATACCAACTTTTGTAGAGTAGCCATGAAGGTCTCGGAAAATATATTCAAATACTATGATATATCTATATCTCCAAAGATCAGAATTGTATGAGCCATATTCTAAGGGAGCAAATTGTGGACTTTGAAGAAAAGTCAGGGCAGGATAGGAAGATTCTTTATGCCTGTGAGCTTTAGTGTACTGAGAATACCTTGGACAGCCACGATTTAAAAAAATAATGGATCACCAACCAAATCAATGCAGGCTTCTCTCTCAAGGCACAAATGACCAGGTTCAAATTAACCTACTTTGGACACATTATGCAAAGTCCTAGCTCTCTAGAGAAGGCTCTAATACTAGGAAAGGTGGAAGGAAATCAACAGCAAGGTAGATAACCTCAGTTACACTGGCAATGAGTGTAATGTTGGAAGGAGTGAAGGACCAAGTTAGGGACAGATCATCATGGAGAAAATCTATTTGTGCAGTCACTAAGAATCAACAATGACTTGATTGTATGTAATCAATAAATTAATCAGAATAGAAGCATAAAACATATTGAGTACTGTATCTAATACAAAAAAGAAGAAAACCAGGAAGTCTTTGGGATCATAAAGCATGTGTAGAAGAAGCAATGTCTAATATTAGAAAATAAAATAAACTACATTTAAGAAAGGTTTTGAAACTCAGCAGTGAGAAACAGCAAATCTTTCAGATTTTATTTATTCCAATAGCTATCATGTTACTTAGACTATAAGGCTTCACAAACAATAATTATTCAGATCGCTATCCCAGAACACACATAATCACTTTAATGAACTTCTGCCAGATCTGAGAAACTACTTCTTTATGACATTTTTTCCGCAAGATATAAGCTTGCCTGTCTCTAGTGGACTGCTTAGTTGAGGAACCACCATCATCTACCACCCCCCCAAAAAAAATCCTTTCATAATGAGAGAAAAAATGAATTAGTTTTGAAGGCCTAAAGCTATTACAATAATAATCAAATCATATTTCTGTGTTTTGAAGGCAAGCATCTATATTTCTGTTATATAAAGGCTTTGGAATTCAACAAAAAGACAGGTAATAAATGAGAAAATATTATAAGGGAATAACTACAATTTTTTTTTAAAGGTCATTGACAGATGAAAAAGTACTATGTCCCATTAATATACGTTGTCATAGTTTGTCTCAGTTCATTCCTTGTTGAAAATGTAATCTGAGACTATTCACTCTATCTTTCAAGGCATATGGATTAACATCAGAGGCAAACTTTGAATAATGCCTTTTCTTTATTTTAAATGGTCAGGGAAATAGAGAACACTAGAGATATTTTTCCACAAGCTGAGAAATAATATTTGTTAGTAGATATAGAGCTAGATTATATGGTTGTAGATTTAGAAATATTCTAAGTGGGAAGACTACTGATTTGTGCAGGCTTTGTTACATTATATTAATCTGCCAAAGCCAGCTAGCTCTGGGCCTTTGTGGAAATATACCTGAAACTGTAGGTAGCCTGCATTCAGCAGAATTAACAGAATAACAGAGTTGTAAAGGGCTTTGGAGGTCTTCTAGTCCCACCCCTGCTGAAGCAGGAGACCCCATAACAGATAGATGGCTATCCAATCTCTTCTTTAAAATCTTTAATGATGGAAACCCACAATGTCTTACGATAAGTCATCAGAAGTTGTGGATGCCCCATCACTGCAGGTAAGCTTTCTCTTGATAGGCAACAATAAATATTATTAAAGCAAAACCAAACACAGAATCATATAAAAACAAAAAAGCCACAAAGTTTATAGTCTGAAAAAGAATAAAACAAAATGCAATAAAATTATAATGCTGAAAAAAAAAAAAAAAAACCAAGACTCCACACAGGCAAAATGCCTTCATTTCAGTAACAATCACAGTTAAAGTCTTGGCTAAATAACTGCCATAGGTTAACACTTTTAATAACAATTCCTTGCCAGAGGCTATTTGATGGAAGAACGAGTAAGCGAAAATGGCTCAATTTACTTTTATTCTGCTACAAGTTTCATTGGGATTAGTTGAGCTGTGAAGATCATTTGCTGAGGCATTTCATTCAGCACAGTTGCTTTGGGGCCCTCCTGAGATCATGTCCAGAGCACTTCTCTGCTGGGAGAACTGGCAAAGTTAAACAGAGCAATATGCCACATGAAATTAATTGCATAGGTGCAGAAAGTAGCCATGGTCATAAATGTATTTATATATCCTTTTTTTCCTCCTAAATTAATCCATAATGGCATACAGAACAAAGTTTTTAATTTAAAAAAGGACCAGACACACAACAGTGGTATTAGAATGTGGACTATAAAATGTAAAGTCTTGCTGCTAGTTCTAATAAATGGTAGTTCACATAAGGTATATATTTTTGTGAAATGAAAATGTTTACTCTGCAAATGTTGGGTGAACAATTATGTCTTGAACAGCTATCTAAAAGTCAATGGCATGGGAGCCACCCATATTTCTCCAGAGAATGAGTTCCATAATCAAATAGAACATGTAAAAGTTGAAAGAGAACATTGGATTAGTATCAGAGATCCAAAAATTGACCCATAGATTACTATTTACATATTAAGTATATTCTGAATAGTTCTCTCTCTCTCTCTCTCTCTCTCTCTCTCTCTCTGTGTGTGTGTGTGTGTGTGTGTGTGAATGGAATCAGGCTAGAAACCACAAGACCATGAGTTCTAGTCCTGCTTAGGCAAAAAGCCTGCTGGTGACCTTGGGTCAGTCACTTTCTCCCAGTGTTAGCAAAGGCAAGCCATTTTCAAAATCTGCCCCATCTCTTCCCCCCCCCCCCCCCAAAACAAAACAAAACAAAACAAAAACCTGCATAAAATTCTCAAGAGCCAAAAACTGACTTGAAGGCACAAAAACTAATAATTCCAGGGGAGGTGGGGGGTGGGAAGGTTTACTAAGATTTTGATAGCAGCAGTTCAACTAACTGGCTGGTTACAATTTTCCAACTGGAACTTTTAGCAAGTTAGAAAAGAAATATATGATGAAATAAATGTAACAAAATTCCTTTTCATTTTTTTTTAAACAAGTTTTATTCAATTTTTCACATTACAAATAATAAAAGACTCTTTTCAGTGGACAACATATTTCCGGGTCATCACTTTTACATGCAAATTTAGTTAAATATTCATTTTTTTTATATATTCAACTTTCTATTTTATCCAATTTTAATTTAATTCTATTATTACCTTTTCCATTCAAACTTTTACAGAAAAGAAATTCAAACAAATTAATCCTAATCTGTAATATTAATCTCAATCTAAACTTCCTCTCATTTCATTTCACTTATTTCAAATAAATTCTTAAACATTGGTATTTCTTTTAAGAATAAGAATATGTGCTTACCTAATAAATAAACAAAAAAAATTTATCAATATCTTTCCTTTCTCTTAATAGTATATCTTAATTTATTAGTACTCTTTTCTCATTTGAATAATTATTTTATCCATCAGATTTACCATTTCATCGTATATTCTTTCCATAATTCTAGATTAATACGAGCTTTTATATATTCGTTTTTTATATTCAACTTTCTATCCCATCCAATCTCTACTTAATTCTATTATTACCTTTTCCATTCCCACTTTTACAGAAAGGGAGAACAAACAAATTAATTCTAATCACTATATTAATCTCAATCTAAACATCCTCTCATTTCATTTCAATTATTTCAAGTATAGTTCTTAAACACAAATATTTCTTTTAAGAATAGAAATAACAATATGTATTTACCAAATAGAAAAAAAAGTTATCAGTATCTTTCTTTCCTCTTAATACTCTATCTTAACTTATTAATATTATTTTCTCATTTAAGTAGTTCTTTTATCTGTCAAATTTGCAATTTCATCACATATTCTTTCCATAATTCTAAATTAATACAAGCTTTAACACAAGAGAAGAAAAGAAAAAAAAAACATAAGTTTCCCCCCTTACTAATTTGAGCGTGTCACCTCAGTGGTTAAAATAATAATAAACATTCCCTTTAAAAAAAAGCTACTGTACATAACATTATATATCTTTTTAATCAGATTTCACAATGTATTTTCCCACTTTGATTATAAAATTTATTTATAATTTCAAAACAAAAATAAGAATAAAACATAACTAATTCTGGTCACTGATATTAATCTCTTTTTTGAACATTTTCACATTTCATTTCCATTAATTCAATGTATTTAATAAATCTTATTTCTTTTAAGAATAAAAATAAAAATATAGATTCATCTAATAAAGAGTATCAGTGTCCATCCCTTCTTTAATGCTCTATATTACCCTACTTTCTATTTTATGATTTCTAATATATTCTTATTACCCCTCATCTCCATGTGGAATCCCCTTTTTTAATTCCTTAGCCATTATCTCTATGAAAGCAGTTTCCTTTCATCATTTTATACTTCTTTATTTCCTGCTCCCGTTTCTTATTGCCTCTCTTCCCCTTCATTTTCCCATATCTTTTCTCTTTCCAGTTTGTATCCCACTCTCTCTTTATATCTTCCTTTCCCCTTTTCTGCTGGACCTTTCTATCTTTCCTAATTTCACAGGTATTCCCCTTTTTAATTACCTTCTTGAATGTCAAATTTTTAACCTCCCTTCTTTTCCCACTTCTTTGTGGTGTTCTTTTTATTAATTGTGTCTTTAAGATGGCTTCTCCTTGAACTAACTCCTCCTCTTCTAAGGTTCTTTCTTCTTCTTTTTCAATCGCCATTTCCATAGGTTCCAAAACAGAACAAAGTGATTCACCTCTTTCCTGTAGCAATTCTTGTTCCACCTTTAGCTCCCGAAGAGATATCGTCATTACATACTCTTATATCTTGTAATCATTAAATCCACAAAAACTTTTATTTTCCTTCTTTCTTCTTCTGGTTTTAATTATTCCAATCCAGGGTCTATACCAAAATCACCAATTAGTCCTGCAGTCAATCTTTCTTTACTTCTTCTTTTATCCTAGTTCAACTTTCACTTTCCGGGATTCTTGCTTTATTGTTTCAGTTTTTCTTTAACATTGTATCATCCCAAGTACACAGAGAAACAGGATATTTTCCCCTCTTCTTTAAATGTAAATTTTTGTCCACAAGATGGCACTCTCCATTATACAAATTTTTCACCCTTTTTCTCTGCTTTGTTATTCAGGGCTTTTCAAGTCTCAGTATTCCAATAATCCAATCTCCAGTTTGCATATTTATCCATTATCCATTGCAGGGAGGCGGAACCGAAGAGGTGGTTCCGTCCCAGGCGCCTGATGGATCCTGAACGGTTCCAGATGGAGCTTGGGCCATTCCCTGAAACTCTGGCTCATAATTCGGCCACAGACTTGGTGGCCACCTGGGATAGGTTGGCCGCTGAGGCTCTGGACCGAGTTCTGCCTTTGCGACCTCTGACCTGACACAGATCCCATTTGGCTCCGTGGTTCACGGAGGAGCTGAGGGGGATGAAGTGCCGGAAAAGACGTCTGGAGGGCATCTGGAGGACCAGTCGTGCCGAGTCTGACCGGACACAGGTGAGGTCCTATATTAGGACCTACCTAGTGGCGATAGAAGCGGCGAAACATTCGCATTTCTCCGCCCTTATTGCATCGGCAGAAAATCGGCCTGCCACTCTGTTTAGAGTGACCCGCTCTCTGCTTGAGCCGAGAGCGCGGGAGGACCTCTTGCAGGGTAGGGCAGAAGAGTTTTCCCAATTTCTGCATGATAAAATCGCTCAGATTCTCAGGATGGGCTGGACTCCAGTTGGGTGGTCCCGGGGGTAGTGTCCGGGGAAGGTCTTGAGACGGTTATCTGGGAGGAGTTCGATCCTGTGACTGCTGAGGGTGTGGACAGATTACTGGGGAGGCTGAATGCCACCACATGTTTACTGGACCCGTGCCCTTCCTGGTTGGTTTCTACCTCCAGGAAGGTGACACGAGGCTGGCTCCAGGGGATTGTCAATGCTTCGTTGATGGAGAGGGCTCTTCCTACCGCCCTGAAAACGGCAGTGGTGCGGGTGCGACCCCTCCTCAAGAAGCCTTCCCTGGATCCGGCTCTTTTAAATAACTATCATCCTGTCTCCAACCTTCCCTTTCTGGCGAAGGTTGTTGAGAGTGTGGTGGTGCGTCAGCTCCCTCAGTACCTGGAGGAAGCATTCTACTTAGATCCATTCCAATCGGGCTTCAGGCCCAGGTACAGTACCGAAACAGCATTGGTCGCGTTGGTTGATGATCTCTGGAGGGCCCGTGACAGAGGTTATTCCTCTGTCCTGGTCTTATTAGATATATCGGCGGTTTTTGATACTATTGACCATAGTATCCTATTGCGGCGGTTGGAGGGGTTGGGAATTGGGGGCACCGTTTTGCGGTGGTTCTCCTCCTTCCTCTCGGACCGCTTGCAATTTGTGTTGAGGGGGGGAGATGTCCACCCCTAGGCCCCTCATTTGTGGGGTGCCTCAGGAGTCGGTCCTCTCCCCTCTTCTGTTCAACATTTATGTGAAACCGCTGGGAGAGATCATCCGTGATTTTGGGGTGAAATGTCATCTCTATGCTGACGACACTCAGCTCTACATCTCCACCCCAAACCACCCCAACGATGCTGTGGAGGTCATGGTCCATTGCCTGGAGGCTGTGCGGAACTGGATGGGCGGGAACAGGCTTCTACTCAACCCTTCCAAGACTGAGTGGCTGTGGTTTCCGGCAACTCCGTCGCTGGCTATTGGGGATGAGATCTTGACCCCCACAGAAAGGGCTCGCAATCTTGGTGTCCTCCTGGATGTACGGCTGTCTTTGGAAGATCACATCACGGCCGTTTCCAGGGGGGCTTTTTATCAGGTTCGCCTGATACGCCAGATGCGGCCCTTTCTTGATCAGGACGTCTTATGCACGGTCACCCATGCCCTGGTCACCTCCCGCCTGGACTACTGTAATGCCCTCTACATGGGGCTCCCTGCGGGGATCACCCAGAGGCTCCAACTGGTACAAAATGAGGCCACACGGGTGGTTATGGGGACGTCGAGATACTCCCATGTGACGCCTCTCCAGCACGAGCTGCATTGGTTGCCGGTGGCCTTCCGGTTCACTTTAAAGTATTGGTTTTGGTCTTTAAAGCGCTCCATGGCATCAGACCAGGATACTTACAAGACCGCATTCTGCCAGTAGTCTCCCACCGACCGGTGCGCTCCCACAGAGAGGGTCTCCTTCAGGTCCCAACGGCAGCTATGTGCCGCCTGGTGACCCCGAGGAATAGGGCCTTCTCTGTGGGAGCATCCGTCCTTTGGAACGGGCTGCCCCCGGGGCTACGAACAACCACTGACCTGAGGGTGTTCAGACGTGACCTGAAAACCCGGCTCTTTGAGCAGGCGGGCCTGAGCTGACTTCAAATGGGATTTTAAATAAGGGGTTTTAGATTTGATTGGTTGGGGTATGAAAGTTTTAGCTTATTTTAATCGGGGGTTTTAAATTTTTAATTTGGCAGCCCATAATTTAATTCTTTTTTAATCGTATTTATATCTGTAATTTATACGTATTTTCGTTGGTTGTTCACCGCTCTGAGTCCTTCGGGAGAAGGGCGGTATATACAATTATTTAATAAATAAATAAATAAATAAAATAATTTATCTCTCCTTATTATTATTATTTTTTGCAATCTTAAGTCCAGCTTTAATTTATGCCTATTTGTTGTAATCCAATTTAATTAGGTATCTTGTTCCGGCTTCTTCCATTCTCGGTTCAAAGCCCCATTTAGCTGTTAAAATTATTTTTCTTGTTTTTTCCTTTCCCTTTGAAATTCCACCGCTTTCTTATTCTCTTTTTTTAAAAAAAATCATTGTTACATTAATCCCGGGGTACCTTTTATTTGGTTGTTTCGCTCAATTGTCCTGGTTCATATGCTGTTCACTTCTTTCTTCACTCCTGCACAAATTTTAATCCAGCTGAGTCCTCCTCTTTGGGGTGGCCATTTTGGACCACGGCTTCAGTCGTCTTTGTGGGGGGTGGGAAACCAAACCCAGATGGGGAGATGAGGCTCCCCTCAACCTGGCTGGTGGCTTCCCCTTACTCCACCGCCCCTCCGAGGCAGCTTCAGCCCCTAATCGCAAAGATCGGGGGTCTCCAATGAAAGAGCACGGGCTTTAGCCATGGACAATCACGATCTACCGCTCTTCAGCGAGGAGGGCTCAATCTGGAAGTCCCCAAATTTCTTTTCATTTTATTGTCAGATTCTTTTGCAGATCATCAGCTGTTTAGGCTGATAAGTTAATCCTACAGACCTTTCAATAAATTTAGTAATGGCAATGAAACAATAGAGAGATCAGGCATAAATACTCCCTGAAGGGTATTATTTATGGATCAGGTACCTTTTTACCTTTGATACCATGTTTGGTAATGAACAGCAAAACAATGAGTCTTCTACATGTACTGTACGATCAGAGTAGAGAGCTGTCTAGGTGCCTGGAGGCCGTGCGGGACTGGATGGGCGGGAACAGGCTTCGGCTCAACCCATCCAAGACTGAGTGGCTGTGGTTTCCGGCGCCCCGATATAGCCAGCTGACACCTTCGCTGGCTATCGGGGGGGGGAGTTCTGCCCCCCACAGAGAGGGCTCGCAACCTGGGAGTCCTCCTGGATGTACGGCTGTCGCTTGAACATCACATCGCGGCCGTCTCCAGGGGGGCGTTTCATCAGATCCGTCGGATCTATCGGTTGCGGCCCTTCCTGGATCGGGACGCCTTGCGCACGGTCACTCAGACCCTTGTCACCTCTCGCCTGGACTATTGTAATGCCCTCTACATGGGGCTCCCTGCGGGGAGCATCCGGAGACTCCAGCTGGTGCAAAATGCAGCCGCGCGGGTGATCATGGGGGCGTCACGTAGCGCCCATGTGACGCCTCTCCTGCGTGAGCTGCATTGGTTGCCGGTGGCTCTCCGGGTTCGCTTTAAGGTTCTAGTTTTGACCTTTAGGGCGACCCATGGCATGGGACCAGGTTACCTTCAGGACCGCATTCTGCCAGCGTTCTCCAACAGGCCGGTGCGTTCCCACAGAGAGGGTCTGCTCCGGGTGCCGTCGGCCGCTATGTGCCGTCTGGCGGCGCCGAGGAGTAGGGCCTTCTCTGTGGGTGCCCCCGCCCTCTGGAATACTCTGCCACCGGAGCTCCGTACCGGCACGGACCTGAGGGCCTTCAGGCGCGCGTTGAAGACCTGGCTCTTTGAGCAGGCCGGCCTTGGCTGAGATGGTTTTAATTTGGTCTCCATTTTATTAATTCTAAATTGGGTTTTAAGGGGTGGGGTGGGGTTTTGTTAGTTTTATCAAGCAGCCGATTGAAATTTAATATTTTTTAACTTTTGTATTCTTTGTGGGGTTTTTAGATGGGCTGTTCACCGCCCTGAGTCCCTCGGGAGAAGGGCGGTATATAAATGGAATAAATAAATAAAAATATTGGGCTTCATGCTAGATCTCCATCCTTGATCAATAGCAATTAAAGCAAATAGGATTTTCCACTCAGTGAAAGAAGTTGAATCTAAACATCTGCAGTCTTTTTCTTTCCTTCCTACATTTAGGTTTTCCTTGTCTTCAGATTGAGTGCTACAAAAAAAAGAACAACCCTAACTGATCATTGCTGCAACATCTCCCCTTAAACGCATAGCACACTGGCTCAGCAGGTATTTCTTACACTATAAAATAGCTTCATTTTAAACTCAGAATTACAATAATAATTAATTAAATATGCTATAATCAGGTCTGTGAATATAATCTGTGAAGATTATAACCTGACAAGACCTGAAATGGATTGCTTCAGAGCCATCTTTGCTGTCTTCTTTCTTTTATTCTTCCTTTCCTAGGAGGACAAGAAAACAAGAGGAAATAGGTTTAATACTCAAGGGAATTTTAGTCAGAATGAAGGTACTCAAATGCAATAGAGAAGAAAGCTTATTTGTCTTTAATCATTATGAGAAAAAAAAAACACCCAAGCTATTTTCAGCTTATGTTAAGCAGCTTCTGCTAAAAAACACACACACCAATTCTTCTATACTGATATTTATCCTCCTTTGCCTTTGAGGGTAGATATTATACAGACACTACAAAGCAAATAACTGAATATATAAAATAGATCCTATTAGGTTGCAGTTATGGATTAAGGTATAAAATAATTGGAAACATCTCCCTTCTTACTATTTGGAGTGGCCATAAAAATACTTTAAAATAAATATTCGGCATGCAAAAAGTTGGTCAAGTAGCAACCAGCATAAAAGGAAGGGAAGGGAAGGAAAGGATTAAGCAAAGAATGGATCCTAGGTGCAACTAAAGATGAATATGGACTTGCATGTCAGTTAGAAGAGGAAGTTGGAAAGACTGGAATTTGTTGACCCAAATATCCATTTTCTTTGTGTTATAATAGTTGGATAGAATTTTAATATAGCAGCTAGAGATCCATGCAGAATACTGATTGTCTGCCATATCCTGAATATAGCAATGCTTCATGTGTTTTTTTTTAATTAATGAAAAGTATTGTGTTGAACTGCTAATGTCACATAATGAATGTATGTTATGTATGTTACACACATAAAAAACTTTTTGGGAGGCAGATTTAATGTTTTAAATATAAAAGGCAGGCAGGAAGGGAGGGAGGGAACTGTTGGAATTAGCTTTTAATGCTCTAGCTAAAAAGCTTGTAAATTTTTTTCAAAATTTCTCTGTAATTCATCTATGTAATTTTCTTAAAGATATCTGTCAATTAATATAAGACATATTGTAATATTCATATAATTAAACCCTATGAGTTTGCTCAGAAGTAAGTTCCATTATGTTCAATGGAATTACTCCAAAGATACACAAAATAGTATCCATATTCATTAGTAGCTTCAACTAGTTATGTTCCTATTATTAAATCTAAATAGCTTGTCATACTCTATATATAGGAATTAAATCATAACATTAAAAAAGGATGATCTTAAGTCATTTATTTTATTTATTTATAACAGCTTTATAGTCATATTTTCCATCCTTTAAAAAAAGAGGTATAAGAAAGCAAAGAATAGAATAGCAATGAGTGACACTTTGGAAATGATGTACTACCAACAACAAAAAAGCTAACATATACTAAGCCCCACCTACATATGTCTGTAAAATATATACTACTACTTCATTATATTATTTCTATTTCTACCAAAACTCTATTATATCTTATAGAACAGACACCACATCAAATACCAATCACATAAAATTGAGAGTAAACATCTGGGATCAGTAGAATCAGCAATGAAGATAGCTTGGAGGTGGCAAGTAATGATAGACACAGTGAAGATGAAAATAGAAATAATTCTAGTTGTTGTGTAATATTTCAACTCAACCCAGCAGACTGAGTGGGAAAGAATGTTTTCATAAAACTGTGATATAAATAGCCTTTTTCACAGAAATAAACCAATTGCTAGATAATCCTAAGCTTTTCTGTATTTGCTGTGTTTGTTTTTTAGTCTTCTTTTTCAACGACTCTTGATCCCATTCTATTTATGCTTTTTTCAGGCATTCAGATGAACATGTGTTGAACTTCACAATGAATAACAGAATGGGCTGCACAAACAACTCCACTCTCCAACCAGCACCCAGTTGGATCTGATCTGAAGGATAACAGTGCCTGCATTTGTTTCAATCTGAGTCTACGAGTAGTCTACAACTTATCACTGTTCATTTAGCAACTGTTTGAAGTTACAGTAGCATTTTAAAAAGTGACTTACAACCAGCCCTTGCACTTGACCATTGCAGCATCCCTAAGATCACATAATCAAAATTTGGACACTTGGCAACTGCCATATATTAGCATCCTGCCATTTGTACCCATCACCATACTAATCTGGCTCCTATTTCCTTTGTTCCCTTCTTCTATCTCATTTCCCCCACCATTAAACCCATGCACTTCTTCCTAATAAGCCCTCTTCAACTACCCAGCCAACTGCAAACAACAGTGATATGATTAGCCCTCAGCTGTTCCTGCCAGATCCAAACTTCTTTCTGCTCCTCTCAGCCCTTCCCCATAGCCTTTCATTTCAATCTCCCCAAGAGCTAATTTTCTCCTTTTGTGCTTCTTTCATCAAGCACATACTCCCCAAGGATAGGGTAAGACTCTTCCTTCAGTTTCTCTCTGGTTCTTTATTGTAATGGCATGCAGTAGCATAAGAGTAAAGTGGCCTTAGGAGACAGGAGAGAAAGCCATGGACTGTACAACTGGTGTAAAAGATATCTCAGCCTATAGAAGGAGGAAGGACATGGGAAATGTATGTTTCAGAAAAGACCCTCTCTAGTTTTCTAGAGAGTTAAAGGAAGTGAGAAATACTTTCAGTCTTGCAATATACTGTTAATGAAACCTTACAGTAAAGATGGAGCCAGTATTTTTAGTTTATTTTTATTTATTTAGTTTAGTTTGTCAAGCATGTATGAGAAAACAAGTATTAGTATGAACATAACATATAAACATATAAGTATAAACTGGTATCAGTATATACATAATAAATGAGTACGAATAAATGGGAACAATAGGACAGGGATGGTAGGCACACTTGCACTTATACATGCCCCCTTACAGACCTCTTAGGAATTGAGTGAGGTCCACAGTAGACAGTTTAAGGTTAAAGTTTTGGGCGGTTTGAAGATGTAACAACAGAGTCAGGTAGTGAATTCCAGGTGTTGACCACTCTGTTGCTGAATATTTTCTGCAATTGAGCTTGGAGCAGTTTACTTTCAGTTTGTGTCTGTTGTTTGCCCGTATGTTATTTTGATTCAAGCTAAAATTGACAGGTAGGACAATCAATTAATATTTATTATCAGAGTACAACATATGTACAATGAGATTATCTGAGCCTCCCTTCGTGCACACACACCCAGCACAACTCACAGTGAAGACAGATGTCCCTAACCCAATCCCCAACTTATTGCACCATGTGACCTTGCTGCACAATGTGCCAGCCCCGCAGGTCTATCATACTTTATTGACATGAAGTTATCTTCTGTTCAGGAGTCTGACAGCCCACAGGTAGAAAATATTCTTCAGCCTGTTGGTGCGGCTGGCTATGCTTCTATATCTCCTACCCGATGGTAGGAGGTTGAAGAAGTGCTGATCAGGGTGTGAGTCGTCCCTGAGAATTTTCCTCACTCTTCTAAGGCAGCAAGCCCTAGTGATATCATCTAGTGGTATCAGGGAACAGCCCGCAATGTTTTGTGTGTCAACTCATAAAATAATTCTTTGGTCTTTCAGATTTGCCAAAAGAAAGGGAGGGGGGACGTTGTGCTGTGCTCACCACCCTCTGTAATGTGTTTCTATCTGTGGCTGTCAAGCCAGCGCACCACACTGTAATGTAATATGAGAGGACACTTTCTATAGTGGACCAGTAAAAGGAGGTCATCAGTCATTGTTCCATTTTATTCTTTCACAAGACCCTAAGGAAATGGGGTCTTTGTTGGGCCTTTCTGGCCACCTGGATTGTGTTGATTTTCCAGGTAAGATCTTTGCTGAGGTAGATTTCCAGGAATTTAAATCTCTCCCAACAGTCCCCCTTGATGTAAAGTGGGGTGGGTTCCTCTCTCTTCTTCCAGAAGTCTAACACCATCTCCTTTGTCTTGCTGATGTTCAGGTGCAGGTTGTTTTCTAGGCACCATGAGGATAATTTTTGAACCTCCTCCTTGTATGCTGTTTTGTCTCTACCTGTAATGAGACCCAATACAGTGGTATCATCTGTGAATTTAATGATCACAGTTGATGGTGCAGAATGATACACAATTATGTGTGTACAGTGAGTACAGGTAGGGACTGAGCACACAGCCCTGTGGGGAGCCAGTGGTAATCTTCAGGGAGTTGGATGTTGTAGCAGACAATTTTGTATACTAAGATGTGCTTCTTGTCTAAACTACAGCCCAGGATTAACATCTACCCAGAAAGTGGCATCCTCTCCCCTAAACCAACCCTTGTTTCAATAATAATTCAGTAATAATTGCCAGCAGAGATTATTATTTGGGAACAGAAGCAGCTCTGCTTCATCACTTGCTGGAAATGAAAACCCTCATCAATCACAGTTTTTCACAGTAATCCATGCATTGATCAGGAAGCAGCAGCTTCTCAATAGGATACCAGTTCACTAACTAATTTTGACAGGGATGTAAGATTGCACTTTAGATCCAAACATTGGTTTCTTTTTTTCAACATGATATGAAATACTTAATACTCTTTTTTTTCTTCAGATAAAGTATTACAAATCAAAATGTGCCAGTGTGTCAACATTTTAACCCTGCAGCAGATGTTTACCCCTGAAATAGAAAAAGTGCTCCCACCTCATCATTACATTTGAAGAAAGTGATGTAATTATGAAAGGGAGCACATATGATTAAATGTTATGCTTGTCAAAACTTTTTAAGATTAACCTTTTAAAGTAAGATAGAGAGTGTATGATGTACAATTTGTATCTGATGTACCATTTTTCTCCAATTATCTATATTATCCTTTTTATTTGTTTATATGCATGCCCTTTATTCATTTAAATCTGCAATATCTGGGAAGGGAGCGACTGGCAAGAACTGATCAGGCTTTTCCTGTTCTTAAACAGTTAGATAGACTATGAACCAGCACTGGTTTGTAAGCCAGTTGCTATGTTTCATTATTTTTAGCCTTTCCTCATTAAAAAGTAACAGAACTGAAAGCAATTCTGTCCCCTCACCCACCCACTCATAGACAAACTTATTTTTATGTACATGTAATAAATCAAGTTGATTCATTGATCCCATTTTAATACGTACTTTCTCACGGGCATTTTTATCCTTGCTGCATAAAAACCAACAATAGAAGTATTCTGAATGTGAGAAATCTATAAAATACCACCTATTAGAGTTGGAGGGACATCACTCAGTGGCTCTTTTTGACTGAGTCAGATAGTTGCTTATATTTTCTTGAAAAGAAGAATACACACACACACACACACACACACACACACACACACACACATACACACACACACACACTTTCCTTCTAGGATACCATAGCTATTCCCGAATGGCTATTGATTTCCTTTTTTTCAAGAAGAGAATGTTTTCTGTTGTGTGTCCCACCACCTGGAAATCTGGAGATTACATTGGTCCAAACTCTACTGGCCTTTTGTAAGACTTTGAAGATAGCTTTGCCATTTGGCTTGGGGATCTTTGTATGTAATAAGAAGATCAGAAAAATAATGGAAACCGATCTTATCCTTCACCCATGCAATAATGTTAATAGATTCTACTTACCAAGGAAAATAGGTAGGTGTGAAATGTTGCAAGTCCACCAGACTTTGTAATAGGAAAATAGGAAAATTGGAAGAATATTTTTTAAAAAGTGAAGAAGATGCACTGAAGCTGATATTCCATGAATACTGGGGAGACAAAACTGATCTACAAGAAAGATCGTGGAAGAATAGAAAAGAAACATTGCAAATCAAGATATTGTATAGCCAATATATTTTTAAAAATAGCAGGCCAAACAGATAACAAAAACTGATAGTGACTAAGAACAGGAAAACCAAAGAAAGACATAGAGGGGCTAATTCTGGCTGCAAAACACTAAGCCTTAAGAACAAATTCATACAAAACCAGAATTGTGAAGACAGCAACAGAGAGCAAATGCCACCTCTGCAAAGAAGGTGAAGAAAAAGTAAAGGTAGTTAGCTACTCCAAAAATGTCATACAGACTGATTAGAAACAATGGCATGACAAAATAGCAACACTGGTGCATATCAGAATTGTATTTCTGCAAGAAATACAATTTGTCTTCAAGCAAGAACTGATAGGATCATCAAGTAGACTAAGTCATAGACAATGAAACAAACTAAAGTGTTCTGGGACATCTGCCACATAACACACTTGACTTAACAATTGTTGGGAAGAAAAAAAATCTGAATGACAAAACATTGCAGTATCTGGAAACAGCAGAATAAAAGAGAAAGAAGTAGAGAAAACCACATAACAAAAAGACCTGGCAAATAGAAGTAGAACAACTGTAGCAAAAGAAAGCAAGCATAGTTCCAATGGTAATAAGCATCTTGGGTTCAATTCTAAAACATCTGGAGCACCACTTAAATGCCATAGATATTGACAAAATCACCTGCAGTCAATTGCAAAAGGAGCTTTATTTCGAAAAGCTTACATACTACAACAGTATCTTTAACATTATTAAGCAGGTCATTGGAAGGACAAAAAATGCCACATACAGTCTAAATGTCTGGCTGACTGTATAACTAAACATAATAATTCATTAAAATTGTATGCTGCCTTATTCTCAATCCCTCTGGAAGGCATACAGGTTTAATAAATTATACTTTCACTTCACTGGGCTCTCTTAACCATGCCCTTAACTCTAGAAGAAGGACTCTAGAGGAAGATGCAGGCTTAGCAAGGGTCTGTGTGAAGCTTTCTCTGCAGTGGACTCAGCCTGGAAGCAGTGTAGCCAATGCTGCAGTAGAAGATTTCTTTCTCCTGCAACGTGAGTTTTGTGCGGAAAGACTTAGTCTTAGCTTTGCTTTCCCGAAAACAAAAGGACCAGGCTTCTTAATCATAAAACAGTTTCAAGGAGCTTCTCCATTCAAAACTTCATCAATGCAAAGCACCCTTTGAAAGCTTTGCACAGCCTCAGTAATAATCAGAAGTCATTGATTGTCTACTTTGAGCCAAGAAATTGTAACACTTTCATAACTCACACCCAATCAAAATTATTTCCATGGAAATCAGCCGTAAGGACCTTGCCAATAGTTAAAACAATATTCCAACAATATTTTATGTGCAAGACAGTTTTCTCTTACTGATCTTTTTAAATTAAAAATGTGGTGAACTATTAAGATTTATACTCAAAGGAGGGAAGGGGAATAGTTTTTTGGAGTGCATGGTGGCATGGATCCACTTTGTTAGCAATCTTCAAATCAAAAGCAAACAGAATCATTTTGCAGAAAGCAACCACCTAATCCTGGGAAAAGATGTAATTTCTTTAAAGGTCTGTCAATACCAAGAAACACCTTTTCTCCTTCCATTTTTAATGAGCACAGCCTAATTAACCATACTGAGAAGCATAAATTCAATACTTCATAGCTTCTCCTGAAAACACAACCAAACTGAACCTGAACAGGAAAATCCCTGTCATGTCAATAAAGTATAGAAGTGCAGAGAGTAGAGATGAGCTGAAGTATAATAGTTCCTTTATGAATTATGGTGTAATTTTTGCTTTCAAATAATGATAATTTAAGAGATGGATCATGTAATTATTCAAATATATGAGAAGCAATTGCCATCCAAGTAAAAGAGAAAAAAATGTATTGCCAATATAGCCTTACAAATCTTTACTTATGAAAGGAAGACAAACAAATTTATTACTTAAGTCAAGGCTTTATAAAATATTGAGTGGGATTAAGTGGTCTCTGGAACCAGTATTATTTTAATCTGTCATTAGAAATTCAATCCCTATTTATATGAGAAGATCCATCAAATCATATGATGACTGACATGTAAAAAAACCTAAAATGTGAAAGCTTGTCTTCATTTCTCAGCTGTTTATTTTATTGCACTACAGTCATGACCAAAGAATAAGGCACATATGGACTGAGCTACAATAACTTTGCTATGCTAATGCAAGGCTAACATAGGCAGTTGTAACAAGGCAAAATCCTCAAATACTTGAGATGATATAATGCATATCTATGGAGACTAAGAAGAATGGTACTAAGGGATCGTATTTGAAAGGAAGTAAATGTGCCAATCTGGTTTTCTCACAACTTGGAAAAGTTCTATTCATTTTATTAAAGACAGAAATGTGATTGTTGCTTACACAGGAACTATACGGTATTTAACTTCCTATAAGCACCATGGTGAACTAACATCTTGCTGCCTTTCACTGGCTACCAATATAAGAGGAATTGCTTCTGGATGTTGGATCAAAAGATAATCTGTCCAGAACAAAGAAACGATTGTTGTTATCATTCATGTGACTTCTGACAGCTACTTCTCATGAGCAGGCCATGGAAACAGACCTTTTTACAACTGGCTTATGAGTGAAGCAGCAGACAATTAGGAATGTACATTAAGTCCATAGTCACATAGCAGCCTTTACAAATATTAAGCTCAACCAAACTTCATATTTTACTTACACACACATACACACACAGACACATATATTGCACTATGCAATAAATATTGCATATTGGACAGATAAAGGTCCTTTGGACTGACAAGGTTTTATTCATTGGGTGGGTTTCTACCTCCTTAAAACACAATGGTATAAAGTTGATTTTAAAAGTTTTTAGAAAATGGAACATAAATTCTTAGTGAAAATTTTTGAATATATTTCAGCCAAGGGTTGGACAGAAAAAATCAAATGCACAATAAAATTGACAGAGCATATTCTAATAAAGTTGTAAAACAACAAGCTGCAATGGATGTCTGTGAAATTTATTTAGAATAGAGTAGAGCAGAGCAGAGCAGAGCAGAGCAGAACAGAACAGAACAGAACAGAACAGAACAGAACAGAACAGAATAGAATTCTTTATTGGCCCAGTGTGATTAGACACACAAAGAATTTGTTTTGGTGCAAATACACTCAGTGTACATAAAAGAAAAAATACATTTGTCAAGAGTCAAGAATCATAAGGTACAACTTATTATTACAATGACTTAATAATAGTCATAGGGTACAATAAGCAATTAAATCATACTAGGAAACAATCAATATAGATCGTAAGGATAGAAGCGACAAAGTTATAGTCATAAGTCAAATGGGAGGGGATGGGTGATAAGGAGTGATGAGAAGATTAATAGTACGGTAATAGTAGTGCAAAGTGATGGCGTTTGGGAAAAAACTGTCCTTGTGTCTAGTTGTTCTGTTGTGCAGTGCTCTAGAGCATCGTTTTGAGGATAGGAGTTGAAACAGTTTATGTCCGGGGTGTGAGGGGTCTGTAAATATTTTCACAGCCCGCTTTTTGACACGTGCAGGTCCAGATCCTTGATTGAAGACACATTGGCAGTAATTGTTTTTTCTGCAGTCCTAATTATTCTCTGAAGTCTGACTTGTTGGGTTGCAGAACCAAACCAGACAGTTATAGAGGTCCAGATGACAGACTCAATAATTCCTCTGTAGAATTGTATCAGCAGCTGCTTGGGCAGTTTGAGCTTTCTGAGTTGGCGCAGAAAGAACACTCTTTGTTGTGCTTTTTTGATGATGATTTTGATGTTAGGTGTCCATTTTATGTCTTGTGATATGATAGAACCTAGACATTTGAAGGTCTCTACTGTTGATACGGTGTTGTCTAATATTGTAAGAGGTGGTAGTGTGGGAGGGTTTCTTCTAAGTCTACCACCATTTCTACGGTTTTGAGTATGTTCAGTTCCAGATTGTTCTGGTTACACCACAAGGCAAGTTGTACAACCTCCTGTCTATATGCAGGTTTGCCATTTTCTCGAATGAAACGATCACTGTTGTATCATCTGCAAACTTCAATATTTTAACAGGTGGATCATTTGAAATGCAGTAATCAGTATATAGGGAGAAGTGGAGAAAGCACACAACCTTGGGGGAGAGGCTGTGTTAATTGTGCAGGTATCAGATATGATTCTGCCTAGCTTCACCTGCTGCTTCCTGTCTTTTAGGAAGTTTATGAACTACTTACAAGTGTGTTTAAGTATTGCTAGCTGGTTTAGTTTAGTTAGAAGAATATCTGGAATGATGGTATTGAATGCTGAACTGAAGTCTACAAAGAGGACCCTTGCGTAGGTATTTGGAGATTCAAGGTGTTGTAGGATGTAGTGCAGAGCCATATTAACAGCATCATCTGTTGATCTATTTGCTCGGTATGCAAACTGCATGGGATCTAACAACGGATCCATGATGGTTTTCAGGTGGAATAGCACTAGCCTTTCAAAGGTTTTCATAACTACAGATGTTAGAGCAACTGGTCTGTAGTCATTCAGTTCCCTGATGAAGGGCTTTTTTGGCACTGGGATGAAGTAGAGTATTTGAAGCAAGAAGGAACATAGCATATCTCTAGTTATTTATTGAAGATTTGGATGAAGATGGATGCCAATTGGTCAGCACAGAGTTTTGTCTGGCCTTAGTGCTTTTCCTGGCTTTTGTCTATGAAATAGATTTTGCACTTTTTTTCCTATGATCACCAAAGGTTGTGAACCGAATGGGTTGGGATCAGTTGTAGGAGGCTTGGCTTTTGTTGGTGTGTTTGAGATGGGAGTTGTGGAGATAGGTGGCTGTAGTTTCCTTTCAAACCTGCAGTAAAACACATTCAGGTCATCTACTAGTTGTTGATTTCCTTCTGCCTGGGAAAGAGGTTTGCTGTAGCCAGTGATGTTCTTAAGTATTTTTCACATTTTTGATGGTTCATTTGTTGAGAACTGATTCCTTAACTTTTCAGAGTAGCTTCTTTTTTCTGTTCTGATCTCTCTTGTTAATATGTTTCTGGCCTGATTTTAAGCATTGTGTCACCTTTTCTGTATGCTTCCTCTTTGGAATGACGTAGCTGCTTAAGTTTAGCTGTGAACCAAGGTTTATTGTTATTATATACTTGCAGGTTCCTTGCAAATATATAATTTGCAGCATAGGTTTTCGTAGAAGCTGACATATGAAGTTACAGTATCTGTGAGCTCATCTAGGTCTGCAGGGGTATCTTCAAAAACTTTGCAATCTGTGCAATCAAGGCAAGTCTGAAGCTTCAACTTTGCCTCATCAAGTCCTCACTGATTTAATTGTTAGTTTCATGGTTTTAAGTCTTTTTTTGTAGGCAGGTACAAGGTGAATCATGCAGTGTTCCACAGCTGCTCATGGTAAAGACCTATAAGCTTCTTTTACTGTTGTGTAGCAGTGGTCTAAAGCATTGTTGCCACTGGTGGGGCAACTGACATGCTGGGAATATTTTGGGAGCTCTTTCTTTAAATTTGCTTGATTGAAATCTCCTAAAATGATGGGAAGGGAATCTGGATGTTTGGCTTCAGTCTCCATAATTTGATCAGCTAGAGTTTATGCTTGTGGAGGAATATACACAGCTATTAGGAGAAATGACAAAAATAAAATGGCTTGCAGTTGATATGTAAAAACTCTATGTTTTCATCAGAGAATTTATATACTTTAGTTATATCCTGAGACCACCTGTTGTTGATATATAAACATAATCCTCCACCCTTCATTTTACTTAATGTCCCTTCAATTCTGTCTGATCTAAGTATCTGAAGTCCTGGGATGTATATGTTGTTGTCATCATGAATTTCTGCATTAAGCCAGGTTTCATAAAACAGAGAACTGCTGACTTGTAGAAATCAGAATTGCATCTATTGTAAAAGGAGTATTTCATCCATCTTGTTAGCAAGTGAGCATAAATTAGTCAGAAAGATTGAAGGGAGAGGGGTTCCCCCCTTCCTTATTTATTTAAAATTCCTGCTCTTTTCCTCATCTCCTTTTTTGGTGCTGCCGCTTCTTTCCTTTGTTTGTTGTAATCCATAGCACCAGGGGATTAGTTAGAATCTCCTCCACATTTGCAAAGACAGGTGTGTATGTGTGTGTGTGTGTGTGTGTGTGTGTGTGTGAGAGAGAGAGAGAGAGAGAGAGAGAGAGAGAGAGAAAGGAATCAGAAAGCTGCTCCTTAAAGAAACATTGCCCAATTCTTAGCAGATGGTCTCGTGAGTATGAAATCTGTAATGAATTGCAAAGAAGAATAAAGAAACCATTAGAGAGCATTTCACTGAGACAGCCATTGTTGGCGCCATCTTGGATCAATTTGAAGGAGGATTTAAATATAATGTATAAGAATCTAATGGATAACTCATTCCTTAAAACAAATGAACAGGTATTAAACAAAGAAACTCATTTGGGTTTTTTCTTCTTCTGGATAAACAAAAGAGCTCTGATAAGATTTAAAAAGACTTTATTAGAAACAGTCAAAGATAAGGATAAATTTTATTTATTGATGCAAAATAAAATTTGTTAAAATAATTTTCTTTGAAACATAGATATACAACAAAGTACTTATGGGTCTTTTTTTAAGGGATTAAAGAATTTTTTTTAAAAAAACAGGGAAGATTTATAAGATCAGCTTATTTGACAAGAGTTAAAAGAAGAAAATAGTTACAATTGGTTGCTATTACTGGACTTTTCTTAACAAATATAAATTGACATAGCATTTGGACTTTGTTTTCCTTATCTAAGAGATGGGAAGAAGAGGGATTATATTTTATTTGGAGAGTATGATGAGTTATTAAAGTTGGGTTTTTTAGCTGCTGGGATGAAGTGGGAAATTACTTCCTTCTTTTTCCTGTTTTATCTCCTGTTTCACACCTCTTTTCCTATTCTTTAAGATTTCTTCTGAGGAAGAAATTCCTTTGTAGAGGCAGCACTTCATCCGATGATGCTTCTGCTACAATAAGCTACAGTAAGGCAGCTTTGGAGTTACACCTTTTAAATTGTTCCTCCTGATACAATTGCTCTAAACAAACAGATATCAAGGAAAGAAACCTTAGTCTCACTCAGATATTTGACAAAAGACTAAGTTCTTATAGATGTAGACATGTATAGAGAAGTTATGATTTATAGAATATATTGATATGGGAGAGAAGGAGGGAGAGAAAGAAAGAGAGAGGGAAGGAGAGAGAAAAGAGATAGAAGGATTCATAAAATGTATTGATATGGTGGCAAGGTTAACTTGAATGTTTTAGCTGATTACTACAGTAAGTCGCCAAGTAGCCTTCAGTATGTTCCTTGATTTCTTCTTATTCTTCTTGGTCTGGATCAGTTTTCTGTTTTGTAAAAAAAACATAATTATAAACATTTGCGTAACCATAGTGAGACTTAGTTAGGTTATAGTTAGGTTATGATTTCTGAAGTCTTTGAAACTTTAATGCACAGTGTCACAAAGATATTATTATTTTGCCTCCAACAAGAGCATCTATCTGTAAATGGTCTTAGAAAATCTATAGAACTAAAAATATTAAGGAATAAAGCCTTCCAGAACTTTCAAAAGAAGGAGTCACTATAGCATACTCAAACATTAAAGATTGTTTGGCAGCACACTTCAAAAACTTAGCAGAGGATCTGTACTGCTTTCTCATTACAATATGGTCTCACGTAGGCTATTCATTAAGCTTTCTTTTGAAAAGATAGAAGAATTTTCAGAAAGCCTCTATATAAATAAAACGAAGGGAAAATTTCTATACAAAGAACACACAAAAGCTTTTCATCTCAATGCCATTCATACTTTGATCCTTTGCTTGGGCAACCTGTGGTTTACTTCACAATTTTCATGTATATAATTATTTCACTTTTTTACACATCAATTTCTTATGAAACTGTTCACTTAAAATGATATATATTGACAATTGTAAGGGAAGAAGAAATGAAATGTACTGGTAACATGAATGATATGTACATGTATTTTCAGATACCTCTGCTGTGAGAGCAGGAAGGTTTTATATTTTACAGTACTAAGATAATTTTAATTTTTAAGATGCCCTATGGGGATGTGATTTTTTTAAAAAAATAACAAACATTTTGGAATACATCCAAGGTACCACTCATCTAATTGGGAGGCTACTGTTCCAAAATAAGGTGAGAACAAATTCTATCTATAGGCCTTGGGTAAGAATGTCAAGACACAGTCCAATTATGGCCATAATCTTTTAATGTTACTCCATCCATTAAGGTTTCCACACATCTTGTCTGGTATTAAATTATACTATATTATCTATCCAAATATCCAAAGGGAAACCAACATCAACATCCCTTCATGAGAAGAGGTTGCCTTCAGATTAGGTCTAGCTGACAAGTGTCCAGCTGGTGTGATTTTTATTAATGATTTCAGATACTATTTCTATTATATTCAGATACATGTTGCTTAGGAAGGTGATGTCAAGAGGAAATTGGCAAGGTGAGATGTGTGTTCTTTGGGAACAGAGAAGGATATTTGGGGAATAATTTATGAGTGGATATAACTAAAAAAAAACAAGAAAAGGGAAGTACTTTTAAGGCAGATAAAAGAGGTGCAGTGATTGAAACCTTGGGAGATTCTGTTTGTTCATTTGTTTTTATAATTTATAGGCTACCCAACTCCTAACATCATGAACATACCCAAAGAAAGTCCATCCACCAGAGACTTAACCCTCAGTCTTCCCTAGAGCTTGGGAGAATAGCTAGGTCTTTAATAACTTCTGAACATCATTGGGGTCAGAGCTTTCCAAGGTCTCTGAGGGAATATCATTCCAGTGGGTAGGCATTATGATAGAGAAGGCACACTTCCTGGGTCTCAGAAGATGATACTACTTAATTGATGTTTTTATTTTATGTATTTATTTTTATTTATTTTGCTTGTCAAGCATGTATGACAAAACAAGTATAAGTATAAGTATGAATATAAGTCGTGCTTGGGCGCGTCCGAGCGAGCTGCACGCGGCAGCGGCGAAGCCAAAGCCTACTGAGGGGGTGTTAGCAGGGGGACGTCATGGCAACCATAACCGAGGTGCGGTCAGCGGGACGGTCCTCGGAGGAGCTGTGTAACATGGCTGGGGATTATAAGGCACCCGCGCAAAAGGACCCGAGCAAGCAAGGTATAACTTCCGGGTTCCCGAAGATGGTGGCCGCACGCCTCCGCTGGAGTTTTCTCCGGCCGTGGCGGCTCCGGACGTGGCCCCCCATGTCCCCCGGGTCCCCCCGCCGGTGGCAGAGGTGGGGGAGGACCGGGGGAGGTCGGCAGGAGTCATCAGAGGCCGGTCGGGGGTGCGCTGGAGCCGCGGGACCGGCTTGGAGGACGGCGTGGAAGGCGGCGCGGATGCGGCCCCGGCGACGCCGAATGGATCCTGGAAGCCTCGGAGGCATTTCCCGGGGGCTGGCGGTGGCGGATGAGGCCCCCGGCGGCGCTAATTGTGCCGGGGGCTGCGGTGGTCATGGTAGCTTCGGCGGCGGCGGCGGAGGTCGCGGCGGCCTCGGAGGCCGCGGTGGAGGCCGTAGCGCCTTCGGCGGTCGTGGCGGCGGCGATGGCGGCCTCGGCGGTCGCGGCGGCGGCGGCTTCGCGGCGGTGGTCGTGGCGGCGGCGGCGGCCTTGATGGTGGTCGCGGTGGCAGCCTCGATGGCGGTGGCGGCGGCCTTCGTAGTCAGTTTGGTGACATCTTTAATACTTTGGGCGCCGATGGACCCAGCGGTCTCCGGAGTGGGGAGACCGCTGCGGCATGGCCCCGACGGCCCCCTGGAGGGAGCGGTGGCCCTGGATTTCCCGGGGCACCACGGACCTGGGGGAGCCGCCTGGGGGGCCCTGGACTGGCCTCAGCGGTCTCAAGGTCGCTGAGGCCCTGGAACAGCTGCCGCAGCAACCCTGGATTTCCGAAGGGTCATGAAGAGGCCCTGCTGTCCCTGGCGAGGCATGACAGTGTGGCAGGCTCGGCGGCCTCGCTCGGGCCGCGGCGATTTTGGGGGGCCCCGATCGGTTCGGAGGTGGACCCGCGGTGGACATGGCGGGCCCGGTCTGGACTCGGGGCAGCCCCTATGGTTTTGAGGTCGATGCGCAGACCGGTGGTTGGAAGGCGTTGTGATCGGTCTCCACCCCTCCTTGGGGCCCCCACCTGTGGCAGGGGTGGTGGGCCCGGGGAGGAGGGGATTGACTTTGCCTGTGACTCCCCTTCCCCCAGGGGTCCCACCAGTGGCAGGGGTGGGGCGGCCGGAAGGGAGAGGGATGTACCCCAGTCTGCCTGGACCTCTCCATCACAGAGATCACCACAGAGACCATGGACGCTGCGGGACCGTCGGGGTGGGGTGGCCGGGGCCACGGATTTATTCAAGGGCGGAACTTTGGGCCCTGAGGGACGTCCCCCTCTCCCTTAAGTGGCCTTCAAGACTATCAAAGACGTTCCGCTATGAGGGATCCTGGGATCCGGAGCGATGGTGGGGCCGTGGAAGCCGGAGAAATGGAAAGAAGAAGCGTGGGAAACCCGGGGTTGGTGGTTTTTTAATGGGGTTTTTTAACGGGATGAGTGGATCCAGGGTGGGCAGGGGAGACAGCCCACATGGAGTTGGAGGCAGCCAGGCCGGCCCGCGCGCCTGGGGGGCCTCGGGGGTTTCCATGTCGGGGTGGCAGATTGGGGGTGGGCAGCCGGGGGCTAATTTTATTCGCACGGTGACTGGGAGGGGTAGATATGCTGGGGGTAGAGGGCCGTATCCGGTAAGGGGATCGCGCTCCCGATGTTTGCAAGCGGTAGCGCGCTCCAACCCTCCATACCCATCCTGCAGCCCTGGTTGCCCGGATTCTCAGGCCCTGAATACCCGGCTGTTGTTGTGCAGTGCCAGGTCCGTGGTTAATAAGGCTCCCCTGATCCATGATTTGGTTCAGGAGGAGGCCGCGGACCTGGTAGGTGTCACCGAAACCTGGTTGGGCCCAGAGGGCGGTGTTCCTCTGGTTGAGATGTGCCCACCAGGTTTCCTTGCATTTCACCAACCTAGGGTTCAGGGAAGGGGTGGAGGGGTGGCGGTGCTTATAAAGGAAGCCCTTCATCCTAGGGAGGCCACTGTTCCTCAGACGGCTGGCTGTGAATCTCTATTTGTGAAGTGGGGGCAAGGGGTTCAGATGGGTCTTTTGATGGCGTACCTGGCTCCCTGCCACGTCTCATCGGCCCTGCCCGGACTCCTCGAGGTGATAGCCGGGCTGGCGGTTGAGACCCCCAGGCTTTTGGTCATGGGGGATTTCAAACTGCCATCGTCCGGTGAAACCTCAGGGTTAGTTCGGGAGTTCTTGGCTTCCATGACGGCCATGGACCTGACCCAGTTAGTTTCCGCCCCCACTCACATTGGAGGACACATGCTGGACCTGATTTTTGTCTCTGGGCAGTGGTTGAATGACTGTAATTTTGGGGAGTTAGTTATCACACCCTTGTCATGGACAGATCATTCCCTCCTTAGGTTGGACTTCCGTTCTGCCACCCCCCACCGCAGGGAGGCGGAACCACTTAGATTGTTCCGCCCCAGGCGCCTGATGGACCCGGAGCGGTTCCAGAGGGAGCTTGGGCCATTTCCTGAGTCTCTGGCTCACAGCTCACCTGGAGACCTGGTGGCCACCTGGGATGGGTCGGCCGCCAGGGCTCTAGATCGAGTTGTGCCCCTGCGACCTCTGACCCGGCACAGATCCCATTTGGCTCCGTGGTATACGGAGGAGCTACGGGAGATGAAGTGCCGGAAAAGACGTCTAGAGGGCATTTGGAGGGCGAGCCGTTTTGAGTCTGACCGAATACAGGTGAGATCTCATATTAAGACTTACCTTGTGGCGATAGGGGCGGCAAAGTCTTCGTATTTCTCCGCCCTTATTGCGTCAGCAGAAAATCGGCCTGCCGCCCTGTTTAGAGTGACCCGCTCTCTACTTGAACCGAGAGCGCGGGACGACCTCTTGCAGGGTAGGGCAGAGGAGTTTTCCCGATTTCTGCATGATAAAATCGCTCAGATTCGGGAGGGGCTCGACTCCAATTGGGTGGTTCCGGGGGAGGTGTCCGGGGCAGGTCTTGTGAGTGTTATCTGGGAGGAGTTCGATCCTGTGACCGCCGAGGGTGTGGACAGGTTGCTGGGGGGGCTGAATGCCACCACCTGTTTATTGGACCCGTGCCCTTCCTGGCTGGTTTCGGCCGCCAGGGAGACGACACGAGGCTGGTTCCAGGGGATTGTCAACGCTTCTTTGAGGGAGGGGGTGCTCCCTGCCGCCCTGAAGGCGGCAGTGGTGCGCCCCCTCCTCAAGAAGCCTTCCCTGGACCCAGCTATTTTAAACAACTATCGTCCGGTCTCCAACCTTCCCTTCGTGGCGAAGGTTGTTGAGAGTGTGGTGGCGTGTCAGCTTCCCCAGTACCTGGAGGAAGCTACTTACTTCGATCCGTCCCAATCGGGCTTCAGGCCTGGACATAGTACTGAGACGGCATTGGTCGCGTTGGTCGATGATCTCTGGAGGGCTCGTGACAGAGGGTTCTCCTCTGTCCTGGTCCTATTAGACCTCTCGGAGGCTTTCGATACTATCGACCATAGTATCTTGTTGCAATGGTTGCGGGGGTTGGGGATTGGTGGAACCGTCCTTCGATGGTTCTCCTCCTTCCTCTCCGACCGTTCGCAATTTGTGTTGGCGGGGGGGGGAGAGGTCCACCTCTAGGCCCCTGCTTTGTGGGGTGCCCCAGGGGTCGGTCCTCTCTCCCCTCTTGTTCAACATTTATATGAAGCCGCTGGGCGAGATCATCCGTGGTCTTGGAGTAGGGTGTCATCTATATGCGGATGATACCCAGTTGTAAATCTCTACTCCAGACCATCCCAACGATGCTGTGGGGGCTATGTCCAAGTGCTTGGAGGCCGTGCGGGATTGGATGGGCAGGAACAGGCTTCGGCTCAACCCATCCAAGACCGAGTGGCTGTGGTTTCCGGCGCCCCGATATAGCCAGCTGACACCTTCGCTGGCTATCGGGGGGGAAGTTTTGCCCCCCGCAGAGAGGGCTCGCAACCTGGGTGTCCTCCTGGATGTACGGCTGTCGCTTGAACATCACATCGCGGCCGTCTCCAGGGGGGCGTTTCACCAGATCCGTCGGATCTACTGGTTGCGGCCCTTCCTGGATCGGGACGCCTTGCGCACGGTCACTCAGGCCCTTGTCACCTCTCGCCTGGACTATTGTAATGCCCTCTACATGGGGCTCCCCGCGGGGAGGATCCGGAGACTCCAGCTGGTGCAAAATGCAGCTGCGCGGGTGATTATGGGGGCGTCACGTAGCGCCCATGTGACGCCTCTCCTGCGCGAGCTGCATTGGTTGCCGGTGGCTCTCCGGGTTCGCTTTAAGGTTCTAGTTTTGACCTTTAGGGCGACCCATGGCATGGGACCAGGTTACCTCCAGGACCGCATTCTGCCAGTGATCTCCAACAGGCCGGTGCGTTCCCACAGAGAGGGTCTGCTCCGGGTGCCGTCGGCCGCTATGTGTCGTCTGGCGGCGCCAAGGGGTAGAGCCTTCTCCCCCGCCCTCTGGAATACTCTGCCACCGGAGCTCTGTACTGGCATGGACCTGAGGGCCTTCAGGCGCGCGTTGAAGACCTGGCTCTTTGAGCAGGCCGGCCTGGGCTGAGATAATGGTTTTAATTTGGTCTCCATAATATTTAATTTTAAATTGGGGTTTTAAGGGGGGGGGGGTTTAGTCTCAGTAATCAGCCAATTAATTTAATAGTTTTTTAATTTTTGTATATTTGTGGGTTTTAGATGGGCTGTACACCGCCCTGAGTCCCTTGGGAGAAGGGCGGTATATAAATGTAAATAATAAATAAATAAATAAATATATAAACTTATAAGTATAAACAGATATAAGTATATACATAATAAATGAGTACAAATAAATGGATAAATGGGAACAGTAGGATAGGGACAGTAGGCACACTTGTGCGCTTATGCATCCCCCCTTACAGACCACTTAGAATGGAGGGTGGTCCATGGTAGACAGTTTAAGGTTAAAGTTTTGGGGGTTTGAGGATGTAACAACTGAATCAAGTAGTCAGTTCCAGGCATTGACCACTCTGTTGCTGAAGTTGTATTTTCTGCAATTTGGAGCAATTTATTTTGAGTTTGTATCTATTGTTTGCCCATGTAGTATTGAGTTGAAACTGAACTAGTCATTGACAGGTAGGATGTTGTAGCAGACAATTTTGTGTATTAAGCTTAGATCAGACCATAGGCAGCATAGTTCTAGATTGTCCAGATCCAAAATTTCAAGCCTGATAATGTTATGTGGGCCATAACATGCCCACTCTGCCCAGCCATACCATTTGGGTAGAATTAACTGGAAATGAGGGTCCTTCAAATAACCAGGTCCTATGTGCTAAAAGACTACACAGATGATAACCAATATCTCAAACTGTACCTTAAAACCAAAGGTAACTAGTGTAATTCAAGGGACAGTGGTGTCACAAGAGCTTAATCAGACACATTCCCCATACCATCACATTCTGGGCCAGCTGTAATTTCCAGGTGGTCTTTCTAGGTGGACAATCACATGAGTGATTGTCTGGAGGGTCTTCTAGTTCAGGAAAGGTGCAATCAGCACATTATGTGTACCTATGCAAAAGTCATCTTGGCCACAGCCTATACCTACCTTGCAAATCCAAGATGGTCTCCACATTGTGCAACAGTCTTGAAAGGGGAAGTAAAAGCCCAAAGATGCATCATCCCCAGAGTCAGAGGACCCAAATATCTGTCTTGTCAGGAGTGAACCTAAATCTTTTCTTTCTAATCCAGACACATGTAGCATCCAGACATTGGGATAGGACTTCACTTGATCAATCCAGAGCTAAGATGTATAATTGGATATTAGCATACTGATGATAACTGACCTAAAATCAATGAATACATTCATTCAGGAGTTTTGTGTCAATATTAAATGGAATGAATGAGAGCATCAAGTCATAAAGCACCCCAAAAGTGAGAGGCAGCTCAATCTCTCCTCCTTTCAATACCAACTGAAATTGGTTATAAGAAAGGAGAAAAACCACAGCTTTGTTCAGACTATAACCTGCCCTGAAACCTACTGAAACAGGTTTAAATAATCCATCTCCTCTAAAATCCTCTGGAACTGAAGCCCAAATACTTTTCAATAACCTATTCTAAAAAAGAAAGTTTTGAGACTGACTGTAAATTGTCCAGAATAGATGAATACAGTGATGACCTCTTATGGATGGGGTGCATCACTTTCAAGGTTATGGGAACAATTTTTATATCAAAGAAGCAGATATCACTGCACAGATCCAAAGATGTCATCAGTGAAGAAGCCTTGATCAACCAGGAGGGACCTGAATCTAATGAACAGTTTCTACAACCATGTTTATTTTCTCAAAATCACAAGCACAAATTCACTCCAGATAACTCTAAGAACTCTGCTTCAGTCACTTTCATTGGACTTCCAAGCAAATAATGTGATAATGTGACTTCCAATGCAATAATGGTAGAGAAATAGCAATACTTTTCTTCCCTTATCACCACAATATAATCCTGAATATGGGATTACTGTTGTTTCATCACACTTTGTCTGTAAAGAATGAGATTCTTAAACTTCATAGAAGTTATTTTTGTTAAAAATAGGACAAATTATATCTATAACAAGCTTTTTTATTCTGTCCATCTTTCATTCTTAGAAAGCTATATAGATGGATTTGGTATTTTCTAAAAAGTATATTGTAGTAATTAATCTAACACATCTCTAAGAAAACTATGAACAAATATAATTCTGGTTCATGTCCCAATGGCCATATAAACAACATAAAGTCTCATGGTCACATAAAGCCTTAATGACTCGATCCTGCCAGAGATAATTATTTTGATGCCCAACTAATTTCACTGAATAGTTAATTCATAAATTACCCATGCCTAGATCTTTATAGATTGCAATATCTTGGTCTGAAATTAATTATTTGTTTTAATATGGAGAGATTCCAGTCATGACTGCTTCAAAAAAAAGTTACTAAACATATTTTAAAAACGTATTCCTCAGCAATTTTATACGAAAGATAGCAGTAATAAGTAGAATTGTTCTCTTCAGATATCTGAAGATAACAAACTTTAAATACCTGAAAGATTATTATGTATTTTCTATGGTTCTAAAGAACAGGATCACAGCCAATGGAAAAGATTACAAAGAAGCATATCTGAGTCAAATATGTCCAACCCAGCCCACATGCGGCCCTAGACAGCTAGTAATGCAGCCCCACAAGGTAATAATAACTATTTTTTAAAAATTAAAATAAAGGAAGTTTGTTATTTACATACATTAACTATATTATATATTTTATATGCAGCCCAAGACAATTCGTCTTCACTCATTGTGGCCAGGCAAGACTATAGGTTGGACAACCATGGTCTTGAACTTCTTGACTATTTGCAGTCTCTGTCAATGAAGCAGGATGCCCACAAGATTCCTTCAATGGAGTCTTCACTAGAAGATAAAGGATAATCTGTCAAGGATACTGTATTGGAATCTGAATTCAGTAGGGTTTTGAACCAGATGACCTCAAATGCACTGTTCAAATTTATGATTCCATGATAACTATGAGCATTATAGAAATCTTATTATTTGGAAGCTGTTCATCACAGGGCAGATTGTAATCTAATTAAACCTGCACAATTTCCACAGCATTTCATTTTTAGAATGTTGCAGATAACACCATTTATAGCAGCTGGCAGCAACTTTACATTTCCCAGATGTTCTGATCCAGTAGCTGGAGAATGCTAGACTGAGGAACCCTGCTTTCTGGATTTCTCTTTACCTTCCCCTGTTTTCCTCTCCAGACAGAATATGAGAGGTTGTTTACTATTCTGTACCATTTAAATTAGTTCTAATAAAAGTTGCCTTCTTGATATTTTGGAACTTTTACAATAGACAAACCATAGTTACCTAGGTACTTTCTTTAGCTGTTCACCTAACATTATTTTTCTACAAACAGTTTTGAACAATTCAATGAGCAAGAAACATAAATAAAAAATAATGAGCAAAAGGATAACAGCCATAAGTAGCACCACAAACAACCTGACCTTTTAAAAAATACATTAGAGTCAATGTATGACAGCCATCCTCCTATGCCTCCAAGCAGGAAAGAGAACAGTGCTCTGGTTGGGTTATTAAACTGACAGCAGAATATCTGGGATGTTGCTATGAAACTTTTATGTCAACTTCAATGTAGAAAGCCAATGGGGAAATTTTGATTCCAAGGACACTTTTTAATGGAAATAAGGAGGATGTGGCCTTGATGAATGAATGAAATATCTGAGAAAGCCATGGAGCAGACTCGCTTCTAGGACAATGAATATACTATTCTTCTGAGAATGGAGAAAGTCTTTGGAGGAGTATATGCAATTTATCTTCTAAGAAATACTTTTTCTCCCTCAAGACAAACTAGGGAGGTGGGAGTAGGAAAGGAATCATATCTGTGGTTAGCTTTTATTCATTTTGGAGCCAAGAGATATTCTGTGTATTACAGGGTAGTGATCATCAACTCTGCTGTGGCCCAACTCTCTGAGAATCTAATTGAAAAGGAAAATATGCATAGACCATATTGCTCAGATTTCCTTCTCTCTAGAGGGAGGAGAAATATATGTAACTGAATATAAAGCACTCATAACTATAAAAAGAATATATTATTGTATTCCATAGTTATCGCATCTGCAGAGAAATATTTTGACAATTGTTAACAAGAATCTCAAAAAGAGAACTTAAGGAGTGAGCTCATATATCCTGATTAAGCCAATTGGTGGTTATCTGACATTTGATTGCCAGCCTTAAGGGATTTGTTCCAATATTATATTATATTTAATAATATAGGCAAATTTGTTTCTCAGATAAAAACAATGACAGTGATACCCAGAGTCATTTAAGTTTTTCCTGCAGCATGAAACATAGAAACAGATTGTTCTACTTCTCAGAATCTCATGAATACAATCAATTTCTCTGGGCATCATCAGCCATTATATGACTTATTTATCTAATTGATAACAACAAAGTACAAGTTAAAGCAAAACAGTATCTTCGACGTAAGAAAGGCATTTCTAGTAAGTTTAACAATGGAGAACATTGCAAACAATTCATTTTTCAAAAGGCAATTCAACTTTCTTTGTTTTTTTTTCCTTTAAAACATTTTGCTTATCCTCCAGTAAGCTACTTCAGCTCTGACTGAATGGTGGGGAATAGAAGGATTCTATAATAAAAGGAATAGAAGAATACAAATCCTTCTGTTCCCCATCATTCAGTCAGAACTGAAGAAATTTCTCGGATGAGAAGCAAAGTGTTTTTAAGGAAAAAAGCCCAGTTTCCTGTTGAAAAGCATCTTTTGGGCATGACCTGAATGATTGAGAAAATTCCATAGACATATCATAAACAATGATTTCGTTTTTTCTACATGTCTATTATATAAACTTCATGACTAAATCAACCCAGAATTCTTACTCAAAGTTCAAATGACCAGGCTCACGTTACCCTATTGCAAACACTTTATGTGATGGCCCAACTCTCTGCAGAAGGTGCCATTGCTAGGAAAGGTGGGAGGAAAGAGAGAAAGAGGATGACCGCAACAAGATAAATGGATTCAATTATGGTGGTGATGGGTGTACCAATGGAAGATCTGAAGAATCAGATTAGCAAAAAAGAAAACCTGTCTAAGTGGTCACTAAGAGTCTCCACTGACTTGATGGAACAATCAATCCATCAATACCCAGGAAAATGCATATAGAGTTGCAAACATAGTCCAACTCTGTTTTTGGTGAAGAGATTAAAGTGTCATCTTCACAGCACAATAGCTACCATTGTCACACTTTACATCCATCCTGGAATTCGGAAGGACTCTTATTACCCTAAAACTTGCTACTGTTATGGTGAGCTTAGATTCAGACTTCCACTTCAGAATAACTAAATCTTTCTTTCACTTGTCTTAGCACACAGATGAGGATAAGACATAGGCCATGTTGTGTGTGCATATCTTTGACAAAGTGTGAATGTTTGACCTTTGAATGGGACCAGAGATCTATAGGGGTGGGCTTAAATCATGGATCTTTGTATCATGTGTCAAAGCACAGTAGTTAGAGTGCAGTACTGCAAGCTACTCCTACTGCAATTTGGCAGATCGAATCCCACCAGGCTCCAGGTTGACTCAGCCTTCCATCCTTTGGAGGTGGGTAAAATGAGGGCCCAAATTGTTGGGGGCAATATGCTCTGTAAACTGCTTTGAGAGGGCTATAAAGCACTATAAAGTGATATGTAAGTCTAAGTGCTATTGCTATTGCTATATCAGGAAATAACAGGCATTGTATATGCTTATGGTTTTTGAGTCCAATTCTGCCTTGATTCTTCTTTGCCTAATGAACAATTAGCACATATAACTTTGGCAAATCAAACCTGTCTTATCAACCATGACTGGATCAAGAGTCTGTTGAACATAGGAGCAGGCCATGCCAAGGGCTGCTGCTCTGTGCCTAAAAAACTGAAACAGTTTCAGCAGCTAGTTCTATAATTGAGCCCTAATTTGCTCCCTTTTATTCTCCTGCATAAATAGATGCCAAGAGAGAACCCTGCTGCTTATGCACTCATGCTCATCCTATCTTCTTTTCTTCTGTTCTCTCTCAGCTCTCGGGTTCCCTTTACAGCTGGATGTCTGTGAAGTTTGATGGGGTGTAACCAGTACATAAGACATTTAGAATTTGACTAGAATTGCTGTTTCAGCAGCAGATAACAGCATCAGTGAGAGTAATCAGATCCACTCAAACTTTGAATGTAAGCCATCTTCAATTCATAGTTTTACTGAAGAAGTGACATGTTTCTGTCATCACAAGCTTCTAATGCAAGGGTAATTATCAATTATTTAAAGTATATTATTGCAGTCTACAGTTGTAAAGTGGAAAGGGAGATATGGGTTGGTTGGCTTATGCCTTTGAGTCAGTGCTGATTCCTGGTGACTTCAACTTACTCTTCTGGCACTTTTTTTGAAAGTGGTTTGCCATAGTCTCTGTCTTAGAACAGAGAAAAACATCAGAGTCAGGACCAGAGGTGGTACTAGAAATCAACATCTCCTGGTTTCTAATCTGATGCCTTCATCACTCCATCAAACTGGATTTTTTGTTTTGTTTTTAGGGACACATATAATTATATCAGTATAACAGTATTAATATCACAGCAATTAATATCACAGCAATCTATGACCCAACCACTGGTGCTGAAGAGAATGAAATTGACCGATTCTATGAAGCCCTACAGCACTTTATAGATTTAACACCAAAAATTATGACCTTATTATCATGGGGAATTGGAATGCTAAAGTAGGAAGCCAAAAGATAACCGGAATAACTGGCAAGTTTGGCCTTGGAGTACAAAATGAAGCAGGGCTCACAGAAGCATGGACAACACAGAAATCAGATTGATTTAATGAGAAGGAAGGACTCTGGAGAAGAGCTAATGCTGGGAAAGATTGAGGGCAATAGAAGAAGTGGATGACAGAGAATGAGGTGGTTGGATAACTGAAGCAGTAGGCATGAGCTTAAATGGACTCCAGAAGATGGTAGAGGACAGGAAAGCCTGGAGGAATGTTGTCCATGGGATCACAATGGGTCGGACATGAGTTTGCAACCAACAATAACAATAATTATATCAACTACTATTCAGTGAACTACTACTATTCAATGAACCCAAAGCATAAATCTGTCTCCACAGTTTCTGTTGTTGGATTATTTATTCCATTGGTGAATTTCCATGTGATACCATCATTCTCATGCTTTGAGATTTGCAAGATTCAAGGATTAATAACTACATAATATTGGATCTAGAATCTGCCTCAAATTAGTGGCAGAGCCTCTCTTTTCCCTCTTTAGTTTTATGTCTTTTAAAATATATTTCAAAAATGTGAGGAATCTTCTGGAACAAATTAGTAATTGAGAGGGTAAGGAAGGAAGAAAAATGAATCGCCAGAATATCCTTGGTAGAACTCAACCATCAAGGGAAAAATCTGAAAGCAAATAATTGTATTTAATTAATGTTTGATATGGTTGGTATTAATAAGTTCATAATTTGTGCATTCACACATAAACAGAAGTACTGCTTTGCAGGTTGACTAGAATAACAAACTAAAGGTATTGCTACTCTACTGTCCTCCTAGCTCTGTAGCAGTATCTCCTCATTCACCAAACTTAAGTGATTCCTTTTTTGGTTTTTGTTTGTTTGTTTGTTTTGTTTTGTTGAGAAGATCAAGAAAATGATTAACTTTAAAGAAGCAGAATAGACAGTATTGACACTTTTGAAAATAATGCAATAATCAATAAAGATTTTGCATCTGGATGAAGAAAAATATTAATAGTAACTGATATTAGATGTCAAAAAGTGAGGCCACTTGTTAAGGGGAAAAGAAGTCATGTGCATAAGCATACATAATAAATCATAATCTAAGCATTGGTCCTGCAAATCATAGGCTGTGTATTCATATATGGACTAGAGTATGAAACCACCGTATTTTTAGCAGTCCACTGTCTAATTAACAGTAGTGATTCATAGTGCATATTTCTTAGTGACTATGAATTCACTCATAAAGCTTGATGATGGTCATTAAGGTAGAAGTTTCTGCTTCTGTTACTGAAATGTCCTTGGGTCTCCCCAAAATCTGTAGTCCTTCATCTGCCTCATAGACTCACTTCTCTCTCTCTGTGGAAGTGGTGCCAGCCTTTACAATGAAAAATAGCACAGAATTTAGGCAAGACAAGGTTTATCTATAGAGGACAAATTAAATTGTTCAGCTATGTCATTGACCTTCATTGCTTCTCTTATTCTGCTCCTGGCCCTAAGATTTAATAAAGATAGAATGTCATATTGCTTACACATGGCCAACTCGATTGGAGGACATAGCCTTAGAACAAACCATTTAGTTTCTTGGTTTTTTTCAGGTTCATTTATTTCATGTTTTCCATTAGGGCTCATGCTGCACAGCTAAATTCTTCCTCATGCTTTTCCAATGTCATATTCTCACATTGCTGTGGAGAAATGAAACTATTGCTTGGCTGCTTGGACTCTTCATATCTAGAAGCAGTCTGAAGATTTTATTATGTTATCCTCCAAGTAATCATGTTCACCGAGCCTTAGCAATATTTTCCCAGCATCCATAGTTTGGCCCAAATATTAGTAAAAAAACAAAAAACAAAAACAATACGAAAAAAGATTCTGCAGCTATGATGGCCATAGAAAGCTACAGATGCCTCTCTTTAGTTACAAAATGCATTATATTTGCTTGCTAAAATTACATCAGTGTAAAGGCAAATAATTTAAACTTTAATCAAACTAGATTGTGCAATTTTGTCTGTTGGTTTGGAATTCTACAAATGTATAGTATTTCTTTGTAGGAAACAGTCTTGCAAAAAATACCTCATTTCAATGTGCAAATGCAGTATTTTTTTTTCCAAAGCACATAAAAACATGATGGCAGTTGTGTTTTCTTGGAAGTCTCTGGCCTGTTATTAGGACTTTCTTGATTTGATCACATTGTGATGACAGAGGAATATGTGATATCATATGATACCATAATCAAAATGAAGTTTTATTGAAAAATGAAGTTTTATCACAGGAGTTGTAATTTTGTTATCCAAATAAAGTGTACCAATGCTGATTCATATTGCATCATTTTGTCATTTCCATTAGTTAGCAGAGCTGCAAAGCTCAATATTGTACTATTTTTGCAAGTTGCTTGGCAATGCATGCTCCAATATATTAAAATAAATCATTTTTTTCAAATGACTATAAAATTCAGATGTTTATTTCAATTTATTTTGTTCTCAACTAATCAGCTACTTACAATTTTAAATATTATAATAATTGTAAATTCTTTACTAATAATTTATTTTTCATCCACCTTGCCTTTCCCCATTTTTTTCTTTTCTATTAATTTTCAACTCTACTCTTAAATATTTTAAAGAAATTCACTAATTAAAATAAGAAAGGTAATCTTCTCCCACCCCAAGTCAAGCTTGATTCCTGGTGAGTACATGGAGACAATTTTTCTTGGCAGCAAAATGTAATTGCTTTGCCACTGCTGTCTTCTGAGATTTTTTCTTTTTTAGTTCTCTGATTAGCCTTTAGATCTGTGATTTCCTGGGGGACTTCTAACCAACTATTAACCTTGGCTTGGGTTTTCTGAGTTCAATCCAAGTTGGCTAGCTGCTGCCATCTGCTGAGACAGTCAACAATATTAATTCATGCATTAATTAATTAATTAATTCATTTGCTATTATGTCTGTCATGTCATGCATTTCCAAAGAATGTACAATATCAAAATATATTGTGTACATTTTAAAAGGCAGGAAAAACAGAATGCAATATAAAAGTTAAAACAATCCTTAACATATATATTTAAAAAGCGTTACCCAGACTTCTTGAACATATAGATTTCCTTTTCCTTTCATGTTTTATACTCCTGGCTGTACAATAGTCTAACGTTTTGCAATAAATGAGGACAGTCTGGCCAAAAAGAACTCTCTGAGTTGTGTCTGGTTAAGTTCCATAAATATATTTACAACACTACGTAATTCCCATTTTGATACAGCATAACATTAAAAAAATGACACAAGCTGATACTTAAACATTTCAAAACATACCAAAACAAATGGTCAAAATTGGGAATGTTCTATCAAATTCTGTACCTGTCAATAATGGTGTCCCCCAAGGCAGTGTTCTAGGATCAACTCTCTTCATACTCTACATAAATGACCTCTGAGATCATATTAAGAGCAGCTGCGTTCTCTTCACTGATGATGTAAAACTGTTCAATACCACAAACAATACTGCTACCCTTCAAAAAGATCTTGACTATGTATCAGAATGGTCAAACAAATGGCAACTTCAAATCTCAACAAATAAATGCTCTGTCTTACATATTGGCAAAAAAAATCAGAAAATAAAATACAGGCTGAATAGTCAAGACCTTGCCTGTAAAGGACCTTGAAATACTCATCTCTAATGATCTAAGTGCCAGAGTCCACTGTAACTACATAGCCAAAAGACATGAAGAGTTGTTAACCTAATCCTACATAGGTTTTCTCTGGTAATATCACACTACTAACTAGAGCATACAAAACATTTGCTAGACCAATACTCGAATACAGCTCATCAGTCTGGAACCCATATCACATATCTGATATTAGCACAGTTGAGAAAGTCCAGAAATATTTCACAAGAAAAGTTCTCCACTCCTCTACTCATTGTAGAATATCTTATGCCACCAGACTTGAAATTCTAGACCTAGAAAACCTTGAATTATGCCGTCTTCAGTCTGATCTAAGTATGGTATATAAAATCATACATTGCAATGACTTACCTGTCAATGAATTCTTCAGCTTCAACCATAACAACGCAAGAGCACACAATAGATACAAACTCAAGATTAAATAATAATAATAAATAAGAATAAATAAATAATAAATAAATAATAAATAATAAATAAATAATAAATAAGAATAAATAAGATAATTTTAAATAATATATATATGTGTGTTTTCTGAGGTTTTTTTCATTCATCATCTTCAGGCTTGTGTCTTCGGCCTTGTGCTTCTCGGAGTAATGTGAGCTTGCAGCTGCTTCTTCCTTTTAACTACTAGTAGGGGTGTGACTTGATTAGGTGGGTGCTTGGCTGTGCTCTGATTGGGTGGGGGTGTGTTCTCATTGGTTGGGGGGTTGGCTGTGTTCTGATTGGCTGGGGGTGTGTTCTGTTCCGGTGGGGGTTTGGTTGTACTCAGGTTAGTCTTAGTTGCTGGGGGATTTGAGCTGGTGAGCTGTGATCCTGTTGTTTGACTTTGCATTCGTGGTCGTGCCACATCTTCATAGTGGGCGTCAGTTCCCTTCATGTATGGGTTGGGGGGGTTTGAAGCAGGTAGTGATGCAGCTGTGGTACGGCTTCTGGTCCTTGATCGTATTTCATCTTCTGTGTGGGTGTGAGTCTGCTTTCTACATGGAAGTGTGATGGTAGTTTCTTGTGTGGCCCTCGTGGGTGTGGGTCTGGTGTCCTTCTTCATGTTAGGTACTCATTTGTTAATGAGGGCAAGTTTCCAAATGGCTGGTAGGCGGGAGGTGTCATCTTGTTTATTCATGCTGTGTGGGCATTTTTCTATCTCTATGGCTTCTCTGATTATTCTGTTGTTGAAGTGTTCAGTTTTGGCGATAGTTCTGGTATTTTTAAAGTCAATCTTATGTCCTGTGGCTTTGAGGTGTTGGACCAGGGAAGAGGTCGGTTCTTCTTTTTTGATTGAGTTCTTGTGTTCTTCAATGCGTGCACTTATTCTTCTGTTACACCCCAAAATACAATTCACCATGGAAACAGAAGCTAACAATCAACTTCCCTTCCTAGATGTCTTAGTATACAAAAAATCCAATGGCTCCCTAGGACACACCATCTACCAGAAGAAAACACATACAAACCGCTATCTACACGCACTCTCACCACCCAGCACAGATCAATTCTGTAGCCGAGACACTCATCTCCAGAACAAAATGCTTAGCCAATGAACAACACCTAAAAACCGAACTACACACTCTCATAACGTACTAACAACCAATGGATTCCAAAGAAGGAAGATTACTCACCTAATCCAAAAAGAAACCCCAACCAAAATCCAAGACAGAAAACAAGAAAATGGCAAAGCCCTCCTCCCATATATAAAAGGCACTACAGACAAAATCAGCAAGATCCTCCAAAAACACAACATTAAAACAGCATTCTGTACAAACAGAAAAATATCCACCATCCTAAGAAACCCTAAAGACAAAATTGAGTTAGAAAACCAAGGAGTATACGAAATCCCATGCATCTCCTGCCCCACCACATACATCAGACAAACTAACAGAAGAATAAGTGCACGCATTGAAGAACACAAGAACCCAATCAAAAAAGAAGAACCGACCTCTTCCCTGGTCCAACACCTCAAAGCCACAGGACATAAGATACCAGAACTATCGCCAAAACTGAACACTTCAACAACAGAATAATCAGAGAAGCCATAGAGATAGAAAAATGCCCACACAGCATAAATAAACAAGATGACACCTCCCGCCTACCAGCCATTTGGAAACCTGCCCTCATTAACAAATGAGTACCTAACATGAAGGACACCAGACCCACACCCATCAGGTCCACACAAGAAACTACCACCACACTTCCACGTAGAAAGCAGACTCACACCCACACAGAAAATGAAACACGACCACAGACCAGAGGTCGTACCACAGCTGCATCAGTACCTGCTTCAACCCCCTCCCCCAACCCATACATGAAGGGAACTGATGCCCACCATGAAGATGTGGCAACTTTTTACCCTGTGTATTTTTCTTCTTGCAATTTCTAGCCAAATGACTCTTAGCCCCACATGCATAACATTTTTTAACAACATAAACAGTAGCTTGTTCTTCAGCCATAGACTGTTCATCTTGTCTCAGTTGTTGTCTGTCCTTTCTCTGTCTTGACTCTTCTATTAGCCTCCCTGTTATGTTAGTCAAAGTCATTTCTTTCTTGTCTAACACTTTAAGTGAAGATACATAGTCATCATAAGAGTCATCTAAAAATGAAAGGATAATATAGACTTGATGAAGTTCAGAGAAAATCAGCTCCTGTTCATGAAGTTGTTGCAGAGCTTTCTTCATATATTACAAATGAACAAGCATATCATCGCCTTTACGCATACGCGCTTTAAACAGCTTTTGTGTTAGATTAATATGAGAACCAACATTGTCTCTAACATAGAGCTTCTTGAGGGTCTTCCAGCATTCGGCTGCAGATTCCACAGCATGAACATGCACAAGCTGTAAATCACCAAGAGTAAGTCCAATAATGCACAAAGCTCTCTCATTGTCTCTGGCAAAATCATCTAGCTTCTTTCGGTCAGCATCGTTCGAGGTATCCAAAGCTTCTACATCCAGTGGATCGACAACAACATTCCATAGTCCTTCTCTCTTCAAGAGCAAACTGCACTTGGTGGACCAGGTAATGTAGTTGGTGCCATACAACCGGGTAATCATAGCTAAGCTGGACATATGTTCTTGTGCCATCCTCACATCAACCATATACCACAATAAACCTTCTGTATAGTGACTCACTCAGTTCACACTAACCACCTTTGACACTGGGCCTGGGTATGTCATATCTGGGTTATCTGGGCCCATAACCAATTATAAGTATTAGCAGAGTTTCCTTGGTTACAAGGAGTATGCAGCAAACAAAAGCAGTGTGCAAAGTTGTAGCAATGAACACAAAGTCAAACAACTACAGAAGTTGAAGGATATTAAAGTAAAGGTTTTATATATAGGATATAGGCACAGTCCAAGATTCAGTCCAATATTCATACACAGTTCATCAGTCAATACAGTAGAAAAAACTAACCATCATAGTCAGCAGGCAAAACAGCAATACCGTAGCTCAAACACATCAATGCAGAGAGATGGAGAGATATGGAGAGATGGAGATAGCTGGAGATGTGCTCTCTGGCTTCCTGCTTTATAGTAAGCCTGCTTCTTGCAGCCAATCAGTATCCTGGCTTCAGTAAAATGATGAGTCATCATGACTTACAACCATATATTGTAAACCAACAATTTTGGATTCTTAAAGAGCTAGACATTCTTGTTAGAAATTTTCACTGAACTTGCAAAATTAGTTAGGAACTGATGAATATCCCATTCCTCTTTTACAACAATGCAAGAAGAAAAAGAAAGACTGTGTGTTAGTGTCAATAATAGGAGAAGGGATGAGAAGTGTGAAGGGCAAGAGGCAGAGAAATAAACAACTAGGTCTAGCAATGTCCATAATCTGGGCTAAGCAATAAATCCAATCTAAACCTATCTGAACTCAAAATCTCATCCTGGGGTGTGACTGTAGATTTGAGGAACTAGCTGTCATATTACAAATGTTCTCCTTAAATATTCTTTTGATGAGGACTTTTGGCATTTGTGCTGGGATAATCTTCTCAACATGATTGATTAAAATATGCCTGATATTCTGAGAAAGAGAAGCAATAAACATTATAAAATACTTTATCTCAGTCTCATGAAAAATGTACATCCTGAAAAATAATAAAAATTTGACAGGATGGAGGAGAAAATTTTTATCCTTTATCTAAATCATGGAAATGATGACTGTATCAAAGTGTTAGCAGTAGTATTCAATATTTAATAGTCATATACTTACAATCAAATAAAAATACTCCTTTATTATAAATTTATTTCTTTATTTATACATGCACATATGCATACATAGTATATCCTGCAGAGTGGGATGTGTTGGCTTATGAGATGGCCTATAAATTAGAGGTCTGAGTTTAGCTAACATAGTGTGGCATTTCACAAATACAGAACAAAATATCAATATCAAAAGTTCTAGTGACAGAGGATGGTTATCAAATTAAAAATGAATGAAATTGAAAATGAACAGATGCAACTAAAGTTATTAACCTATTCATTCTTTCTCTTATTACAAAGCAATATGTGAAAACTTCAATCAACAAAAATCATAATGACTGATAGACTTATTATCTTGAGGCTTTTTAAGTCATACAAAAAGTATGATGACTAACAGACTTAATATCTTCTGGCTTGTTTTTGAAAAAAATAGATGAGAAATAAATACATTTACTTTGGAGAAAATAAATTGATTCATTACATCCTTTTATATTGTTGTAGTATAGTTCTTTACAATCATTCCATCCAACTATTTGATGTATATAAAATATCAATTGCTACTGCTTTGAAAATTGCTGCCTGTCTTGGGTCTCTATGAATCTTCAATATTATGGCAGAAGGAAATCCTATACTGAATCACAGTGACTTCTTATCTTTGCCATGCTTTCTCTCAATTTTCAAGTCAGCAATGTCAATAATGAAAATCATGTTTGCAACAATATTTGAACTCAATGTCATCTAGAATAATGGGGGTGGGGGGAGATGAGGCTTCAGAAGCTCTTTCTGTGGTGGAGATTTTGGAGAGACAAGCTGTTGACAATGATTCATGGTTCCAAATTCAGAACCATCTGCTCTTTTGGAAAGCCATTCTAACCAAGGTGATAAGGTGAAGTGCAGCAGCTGCATCATTATTGAGTTCTAAAGCTGAGCTAAATGTGACCACTATAATGAGCAACTGCATTCATGGGCCAAGAAGATTATGAAAAGCAGAATCCTCTCTGTATCCTAGGACCAATAAGAGCTCCACTGAAAATAGCCTAGATCTTGATATAAAGTGTCTGTTCACCTGAAATGATTATTAGGTTTTCTATTACTTCCAAATGCATATTATTCCATATGTCACGTGGGAAAGTCAGCAAATGCACAGTAACTTTCATTCATTATCTCTTATACTATTTCACTCAGAATTGAAGTAAACCCTTGCTGGGCCTGACTAGAACTTCCTCAGTGACTGATACCACTCTTCGTATATTTATTCCCAATCCTCTAGAACCAAACTCCAATAAGAAGTTTATTAGTTTATTGTTTGAATTTCCACACAAAATTCAAGAGAATGTAGAATCAAAAGGTAAGCTTTCCAGATGATACTGTCATATTTCTTTCTTTATATATTCGTCAGCTTCTCAATCAGTTTTAGGTTTCTGACCTTAGCTGTACAACTGCTGATGGGACAAGCTAAATGAAACATAAAAACAGTCAGCAGCTGATATCAACTCCATTGCTTTCCATCCTCATATTAGTTTCATATGTTCTGCTCTCTCTTTCTAATGTAACCAAGGAATTAGTTCTCTTAATAAGTTCCTCAGACATCCTCTTAGACTAGCCAAAGCAAAACAAAAACAAAAACCAGAAAAGTGCTATGTTCCAACCATCCCATGGGGGCTTATAACATACATGATATTATGTGTTTATTTAAGAAATCTAGAAGAACCCATTGGCAACAAAAACTATGCTTATCCGACATAAGTTTTAGCAGTGACTTAGTCAGACATTTTGGGAATCTCAAGAAAATTCCAGAGTGTAACTCTGCAGTAGCTGAACATGGTTTTTCTATTTTTTAGGTGCACTTGATTATTCCTTCATAAACCTATATATCTTTCACAACTGTTTAAGATACTGTTAAAGGAAATACACTGTAAAAATCAGCCATCTCTCTAATGTTTATGTTTGTTATAAAATGTTAGTTTTCCACTTTGAAAGAGCAAGGCTCACTGTCTTTCCTGATAAGTTATCCCTAGTTCTATACTATTTCCATTCCAAAGGATATCTACAGTAAGGTGTTCAAAACATTCCTTCCTCAGAAATTGAAACAGATTTCTAGTAGAGATCAAGCTAGTCTTATCTTCCCTGCTTTTTAATGTTGAAGACCAAGCTATTTTGGTGAGGATTCTCTTAAGTTTTGGACATCTTTGTTTTAGATTTAGTCTACAATTGTGACTGTGATTATGATTGGTTTTAATCAGACTACATATGTTTTCATTTGTTTGATACTCTATGTAAGATTCTGATATTTGATTGATTATAGCAGGGTAAATCTTTGATAAATAAATAAGCAGTAAACAAATAAATGCCAAATTGAGAATGCAAGCTACGAAGACCAATAAGTGTTGTATAATTAAAAATAGTTTTCTGTTTCAAATGATTAATATGATATAATTATAACATCTTTGTGCCAGCATAAAAATTCTAAGATGATTAATCTGGAAATTGGCATGAACTTGGCTCAGATCAAGGCTGACAGTTGAGAAATATGTTCAGTTGACAATTTAATGGTCTCACCTTTCACTGATGCCAGTGTCCTCTTTTGGAAAATATATTTGTTTTCTGCTGGAGATAGACTACAGAGAGCGAGATGTCATATTTACACCTAAAACATTTAAATGAATCTTACTTGTGGATAAATGTTTTCATGATTGAGAGAACAAAACTATGTTCAGTTCTTGAGTGGTTCAACTTAATTGCTCCACAGCTGATGATTGTAAAAAACCCAACCCCTGAATTCATTTGCTGTTAGTTCTGAAAAGCTCTTCTTCATAACATTTATCAATTTTTACATTTTTTTTCACATTATAGAGTTACATTTAGATATGGGTAGTCCTTGACTAATGACCACAATTGTGCCCAAATTTTCAGTTGCTAAGCAAGGCAATTGCTAAGTAAATTGCAACCTATTTATAACCTTTCTTGTCATAGTTGTTAAGTTAGTATCATGGTTGTTAAGTAAATCTGGTTTCCCCACTGATCTTGTTTGTCAGAAAGTTGCAAAAGGGGATCACATGATCCCAGGACATTGCAACCATCATAAATAGGTAATAAAAATGCAATTTTATATAGAACTTCTTAGAAGCACAAAGAGAGTCACTTCCAGGGTTAATGTAAGTAAGACTTCAACCTAAGAAGGATTATGGTATACCAAATTGTGGCATATTGTAGAGAAAGTGGGAATATAGAATATATAATCTCACAGCATTCTCCTGCCAACCTAGTTTGAAAGTATGCAAATGTGAATAGATGAATAGGTACCACTTTGGTGGAAAGGTGCTACATGATGTCATATTGGCCACATGACCATGGAAATGTCTTCAGACAGCACTGGCTCAATGGCTTTGAAATGGAGATAAGCACTGCCGCCTAAAGTCGGCTACAGCTAGCAGAGTATTGATATGTTATAGATATTGATTTTGACTATCCCCTTAACACAGATTAATGATTTGGGTCACAGTACACCACCCAGAATTGGTTTGATTGAAGCAGTTTATCTGATAATAAATATGATATATTTATCGTGATTTGTATAGTGATTAAGAGTTATTCTCCATATGTGAAGGAGCTTATATACTAGTTCATTTTTTCTGTTCAGCTTGCATTGTTAATTAAATAGCATGTCTGTCTTTCAGTAGCTAATTTCAGATCAAAACTACTGGAAATATAATAGGAATAGAGCTTTCCTAAAGAACACAGGTTTACCATAGCTATGTTTGGCCTACTTAACATAGAATTAATTACCTTAATGAAATTTCCTAAGCATTTTTAATCCTTCCTTTAAATTTTCTTGCCACACCATAACAAAAGTATGTCCCTGCTAATATTGTGTTTACAGAATACTGTTTTGTAATATGGAAGGGAAGAGAAGGAAAGGAAAGGAAAGGAAAGGAAAGGAAAGGAAAGGAAAGGAAAGGAAAGGAAAGGAAAGGAAAGGAAAGGAAAGGAAAGGAAAGGAAAGATATCAGAAATACCCACCTGTATATGTGCCACTGAACATTAAGTTTCCTTCACAGATACATGAAGCTGTTACCTAGCAACATAAACCCAGCTCCTAATAATAACTTGAGTGGAATTATAGCCACTGTTAATAATAAGCTCCCTTCCTTGCCATATCCAAATGTAATTTCACTTTTTGCCACCTTCAAGTTCATCAGCTCTTATTTCAAACAGGGCAAGATATGGATTTCCCATGAACATCAAGTTAGCCAGTCATTAGAAAGGTGATAGACAGAGTCCAAGTGAAAGGTCATTTGGTCACTTCTCATTCTCTTTCCTTTTTTTGAGCCGCTGTCATTTAAAGCAGGAGATCTGAGCTACTGCTGCAGTTTAAGCTACTGCTGCCTGTTGCTTCTCATTCAAATCAAGAGGAAGTCAGACTTGACCTCAGTCCACCAGTTAATTAGAGTTACAAAAGAAAGCTGTATTCAAATCACTGGCATCATGGGGAAATAAGCCCCTTGGGATTTGCACTAAATGTCTTCAGGAAGAAATTAAAGTGGAAAAGAGAGAGACAGAGAGAGGCAAGATGGTCCTGCTGTGAAATTAATAGCTTAAAATAAGGCCTGAACTGCTAAAGCAAAGAAATAACTTTTTTTTTTCTCTTTGCATTGGAAGGAGGAAGAGAAAAAGTTAACAAGAAGGATCAGGGACATAATAATATACTTCATGTTAAATTAGAAGAGAGGGGGTCTACTGAATATTGTACATCAGAATCTATTGAAGCAGCCTGGAGAAGCAGCTCTCTTGATGTCCACTACATAACTTAAGGAAAGCACAATGATTTTAAAACTTATATGAATGTCACATTCAATTGCAGTTGTAAAGAATTATATACTTCCAGAACATTCCAAAGTTATAGACTAGAACATGGGTGTCAAACTCTTGCATCACGTAATGTATCGACAAATATTATAATGTTTTTTGCCTTTATGGAGCCAGGGTGGGTGTGGCCTAAGCAATTAGCATCCAGCCAATGGGCCGCCAGTTTCACATTCCTGGACTAGAACATAGAATAACAGAATTGGAAGGGACCTTGGAGGTTTTGTAGTCCAAGCCTCCATTTTAGACAAATGGCTGTCCTTCTCTTTTTGAAAGTCTCCAGTGATTGTTCCATTGTTTGATTGCTCTCACCATTAGGAATTTCTCTTTAGTTGTTTTCCAAATCTGGTTGCCTTCATATCATGTAGGTATTTGCTTCTATTCTCTGTGTCTTCTGAATCTGATCCAATCCTTTATACTTTATACTATGTATTTATAATAATGTGATTGTTTCAAACAGAAACAATTCATGAATTATAATTCTGCATTTAATATATGGGCTTGCACTGCTAAATAAGGATAGAATTCCTAAATTGAATAGCAATTTTTACAATTCTTCAGTTACAGCTATTGTAGCTAATTATTGCACATTGACTTGATTTTAATGTTTCACTATTCTAAACTAATGAAAGGTTTTTTTAAATGTACACTGGTGATCTAATGTTGCTTAACATTTCATTCAGACTTATAATGCTTGTAAATCTCTAGTCTTACTTTATGTTTTTCTTACTTTCTGTTTTTTTTCTTAATTGTAGTTTTAACTATTATAAAAAAAAATGTAAACTGATCCATTTCAATGCTTGTGCCTTGATCCTATTATCCCAATACCAAAACCAGTAGCTGTGCTTTATGTCCCATTGTTGTCAGTCTTAGTCAACTATCTTTTCTGAAAATTGTTTTCTTATAAAATGGTTTCAGATTTCAGTTACAGACATGACCTAGTTTATTTTCAATAGCTAAATATATAAATCACTTACAATCTTTAATCTGTTTTTCCTAATAGGGAAGTTTTTGCCAGCTAACTCTTATTTCTTTTATTTCTACAAAGTCTAAGGTACTATTTTGACTTTTGTTCACTAACATTTCTCATTATATTTTCCTTCTTTTGAGTTGCTAAAAGTTTTCAACAGCAGTATCCAGTAGGTGCAGTAGGTAATTAAAAAGTGTGACATTGTGAGGTTGAGGCGTGTACAATGAGGATGGGTCATGAATCTATCATCTTGCCTTCTTTGATCCTCTCCTCCCTAGCACTTCTGGTTTTCAATTTCCTAATTCTGAGATGATGAGTCAACTACCTCTAATAGTGCCTGGTGGTTATTCTGCCTCTATAAATGGATATGCTTTTGTGCAGATGGTTCTCTGCTTACAGCCGTTCATTTAGTGACTGTTCAAAGTTACAGCAGCACTGAAAAAAGTTATTTATGTCTGTTTTTCACATTTACCACTGTTGCAACATTCCCATGGTCATGTGATTAATTTATGATGCAGTGTCCCAGGGAAATGTGATCCTCTTTTGTGATCTTCTGACAAGAAAAGCCAGAGAAAAAAGAGAAGCCAGATTTACTTAATAACTGTTATTGGCAGGGGTGGGATGCTACTGGTTCTGTCCGGTTCTAAAGAAGATCTGAAGAGCCGCAGACACTGAATCGGTTCTGTATTTGCTGTTGTTTGGCCCATCCACCCACGTGGGCTCTTACCTGTCCTTTATTTCCTGCTTTTCCAACCTCAGCTGCTTTGTGTGGCACAGCTGAGATTGAAAAAGCAGGAAAAAAAGTGGCTTTTCAAACGCTGTGCACCTGCGCATAGCGCTTTTCAGCTGTCTGGGCAGCACAGCTTAAGGGTTTTTTACACATGTGTGCAGCAAAAACGTAGTCACCAAACTAGTAGTTACACCGGTTGAATCCCACCCCTGGTTATAGGGTTGTAAAATGGGTGCAAAGGTCACCTAACAACTGTCTTGTGATCTTTTTTTACAACCTTACTGCCACAGTTGTTAAGCGAATCCTTGCTGTTGTTAATTAAAAACATAGTTGTTAAATAAATCTGGCTTCCCCATTGACTTGGCTTGTCAGAAGGGAGATCACGTTTCCTTGGGACACTGCAACCATCATAAATACATGCCAGTTACCAAACATCTACTTGCATACACAAATATTCTATGTGATGTGTAGGCTTTTAGATAATGCTGCCTCTAGAAATTACAGGAGCTGGGCTTGAATATGAAGAGCAGCCTGATGATGGTGGAGTGGAGTTATTATCCTTTGATTATACTAATTATATCTTACTGTTTCCATCTGTTCTCAAGCCTAACTCATTTGAATCTGTTTCATGACTTTCAGTGATTGTGAATGATTTCCTTTTCCTTGGAATTAGCAACAATTTATTGAATCCATGTATTAGCTACCACCACTGATTTTCTTGGAAAATATTCAGCCTGAGGATGATAGCCCATGATCCAGAGGAGAAATCTGTGAATCTTGTTGGTGCTCAGTCCAAACCGTTGCATCTTTTCAGGGAAGTAATGGCTCATGGACTTTATATATAAGTGCAAAAATTAACTGGATATTTGTTTCCATGCCCGCATTGCTGCAGAACACTTATATTCAGTTTTTCTACATCGCATTGCTGGATCTGTGACTCTCAGGAACAAGAAGATATTGGTTCTATGATTTTGACGCAATACTCCATGTATTTTTCAGCTGCTAGTATTACAGTCCAAACCTTATGGCAGTTGACAGAATGTTGTCTGACGCCCATTCAAAACTCAGTTTGTGTATGTTCCAACTTGTCAAATGATATTGTTTTGAGCAGATCATTTAAAGAGTGTTGGTTCCCTACTGCTTGTTGTACAAATCCAAACAGACATTGTAACCATGCCCAACAGTGTCCTGAACTCAGCTACATATCAGATGGATGTGGGTATAAATTCTAAAATAATATTCACTTTTTTTTGCATCTGGCTTCCCTGTTCTATATGGGCTGTTTGCCTTTGTTCCACTTTAGATTAGTAGCCTTTATGGCTGCTAGGGCTTTAATCCAAGATGTAATCATGAACAGCAACTTCGTATGTGCTGTATGGGATAAAAAGTAAAACAACTTAGTGAACAGTAGAAATCTTAAAAAAAATTGTTTTTACAGAAAAATCAATTAAATAGCATAATAAGACCATCTGGGTCAAGGCAAGATCTGCTAAAACTCATCATCAGCATTGAGCAGTTAAAATATGTGACTGGTTCTAAGTCACAGAATAAATTTATAACCAGTAGGAAATTCCTCTATCTCTTTTCTTCATTTTCCAATTGCTTCAAGTCTATACGTATGTGAATTCTGCCAGTTTTCTTTTAGTTTGCTACATTGGTGCATACCAGTGTAATTTAATAACCATATTTAGCTTTATTTTGAGAATACATGGACTGTCCAGTACTGGATAAGGTGAGCTTCATATGGTATATCCAAGCCAGTGAAAGGGATCAAATGAGGAGGCTGGAGCAAGTAGACCTAATCCAGGGAGATGGATCAAATAAAGAGTGAGAAAAAATGATTACAAAAGCCTTTTGCTAATCTATATGTTTCCTTGGGCATTTCTGTAAGAGATGGGGTAGAGTTGGTTTGTTTAAATACAAGCTATGATTTTGAAATGTTCTGTGTTTTTAGGAGGACCCCCTCCTCAGGTGGGCAAGAGTGAGAGGGAAAGGATGGACTGTGAATATCTCAGAAGCCCATTAAATTCATTAGTTTAGCTTTGTTTAGAATAATTCCTGTACCTATATGATACTGGTTGTAGATTTGTATGGGTGTTTCTTTACTGCCAATGCTAAAACTCTGTTGTTTCTTCACAATCAGGGGTTTGTTTGTTTATATTGAATTTGTGGAGGATGGAAATTGCCTGTTAACCTTTCACATTACCCACTAAAAGAAGATTCAACACTATCAGTTTAAGGGGAACTGCAAAAGGAATTGGAGAGATACTTTTGTATCTTAGAAGAGCAAAATTCTTAAACCAAGGAGAGACTCTGTGTTAAAACTCCCTCTCCCTGGGCACAGCCCTGATTATTTATCATAAATAAATAAAACCCATTTGTCTGAATGGGGTTTTTTGGCCTTAAATCCTAAGAGCTTTCTTTAAGTGCTTTCATATTATTTATGAGATTTTTTTTTGTATCAAATAATTTATCTTATTGTTCTTTACCCAGAGTGTTATCAAGATTACTGTTGGATATAAACACAGGATACAAAATGACATTAGCCTTTGCAAATCAGCCAAACTCAGCTAAATATTGCAACATAGCTAGGCAAAACAGGCTATAGCAGCCAAAAGCCAAAACAGTTATAGATTATTTTAATGTAAATTATTCCTTCACATTATTCCTTAGGAAAACTGTAATATTGGATATTAATAAGATATTTGTTATTTAAAAATGTATTTTCATTCCTTGTCCATGAACCCAAATTATAGCCCCCCTGCAATTAAACTTATAAAATATTTTTGTTTAAATATGAATGCATTTTCCTAATTAAAATAAAAGGAATGAGCGCTAGCTGTAGTCACTTATTTGTAATATTAGCCATATATGTAAACATTGTGTTGTTTTGTTTCAGCATCTAAATATTACCCTGTTACCTCCAAACATTTCCAGAGTTTTTTTAACATGTGATTCTTTTTTTAGGAAATATATTTTAATTGCTCTAATTTCTTGAAAAAATTTAAACAATGGGTATCATGAAGTACTATGAGAAATCCCCCAGAGATGAGATATTCAAATTTGCCATTGGCATTAAACAATGAAGAAAATAAAATAAAATGAGACCTAAAATGTATTCCAACTGGCAATTCTCATATCAATAGCAATAGCACTTAGACTTATACACAATTTCACAGTGCTTTACAGCCCTCTCTAAGCAGTTTACAGAGTTGGCATATTGCCCCCAACAATTTGGCTTCTCATTTTACTGACCTCGGAAGGACAGAAGGATAAGTCAACCTTGAGCCTGATGAGATTTGAACTGCCAAATTGCAGGCAGGCGGCAGGCAGCAGAAGTAGTCTGCAGTACTGCATTCTAACCACTGTGCCATCAGAGTTCATGTTAGTAACCTAACCTAACCCTAACCCTGATAGTATTTAAAACTTCTTTTAATGAAAAGAAGGACTAAAATGCATAGATATTCATATATTAACTGTTGCTAGAATTGTATTTGCACAAAGCTGGAAGAGTGAAGTGATACCTACAGATTAGAATGTGATTAGGAAAATATTAGAATGTACAGAAATGAACAGACTAATAGCAATAGCACTTAGACTTATACTGCTTTATAGTGCTTTACAGCCCTCTCTAAATGGTTTACAGAGTCAGCTTATTGCCCCCAACAATTTGGATTCTCATTTTACCCACCTTGGAAGGATGGAAGGCTGAGACAACCTTGAGCCTGGTGGGATTTGAACTGCCAAATTGTAGGCAGCTGGCTGCAGAAGAAGAAGCTTGCAGTACCGCACTCTAACCAGTACCACTGCACCACGGAGGCTCCTAATTTCTCCTAATGCTTGCAATTAAGGAGAAAGAGCAAACTAAATATTATATGACATGGGATTTATTTTGTCAATGGTTAAATAACAAAAATGGAAGTTGGAAACAGGGAAACAGGGAAATAAAATAAAGAAGATAAGTTAAAAGAGATAAGCAAATATTATGATTAATATGTTGAATATTATTATTTAAATATTGTAGAATTAATATGTGGAATACTACTATTTTAATATTGTAGAATCAATACCAATGTAATGAATGATGTTGTAAATTTTGACTACTGTTGAGCAAAGATATTTGTACTTAGACAACACACTGTTCAACTGAAGATGGAATTATTATATTAAAAATAAAAAAAAATTATTTAAAAAATAAAAAAAAAACTATGGATGACATGATAGCAGTGTTCCAATATCTAAGGAGCTGACACAAAAAAGAGGGGGATAAACCTACTGTATTTTCCAAAGCACTGAAAGCAGTACAAGAAAGAATGGATAGAAACTAATCAAGGAGAGAACCAACATAGAACTAAGGAGAAACTTCCTGACAGTTAGAACAATTAATTAATGGAATAACTTGTCTCCAGAAATTATGTACATTCCAATACTGGGAGTTTTTAAGAAGAGATTGGATAATGATTTGTCTAAAATAATATAGAGTTTTCTGGCTGAGCAAAGAGTTGCATTAGAAGACTTCCAAGGTCTTTTGAAATATATTATTCTGTTATTCTGAATAATAAATTGAGAGGAAGTTCTTAAAATTGTGAGATAAGACTGAAAAAAGGAACAAAAAAAATGAGGGTGAGTGGGAGAAAACCCACAGTCTAATTATCAGAATGCCACTTAAGTAATCTGGGTCATGAATAAGGTTCTTTTTAATGTCAATGAAGATTCTGTTATCCAGTAAGATTCTTTTTCATGTCATAAAAAGTTATGACTGATATGAGTTAAAATTATGTCCTCCCATACACATTTAATAAGTAACCTCGTTCTGAAGTACAGGTTACCTCAGAAGCTAATTATAATACCTTATATCATATATGCACTTTTGTATTGAGATCTAGCATGATGCAGTGATTAAAGGCACTGGATTGAAGCTGGGTGACTAGGTAGTCTACTTCTACTATGCTTGAAAACCAGCTTGGTGACTTTGGATCCATCACTCTCCCTCCACCCTTGTAAGAATGCAATAGCAGCTTCTGAAAAATTGTCAAGAAAATGCAGCACTTGTCTATGTAGTTGGCAGGAATCAACACTAACTGAAGGCATTTTTAAACTGCAAATAGAGTTTCATTAATAGCTGTTTTTCAATCAATCATGCTATTTGAGATTGGAAATAAAGTCCAGTATGTGTAACTGGTGTGCCTAACACACCCTCTTCATTCTTTTATTGTTCTGAGGGTGTATTTACATGTACATGTTCATAAACTAATTTCTTCTTATTGTAGCTGACTACTTTATCTGAAGAGAATTGCAATGAGATTCTGGTAGGTGGCTAGAAAGAGACTCACAATTAAATGTCAACATTTTTTAACAATTAGAGGTCAACATTGTTTCACAATTAGATGTCAACTTTCATAATTACTTGCCCAGCTGACTATAGTCTTCCTGCTTCAATTACTGTACATCCTATAAGAAGGTGCCAAGTGGAATCTTTTTCTCCATTTTTACCCCAGATTGGGATATCTGGGCAGCTAGAAGACATTAAAGTAATGGGGGGAAATGCAATAGAAAATAGCCTCACTAGCATATAGCTTTCTTAGCCCCATCTATTTATAAAGTACTGTATACTCAGGAACCCTATTAATTCATATGAAATTATGAAGCATCTCAATAATAAATGAATTAATCCTTCTTTTCTAAGAGTAGAAACTATTTGAGAAACTGCAATGCAACTTCTGGGACAGGATTACCTATGTGTAAACTGTAGTCTGCATTCTTCAGAATTGACATTTTAAATTCTTTATTTTTATATTGGTAATTTTCTAAATGAGTTTTGTGGGATTTATTTTAGATCAGGAGAATTTATGTTTCAATGAGCTATCAAAGCTTTTTCCATCTTCTTTTTTATTTTTACACAACTAATACTAGAAGAATACCATTCTTCCATTTGAAATTATGGAGAAAGATATTTCTGGAAATAATATGTATGATAGACATTTATGTGTATTTCTTTGTGTATGTGTGTGTACATATGCACATATGTATGTATATATAACACACACACACATACACACACATTTAATAGTATGAATAAAATACAGAGCTTAAAATATTTTCTTGTATTTTTTAAACCAAATGCTTGGTCTAATAAGTGATATTATTATTGGGTTGACTTTATCACTCTAGGAAATGATTATTTTTTTCAGTTATTTTATTCCCTAGTGCACTGAAATGTTCTGTGTGCAGCTGATTATATTAATCTGTTAATCTTTTTCAAGGTTCTTTTATCTAAGGAAGGATGCACTAGAAGTGTTAGAGATGACTGCATGTATTGACATCACTTACAGGAAATAGTTAATATAGTTTGCAATTATAAATAAGCAAATGAAGGCATTATTGATCTTTTCTGTTGAACATAATTTAACGCCTAGCATTGGCAGTGTTTCCATTCAGTTTGGAATCGTGATTCTGTAAGCGTGCTTACAGAAAAAAAATATAACGTGATACAGTGGTACCTTTACTTACGAAATTAATTCATTCCGGAAGCCGTTTCGTAACCTGAAAATTTCGTAAGTAGAGGCGCATTTTACCTGTAAATGTCCTAATCCGTTCCAAGCCCCCGAAATCCAGACTGTAATTCTTCGTTATTACTTCCTTCTTTGCTGGATTGCTAGCGCGAGACTGAGAACGCAGCACGGTGCGTACGCACAGATCCCTCCTAGCCTATGGGATTCCAGGAAGGTAACCAATGGCAGCGCAGCTCGGACGCACCATTTCCCAACAAAGCCTTTCGTATCCTGAAACTTATTCGTAGGTAGAGACGATATTTTCTCGAAGACGAGTTTCATAACCTGAAACTTTCGTAAGTAGAGCCTTTCGTAAGTAGAGATACCACTGTACATTGTTGCATCTGATATACTGTAATGGATACCCCTGGTTAATTTCTTTGAAGGCATTTTGGTTTGTCTCTTCTTTCTAACCATTGTTCTTTTCACAAATGAAGGTGAATATACACGTCCCAGAATAATGTTGCTGGATCAAATCTGGGTCAGTCAACAGGACCAGAGATTTTGCTTTCCAAGCTTCTGGAGCCCATCATCAGGGAATGTCTCTCTAGCAGAGTGTATTCTTTGGCCTATTCTGTGTGGTGCCTGATTGTGTGTGGCTTTTTAGTTACTGACTGGGATGTTTATGGCTGGCTATTAAGTTATTGGCTCTTGTTTCCTTGGGCTGCCAATTGGGTTATTCTTCTCAATCCAATTTCTTCTTGGTTCAATTCCTTCTCCCAATCCAATCCACACAGATTTCCAGGATTTGTCTACCGTGGACCTCACTCCATTCCTAAGAGGGTATGTGCATAAGCACACCAGCGTGCCTACCGTCCCTGTCCTACTGTTCCCATTTATTCGTACTCATTTATTATGTATATACTTATACCTGTTTATACTTATCTGTTTATGTGTTAGGTTCATACTTATACTTATTTTCTCATACATGCTTGACAAATTAAACTAAAATAAATAAATAAATAAATAAATAAATAAATAAATAAATAAATAAATAAATAAAATAAAATTTAATGCTTGTTTTTGGAAAACCACAGCTGAACTGCTGAATGCTTGGATTTCAGGAAATGCTTTAAAAAGCTTTTACTAGAATCAGAAGTTCATCTGTTTCTTGTATATATGCATAACCAAGTCATAAGAGATGGAATATGCTCATGTCTGGAAACTTTGTCTTGTGTATTAACAACATGTAATATTATTTATAACCCAAACCTCAGAGTTAGATATTATTGTGTATAAATGCAGATAACTGTGTGGAAATAAATACCGCATTTAAAGATAAAATTACACTATCTGTAATAAGGCAAGCAAAGTAATTGTTAGTTCTTTAGAATCTCTCTGTGCTTTCCGTCGGAATAATCACTGCTTATATGTGAAAAAACCAATGCTTTGGGGACTAATGATAGTGTACACAATATAATGAAATTCCAATTAACATTAAATTCTCATTAAAATATTTATGTAGATATGGCCAAAACATTTTGCTGAGAAATAAATCTGGCAGGCCAGTAGCATTTTGCAAATTTATCAGTCAGCTTTTCTTCCTTGTTTTCAGATTTAATTCTTACAAAGTGTTAATAGCAGTTCAGTTTTGTTTTTTTTAGTTTTTTTGGGCAGTCTCTGTAAATGATTTTGTTTCAGCAGGTGGCAAGGATTTGCATCCCTGTTTCACTTCTAGTTCTCATTACTGGCTTTTTACTTCTTTATAATCTCCATCTCTATAAAATTCCAAATTGTGCAAGAGGACTTTTTTTAAAAAAAAATCTGCATAAATTAGCCATTTATCTTTTTTTCTATTTTTAATCTTTGTAATATGTATTGAGAGTGATACAACTCTACATGGAGAGAATAGTGCTCAATCTTAGCTTTTTAGCTAAACAAAAACTATTAGTAATAAAATGCGGTGGGTATCTGTTCAAAAGTATCTCCCACTCAGTTGAATGAGTTTTATCTGAAGAAAGTAAGAACATAACTACTGCTATCTCATTCCCACTTCTTGTGGGAAAACATTGTTGAATGTGTTTTCTGATATATAGCTACAGAAACAGATAGTAAAGAATGGGGGCACTCTTATCTCAAATGCCACTCCTCTGTAAGTGGCAAGATTATTTGTCCTGTTATTTTCATTTAACTGGTGATCTTTAAATAATATATGTATATTGGCAGTAGCTTTGCTTGAGTAACTGTTAATTTGAAGGAGTTGTAATCAGTACAAAATTCAGTAAGTGCTTTTTATAATAGGGCTGAGCATAATGAATCAATTTGGTATTCATGCAGATGTCACATGTAATTTCAGAGCTGTTATACTGTAATTTTGGAGCACTTAATAGAGATTATGGTGGTGGCAATTTTGTCACTCTAGAGAAGGGACTTTTACATCTAGCATCTCTCACTTTGCATTCTTATTCAGAAATTAATGTCACCCTCCTGTCCTTACATCTGCAAAAATGTTCTTCTGTTTGGGACCCCTGTAAATGGAGTAGGCAAACACATAAGGAGAAGAGAAGAGAATATATATAGCTGAGAACTGAACTGTGAGCTCCTTGCTATCTGGGTTTGGTTATTTACTTGCAGACATTTCGTAACCCAACTAGGTAACATCATCAGTGCTAAAGAGTACTAGCACTAATGATGTTACCTGGTTGGGTAATGAAATATTTGCAAACAAATAACCAAACTCAGAGAACACCCAGGAGCTCACATAAAAAGAAATCATCCAAACTGGCAAAAGACACATAAAAAACATCATTGCATTTTTTTTTCCTTTTGTGTGCTTTTATTTCTACCCTTTGCTCTGTGTACGATGCTATGTCAGGAGAAGTTGACAGACTCTAAAGAGATTTTGGAGGGATTTGAAGTACCACAGAGAGGTAAAAAGAAAAGTCCCATTCAGTTAATCTCGAAGTCCTTAAAAATCAACACTTAAGTGAAACATAACAATCCATCTCATTGAGGAAAAGTTTGCAAGGCATATCAATGCAGATAAAGCTTCACCTTTTTGTCAAAAAGCTTAAGCTTCTTAATTCTAGGGTCAAAACAAGTTAAGAGAGTCTATTTTAAAGCACTTCCATGTTTCTTCCTTCAATGAATTTACTTTGGTTTTAGTTTATTTACTTCCAAGAATGGGAAGTGTACTACACTGTGGAGATAGACATGAATAAACAATTCCCAAAGGTCTTGGAGGAGGAGGCAAAGGAAAGGACAGAAGTGGGGAGGAGGGAACATTTATGCTTCATTTTTCATTTCAGGAAAATAGTCCTGGTAGGTCCTCAAGGGTTTCAGAGGCTTCAGTAATTCTCCAAGCAGGTTTTATCCTAATCTTAGGTTTGCTTAACTCAATACTTTCTTTAACTTTAGCTTTACAAATGAAGCTATCTTATAAGGATCCTGGGCAACATTACCTGTTAAGATAAGTAGAAAGCTTTTTATTTATTAGTTATCATTCACCAATGTCCAGACTTCAGTATCACTGAGGTTTTACTGCCATCTTCCATTAATTATCTGAAAATCTGGATCCCATGCTAGTTATGAAAGTAAAATGGCTTCTATTTATATAGTCTTAGTTTTCCAGAAAACCTCTAAGTTGGAGCTATTGGGATCAAGGAAGGTATCCCATATAGGTATAAATGAAATTCAGACAAGAGACAAAAATGTATTTAAATGGGGATATCTGGCATGAATATAAGAACAATCTCTGCATTACCAAAGCACAGCCACTAATGTAGTCTGAAATTCAGCCATCCGTTCATTTCTGCAAAGCGATAGTATCTAATGGGAGAGAAATGGACTTGATGAATGACAGAGAAATAAAATTACATGGCTAAAAGGAAAGGGACAAATCATGATGGAATAGAATTTTCCCTCATTAATGAACCTTCTGCTAGATATTTGTTTCATCAAAACCCGAAACAAGAGCTAAACTAGTTGTTGCAGTAAAAAAAAGAGAGACTAATTTATTGCTAAGATTGGAGAGGAGGGTTAATTACAGCATTTGTAAAACTAATGCTTTTCAGTGCCAGTTCTGCAGTTCTACCATAATTATTCTATTGCTTTATTTTGGATACATGAGAATTTTGCTACATGTTAGGGCTTTTAAATAATTATCTGATTGCATTGTATTTCTTTTGTCCAAAAATGATCTACATATATGATTCTGTTTCTTTAAATCTACATTTAAAACATTCATTTCCCCCTCCCTCCACCCAAGAATGGAACAATAAGAGATTTTGAAACCCTGAGATTCTGTTATCTCTTTAAGAATAATCTATCCCTCTGGGAAGCCACTTAAAATGTATCAACAAACATCAACTGAAATTAAGTTTGCCCAAAGGAAAGTACAGGTAAGCCTATGAAAGATTTGTAGCAGTTGGATGGGGGGGGGGGGGGGTGAGGGCATTTCTCAGCTTCCATTTAAATCAAATAACACTAAAAATGAAACCTTAGAATGAGAAGTACAAAGCAAAAACTTACAAGTACTATTCTGACTAGTGGGGTAATTAAAAAAGCAATCTTTTCAGTGGGCTTGTTCAATTGTTTCTCGATATTTGGTTTAAACATTCTTAATACCAGTAGTAGAAAGGGGAGACAATCTTTCTTATATTTTTTTTCTTCTTTTTCTGCAGACATTTGTATTACCTCTGTCACCAAGAACTGATAAAGCTAGCCTGTCCTACTGAAGCTAAAGCTCTGTGCAAGTGAAAAGTTCTTTGTGCCCATGAAAGAAGACAAAGGGATCTAAAACATTCCTACTGTTCTTTTATACAGAGAAAAATCAGGATTTTTTTAGAGGGGGACACAGCTAGATCATTTTCAAGCAGTCTGAAAGATTTCTTCCTTGGATGAGCAATACCCAGAGAAACAACTTTTTAATTTTGATAATTCTAGCATTTTTTCTCTGAAGTAACAAACAATGAAAATTCTAAACTAAGCAAGGTTTGAAACAAGGTAGATAGGAACCATTTTATCAATTTTGCTTATTTTAAATAGGTTAGATAAATTGGATGCTACATTAAGGCAATATTTTAATTGCTAGGGGTGAAATATAATTGGTTGTTGCTGTGCAGGAAAGTCATTCAATTGGTCAAACATTTTTTATCATAACATTTAAAAGGATGAATCATTTTGATGAGTTCAAAGGTCATTTGGACTTTGAAATCTTTCTCATGCATGCAAACACATATACAGATATCCCTGATCTGGCAGTGAATGAACATTTTGTACAGTTATATGTTCAAATATGTGCAGTCACACTTATCTTTGTGTGCTCGTGTACATACATTTTGTTGTATTTTCCACTGAGATATTCATAGGTGCCTTGCATATCTGCATACATATATTTATATTTTACTGTTGCTTTGCACTCTGGTTGCATGCTAACTGCATTTCGTTGCCTGTATCCATGGCAATGACAATGAAGTTGAATCTAATCTAATCTAATCTAAAGATCCCAGATACTCTTTCCAGCTACCATGCTGACTGGGGAATTCTGGGAGATGAAGTCCAAACTTCTTAAAACTGCCAAACATTATTCTATATGGAACATTCTGCAGTTTCTGAGTTAAAATATATGTTTGATGAGTCATATTCAATCTGTTGGTAAAGTCTGGTGCATGCAATGTCAGTTGCAAACTTGCTAAAATCAGAGGTAATTTGATATAAAATATTAAATTACTAAATAAAAAAATATTCTGAAAATATTTTAGCTTGCAATGAAGAAAACAAAAATGAACTGGAAAGCCACAGAACTGTCTTTCCACAAAGTCTGACGGTTGACAGATAAACAATATTTTGAAATAACTGGAATAATTGTATGATACATAAATCAACTCTGTTCACTTAGTCATAAGCATAAGCAGTTCTCATTCTGCAATATCACACGGATATTTTTATGTGGATGAAAATGTATTTAGCAGTAAGCTATTTGCAGATTGAAATGAACTTCTAAAAATATGCTTTTCAAATAAAAAGGAATATTACAGAAATAACTATATTACATCAGTGATTCTAAATGATGTTCTTTCTCAGTATTTCAGCTCAGCATGGAAAATCTCCCCCCCAAAATAATAAAATTCTAGGCTTGATATAAACAACTTTGACACTTTGAATATCCCTTTTTCAAATCCAAATCATTTACATTAATACATCTTCCCCAATTTCAAGAGTTTAATTAATATTTCCTACTTCAGTTTAATATTCCTTAAGACAAAATTATACTTATTAATTTTCATTACCCATCCTTAACCTTATTTCTTTAAATAATTCTATCATTAGATAGTCTTCAAAATCATGTTCATTTGCTTTTTTGTTAAAATGAAATATGAGTTAGCAACTTGCTTTTTATGATTTGTTGGCAAGTGATCAACAATTATTGAATTTTGGAACAGAACTAAAAAGAGATGAAGGTGGAAAGAGGAGAAAAATAGAGAAAGAAAGATTCCCACATAAGCATCACTATAAAATTTCAACTGACTTATTGGACTTTGTAAAAAAAATATGATCTCATATTTTTGATTTGTCACTAAAGGCATAATTTGAACAAGGAATGTTGGAACCAAGTTTGCTTGCCAGGTGACCAACATCTAACTTCTTTACTTTGTCACAATAATTTAACAATAATTTTCATCATTGTCTTCTATGAATAGTATTTTTGATTATTCAGTAAAGGCATAATTTGAACAAGGAATGTTGGAACCAAGTTTGCTTGCCAGGTGACCAACATCTATAGGCAAACTTCTTTACTTTGTCACAATAATTTAACAATAATTTTCATCATTGTCTTCTATGAATAGTATTTTTGATTATTCAGAAAAATATAACTTTGATTATGATGATGAACATATTTGTTAACTTTAGATATATTTTTTTTCAAAAAAAGATTCAGCCAATTCGGACCAGTTCTGGCGTACCGGTAGTGGAAATTTTGCGTAGTTCGGAGAACCAGCAAATACTACCTCTGGCTGGCCCTACCCACCTGCCCCTGCCCTTTCCCTTGTTTATATTCCCTTGTTTTTTTAGCTCAGCTGATTCGCATGGGCAGAGCAGATTGCATTGCCTCATCTGACACAGAGGATGATTTTTTGAGTGCTGTGTGTGCACGCAAAACGCTCTCTCATAGAACCAGTATGAGAAAATGTGGAATCCCACCACTGGATTAGAGTTTTTTCTAGGTACATTATTTAAAACCAGATTATGAATCTTTTTATTGAAGCTGAACAAAACACTTCGCATATTTTCACTGACATTTGTTTAGACAGGAATTATTTCTCTGAACTAAGTTGAGTGACACTTCTGTCAGTTGTCTTAGACCAATCTTTCATTTTATACATTAATGTGAACTTGACAGGTACATCAATATTCTGTGCTTTGAGTAATATGGCTCTCATTTCAAGTTGGAATAATATAGACTTTTGAAAGAAGATTCAAATTGGCAATATTTTTTCTCATGGATCTTTTCATATGTTGCTCAAATGTTGATGAAATGTTGAAAACAGGATGACGTACACTACACAATCATTCACACACAGAGAGACCAAAAGAATAATAATGGAGGTAAGGTTCTGTCCTTTGATATTTACATCATGAATGACAAAAGTGATCCAATTTCTCACCCTGGACACCTTTAAAGGAGAGGGAAAATCTTGGCAATTGTTGTAGATCATGTCTCTGAATCTTAATGGGAGGGCAAAACTTTCAGATGACATTAAGACTACTTTGCAATTTCAGACAGATGTTGAACCAAGGAACATAAGTAGAATTGCAGAGTGCCCTGCCTTCACAAAACTGTTGCCAGAAAGAATAACAGCAATTAATGCTTTATAAGAGTTCCGTTATCTTCCAGTGTTCTAAAGAATTTGTATTTGTATTATTGTTATTTGTATGCTCAATGATTATGGATTTTACAATAAGGAAGTGTATGTTTGAATGTTAGCATTGTGCTGGCATCATTGAAAATGAATTTTCATTCACATTTCTCTTGATATTTCCTCTTTTTCTTAGTAAAATCTCAGAAAAAAAATAACAGAACCTAGTACCAATAGTAGTTTCTTTTGCAAATATCCTAAGATTTAAAGAGCCAGTGGGAGCTTTTCACAAAGTCTGGTTGTTTTACAAGGAAGGGAAATATTTTGCTGAGAAATACAGATTTGCCCTGCCATAATAATGCCCTCTAAAAATCCCTTTCCTAGTAATGCAATTATACTTTTTAAAAAACTCATTGATGCTACTAGAAGCTTGATTCTATTTGCCATGTGAAAAGTACTTTAGGAAGGAGTCATGCACTATTTGAACATTCTTTTTTGCAACATCAATTATACTTAAAAACTTCAATTGGTACTACCATAACTGCTTTGAAATAAACTAAGTTTTGAATAGGAATGGAGAAAGGAAAGGAGAAGAAAAGGGAGAAAGGAATGAAGGCAGAGATGGGATTCAAATTTTTTAACAACCGCTTCTGTGGGCATGGCTTAGTTGGTGGGCGTGGCTTGGTGGTCATGTTACTGGGTGGACATGATTTGGTGCTCATGTTATTGGCTGGGCATGGCCAACTCAATATCACTCACATCGAGGCACGCATCTCCTTGCCTGGCCTCTCATGACTGTGGGGATGCTGCAACAATCGTAAGTGTGAAAAATGATCATAAGTCACTTTTTTCAGTGCCATTGTAACTTTGAATGGTCACTCCACACAAGCAAAGTACCAGCAAAGGAGGGGAAAAAAAAACTCCAGAGAAGTTCCTGAGACAGGAAGTCTAGTCCTGCCAAGAATGTAATAAGGGTTAATGGAGAGGCAGTTTCTGTAAGCAACACCAGGATGTTTCCTTCCTTCCTTCCTTAAAGGATTAGGCCAGTAATTTCTTTTAACAACCAGTTCTCTGAACTACTTAGAATGTTAACAACTGGTTCTAGTGAATAGGTGCGAACTGGTAGAATCCCACCTCTGAATGAAGATCTTATATCTGATGAAAAGACTCTGGAGTTGCTTCAGGCTTGAAGGTTGCTATTCTTCCCCCATTATTTAAATATTATTCATTCAGGAGACGTAACAAAATACCACAAGATCAAATCAATATTACCCATCAAAATATATTATGGAAAGTTCATTGAAAACTAACATTTTTAAACTTATTTTAGCTAGTCCATTTTCAGCAACAATCAATTTGAGAAATTCAAAGCAATGAAGAATGACATCTTGCATTTCTTCTGATATCTGTTGCTTGATCATTTGGGAAAGGAGAAAACAGAAAAAATATATATCACACAAATATAAATACTATCCAATAATACATGCAAAATATTGTATAAGCATTAGTAAAAAAAATGCCACTTGAACAAGTAACTATAATCCATGATTCAAAAAAGCAGAAACCAAATTTGATAAATTTAACTAATTCTCTTCTGGGGATGTTTCCTTATTTAGAATAACATATAAATACAAATTCTATAAATTTCCTAGCTAGCACAATGTGTGTTTCATTGAACAATTTAGTTTATGTTTGATACCACATTTTCCCCAGATGCTGAATTTTATATATAATTTTAATTTTTATAATTATAATTTATAATTATAAAATTATATTTTTATAATTACACACACACACACACACACACACACACACACACACACACACACACACACACACACATGGAGAGTTATATAATTAGGAGAGAATCAACTTAGAATTAAGGAGAAATTTCCTGACAATTAGAACAATTAATCAGTAGAACAACTTGCCTCCAGAAGTTGTAAATGCTCCAACACTGGACATTTTTAAGAAGAGATTGGATAACCATTTGTCTGAAGTAGTGTAGGGTTTCCTGCCTCCAAGATCCCTTCCAACTCTATTATTCTACTATATACTGTATATAGTATGGTGGCACAGTGGTTAGAGTGCAGTACTGCAAGCTGCTTCTGCTGACTGCTGACTGCCTGCAATTTGGCAAATCGAATCTCACCAGGCTCAAGGTTTATAAAAATATAATCTCACCAGGCTCAGCCTTCCATCCTTCTGAGGTCGGTAAAGAGAACAAATAAAATACTTGATATAAAGTATTAGAGATTTTGCAAAGGCTTCTTTTGCATACTTGAATTATTTTCCTATTTTCTATGAAAAAAATGTGATGATGGAGAATTTGATTCAGGAAAAGCTTAGCTGAACATCTAAAATTCAGGAAAGCAAATGTATCATCTCATGGCTCTAACAATTAACAACATACACTTATTCTTGTCTGCAAAAAATAATTCTAAAATATTGTAAAAATCACCTATCAATAAATATAAATTTTGGTATCATCAGACATATTATTAAGGGTAGATTGTGTGTAGCAAAATGAAAAGAATAGCAATGTCATTCTAAATGCATCCAAACCGTAATCTTGATTGTTTTGTAGACTGAGGCAACTAAGAACTTCTAAGAAGCAATTAAAGATGTCACAGTTGAACCAGAACAAAAATAAGTTGAGCATGTCACAATTGCTCTGCTGAATGCTGTTGTTAACTGTGCACAAACATTCATTCACAATATTGTTTACACTTAATACTTCATTGTTGGGCATGTACAAGCATGACCTGTTCATGGTGATCTTGCAGAGTTCTCATAAACACAGACTCCCTATTAGGAAGTTAGAGTGCTTATTATTCTGAACAAGTAATGAACGTTACTTGCCTGGCTAGAAAAAATATACTTGAAGATAAACTATGGCCTGATTCAACTGATGAGTTATTAAACATCTATACAGAAAAAAATAAAAACATAGTCCAGTTGCCTTTTCAAAAAGCACCTTTGAGACAACCATGACCTGAAAGACTAAAAATTTCCATTGACATTTAGTCATTTTCCAAGAAATTTTGTATAATTAGACTATACTAATCAAGAATTCAGATTAAATTGCAGCAGGAGCATGGAGACAATACCATCCCCTTTTGTATTCTACAAGTTCCCAATTCTCATATCTATATAGCAGCTCTTGCAGGTGTATAGCTTTGCATTTCTTCTTGCTCTTCTTGCTACAGTTAACATCAACAAAGTAAATGATCTTCCAAATTTATTAAGACATAAACTCTGCAGGTGACATTTATAGCATAGGCATTTAGACGAATGATAGCATTGTTATTATGATGGGAATGCAGATTAAATGGAAAAGCAAAAGAGATATCCTGACTAAACAGTCATACAACAGTCATGAGCTTTGTGTTTTTTAGCCAATGGATGACATTCACGGCAAAGTCAATAGATTTATAAAAGAGAAATGTTAATATAATGAACTAGAAAAAGCAAGGATTTGCCAATTAGCAATGGTCCAGTAAGCCAAACTTCATGTCATCTTAATATTCTCAGTGTAATATAAGATGTAATATCATTTATAGTACAGTAAATTTAATACCAATGGAATATTAATAGGGCCAGTATCTCAGTTTGGATCAAGATCAATGGCATGGAAGGGGAAAATAACTAATTATCTTCCTTGTGGCTGTTATTACCTAAATTTTCTCACTTGGATCATATGTAAAACATATGGAAAATGTAAATGCTTAATATGGTATGTATTGGCTGAGAAACAAATAGACATTCTTATACTTGATTATATAGAAAGAATGTCATGCTGGAACTTTAAAATGAAAGTGCCTTCTAGTTTAATTATTTATTGAATCACTTACTCTTGGTTTCTGAGAGTATACATATAATATAATATGTATAAATATAATTCACTATAAATTTAATAAATGGTAATGCTGATACATTCTTTAATTTCCTTTACAAAAGGTGCTTCAAAAATAAACTGTCCTTCCAATGTCTATCAGTGTTATAGGTAAAAGTCCTACATTTATACATGCAAACTTCATGCTTTAAAGTATGGCAAAAAGTCTGTAGAGATTCTCAGTCATCCAGGTCAAGGTTGTTCCCAGGGTCACCTGAGAAATGCTCCTGACTCCTGTAGTGTGCAGTTTTTCAATTTCCTGCACATATTTCAGATGTCTTGAAACCATCAATGAAAGCGAAGTTTACATCAAATGCTGCCTATGCGATAATCTAGCCCACCCTGCCTGCTTAAATGCAAACAAAAGCCTAAATGATATGGTTAAAAATTCATATACATTCTTTTTTCTATGTCCATCATGTTCTCCTGAGCTAAACAAACTGAGTACCCTACCTGACAGAGTGGAAAGCATAGAAACACTCATTGACTCAATAGAAGAACGCTTAGCAACACATTTTGAAACAACTATACAAGCAAGCCTAACCTCTCTGGAAAAAAAAAAATACAGCACAGATAAGTGAGTACCTATCAGCTCAAAATCAAATCCCACAACAACCACAAACACTACCTCAACTACAATCACAACTGCAACCAAAAATAACCATCAAACCACAGCCACAAACAATTACTGTCCCTTCAAATAATTCTACAAATAATATTTCCTTACTCATCAGAGACACCATGGAATGTGAACAGAAACATCTAAATGCCATCTTATTTGATTTCGAAAACACCAACGAATCATATGACATCACCAAAGTTTGTGATATCATAAGCAACTCAAGTACAATAAACATCTCTCCTGAAGATAGCATTGAAATAACCAGAGATGGCCATGGGTACAAACACAATGATAGCTCTGTGGCTCCAAGATTTTGTAGAGTTGTATGCAAAAATGAGTCCAGCAAACACATATTCATTCATACAATAAATGCCATTGCAAAAACCAATCCCAACCACAAAAAACTTCGCCCAAGACCAGACTTATCCATTCTGCAAAGAATCTGCTCCCAGAACTCAAAAACCATTTAGACAATTGGCAAAGGGACCTATACATAGACTACAGAGCTGATTGCATCAAAAGAAAGTCACACAACCCACAACTCCACATCCAACCCCACCCCATCCAATCCAACATCACTCAAAACTAGGCATGCATGCCCCTAACTACCTCTATTCAAACGACAACTGGCCTTAAATGCAATCTACTCAATGCAAGAAGCCTTGTAAATAAAATACCTGAATTTCTCCTCTTACTAAATATGGCTAAATTTGACATTATATTTGTCTGTGAAACATGGCTCAACACATCTCTCTCTGACTCCATTACCACAGTAATAGACTATCATGTTTACCAATCAGATCGTGAAATCCATAGAGGAGATGGTGTTTGCTATCTTCTATAAAAAGTCCCTACATCTAAAAAACATCCAAGTTACCCAGGAGCTTGCTATTCCTGAGACCATTATCTGTGAACTGTCCTTAAATATCACATTTCAGTTTTTACTATGTTACAGCGTCCCTGATTATGACATCAAACAAGCAAACAAGCTAAATACACTGCTAACATGGGCAGCACACACGCTTTTATCTTTCTTGGTGACTTCAATCTACCTCATATTAACTGGACCCTTAACGAATGTACAACTGAACCCACACATGCAACCTTCTACAATGCAGTAACAAATCTGGCACTAGAACAACTAGTAACCAACAACACTAGACTTAACAACTGCCTCAATCTCATCTTCTGCAATAGTTTGAATTCAATTTAAGGAATACAAATTAAAGAACCCTTTTCCAACAGTGACCACAACATGATTGACTTTTGTCTCAACATACGTCCACACAAAAATCATCACAATGACAGAATCCCCAATTATAACTTCAAAAAAGGCAACTATGATCTTATAAACAATGATCTCTCATCCCTTGATTGGCAATTTCTATTCTCTGGTTGCAATACTGTAGAAGATCATTACAACATATTTTTTACTTGAAGTCAAAAGAGTCATAAACTATATGTACCATTAACAACTCCCAAAACCAGAAAAAAACAAATTACCCAAAACAATAAGGAAGCTTCAATCCAAAAAGAAATCACTTTTGTGGAAAAAGCTGATACAAAAATTTATGCCACCAGATAAAAACTGAATGCACCAATTATCACATTAAACAAGAAGAAAACTTGCTACGCACCAATTTCACCCACGCTTTCTACAATTTTGTAAACAAACTAAAAGTCTCAAGGTCCATCCCATCTCCAAAAGGACCTAATGGTAAAGACTGCAATAAAGACACTATTAAAGCCAACCTCTTTAACACACTCTTTGGCTCAGTATTTGTAAATAGCAATGAATCATGCCCAATATTTCCTAGTCAAACCACAGACAACTACAATAATCTAATACATATCGATTTTAAAGAAGACAATGTTGAAAAAAGCACTACGCAATCTAAAACCATTTCTATCTATTGGACTGGACGGAATACGTGCCTACCTCTTAAAAAAGCTATCCACTGCCATAGCCGAGCCTCTAAGCATAATCTTTGAAAAATCTTTCAGGACCAGCTCCTTGCCAAAACTATGGTCACAAGCCATGGTCATCCCCATCTTCAAAAAGGGAGACCCCAACCTAGTTGAAAATTACAGACCAATCTCTTTATGCTGCGTCACCTGTAAAGTCATGGAATCAATTATTAATCAATCCATCATCCTCCACTTAGAGACAAACAACCTACTCTCTAATAAACCATTTGGTTTCAGAAAAAAAACTATCATGTAATCTGCAACTCTTACACTGAAAAAACATATAGACTACACAATTCGATCAGGGCAAAAAAATAGATGCAATCTACATAGACTTCTGTAAAGCCTTTGATTCAGTGGTACACGACAAACTACTCCTAAAATTAAAATCTTACGGTATCTTTGGACATCTGCATAACTGTATAGAAGCATTCCTGTCAAACAGACAACAAATGGTCAAAATTGGGAGTGTCCTATCAAATTCTATACCTGTCAACAGTGGTGTCCTCCAAGGCAGTGTTCTAGGACCAACTCTTTTCATACTCTACATAAATGACCTCTGTGATCATATTAAGAGCAACTACGTTCTCTTCGCTGATGATGTAAAGCTATTCAACACTACAGACAATACTGCTACCCTTCAAAATGACCTTGACTATGTATCAGAATGGTTAAATAAATGGCAACTTCAAATCTAAACAAATAAATTCTCTGTCCTACATATTGGCAAAAAAATCAGAAAATAAAATACAGGCTAAATAGTCAAGACCTTGTTGATGATCCAAACTGTCAAGGATCTTGGAGTACTCATTTCAAATGACCTAAGTGTTAGAGCCCACTGTAACTACAAAGCCAAAAAGGCGTTAAGAGTTGTTAAGCTAATCTTACGTAGCTTTTTCTCTGGTAATATTACACTAATAACTAGAGCATACAAAACATTTGCTAGACCAATACTCGAATACAGCTCATCAGTCTGGAACCCACATTACGTATCTGATATTAATACAGTTGAGAAAGTCCAGAAATATTTCACAAGAAGAGTTCTCCACTCCTCTACTCATTGCAGAATACCTTATGCCACCAGGCTCGAAATTCTAGACCCAGAAAACCAAGAACTACACCGCCTTCAGTCCGATCTAAGTATAGTATATAAAATCATACATTGCAATCTCCTACCTATCAATGAATACTTCAGCTTCAACATAACAAAGCAAGAGCACATAATAGATACAAACTCAAGTTTAACCACACCAAACTTGCAGGAAATACGACTTCAGCAACAGAATGGTCAATGTCTGGAATACTCTACCTGACTCTGTGGTTTCTTCCCCAAACCCCAAAAACTTTAACCTTAGACTGGCTTCTATTGACCTCACCCCTTTCCTAAGAGGCCTGTAGGGGGCATGCATAAGCGCACCAATGTGCCTATGTCCCTGTCCTATTGTTTCTTTTATATTTTATTTTTCTTGTATGTATCCATATATTCATAACTGTGTTTTTACTTATACCTATTAATCTGTAAGCAATTGACAATAAATAAATAAATAAATAAATAAAATTTTGCTCTGGAAATCCATTCCTCATCCAAACCATTCAAAGGGAATAAGACAACCATTACCTGGATGACTGAGAATCTCTACAGGCTTTTAGATATACATTTTGGATGAACACCCTTTGAATGGTGTTTGTCTTCAAAACATTTAAAAAAAAAACCAAGAAAATCCAGTTGCCTCCTGAAAAAGCACCTTTGGGTTAAAATATGGCTCTTAAATCCCCATTCTTCTCATCTTTTCTATCTTCTGCTATTGGTATCTTATGATTATATTATCATAAGATACCAATCTCATCTTTTCTATCTTCTGCTATTGGTATCTTATGATTATATTGCTATTGGTATCTTATGATTATATTACTTAATGATTATATTACTTTCAGTGGTACACGACAAGGGAGGGAAGCCACTGTGTCTCAGACGACTGGGTGTGAGCTCCTTTTCGTGAAGTTCGGTCCCAAGGTTAAGGTGGGCTTGCTGGTCGCATACCTGGCTCCCTGCTATGCGGCAGCGGCCCTGCTTGAGCTCCTTGAGGTCATAGCTGGCGTGGCGGTTGGGACCCCCAGGCTTATGGTCATGGGGGATTTCAACTTGCCATCTGCCGGCGGTGCCTCGGGGACTGCTCAAGAGTTCATGGCTTCCATGACGGCCATGGGCCTGACCCAGTTAATTCGGGACCCTACTCACGTGGGAGGTCACACCTTGGATCTGGTTTTTGTCTCTGATCAGTGGCAGAGTGATCTGGGTATAGGGGATATAGTTGTGGAACCCCTGTCATGGACGGATCACTCGCTCCTGAAGCTCGACTTCCGTTCCGCACCGACTTCGGTACCGCCCCAGGCGCCTGATGGACCCTGATAGGTTCCTGACGGAGCTTGGGCCATTTCCCAAAGCTCATATACACGACTCGGTTGAGGGCTTGGTCGCCACCTGGGATAGGGTGGCTGCTGGGGCCCTTGACCAAGTCTTGCCCTTGCGGCCTCTGACCCGGTGCCGATCCCATGTGGCTCCCTGGTTTTCTGAGGAGCTAAGGGAGATGAAGCGCCGGAAAAGACGCCTAGAGAGCAGTTGGAGGGCTAGCCGCTCTGGATCTGACCGAACACTATTACGATCTTATATTAAGACGTATTTAGTGGCGATAAGGATGGCGAGATCTTACCTCTCCACCCTTATTGCGTCCGCGGAAAACCGCCCAGCCGCCCTGTTTAGGGTGACCCGCTCCCTCCTGGAGGTGGGAGTGTGGGAGGACCCCTTGCAGGGACGGGCTGAGGAGTTTTCCAGGTTTCTGCAGGACAAAATCGCTCAGATCCGGACGAACTGGACTCCGACTGGGCATCTCCGGGCGGGGGGGCGGGGGTGGATATCGGTGCGGTCAATTGGGTTGAGTTCGATCCTGTTACTGTGGAGGACGTGGACAGGATACTGGGGGAACTGAATGCCACCACATGTTTGCTGGACCCGTGCCCCTCCTGGCTGGTCTTGGCCATTCGGGAGATGACACGAAGCTGGTTCCAGGGTATTATAAATGCTTCCTTGAGAGAGGGGCTGTTACCCGCCACCTTGAAAGAGGCGGTGGTGCGGCCCCTCCGCAAGAAACCGTCCCTGGACCCAGCATTGTTATCTAACTATCGTCCTGTCTCCAACCTTCGCTTTGTTGCGAAGGTTGTTGAGAGTGTGGTGGCACATCAGCTCCCGCAGTACCTGGATGAAGCGAATTATCTCGACCCCCTCCAATTGGGCTTCAGGCCCGGGCACAGCACGGAGACGGCGTTGGTCGCGTTGGTGGATGACCTCTGGAGGGCCCGGGACAGGAGTTGTTCCTCTGTCCTGGTCCTGTTAGATCTCTCAGCGGCTTTTGATACTGTCGACCACAGTATCCTATTGCGGCAGTTGGAGGGGTTGGGGGTGGGGGGCACCGTGTTACAGTGGTTCTCCTCCTTCCTCTCCGACCGCTTGCAATTTGTGTTGGCAGAGGGGCAGAGGTTGATCCTGAGCCATCGAAGTGATGTCCCGGTGCCTGGAGGCCGTGCGGAGTTGGATGGGTCATAACAGGCTTCATCTCAACCCGACCAAAACCGAGTGGCTGTGGTTTCCTGCGCCCAGATACAGCCAGCTGGTTCCTTCGCTGGCCATGGGGGGAGAGGTCTTGACCCCCGTGGAAAAGGCGCGCAACTTGGGTGTCCTCCTGGACGTACGGCTGTCTTTAGAAGAACACATTGCAGCCATCGCCAGGGAGGCTTTTTATCAGATTCGTCTGATCTACCAGTTGCAGCCCTTTCTGGATCTGGGCGCACTTCGCACAGTCACTTCCACCCTCGTTATCTCCCGCCTGGATTATTGCAATGCTCTCTACATGGGGCTCCCCTTGAAGAGTCTCCGGAGGTTGCAGTTGGTCCAGAATGCAGCCGCGCGGGTGATCGTGGGTGCCCCTCGGAGCTCCCACGTTACACCACTTCTCCGCAGGCTGCACTGGCTTCCTGTGGCCTTCCGGATTCGATTCAAGGTAGTACTGATGGTATTTAAAGTGCTCCATGGCTCGGGACCTGGGTACTTACGGGACCGCCTGCTGCCATCATTAACCTCCCGCCGCCCAGTACACTCCCACAGGGTTGCCCTCTTTGGGGTACCGCCGCCCAGCCGCTGTCGGCTGACGGCTCCGAGAGTTCGGGCTTTCTCTGTGGGAGCTCCCTCCCTATGGAATGATCTCCCCCCGGAGATACGAGCTATGACGGATATCCTGACCTTCCGGCGCGCAGTTAAAACCTTACTTTTTAGGCAGGCTGGCCTGGCAGAGTAAATGGGTTCTGGTTTTAAACTAGTTCGGTTTTAGTAATTAATTTTTAATTTTTATATAGATCCCTGATTTTATATTGTTGTATTTGGTTTTGATGGGACACAGCCGGAACAATCGTGTTTAATATATTTTTAACTGTATTTATAATGTATTTATGTGTTTTTAGTAGACTATACACCGCCCCGAGTCCCTTTTTTGGGAGAGGGAGCGGTATAAAAATATGATAAAATAAATAAAATAAATAAATAAATTTGTTGTTTGTGTGTACACTGAGACCTTATTCAGCAGAGACAAAATCCTTCTGGGTCCAATCATACTTTTTTTTTATCAAACTTTTATACCGCTCCCTCTTCCAAAAAGGGACTCGGGGCGGTGTACAGCCTACTAAAAAAAAAAAAAACATACAATAAATATATAATAAATACGATTAAAAATAGATTAAAAATTAGATCCGGCTGTCTATTCAAGATTCAATTAAAAATTAAAAGCTAATAAAACCCCAATTAAAATTAATTAAAACCAAAAACACAGTTACTGGGCCAGGCCAGCCTGTTTAAAAAATAGGCTTTTCACTGCACGCCGGAAGGTCAGAATATCCGTCATAGCCTGTATCTCCGGGGGGAGATCATTCCATAGGGAGGGAGCTCCCACAGAGAAAGCCCGAACTCTCGGGGCCGTCAGCCGACAGCGGCCAGGCGGCGGTACCCCAAGTAGGGCAACCCTGTGGGAGCGTACTGGGCGGCGGGAGGTTGATGATGGCAGTAGGCGGTCCCGTAAGTACCCAGGTCCCGAGCCATGGAGCACTTTAAATACCCTCAGTACCACCTTGAATCGAATCCGGTAGGCCACAGGAAGCCAATGCAGCCTGTGGAGAAGCGGTGTAACGTGGGAGCTCCGAGGGGCACCCACAATCACCCGCGCGGCTGCATTCTGGACCAACTGTAACCTCCGGAGACTCTTCAAGGGGAGCCCCATGTAGAGAGCATTGCAATAATCCAGGCGGGAAATAACGAGGGCGGACGTGACTGTGCGAAGTGCGCCCAGATCCAGAAAGGGCCGCAACTGGTAAATCAGACGTATCTGATAAAAAGCCCCCCTGGCGACGGCTGCAATGTGCTCTTCCAAAGACAGCCGTACATCCAGGAGGACGCCCAGATTGCGCGCTCTTTCCACGGGGGTCAAAACCTCTCCCCCCACGGCCAGCGAAGGAATCAGCTGGCTGTATCTGGGTGCAGGAAACCACAGCCACTCGGTTTTGACCGGGTTGAGACGGAGCCTGTTACGACCCATCCAACTCCGCACGGCCTCCGGGCACCGGGACATCACTTTGACGGCTTCGTTGGGGTGGCCCGGGGTGGAGATGTACAGCTGAGTATCATCAGCGTACTGATGGAACTCCACCCCGAAGCCACGGATGATCTCGCCCAGCGGCTTCACATAAATGTTGAACAGCAGGGGCGAGAGCACCGACCCCTGAGGCACCCCACACAGTAGGGGCCTCGGGGCTGACCTCTGCCCCCCTGTCAACACAAATTGCGAACGGTCAGAGAGGAAGGAGGTGAACCACTGCAACACGGTGCCCCCCACTCCCAACCCCTCCAACCGCCGCAATAAGATACTGTGGTCAACAGTATCAAAAGTCGCTGAGAGATCTAATAGGACCAGGACAGAGGAACAACCCCTGTCCTGAGCCCTCCAGAGATCATCAACCAACGCGACCAAAGCCGTCTCCGTGCTGTGCCCGGGCCTGAAACCCGATTGGAAGGGGTCAAGATAACTCGCTTCATCCAGGTACTGCGGGAGCTGACGTGCCACCACACTCTCAACAATCTTCGCGACAAAACGAAGGTTGGAGACAGGACGATAATTAGATAACAATGCTGGGTCCAGGGACGGTTTCTTGAGGAGGGGCCGCACCACCGCCTCTTTCAAGGCAGCAGGCAACAGCCCCTCTCTCAAGGAAGCGTTTATAATGCCCTGGAACCAGCCTCGTGTCACCTCCCGAGTGGCCAAAACCAGCCAGGAGGGACACGGGTCCAACAAACAGGTGGTGGCATTAAGCCCCCCCAGTATCCTGTCCACGTCCTCCAAAGTAACAGGGTCGAACTCAACCCAATTGACCTCACCGATATCCACCCCCACCCCCCCACCCGGAGATGCCCAATCGGAGTCTAGTTCGCTCCGGATCTGAGCGATTTTGTCCTGCAGAAACCTGGAAAACTCCTCAGCCTGTCCCTGCAAGGGGTCCTCCCGCGCTCCCACCTCCAGGAGGGAGCGGGTCACCCTAAACAGGGCGGCTGGGCGGTTTTCTGCGGACGCAATAAGGGTGGAGAGGTAAGACCTCCTCGCCATCCTTATCGCCACTAAATACGTCTTAATATAAGAACGTAATAGTGTTCGGTCAGACCCAGAGCGGCTAGCCCTCCAACTGCTCTCTAGGCGTCTTTTACTTGGTCAGTGAAGTGTCATATCCCATCCTATCCTGTCCTTTCCTGTCCTGTCCTATCCTATCCTGTCCTATCCCAGCAAACAAACAACATGCTAATATACAATTGCTTTTACTGTTTAGGGAACAGCTGTTTCTGACTTTATATAAACACAGTCCAAATTCTAAAACAATGGAAAAGTGGGTCAGTCAACACACTCATATGCAATAGTGAAAAACCAATCAGTAAAGATATTAAAGTTTGTAAGGTTGACTGCTTTTATTTGACTTACAATCAACAACAAATGTTCATAAAGAAAAAAGGCATTCGATGTTATAGGAAAAGCCACCATGGTTAACGTGGCAACTATCTAACATATAGAAGCAGCATTTTAATGGTAAATATGTTGGCCTGCACATAGAAACAGAAAGAGAAGAGGCCAGAAAAATCCTGTTCTGAAAGGCATTATAGTTCAAAGGAAACACCAGGATTGGTAAAAGTATGAAACAAAGGCATTTCTGCTGATGGGGAAACTGAAATGTACAGGCAAAATTGACTGACTCAAAAAGGTATGATTTCTAATTATAATTTGGGGGTGGGGGGAGAATAGCATGCTTAAGTTGCACATGGATAGTTGAAAAGTATTTCTAAGAAAATACTAGATAATAAAAGCCTTAATTTTAGACAAAAAAATGTGAAGCCAAATTTCTCAAACTTGTGTTGCCTAGAAACAGAAAATTTATTGTTTTCTTTTTAGACAGTAAATTGAATATCAGTGATAGGATGATTTCATGGAAGTTAAAGTTATTATGTGGGGAACTCCAGACACTTTCTAGATATGATATCTTAGAGACTAATACTTTTTAATTAACAATTTACTACTTTTAAAAGCCCTAGTAATAAGCAGGCATATACAATGGAATGAAGGTTATTGCTGAGCACTTAGCATGGTATTCCATAGACTGTAAGCCGCCCTAGTCCCCGGAGAAGGGCAGCATATAAATGCAAATAAAAATAAAAAAAATAAAAAAATAAGGAATAAGAACTTTCCATTTGGTCTCTCTCCCTCTCTCTCTCTCTCTCTCAACCTCTCTCTCTCTCTCCATATCCACAACACATGTATATGAAGTGTATTATTATGACTTCTACTTTGTTGGATCCATCTGTTTATTGTTCATTCTGCTGACTGCTAGCAGTTTGATTCTCAAGATTGACCCACTCTTCCATCCTTCTGGGGATGATAAAATGAAGATCCAGATTGTTGGGGGCAATGTGATGATTCTATAAACCACTTACAGAGGGCTGTAAAACACAATGAAGAGATATATATAAGTCAAACTGCTATTGCTATAGCTATTAACATGGAAAGCTAACGGGTACCTGTTAACTTCTTATAGTAGTACAATAACTTCTTTTAATAAAGCCTTGATCTAACATTGTTGCTGTGGATTCAATTCAGGTCTTTTGGTATACTACAGAAATGATAGTAATAGAATTCTTTTTCTCCCCCATCTTTATACCACAGCACATGCTGCCAGTAAAATATAACATCAAAGGCACATAGGCTAACACAATAGTTTTTAGCAATAAAGGTATTTAATATTTCAAGAACTTAATAATTTAAAAGGAATATTTTAAGATACTGTCATTTCTGAATACTAAGTTTTAAAGCAGGAAAGGGCTCCCTCTCACAAGCATTTCTTGCTAGTTGCCAATTAATAGATTACAGAGGATCTATCTATCTATCTATCTATCTATCTATCTATCTATCTATCTATCTATCTATCTATCTATCTATCTATCTATCTATCACATTTATATGGCCTCCCACCTCAGGAGAAGTGATTCAGAGGCACTGTACATCAATCAATAAAAACAAGTATGTAAAACAATTGTCACAGAAATATAAAATCATTTATATAATATTAGATTTAAGATTTGAAAAAACGGCCATAATGCCATATTTAGTGGAAATCCATAGGTAGATAATTGAGCTCCTTAATCAAGAGCTGGTTATGCCATGAGAACTTCTTTACTTTGGTCTCTTGCTAGTGGTCCAGTATGCTTCCCTATCCTCCCTATCTTACTATCATCATTGATCAAATTGGTGCCCGGAGTCACCAAAATTGGGACACTTGGAAGTTTAGCTCCCTTGCTAAGCTCCTGCTGTAATCAACACCTAAGGGCCTTTTTTGAGCATTCTGCACCTCACATTCCCATCCTAATGTGTTTTTCCCCATTATCCCTAAATATGCTTTCCATTGTAAACAATGTTACAGAATGTTACACCCAGAAGAATCCAATCTGCATTTTTGGTACTGCTAGATCCTCCCCCCAGTGGTGGGATTCAAAATTTTTTACTACTGGTTATGTGGGCGTAGCTTGGTGGGCGTGGCAGGGGAAGGATACTATAAAATCTCCAGTCAGAGATGGTATTTGCCGGTTCTCCAAACTACTCAAAATTTCCACTACTGGTTCTCTAAAACTGGTCAGAACCTGCGGAATACCACCTCTACCTCCACCCCAGTAAGTCTAAATGTATCATACAGTATGAGCTCTCAGAAATCCATCTTGCAGCATTTGCAAATTAAGTAAGATAATGATGTTTAGCTACTTATTATCCTTGTCCAGTTGGATATCTAGACACTGGAATGTGTAGAATAATGCGTAATGTGCATTCAGTAAGGTCAGATGTACTTAATGTACTACACCTATTTAGCCATGTCATTGGATATTTTTCTTCCAAACCTCTCTTATAATGTAAAGTAATTTAATGTGAAGTAATTGATCAGTGACAAGGTGTCTGGCTGCATATTCATACATCTGTATGATTGTATAAACTGCTCTGTTTAGTGTTCTGAGATGAGGCAGCAGCTGAAAGGATCAGTAGAAAATGAAATTCATAATGAACTATCAATGTAAGCCAATGTTCATCAGGATAGGAAATCTCCCTTCAACAGTGGCCACAAAGTCCAACCAACCCAAAAACTTCCAATCCCTAACATCCAGAACATGAGGGGTATTCTTTCTTTTACAATGAGAAATTCATTAGACAAATAAAAACTCTTCATTAACTTCCCTACATTGCCATTTCAGGCAAAATGAAAATCCAGTAATTCAAGTTGCAATTGACTCATCTTTTGCAGCATCATTCTCATTCTTCACTGCTTTTAATGACCAAAACAACTTTTCAATTCTCGCCTTCTCTTGCCAAAATTTCTCAAGAATGTCATAATGATTCCCTTTAATTATTTATGAGAAGGTTTTTGCTTATCGTTTTCAACAGTTTTTTTTAAAAAAAAAAACATTTCAAAGCAAAGCACCTTCCATAGCTTTGAAGGGATTAAATTAGAAGTACTCACTAGCAATTTTAGAATGCTAATACATTTTACTCTAATTACATTCTGTGATTGTTGTCATGCTGATTTGATGATCTGTGTGGTCAACAGCATCATGAGCCACCTATGATAAAGTAGATTAGTCAAAGCAAAACTGAACCTTGTGAACCTATTGTGAATATGAAATGTATGATCTGTTAAGAAGGAGTAAATAATTTGTTATTGTTTTTTTCTTGCTTTCTTTCTAAGACATTTACTTGATTTACTTTTGGATTGACCAGTTCAGGAATTTTCTGGATGTTTTTATCAACTAGGCTTTTTGTTAGATATACAATATAAAATTCCATGTGCAAAGAGGTCTTCGTAAAAATGTGATTTTCCTTAATTTAATTTTGCAAAAAAGTATAAGGAACACAATAATAAAAACATTTTTAGCAGTCTAACTTTTTCAGATATGCTTTTTTTCAGAAAATTGATCCTAAAAGTCTAAGTCTCCAGCTAATTTCAAGTAAAAATAAGGCACTATTATACATATTTCAGCTGCTCTATAACAATTTCCTCTCATCACATGAATATGCTTGGGAATTTTAAGTGATAAGAGTTGAACATTCCATGCGCCTTTGGCATTTAATCATGTGGCCACATGACCATGGAGACATCTTCGGACAGCGCTGACTCTTCGGCTTTATAACAGAGATGAACACCGCCCCCCAGGGCCAGGAACGACTAGCATGTATGTGCGTGGGGAATCTTTACCTTTACCTTAAGAGTTGGGTTAGAGATATGACTATGGTATATAGATATGTCACAATTCAAATGCAAAACTACCATTGGCAAACAAGTTAAATTCTAGTAGCAATTAAACATGAAATAGAAGATGGTTGATTATCAAACAACTTTTTATCTAAATGAAATTCTGACTATGTTGGCATGTTTTATCAGCTTGACAACACTTGAACATCAGAAAGAATTGAACATCTTGCTTCTTCTGGACTTTTGGAAAATCAAAAGGAATGTTTTGCTCCTTTGCATAAAACAAAAAGTTTTTATTGTATGGAATTGGAACAAACTGGACTTTAAAGATTTGTCTTTGTTAGTTGAGTATTTCTGATCTTCCCATCACTCTATATTTTGCTTGGCCGGTTTAATAATAGGAGTTGGAAATAAGGAAGTGTCTTTGTATATGTGTGTGTGTGTAAAATGAACCAAAGCAATTACATTTTAACTAATATTCTTGAATAGTTTCTGAGTCTGTGGTGAACATTTTCACCTTTGGCAAGTGCATGTTCCAAATAGTGAGAACTCTGTTATTCAATTTAGTTTTAGACCATTCTTTATATGGATAATCTAAGAAGAATCTATTGTGTTAGCATATGTAAAACCTCTCAATCTTCATCCAAAAATTGTTCAATAAATGTTGATGTTGCTATATCTCTGTTTAGCATAGATGTTGCTATACCTTTGTTTAGCATCATTCTCATTAGCATTCTGTCCAAGGAAAGCAGCAGAAGAAGAGAGCAGCAGCCTGAAGCAACAGGTCTTTTTTCTTGGTTAAAAAAGAAAAGAAAGAAAACTACCTTAGGCCATCTTGTGAATATTTAATAAATTCCTCTAAAGTAGTGTGATCACTCCAAAATATCAGTACTCCAAAAAAGATTTTATCCTTACCAGTCCAAAAACAATTCTGAAAAAAGTAAGGGACAGCTATATCAGCCCAGTCTAACTTAGATTCAACCTGTCATTTGGCAATTACTGTTTATGTTAATGGCCTGTTTATATATTTATATAAATTTAGACATAGACTGAACTATCTCAGAGAAATTGCTATTGAAATTAATAATAACTTTCATGTAAAGTAGAAAATGAAATATGGGTAATAACAAAGCCTTATTCATTTTTCTATCACCTGGATCAGAATCTGGAATCAGTAATAGCTTCAATGGGGGAATGACAAAATGAAGCATAATCCAGTCAGAATTATGGATGGTATGTGGTTCAATTCCTTGGATCAGTGTCAGCCAAAAAGGGGAGGTGAAGCCTAAAGTATTTCCTTTATTGTAAACCATAGCATTAGAAAGAGACATAATGTTTATCACCATCTATTAAAAAATCTGTGACATGCTTATGTTGATTAAACAGTAACAGTAACAGAAAGGTTGTTAATGCACCAATATGCATTCTTCAGTAAAACTACTCTGAATTTGACCTAAATTGTGATTTTTCATTATCATAAATTCTGACTTTCAAACTGATAACAGTGTCAACTTGATATTTAGAGATTAAAAGACAAGAAAGTGGCTACTTCAAGGCTTCAGGACCAGTGTCACACAAGGTGGATGATTTGTTGGTTTCAACTTTCTTTAACTTATTCTGCCTCACTAGCCTGGAAGTCATCCATGAGAGAAGATACAACAGTCAGCTTCCAAAGGCACATTTTTACTGTTCTTTTTTTCTGTAAAACATTCATTTAATGCTTCAGTTCATTTGTCATCCTCTGTGACTTCATTTCCCATTCATTCCAGTGATGTTACTACTTCCTCTCTCACTGATTCCACAAGGAGCTAATCATTCTTTTAAACTTTCCTGTATATCATTCAACTTTCTTCCCATGTCAGCAACCACAGTTCTTTGGAATTGCTGCAACGCAAACCTTATTAAATGTGTTTCTCATAATTAGGAGGGTTCTCAGCAAGACATTGCACATTATGGGAACACATGAAGCATTATGGAAGAGTTTATACATTAAAGGCTAAGCTGTTTCAGCTTTTTTACCATCAGCTTCAAAATGATTTTCTTTGTTGAGCACTATGTAAACATCACTGATATCAGAAAGTTAATCAAAATCTTTCTCTTAACATACATAGGAAATATTGGTTTTACACTGAAAATAGTTCAGTTGCTGGATTTAAACCACACCTCAGGACATTTTACTTAAACAAATACTGTGAGATATTGCTAGAAAAAGAATCAAGGATGTTGACTCTTGATTCATAGTGTAAATTATTTCCAATTATTGCAACAATAATTAATGTATTATTGCTGCTAATAATTTATTGATAATATGAAATCATTAATATTAAATTAATAGGAAACCATCTTTCATTATAGAAAAGAGTGATTGCTGAAATTTCCTCTATGAAACTAATAGTCAGGTCTATAGGTATCATCATCATCATTATTATTTTTTAAAAAGAGTAATAGAAACAGAGAAGATAAGTTGGAGTTAATAAGATGGGCACATTCCTAAGGAGATATTACAGCTGCATAATGGGAATTTCATGCAGAAAATCTATAGCACTTGAGATGTTGAACTATAGCTCACATCTTCCACTATCACTGAACATATTGAATAGGGCTTATAGCTATTGAAGTTAAACAAGATCTTGAAGTCGCATGATGACCATCTCTGCATTGCAAGTGGATTAAAAATAAATCAGAGCATGGACACTAGATAATTAAATAGCATAATAATAGAGCTGGAAGGGACTGTGGAGGTTTTCTAGTCCAACCACCCTGCTCAAGCAGGAGATCCTATATCATTCCAGGTTGTCCAGTGGCTGTCCAGTCTCTTCTCAAAAGCCTTTGGTAATGGAGTACTCATAACTTCTGAAGGCCATTCCACTATTGGTTAATTGTTTTCCTGTTAGGAAATTTCTCCTTAATTCTAGATTGCTTTTCTCCTTAATGATATTAGGAACCCACAAAGCCAGGAAACGCCTCCACACAAAGGCTAAAATACTTTGACTGAGATTGGCTGTAATAATAGAATCTTGCAAGTCTGATTGTACTCTTGCTTTTTTCCTTATTCTTAAGTGAATTAGGCAGGCATCTACCTGTGCTGCTTTCAAATGTTAGCCTTATTTTGGATTTAAAAAATGCTTCAACCTTTGTATGTATATCTCCTTCTAGCCCAACTTCCTTATTCTCTCCAGAACCATACAATTCGTATTTCACCCCCTACATTTGCCAATGCCATCAGCATAATTAGGAGACTATCTGTTACTTGGGCCAAACTAGGCTACTTAAAGTTGAAAGTGATGTATGGAATCCACCTGCCTGTTTGTTGAACAGTTACTTTGTTACACCTGGAACCCAGTATACCTGGACAAAAATATAATTTCATAATACTGGATAATCTGGCATTTGATGCTTCTGTCCTTCCCATCAAATAGTCCTTATTGGAATTACTTTTTCAGTCAAACATACCCATAAAACTTTGTCAAGTTTAATTTATAGGCTAAGCAATGAAAGCATGGAAATAGCTTTGACAAATAACAAAAGAGATTGATAATAGTGATGTTTTTAAAAGATAAGATGGAGTGGGAGGAAAAAGAATAAGAGCACTGCTCCAAGCAAGACTACCAGCTGTCATTTGAATTGGTAATTCAAAAGAGTTTTTAGTGGCAAGGAACAATAACAAAAATGTTGATGAAGATATTCAAAGAACATTTTGCTTTGCTATCAGGTATTTCAAATAGTTAAGCTTGTCCAAGGGGATTCAAAGGACAGCTTGTATTTAGCTTCTGAATTGGCAATGATTATTTCTTTTTTTCTTCTAAACATAAAATAACTATCATACTGATTTGTTGGCTATTCTTAATCTGTCTTTTAACATGAATTGAGGATATAGCTCAATTAGTGTACCTATGCCTGAGAATGACAGAAATCAGAATATGCATTGTTGCAATGAAACTTGTCTCTATTTCTTATCTATTCAGATGCAAGTGACATTAAATTCCATGGGACTTACTTTCCAGAAAGCATCTTGACATTTGCAGCCTAAAATATGCATCAAAATTGTACAAAAGTAACTTGTTATCCAAGAACTTTCTGCAATCAATACAAGAGAATATTTGTGGCTCACAACTGAACTGTGGGTCCTTGGTACCCTCTGAATTTGTTTTCTTCTTTGCAGATATTTCATTACCCATCTAGGGAACACTATCAGTGCTAGAGAGAATCCCAGACTATCAAGGGACTATCAAGAACATTCCCACCAATGCAGCCACTTGTATATAAACAGAGAGCAAACTCCACTTCCTTCTAGCACTGATGATATTATCTAGCTGAATAATGGAATATCTGCAAGAGAACAGATAAGCTCAGAGAGCAACATTGTACTACATATTAAGGATTGTCAATGAATTCTTTTAAACCTGGATATGCAGTTTTGGAGTTTAATACTACTTTTCTGTGAACTATATCTACACAGAAATAGACATGCTTACATGAAGGATAAATATACAATCATTAAGAAGTCCCTGCCAATCTTTCAAGGTAAATTAGAGAAAAAGAACATGAGTCCAAAAAATAAAATGGAACTTAGATTAGGAACATTTTTTTTTCTTATAGTGGAAAAACTAGAGAAAATGTATTTTATTGCAACCAGACACTGTCTGGATCCTATATGTTCATTGCCTGCTCCAAGACATTCTGACTATAGTAAGCAGGATGAAATGGGAGCTAACATAGGAGCCTATTGAAAACAAAAAATTAAATGACATTTAATACTGTCCCTCAACCAACTGATAAATTTAATTTGCGTTCCAAGTACATTAAGTAATTTTTTCCATACCAATAAATATATTGCTGTTGTGGCCCCGATTCCCGATCCCGTGCTGTCAGAGGAAGAGGACCTGGAAGATGAGGGGGAGGAACTGGCAATGCCTTCCTCCTTAGGACCTTCCTCCCTGCCAATGCCTTCCTCACTGGTAATGCCTCAGATTCCATCAGACAACCGAGAGGAACAGCCTGAGATGAATCAGGAGGAAGGCATGTTGGAGCAGCCCCTGACAGGGAGTGAAGAGGAGGAGTCTTGGCTCGACCCCAGGCAGCATTGTAGGGAGAAACGTAAGCAGCAACATAGGAATGTGGGAGGGTCAAAGAGTGAGCTGAGTCACTGAGCCACACCCCACAGGGGATAAAACTGGATGTGCTTTCTCTTTAAACATTGTACGGGACAAAGTTTAACTTACTTTAGACTTTATTCATGACTATGTTGGAAGAACAATTGTTTTGTGGACTGCCTTGTGCTTTGTGAAGTAAAAGACCCAATTCCCTCTGTGTGAGTAAGACTTTGATTTACAATTGCTGCCAGCTCAGACTTGGCAGGCAGGACGTAGTGGGATGCCAAGAATATTATCAATTACAGAGGATTTGCTCTGCGAAGTTCGAGCCAGCTTGCCTGTCTGTGTTTGTGTGTGTGTATAATCCCTTACCTTTTGGGGGAAAGGGAAGGGGAGACAGAACATATTGCCATCCTAAATTGCCATGAATTTCAATTAGTAGGTGCTGTTTCATTTGTTTGTTCATATTGTAGACATATTTCACTTAGAATATTTCTTATTTTATAACTAAGTATATTATAATATCCTCTTAAATTCCTATATTCTGTTGTCTGCTAATCAATTCTTATGCATCATTTGGAGATGCTTGTTAAAACTGGATTATGATATTTAATTTGATTCTTCACTTTAAACTACTCAAAAGATTCCTGAGAAAATGGCTATATAGCTGTGATCATTAAAAAAAATCTATACAGTTATTAAAGTGAAAATCAGATCGTTTTGGATGTTACAATTTATTCTATAATCAGTTAACTTATGTTATAATACCTTATTGTTCACTTTATATGCCAGATTTAAGGGATTCGGGCTTAGGAGAAAAAACTATTTTACATTTTAGTATGTAAATATCAGGGGTGGGATTCAATATTTTAACAACCGGTTCTGTGGGCGTGGCTTAGTTGGTGGGCGTGGCCCACTCAATATCACTCACATCAAGACACGCATCTCCTCGCTTGGCGTCTCATGACTGTGGGGATGCTGCAACAGTCATAAGTGTGAAAAATGGTCATAAGTCACTTTTTTCAGTGCCATTGTAACTTTGAATGGTCACTCCACACAAGCAAAGTACCAGCAAAGGAGGGGAAAAAAACTCCAGAGAAGTTCCTGAGACAGGAAGTCTAGTCCTGCCAAGAATATAATAAGAGTTAACAGAGAGGCAGTTTCTGTAAGCAACACCAGAATATTTCCTTCCTGCTTTCCGTAGAGGATTAGGCCAGTAATTTCTTCTAACAACCGGTTCTCCGAACTGCTTAGAATGTTAACTGGTTCTAGCGAATAAGTGCGAACTGGAAGAATTCCACCCCTGGTAAATATTCTTAAACGTTTATATTATGGAATTTCTCTTTATTAAATTACACAGTTATGGTACAATCTATCTTAATTTAAAACACTAATGGTATATACCCCTTGGAAGTAGCATAGAGCATACTATTCTCTCTAAATCTACCAAACACTCTATCTCTACACAGAAAATCTCTGCTTATTTAGCATCTATTTAAACATCTCTTCTGCCCTGCTTTATACCAAGTTGGCATTTTTAAACTCATTCATAAAAATATTCATAAAGATGCTTGACTAAAGTGTTTGTTTGCATGTTTCTTTAAATTTGCAATTAAATATAAGACAAAATTTTAGAGAATTTTTATTCATATTTACTGTAAAGCTGATCGCAGAATAACAAAACTTTTAAATGGAAATTAGTCCTTCATGGTAGGAAAAAAACAAAACAATGACCTAGATTCTAGTGCCACAGTCATCCTATGCAATACAGAGAATTTCAGCTTACTTTGTTCAGCATTCTAAATAATCAAACATTGCATTCCACTTAAAGTAAAAATCCAATCCTAATAAATAATGGGATGAAAATATAGCAGCAAAATACAAAGATCAAATACATTGGGGAAATTTAGAAAGCAGATTATGCTCAACCATTTCATCTTGTGTTAAGCAAAATACTTAGTAACAAAAGTGAGTCTTAGAAACCAAAGTGTTTTTTTCAATTGATGATCCAATTACACCAACATAGAATATCTGTAAAGAAGAAGGATTATGGAGAATGGGAATCTTACATTTTCTTTATCAAAAATGAAATAGGTAGGCTAGTTTTTATTCATAACAAAGAGGGGAATAACACCTAAGCATCTGCAGTGTTTATTAAATAACTGTTTTATAATTCTTCTCTCAAGAAAAGTATTTGGCAATCTGAATGATGACAGAAAAGCCACTTATAAGTCCTATGAAATCTGCACATACCTAGGTACAAACAAATGATTGGCAGAATGAATGAGATTTCTAAGAAGTTTGAACCTAGATGGTATCTCTCAAAAATAATAGAAGTTAATGAAAAAACATTGCACTGAAAACCAAAAAACCGGACATCCATAATTTTAAGGCTATTGCTGTAGATACAAATCTAAACAGTTTCCTAATCCAAAATGTCTGCCAAGAACAATGGGCTCCCATTCTAATTTTTCAAAATCTATTATTATTATTATTATTATTATTATTATTATTATTATTATTATTATTATTATTATTATTATTATTATTATTATTATTATTTAGTTTTCTATACCGCCCCTCTCCCTGCAGGTACTCGGGACGGTGTACAGCCAAAGTTAAAACACAGTACAAATACAATATTTAAAAAAAAACAATTAAAAAGATTAAATATGATGGCTCAAAGATAAAAACTCAATCAAGAGTATAAAAGACTAAAACCAATTTAAACCCTATAAAACCCTAGGCCAGACCGGCTTGATGAAATAGATATGTTTTCAACATGCGCCGGAAGGCCAAAAGGTCAGGGATGGTCCTCATCTCCAGGGGCTATTCATTCCAGAGGGAGGGTGCCCCCAAGGAGAAGGCCCACACCCTCAGGGTCACCAGCCGTCCAGCCGGCGGCACCCCGAGGAGGCCCGCCCTATGGGAGCGCACTGGGCGACAGGAGATTGATGACGGCAGTAGGCGGTCCCGTAAGTACCCAGGTCCCAAGCCATGGAGCGCTTTAAAGATGGTCACTAACACTTTGAATTGCACCCGGAAGGCTACCGGGAGCCAATGCAGCTCACGCAAGAGTGGTGTAACATGGGAGCTTTGAGAAGCCCCCAAAACCACCCACGCAGTTAACAAAATGGAATCTCAATCAAATTATGAATAGAATTCCTAACAGCTGCATTTGGAAAGAAAATACCTGAGAAATCTCTAATATAGATGGGGGGGAAAGCCTGGTGCATATGGGGAAAAAGATTACCAGTATTCACCTATTCTACAACATAATAGATCTAATAGCGTGAACTCTGAGTATATACCATTAGTATAATGATCTGCCATCCCTTTCCTTCCCCCTCCCTCCCTCCCTCCCTGCCTGCCTGTCTCTCTCTGTCTGCCTGTCTACCTACCTACTTGCCTACCTCCATCCATCCATCCATCCATCCATCCATCCATCCATCCATCCATCTATCTATCATCCCTCCAGTCATCTCTATCACATTATATATGTATTAAGAAAAATAGTCCACATTCATAGACAAGTCATTGAGTTACAAATATAAAACCTTTCTTACATTTCTTTTAATTAAACAAAGAAGCAAAATTTACTGGAATGGGTTTATAATTAAATAGATGAGAATCAAATATGAATTAAAGGCCTATTTTATATGTTGCAAATGTAGATGTGCACAACCTTTTTATCTAAATAAGTGGATCTGTAACTTATGTTTTCTCACACATTTCTTTAAATATTAAAATTTTACCAATAAACAAAAATGCTTATGAAAAAATGAAATAATTAACAGAAAAGTTTTTCACAAACATTCCTAGTATAACATTTCAATTCTGCTTCAATTTGCTTATTTCCCTTTTCTTACCCCTTCTCAGAGTTGTAGATTCAGATATGACATAAACTCATTTTATTAGACTACTTGCAACTGAAAGTTATAATTTAAGAGATGTTTGGTATATCTATGTGAATTCTTTTATGAACAAGGATTTTAAATATTGAGACAATGAACTGGAAATTATTATAAAATTGTTATAAAAATTATTAAAGTATTTTATTAGGATTATTAAAATTAGGCATTTCTTGGGGGAAATTGTTCAAGAATATATAAGTAAACGTATTTGTGTGTGATGTTTTTAATCTCATGCACTTAATTGTGATTTTCCCTCTTTTTAAAAAATCTCATTGACTGAAAAATAATACAAAAGAGGTTATGTCACAATAACAGACTATCGCTTCCTACACAAACTAATTTTTGGAATTCAAGGTACCAATGATATATTATACAATCAATGGTTGCATTCACCAATATAACTGTGGGAATACATGATATGATCCTTTTTATAAGAGATGATAGCAACCAGGCAGAAATCAGGCTTTTATTTCAAAAGTTCTTAATTATAAAAATATGTACAAAATAATCTGGATCATTTGACGCCTCTCCTGCGCGAGCTGCATTGGTTGCCGATGGCTCTCCGGGTTCGCTTTAAGGTTCTAGTTTTGACCTTTAGGGCGACCCATGGCATGGGACCAGGTTACCTTCAGGACCGCATTCTGCCAACGTTCTCCAACAGGCCGGTGCGTTCCCACAGGGAGGGTCTGCTCCGGGTGCCGTCGGCCGCTATGTGTCGTCTGGCGGCGCCAAGGGGTAGGGCCTTCTCTGTGGGTGCCCCCGCCCTCTGGAATACTCTGCCACCGGAACTTCGTACCGGCACGGACCTGAGGGCCTTCAGGCGCGCGTTAAAGACTTGGCTCTTTGAGCAGGCCGGCCTGGGCTGAGATAATGATTTTAAATTTGATCTCCATTTTTAACTTTAAATTGGGTTTTAAGGGTGGGGGGGGGGGTTTCCTAATTTTAGTCTGCAGCTGATTCAAATATTTAATTACTTTTTAACTTTTGTATTTGTGGGGTTTTTAGACGAGCTGTTCACCGCCCTGAGTCCCTAGGGAGAAGGGCGGTATATAAATGTAATTAATAAATAAATAATAAATAAATAAATAAATAAATAAATTTTAAACCTTATCTCTTTAGAGTCATAAGGATTTTTTTTTATTTTAACTCAGTTCCTTTTAGTTAGACTTCACTTTTTAACCTTGAAACTCTCTCTCTCTCAACATATTTCTCTTTCCAAATACTCTTCTTAGTCTCACTTTTCCCTGATTAACTTAATTAACATTAAAAAAACACCTTGTACTGTTTTATAATTCAACTCTATTTTTATCACTTTTACTGCCTGTCTTCTCTCTCTCCCCCCTCCCCTCATTCTCTAAAATGACCTGTCTAGCTTCTTCCAACCTTTTCCTTCAATCACCTATGACGAGGTTGATGTTCATAAAACAATAGGACAGCAGTCATTCTTTGTATGTTGACACAGCACTATTCTACTGTCTCTTTCAGTTTTCACGTTTTTCACACTTTTTGTGATGACCCAGGGCATGGCACAAAGGCAACCCAGCCAGATAATAAATAGAGGTCTCTTTATTAGCTCCAACTTTGCCCCTAATGACCCGGTTACCTTCCGGTCTGGAGAAAAACTCTCCCACGAACCTGCACCAGCCTTTGTCTGCAAACGTTGTAAACTGAAAACTTTAAACTATAAATCCAACAAGACAAAATAAGGTAATAAATCTGGCAGAGCAAGATATGGAGTTCCAGAAGTGAAGTAACAAGGAAGTAAATCAAACCAGTTGGAAGGATGCCAGGAACTCATAACAGCAGCCAACACAAGATAAACTCAATGTTTGTTCCCAACGAACGGCCCTCTCAATTGGTTCTCTTTTAAACTCCCTTCCCAGGTGTGCCTTGTGAAGAGTATCAGGGCCCTTTCCTTCCCCATAAGCCATGCAATCCACATTGCTCTCTTCTCCGTTCTACCCTGCATGCGCTAGGATGAAGAGGGGGCGGGCCTTGGTCTTCCTCTGAACTGCCTCCCCCTTGTTCTACCTCTTTCCTGCTCTGCCCATCTTGACTTTACCCTTTCCCAGTTTCCTCCACAGCCAATGGAGCACACTCCCACTCCCTGACAGCTGTTCATTTTCCTCCTCAGATTCAGACTCTGACAGAGGCATGACACTTTTTCCAATGGCAAAGGTTCCTTATGGGAATTGTCTTCTAAATCAGGGCTGTCAAACTGAAGACCCATGGACCAGATGTGTCGTGCTAGCCATGACTATGCTTTCTATGGGGGGGGGGTCATAATATGTCATGGTGGCACCCCTATTCTAGATTATTTCAAGGATTTCATTTTTGCTAGCTTCCTACTTCTTATTCCAGTCCCTTAGAATTCACAGAGTGGTTTCAGTTTTCCTGGGATGTACAGGGCCCTTAACATACCAAAAGGTTGCTGAAAATGAGGGGGGTGGGGGGAATGGCAAGATTTCCTTCTATCCTTCCAGTCCTTTTCTTTTCACAGAATCTCAGAGACTGTAGACTCTGCTGCATTCCTAATTACAGTTTTCCCAATCCCATTTTAACTACAACCTCTTTTCCGACAGATATCTCTTTTCTACAGACTACCACTTTGTCCTCTTTCTCTTTGGACTTTCTTCTAACATTTGACATGTTTGCTTGTCAACTTCTGTGAACTTGGTAGGGGTTTTGGGGAGGGGGGTATATTGGATTTTTTCCCCAAAATTTCATTTCTTTCTTTTCTGAATCATTACCAATTTTTTTTTAAATTTGAGAGCTGTCACATAGACCATCCCCTTCTCTGATTAGCAGCTGTCCTCCAACTAGTTCTCAACTGTCCCTTTTCTAATATCTCTGAGCTCCTGTCCCTCTTTGGGTTCATCTTTATGCTGCAGGATATGCACTGTGTGGGAGATGCTAAAAAGTAGCTAATCACCTTGGTAAGAAGCAGTCAGAGAATGCCCTTTCATAGATTATAAATTCCAAAATGTAAGTGCCTACTCCTTAAATGCCACTGGGATTAGTTTATAACTTCTTTTCTCCTATCCACATGGAGCACAGATTGATTTGATTTGATCTGAATGGTGACTCATCCCACCTAAGTGATTCTGGGCAGCTCTGTTAAATGAATCCCATAAAAATGAATATACAAACATATGAAACCATCAGTAATCACTTTAAAATATTTGTAGGTCTTATAATACTGATACAGCATTGCTATGGTGGAATCTCCAGCTAGAGTGGGCGGAGGAATAAAAGGACTGGTGAGCTTGAAGTCCTTGCAAAGAAGGAATCAATGGAGGCCAAACTGATCCTCTCCCTGTCCAGAATTCCTGAAGCCTTTATCTGACTGTTCCCAAGAGAATGTAGTCAGTTTGGCAACATTCTTTTAAATAGGCAGGCAAAAATAAAAAAACAACTCTAATCAGCTTACAGTCGTGTTCTGATTCCTTGCATCTAACAGTTGATGCTTTAAAAATGTTTCACATGGTCATTAAGTATGAAAAGAAATATATGTATTCCATTGTGATTGTAACTGAAAATTATCTATTGTGTTCAAGTCCTTACTACTTCTTCATGCAGCAATTGTAAGGGATGACCTCTATCATACACTCCCAGTTTGTGAGATTAACATATTGCCTTGTGCAAATTCTAATAACAGATTTACTATTCAAAATTTACATTAATTTCCTTCTAGGTTTCCTTGATGCTATCATGGAGGTTGTTGAATGTACTGAGAAATTTACTATAGGTCTCAGACATTATTAAAAATAACTGCTTTCAATTTTTTCAGTAATCTGGATCATAATGGAATTGTGTTCTCAGATCACAGTAACATTGATAAGCATCCTGGTCAAAATTGGCTTGCAAAAGAATTGAAAGAAGAAATGAAAGAAGACATAATTATCCAACATAAGTAGAACTGCCCTAACTAATTATTTCAACAAGTTCTGTACATCTCTAAAACTCCCTTGTGCAGAAATGATGAAATATGAGATGGGACCCAATTTTCATACTTCCCACATGACGTGAGATGTTTGGGCTCAGAAATTTCCCAGACAGTATTATAATTTAAGAAATATTGACTAAACTCAGAATCTAAATGATAATGTATTGTGTTCTATGCAGCAGTTTGGAAGGTGTGGCTAAGACTTTCAGCTACTTGTCTCTTATGTGTGAATTGGGTACAAAGGAAGCTAGCTTAAGAAATCTTTGTCTAGATTTTGTGAGGACAGTGTTGAGAATATGTTTGCCAGATAGCTGACAAGTCCCCCAAGTACATCTGTACTTTCCCTTTTGTGTGAAAGCCTTGTAACTTGGACTACAATGGGGAAATTGCCAGAACACTTATCAATTTCACCTAATTAAAAATAAACAAAGACAAAAATGGTCAGCATTTCAGGGTTCTTCTGCCATTTAGAAAATATTTAATAGAATACAATCAATATTCACCATTTTATTACATTTTATGCCTCCAAATTAGTGCTGACACCTGGTAATTGTCTTGACTTGTCTTTGCAATTTTCTTGGCAAAATGTTTTGGAACTTGTTTGCCATTGCAGTCTTCCTAAGGATGAGATAGAGTACCTCACCTAAGATCACCGAACTGGTTTTGGGCCTAAGGCAGGACTAGAACTCCCAATTTCTAGCTTGGTGCCTTGAGCACTATACCAAACTAGTTCTCTCACCGTTTCTCTACTGTAACAAAATCTAAAACATCCATGCCAGGATGTTGTGGCAGGCAACCCAACAACTCAGAACAACACGGTTGTAGAAGTCTGAACAAATAGAAATTATTTTTTTAGGCAGAATGAAACATAGCAGATGGGCCAGATTTCCTCCTTGCAGCAGCAGGGCATAAAAACACCACTTTTGATGTGGAGCAAAACACCTCAGGTCCATGTTGCTTTTCAAGCATGCTAAGAGCAGGATTAGGATGTTATCATTTGTTTCTTCTCTCCCAGAACAATCAGTTACCTGTCTTCCTCTTGGGATAATCGGGACCTGCAGGTCAACCCAAGAATTCTATGACATCTAAATGAATTCTACTGCACCTCTAAATTGCATATACAGCAAGCATTGAGTTAGGCTTGTAACATCACTCATCATTTCTTCATAGATTTGGTTGAAAGACGTTGATAATAAATCTGCACATAATACAAAGGGAAAGCAACAAAATGTTCCCTACTTATCTGCAGCTAAGAAGTGGTGAGGGTAGGTGGGGAAAATCCCTCTGAGCTCTAAGAACTGTGAACAATATTTTGTTTAGACATTATAAAAGAAATGCAACAAAGAACTAAACACATAATATGTTCCACACTGGAAAATGTTAATTCAAGGTGGCTTCCATCCAAAGTTCTTAATTTATAAATTTTGGGTGCTCATTCAAACAATGGTCAGGTAGTGACTTTTTTTCAAGTAAATGTTACGACTTTCAAACTTGGCAAAAGGCACTAAAACACTGTTTAGCACTGCTGTCTAAACTAGAGGAAAGTAATCAGATGTTTAACAGTCCATCACAACACTACAAAACAATTTAGGATAGTGAGCCAATAACAAAGTGTCTGATTCATCATTATCCTATGCCAATTTTATGCCAGCACTGCTCTAAAGATTAGCCTGAAGTTACAATTGCAAAGAATTGCTGCAGCAGGGCTTTCCCCCTCATTTAGAGACATAAAAATCATTGGGATTAAAAGGAAAACTTGGAAACAACACAAGAACCCATTTTCATTTTTATAACCCTAATAATTACATGAGTCAGAGTTCAAATGCTATGTGAGTTGCCACCTTGGAGGAGCAGCCTCTGCTGAGTTGGATTTAAAAGTCTGGAAGAAGCACAGAGTTTTTTGATCATCTGGATAAATTACATCAGTGCCAACTGTTTGAACTGGAAAGAATTTACCAGCCAAGAGGACTATGAGTTCAGGAAGCCAAGTTGTGTGCTGGGCTGATCCATTTAAAAAGCTCTGGTGAACAGCTATTGATGCAGTATTCTTCCCTTCCTGGTCAATCTGACTCTGGTGAACCGGTTCTTAACTCCCCACCCCTCTATCAAAGTGGATCCTGGGTGCTGCACTGCAATGGAGAATTTGGAAATGGACCGGCCAGCAATAGGGAAGGAGGAGGAACAGGGAGAAGAAAGAGGAAAGGTGGCCTTCTCCTTCCCTCGTGCCGGCCTCTCCATTGCCCTATTTCAATGCAGCACAGCACCCAGGATCCACTTTGATAGTCAGAGTGTGTGTGTAATTTCACAACCGGTTCACATGAACCAGTGAGAATTGGCTGAATACCACCACTGCCTTCCTCTTTTCTAAGTGATATTTACATGCAAGGTGACTTTGCTTTTTTCTCCATAGCTATAAATTACATAGAGATTATCAGTTTTCTTTTTCCTTTCCTCTCTTTCACTGAACTCTTGACACAACAATGTGAAACTAATGCATCTCTCTTTCTATTTTTTATATGTCTCTCTCCCTCTTTTGCACATGTAAATATGCATGAAAGGCTGAGTGTGTATTGAATTTACTTTCTAGAATTGGTATTATGTAGTGTGTTTCACAGTTGTATCCATGGATATTTCTTTGCATCTTACCACTCTTGTTTTAAAGTTATTCCCCACAGAGAGCTATTTCCCCAATGATGTTTATTTCCTCTTTCATTGGTATTGCCTATTCACTGGATGCTTTACATACCTTCTTTCATGTTCAGGCTGTGGCTGTTCATCACACCCTTTATTATATTTAATTAGGTGGAATCTGTCAGTGGCTTCAAAAAGGTGAGCACCCTGGGTGAATCCCAACTCTTTTTAAAAATGTACAAGCTTTCAATGCATATTTATTTATGCATTAAATTTATATGCTGCCCATCTTGTTGTCCCTTTCTTTATTTAAAAAGGGCAGAGTTTTAATCTTCCTGTTGTGTTCATCATGTTTAAATAAATATCACTTTAAATACTCTTGTTTTTAAACACTTCCTTCTCATTGAAAAAAATATTTGCCTAATAAATAAATAATTTCTCACTGTCTGTTACACCCCATCACTAAATGCTTCATAAAAGCTTTCACATTTTTTTATTCTGTCAATAAAATTCAATCTTTTTCCCTGAAGTATGCGTGGTCACCATTTCTGAAGTTCAGATGTGTTTCAGGCTGCATTGTTTTTTAAATTTTGTTCAATTAAAAGATTGTGCCTGTAAGCTTTGTAACAAGCTTAGGCTGAAATCTTATTTCTACAAACTGTTCTTCATGGTTATACAATGGAATGTAATCCTTTTCTTCACAGAAGAATGAGCCAAAATATGACTTAACTGTTACTGACATTTTCGGGTGAACTTGTTACCTGTTTGTCAACTTTACTGAGCAGATAGAATACTGATAAATATTGTTCTTTCTTTTCTTTTTATTTTGAACATATTAGAACAAACTCTTACTATTAGTAATAACAATCTTTGCTAACCCAGTACATTTTACATTTTAGTTGTCTGTACAAAATCTCTACAAACTGTATATACTCTTATTTGCTAAACTGTCCCTTTTTTCTGCCACCAGTATGCCTTTTTTCGGGGGGGGGGGAGCGACTTTTAGATTTTTCTATAACCATATTGGCTTCTTCTGTTATCATTAAAAAAATCTTAGTTGCATTTTCTGATTGGGCTGTTAGTAACATCTTTTCCAGGTGCATCTGTCACTCTTAAGTAAGTTTTTCCATTAACTTCTGCCACTGAATACTACTTTTTATTTATTTAGTCACCAATCTCCTCCATAAGGTGACTCTGGGTAGCTTACAGGTTATAAAACAAATAGAAAAACGAAGTGCAGTAAAATATGAAAACTATCCACATTAGGATTCTAGTTTGAAACTAAATTTATTAGTTTCCAATTTGTCTACTAAATTTTCTCTATTGATTAGGATAAAAATAAAGACAGCTGGTCTTGGATCGCTTCCTTTACTCAAAAACATTTTTCTACAAACCAGGTCAAGAATTTCCTTGAAGAGCCATGCTTGCCAGTATATTCCAAATAGGATATTACCTAGGATGCAACTAATAGTAGTGATTCTTGTGTTTATTATAATTTCTCAAATTCTCAAGTACTCAGATACTGGATCCTCCTGAGCCTTGAGTAGTCCTGTTAAAGTGTCAGTTCTCACAAATAATACTTTCACCATTATTCAGCTAATCTAATTTCCCCCAAAGACTTCCAATGTACTAGTAGGCTATCTTTTAATGTGAATAGTATAGCAATATCTAGTATGGCAATGTGTAGGGAGACTATTTGAGTCTGAAACCTCCTAAAAACATAGATAGGCTATTTTTCTTTTCCTATCTATAATTTGCCAGAATGTCAAGATTATCATCTATATGAAATATATTTTGTGACTACATATCAATCAGTACCAAATAAGAATGGTATATTTAGTGTCGCACAGCATATCCCAGAGATCATTGTGATATTTCTGATGTGATGACTTCATATTACCCTCATTCTGACTTAAAAAATATGATGGGAAATTGGTTAAAAAATCTAAAATGCAGAGATTTGGTTGTAGTTCTATTTATCCAGAATATCAAAATTGGATATAATCCCCTGAACTTCTGTTGGGCATAGATAACAAAAATGGGGAAGGATAGCATAACAGCTTCACAATTCTCTAGAAAAGATGATTGAACCAAAGTTTTAAAAAAAGATCCCATTCCAAATTAAAACTTTACCCAAAAATAAGTCCTTATCTTTTCACTAGCTTTTCTAAAATGCCATAGACTTCCCCTTATTGACTTTTGAAGGAATCAGAAAAAATGATATTATAATATAGGAGAATTAGAATAAAAATAATATATTATACAAATATAAATAAAGTCGTAATCATAGAGTAAGGGGTTATTTCATATTTATGCTCATAACTGCTACATATTGGAAATCATTTCTTTATATATATTTTCTTTTCTTTGATGTCTGCTGTTTTCTCTTTATTTCATTATTCTTCTTTTTCCGTTTTAAATATTATCAGTAGTTCTTATTAGCTTTTATATAATAATTATAATTTTTTATTAAAAATAAATCAAAATAACATGTCATAGCCTTGTGCTTTGCTGCCACTAAACACTGGCTTTTCAGAAGTGCTAGGAGAACCGGAATACAGCTGGCAAGCTTAATTCCTACCAAAGAGAATTCTCTCATCACTGGCAGGAATTCATTGTCCAGTTTGATAGGTAAGAGTATATACAAAATTATAACTTATACAAATACCTCTGTATTACATAGGTAGAGTTTAAGTCCCTCAACCAAATATACCTTTATTCAGAACAAAAGAATATTATAACATGACAAGTCATTTTTACAACAATGTTTTACAGAGAACATCAAATTCTACTTGTAGATTTTAGATACAGAAATGAGAGCCAAATATATTTGCTCATTCAACTTCTTGAATGAGATAAGGCATTTCATTCAGGGCATTTTGAGTACTTTTTTTATTACATCTGATGCAGCCAAGTAATAATTGACTATTCCACCCCCAAGCCAAAACAATACAGTTAATTTTATCTCCTTGGGATTCTACCATCTCATTTACCTATCTGTATAGACTTAGGGTTTCAAATGGATTATGGTTAATCTTTTAAACCCTCCTTCTATTCCTTAAAGGCCCATTGTTATGATAAGATTTTGCTAGAACTAAAAAAGAAATGTGCAGCTGGATTTAAACTTAATCATGCTCAGAATGGACCCATTGAAAACAGTGGGACAAGTTAATCCTGTCAACAGAATTGCCAGTAACTTCAACAAGAATTCTCTAAGCATAATTTAAATTTGAATTTCATATTCTGAATTGATTATCAGAACATGAAGCCAGGAGTTAGGTGAGTCATTTTTAAAAGATGATGAATTGTTTGTTATGAATACATGGACTCCCTTGGACACAATATGTTTTAATTGCTGTTACATTATTTTGTTCACAGTTTTAGCTGATTGTTTGCCATAAGGAGTCACATAAACAGGTAGCCATATAACTTTTTAAAGTCTTCTTAAATTCTAAACTGTGCCTGGAAGATTTATTTGTTTGTTTGTACCTTGTCTTATTTTAACAAATAATTCAAGGTGGCGAACATGTCCAACACATGCTGCCTTAATGAGATCTGCATAGGGCTGCAGAAGCTTTCTGCAGTATTCAGATGTTTCTGCACCACTGTGCAGATTTTGTTAAGGCAGCAAAATGAAGCAGTTTATATGGCAGCCACCATTTTGTCCCAGTCCAAAGGAGGTAGGACAAAATGGCGGCAGCCTTTGGGTAATCTCCACACAGTCCAGGGATATGCGATCTACCTTCCTTCCCCAGAATATCCAGAATGTGGTTTCTTCCACAAACCCCAAAAACTTTAACCTTAGACTGTCTACTATTGACCTCATCCTTTTCCTAAGAGGGCTGTAGGGTGCATGCATAAGTGCACCAACGTGCCTACCATCCCTGTCCTATTGTTTCTTTTATATTTTATTTTTTTTATATGTATCCATGTATTCATAACTATGTTTTACTTATACCTATTATCTTGTAAGCAATTGACAAATAAATAAATAAAATAGAATGAGGTCTGGAGAGCTTCAAAAGATAAATGAAATGAGTGATGGGTGTTTGGGGAGCAGGCCTAAGTGCTACAGGCAGCAGTGGGACTCCAAATTGTTTCCCACCAGTTCTATGAGAGCACACTTTGCGTGCACTTTGCAGGTGGGCAGAGCCAGAGGTGGTATTTGCCGGTTCTCCAAACAAAATTTTCACTACCAATACACCAGAACCAGTGAGAACTGGCTGAATACCACCTCTGGCTGCAGGGTTCCGGCAAGATAAGATGGGAGAGAGAGACAAGGTACTGCAACATCCCTGTGGATGGTCATAAAGGCAAATGATTGCAAGGGCGCTGCAGCTGTTGTATTTTTGAAACAGGATTGCATGTAATTTTGGGGTGCCTGTTGTAAACTTTGAATGTTCTTTAAGTGATCTGTTGTATCTTCAGATTTATCTGTATTGTGCCAAGGCCAACCAATTTCCTTGACTGCAACATTTCAACTTATGTTAGGAACTGTCTTGTCCAGAGTGATACTCCTCATCCTCAGATTAATCAATCAGATTAACTCTTACCTAATTTTTACAGTTTATAAATCTGCTTACTACTTTTTTCTTATCTCATCCACCTCTCAGGTCTGTTCTTAATTGTGGAGTTCTCTCTGTACTGGGTTGCTTATTTGCATGCCCTGCCATTCTCAATTATGATGTAAAATAATTTAAAAAAAATAAAAAATAAAAAGTGTCTGCTCTGGACTTTGCTTTTGATTAGAAGTGGAGCAGAAAAGAGACTTTCTATGTGATTGTCCTGACACCTTGGAACTTGTTACTTACACTAGGCCCCTTCAGTCTTATCATTCAGGAAAACACATTTTAAATACCTTTGACATTTTTGATGCCTAGATTATAGAGAATAAGTGGTCATCTTATTCTAGCTTTTTGGGGAGGGAAGGAGGGTGTCTGTGTCTGTGTGTGTTTGCCTTCAAATCAGAGTTGAGTCTTGGTAATTGCTTGGACAAGTCCCTGTCATTTTCTTGGCACAATTGCCTTCTTCTTAGGGTTGAGAGAGATTGACTGGCCCAAGCTCATTCAGATGGCTTTGAATGCAATGTGGAATTAGAATTCACTATCTCTTGCCAACCCTCTCTTATTATATCAAACTTGCTATCTAGTCTTGGAGGATTGTTTTATTGATAGGATGAGAGGTTAATTTGGGGGAGATTATTTTTATATATTGATTTTAATACTACCCAGAATTTTCTGATTGGACTGGTGTTAAAAAATCTGTGAATTAATCAATTAATCATCACAAGCCCATACAGAATGCTTGTTTGGATACCACCTGCTTTGACATCGAAAGAGTTGCCCTGGAGAATTTATATACCAAAGAGGTAAGCTTGCTGGTGCTCTTCTAATTTTGTTCAGCTTTCAGTATCAATGTGTGTGATGTTCCCGTTGCCCACAAAATCTGATGCCATGATTATCTGGTTCAGTCTTTAAGATGCCACAAAACTTTTCCTTGTTTTTCTGCCACATGCAGCTATCCCTCTGGAAATTGCTGCTTCACAAGGTTGTTGAGGGATTATATTAGATAAGGTTTGCAACACACTTTGCACAACTAAAAAGATCTATATAAATGGTAAACAGCAGTAATAAAGGAACTGCCAGGCTCCTAACTTTCTACAGTGGTGCTTTTTTTTTTAATAGCTAAGTTATGCTTGCCCGTCTCTCAAGGTGAATAAGGCACACTGCATTTTTTTAAAGAAAAGAAATCTCTTTTTTGATGTATTTTCAGGAGCAAGCTTTCTTTTCTTTTCTTTCTGTTCCATACTTTTTATCACTAAGTAAGAATATATTTATGCTAAGCAGTAAAATAGTTCCCAGCCCAGCACAAAATTCAGTGCTAAGTAAAAAAACATAAAATGTTGCTGCCTACAATCCTATGCATGGTTGTGTTGTTTAAATCAAACAATTCATTATCAGATATTCTTTATGAGATTTAAGATATCTAGATTAGGGAGCTTGATGGTCCATGAGAAAGGAGCAATGCTGTCAGAATCCCCACGCTGTCAACTGAAAATCCTAGGAATACCTAGGAATGTAGCCTCCCTTTTCTTCTTATACATATTTTAAAACAGCCTGGAATTTTATATCCTCCTTTCTAAGCTAGGTGCCACAATACCAAACTGCCTGTATAATGAATAGATAAGTCAACATGATTTTTGATCAGGATGATCTACTTACTGGGTCACACAGTTTCATACAACTAAGAGGTAGATCAAACTGACAAGGCCATTCTCCTAATCTTAGTGCGTGAATGCTGCTTTCTGTTACCAGATCATTCTGTAATGCATACTGTATGTTTTTCCTTGGTTCACTCCATTTAATTATGAAGAAATCAATTTATTGTAATCTATAATTGATTGAGAGTTGGGGATTTGTATTTGTATTGGACCTCCAAACTATTTGTTAGCCCTGCAGGCTGATCCTGTCATTAATGTTATACAGTATATCCTAGCTTGAACTCTTGAACAAAAAGCAAAAAATATATCTATCAATAAGAAATCTGTAAAATAGTTATTTTAAACTGAAACATTTAAAATTATGTTTGTCAGACAATGTCAGGCACAGGCAATGAGACTCACATGTGTAGAATTCAGGTTTGTTACTTTATTATATACCACCTATTATACAGGAATCTCCATAAACTGCCAGCCTCAGCCTGGAAACACATAGATAAGGCTCTATGGAACTTTAAGGTGGTCAATTTAGTTCTCTTGCTGCTATGCAAACACTCAAGGCTAATTCCATGCTTGCATGATATTTGGAAAATATCATGATAGAAAAATGTTTTGTTGCCATAACCCTGGTTAAAATTTAGAGGATTGTTAACATGGCTTTATGTAAATTGAGGATGCATAGGTTATAATATATAATATTACAATATATCAGAATGTAGATCAGGGACTTCTTTCATATGGAGATGATTAAATGATAAATCTGTACCTGATTTGCTGGTGTATATTGGTCATCTTCTAATTTAGATTTTTTTTCCCCTTTAAACAAAGTAGTAGCAATTTGGCCAAGTATTTTAATGATGTTTTGTTTATTAAACCTTCTTCCATGTATTTTTTTTCTGTCTTCTTTAATTGAAGCAATACATGGTACTATATAAGCCGCCAAAATGCATATTTTAAATTTATTTATTATATTGAAGTGAGTGAGAACGGAAAACAACAACAGCAAAAACTCAAAAAGGGTAGATGAGGAAAACCAGGAGAGTTAGCTCATACCACTTCCAGCTCTATATACAATAATTACATTACTTAATATGCTATCTCTGTATATGTATTTATGTATGTACATACATACATTTAGAAAACTGAAAGTCAAAGAGATTTGTCCTTAAGATCCAATTTTCTATGAGAAGGCAATATTCCAATTGGAAAAGCATTCTTCTAATTTGATATGGATCAATCCATTTTATAATATGCTTCTATCCAAAGATTCTGAGAGTTTTGCAATTTATATTAATGGCAGCTACTGTATAAGTGCCATTAGACTACACTAGGCAGCTACTTGTCTCATAACCTCCCTCCTTTTGAATTTGAGTTATTACCTGTGATAACTGGCATATTAACGTGGGACCTGTTTGCGTAACTTTCTCATTTTGAAGAATCTCAATAGCCTAATGAATAGTCTTCATGTACAGGGTCTCATTTTTGTGACAATTCTATGCAAATGCTGCAATTTGCAAATCCAAAAGTGACTCCAGCCCTTTTATGTGGAGTCTCCATTATGTGGTAGCTATAACAAAAGGAATGAAATGATTGTCTGTGGCAAAGTAGTTAAGATATTGAACTAGGATGGGGAGATCCCGATGCAAGTCAATCCCATCATGGAGAATTTCAAGAGAAATTTTATGAATAAATTTATGTCATACTCTCTCTCTCTCAGCCTTTGATGGGGATAATATTGAGATCTGAGGAAATTGACCTGAGCATGAAAGGCAGGAACTTACAGAACAACAATAACAAAAAATATTTTTTTTATAATCATTTAGGAAAAATATCATGGTTGGAAAACTGGAAAGTGAAGTATTGAACTTGTAATCTGCAGGTGTCCCCCACCACAAACAAATAGGACAATTTTTATCATTATCTCTGCTACAATAGCTTGCACACTGAGGAATATCCTTAGCTTTAACCATTATTCTATTTAATTGTTTTAGAACCCCTTCCCTAAATGATCTGGCCTAATAACCTCATGATTCTATGGCAAAGATTCTATGGAAGCAGCCCTCCAGAAAAGACTTTTGACATAGTACTTGACAATAAATTTCATTCCTTTCTTGAATGGACTTTTTTCCTAATCAGCATTCAGTGTATCTGTGTGAAGGTTGGTTCCGTAACAGCTATAGTTTGTTTGTTCATTCACTCACTTACTCATCATTCTACACTGCTACCTCCAAATTGTATGTTATAAAAAACATTTAGTATAAATCAACTGGAAGATACTGAGCAAAAGAATTAAGCACACCTCTGTGAGGAGTGTATTCCATGCCACAGTAACTATAGCAAAATCTGACTTCTAGCCCAATCCTTCTCACCTCTTGTGAAGATTAGGCTTTCAGCAGGCTCCTATTACCATAAGCATTATCATATTCTGCATTAAAAAAAAAATGAAGTTAACAGTTTCTTTCAAAAAACCAATGATGTAATTCAATAGCAACTGCACTGATATCTACGAAATTTAGCATGTTTGTTTCATTCAATACCACCAAATTTTGCTGTGCATTTCATCTCATTATGCCAGAAAAGAGTTCGTTTTTCATACTAGTCTAAGGACCAACTCAGTTGGTTTTCAACATTGCATTCTGTACCTGGGCTTTGAACGGAGTACTTCCAGATTAGCTCTTTTTCCAGAGTTTCTGCTGTATCTGAAATGAGCAATTTCCTCATGCTCCATATTTAGATAAATATAAACATATGTAAGATATCATTCTTTAAGCATAAATATATTGGTTTTCTTCTTCCTTCCTCTATTCTGTTTCTTTTTTCATCTTTTGTCTTTGTGAGAGATTGATTATATTTCCAGCATTCTAATATATTGTTCAGTAAACTTCACCAGTTCTGTTCAGGTTTATCCTCCACTCAGTATTATGATCACATAATTTCCCTGATGTGTGTTCAAGAAAATCAGTTAATCAGATATAGATAGAAAGATACATTGTATAAACAGCAATAATCTTGTGAATCACACATCTAAAGGCTATTTTGCTACCGTTTTCTTGATGAATTGTGAAAATGGCAAGGATATGGTGTGAAATGCCATAAAATCTCAAGGATATCCACTGGGAAATAGGATCATAAATCTGTGATGAATTAAAATGTACTTAGGCATTTTATTGCTATGTTCTGCAAAAAATAGAATGGGTAAAAGAAATAGCATAGCTATCAATTTGCTGTTATAATGGCATTATTGGTTGACTTGATTTTATATGAATTTTATTTAATTTGTTTTATGAATTTAATAGGAAATAAATATTGATGATCTCAAAAAACATTTATTTTTCCTGGGGAAAGATGTAGATATCTATGGCAATATTAAGAAATGGATAGCACTGCATTCATAAAACTCATGCTGTCTGACAGTGAAGACTAAGTAAGTTATTTAAAGTTGATTGCTATCAAAAACAGTCCATCAAATAATACAGTAACTGAATTGGATGTTACTGATTAAGGAGGCAGAGACAGGTATCCTCAATGTATCTGTCTATTTGCTTTGTATGTAATCCTGGACATATGCTCTCAGCAAAACCTGGACTGGCCTGAAAATAAACTTTTCCCCAAATTTTTAGCAATAACACTTAGACTTATATACTGCTTCACAGTGTTTTACAGTCTTCTCTAAGTGATTTACAGAGTCAACATATTGCCCCCAACAATCTGGGTCCTCATTTTACTAACCTCAGAAGGATGGACGGCTGAGTTAACCTTGAGTTGACAGCCAGTGATCAGCAGAAGTAACCTGTGGAACTGCATTCTAACCACTGTGCCATCTTTTGTATTTTTAAAGATTTTTAAAGTTTTTTTTTCCTGTGAACCAACTCTGCTTATTGGAATAGTGCAGCTTATTTTGTGATGCTCTGAACATGATAAGATATATTAAGTATAGAAAATGGACAGTCTTTCTTCTTCCAGTGTACCGTATTTTCCGGCGTATAAGACGACCGGGCGTATAAGACGACCCCCGATTTTTGGTTGACTTTTTTCAAAGTCATCTTATACACCAGAAAATACGGGTATTCAAAATTAAGCTGCAAGGATTTGTAAACTAAGATGCTTCTCCTTCCTTCGCACTCGCATCAGCCGACCGTACAAGCTTCCTCCTCCGGCCCCAGGGCGGCTCTCTCGGTCTCTCTCCCCCACACACGGAAGACGACCCGGCCTCCCACGGAGCATGATGGGCCGGCAGAGCGGCCGCCATCTTATTCTGTTCGGGAAGGGGAGGAGCGTCTCCCGGCGACGCCGCCGGTGTGGTGGGGAAGTGGCTCCGTTTTGGTTTCGCTCCTGCTTGTTAACCAGCCCCTCGAAGCGCTCAAGCTTCACTCCTGATGTACCCGTATTTTCCGGCGTATAAGACGACCGGGCGTATAAGACGACCCCCGATTTTCGGTTGACTTTTTTTCTTTTCAAAAGTCGTCTTATACGCCGGAAAATACGGTAGGCTTCCATGAAGTATAGGCCATCAAGTAAATACTCCAGCTACAATAGTAGCCAGTAGAGAGAAAACAATGTGAAAAAGATACTTCTCTATTTTCACCATGGAAATACAATTTTTTCCTAAAGCCAGTAACACTATAAAAATGAATCCCTCAATCCATATTCCATGATTACCTTTTTTTCTGGTGCCTGGGACTTTCCAAGGTTTCAACACCTGTTTCAGTCATGGATTTTGAGTTATGAGTGAAGGAGAGAAAATCTCTTACATTTTAATTCAACTTGTGAATACACAAAAATCCTGTTATGGTGAAAACCCTTTATAGTACATGATAGACAAAAGTTATCAACTTGGTTCAATGTACTCACATAATAGATGTATAGAGACACTATTTATGTGCTGGGATAATTGGTTTTACTATTCTTACTATTAGATAGTTTTTTTCTAACCTCCAAAGTAGAATCTGCCTTCTTTTAAGTAACATAAAGAACAAGTCCTGGCCTTCTTCATATTTTCAGGTACTTGAAACATATTACTATATCTTCACCCCACCTCAGTTATAATATTTCATAAAGCTAAACAAACCATCTTAGTTACTTAAAAACTTAGTTTCCAGATTAATAAGTGGCCTTATAGCTCTCCTGTTCTGAATCCTTTTTAGTTTGGTCTGTGTGGCTTTGGTCCTCAATTGGCATCTGTCTAGAGGCATTATCCATTATTCAGCTAGAATATACAGGAGCTTGGACCATAATATGAAAACCTGATTTATTAGCTAGACTTTTCTCTGCTATAATGGCATGTATTTTTTTCTGTTTAGTTTAGCTCTAGGGGAAGCAAAGTTTGTGGAGGCTAAACATCATTAGTTTTAATTTGAATCATGAACTAAATAAAAGCTCTATCAATTTTACCAGACAAAGAAATTATGTTTCTAAGGAGGACCATCACAAGTAGTAGTACCAATTTGATCATTCCAATTGCATTTTTTCATGTTTGATGCCACACATGCATACACGCACATAGAGAAAGGCAAACATAAAAAAATACTAAAATTCTTATTGCTGCAAGTTGTCATATAAGCAAATTCCATTGTAATATTTACATTAGGATATTTGAGCCCTTGCCATCTGCTTGGCATTTCCCAGGATGTGCCTAGAAATACATCTCCTAAGACTATGACAGAAAACACACATTTAAATAATTATCCAGTGCCAACATAAACCCAAAGGAGGCAAAAAGAGGTGAAAGAGACATACAGGTGAAACTCAAAAAATTAGAATATCGTGCAAAAGTTCATTTATTTCAGTAATGCAACTTAAAAGGTGAAACTAATATATGAGATACACACATTACATGCAAAGCAAGATATTTCAAGCCGTGATTTGTCATAATTGTGATGGCTTACTGCTCATGAAAACCCCAAATCCACAATCTCAGAAAATTAGAATATTACATGCAATTAATAAAACAAGGATTGTACATAGAACAATATCGGACTTCTGAAAAGTATAAGCATGCATATGTACTCAGTACTTGGTTTGGGCCCCTTTTGCAGCAATTACTGCCTCAGTGTGATGTGGCATGGAAGCTAATAGCCTATGGCACAGCTGAGGTGTTATGGAAGACCAGGATGCTTCAATAGCAGCCTTCAGCTTTCCTGCATTGTTCAGTCTCATGTCTCCCATCTTTCTCTTGGCAATGCCCCATAGATTCTCTATGGTCATTGAACCAGGTTTTGGTGCTTTTGGCAGTGTGGGCAGGTGCCAAGTCCTGCTGGAAAATGAAGTTAGCATCCCCACAGAAATGCTCCAAAATCTCCTGATAGACAGCTGCATTGACCCTGGACTTAATGAAGCAAAGTGGACCAACACCAGCAGATGACATGGCTCCCCAATCAACACAGACTATGAAAACTTCACACTGGACTTCAAGTATCTTGCAATGTGTGCCTCTCCATTCTTGCTCCAGACTCTGGGTCCTTGTTTTCCAAATCAGATGCAAAAGTTGCTCTTATCAGAAAAGAGGACTTTGGATCACTGAGCAACAGACCAGTTCTGTTTTTCTTTAGCCCAGGTAAGATGTTTCTGATGTTGTTTGTTGTTCAGGAGCGGATTGATAAGATGAATATGACATTTGAAGCCCATGTCCAGGATCCGTCTGTGTGTGGTGGCTCTTGATGTACTGATTCCAGCCTCAGTCCACTCCTTGTGAAAGTCCACAACACTTTTGAATGACCTTTTCCTGACAATCTTCTCCAGTCTGTGGTCATCCCTGCTGCTTGTGCACCTTTTTCTTCCACACTTTTCCCTTCCACATAACTTTCTATTAATGTGCTTTTATACAGCACTTTGGGAACATCCAACTTCTTTTGCAATTACCTTTTGAGGCTTTCCCTTCTTATGAAGGGTGTCAGTAATGGTTTTCTGCACAACTGTCAAGTCAGCAGTCATTCCCATGATTGTGATTCCTACTGAACCAGACTGAGAGACCATTTAAAGGCTCCGGAACCCTTTGCAGGTGTTATGGCTTAATTAGCTGATTAGAATGAGCCTAGAATATTGAACCTTTTCACAATATTCTAATTTTCTGAGATTGTGGATTTGGGGTTTTCATGAGCTGTAAGCCATAACCATCACAATTATGACACATCACAGCTTGAATTATTTTGCTTTGCATGTAATGAGTCTATCTCGTATATTACAGTAGGTTCACCTTTTAAGTTGCATTACTGAAATAAATGAACTTTTGCACAATATTCTAATTTTTCAAGTTTCACCTGTATATTAATTGAGAGAAAAAGAACAGATGAGCAAATGAATGGGAGAGATTCCATGGAAAAGAAAACTGCTGTCACGGTTTTAATGATTTTAATTTTGTTTATAATGCTATTGATTTTTTCTGTTTTCTTTTTTGCATTATTAATCTAAAACCTGAATGCATATTGAAATCTACACACATGCAGTGTGCAGCATGCACGCTGGTAGAAAAAAGCTGTTTAGGTCAAATTTCAAGCAACTGGAGCAAAATTTTTAACACATTGTCATCATCATCATCTGTTAAATTTATATGCCACTCAACTCCTAATGACTCTGGGTGGCCTGTAATCACTAATTACCTGTATTTCCCTGAAAATAAGGCCCTGTCTTGTATTTTTTGCCAGGTCTTATTTTCAGTGGGGATATTGTTCACTGACTCATCTCATTTGCACGCTTCGTCCCTGTCCTCCTTTTCGCTGTCAAAAGCCTTCAGGAACTTCTTCTGTGGCTAGCAAAGCCATCAAGGCTTTCCTGAAGGTGTCTGCAGCTGATAACAGAGCTCTGGATTGATCTGGAGCTCTGTTGTTGGCTGCTGAGGCTTTCAGGAAAGCCTTGCCAGCTGCAGAAGAAATGGACCTGCAAGGCAAGTGTTGAGGTGTGCAAGGCCTGGTTGTAACTGTCTAAAGTAGTAGGGCAGTTCCACCCTCCCATCCCTACCCTATTTAATTTTTACCTGTGCACCCTGGAATGGGAATTAGGGCTTATTTTGGGGGTAGAGCTTATATTGGGTGCATATATAAAAATCCAGCTAAGACTTTTGGAGTAGGTCGTATTTTCAGGAAAACACTGTAATTGTTAAAATACACAGTCTTGCACATTCTTGTGCTTCTTTTTCCTCATGACCTTACTGGTTTCATCTATCTTTTGTGGTCACTGATACTCATGCACAGAGTTCCTCAGTGCTTTTGCTGGCTTTAATCCCATAAGGATGAATGCCAGAATAAGAGTAACACTCTCTTTGTACCACGAGGACCTGAAGAATATCTGGGATGATCTTTTCATATGCCAGCCAGGAAGGCAAACAGGGTTGACATGTGGCCCCTCTACCACAGGGTGGGTGGCTGAAAAATAAAGGACACAGTCAAAATATGTCAAGGTACATGGATCATACCTGATTTGATAGGATTTAACCAGTGGAACTTAGCTACAAGGCAGGATGCATTCATATTCCCTTCATACACCCACAAGGCCTCTGACAATGGATATCCTTTCCATAATACCAAATATTGTAACCTATTTCTATGTATTCTTGAGTATAGGATCCTTTGTACTTCACAATGTTTCTTTCCACCAATTATAATTGGAGGAAGCTTAGGAGGAGGGGGACCTCTAATAGGTGCTGTCCACACAGGTCATAATGAACTACAATGAAAAACTGGATAAACCTTGCCCAATAAATGTGGTAACTTTAACCATACTGTCACTGGATAGATGACCTGTTCACCCTATGACCTTTGGTTCTAGTTTTCTATTGGGTATTCTAAGGTTTAAGTATTTTGTAGATAAATATACAGATTGGCCAACTGAAAAGTGGGACTTAGGGCATTTCTTTTTATCTGCTGGACCCTTACAATTATCTGCAGATTTACATAATGCCTCTTTTACTGGGCCCCACAATTGTTGTAACTTAGCAATCCACTACTTTAACCCCCCCTCCTTTGGAATGTCTGTGGGACATTCTGGAACTGGGATGAACTCCACCCTGTTAACTACATGAAATGGAGTGAACCTAGTGCTACTTTGGACAGCATTATTGTATGCAACCTTGGCATGCGGTAATAGGTCCGCCCAGTTGTCCTGTTGGTGTCTAACATAGCAACACAAATACTGCTCCACCATAGCATTCACTTTTCCACAGCACCATTAGTAGCAGGGTGGTATCCAGAACCAAGCCCTTGGGATGGTCCTATCTGTTTCAGGAACCAATGACAAATTTGGCCGTAAATTGAACCCCCCCATCCGATATAATTCTATGGGGAACCCTGTGTAACTGGTATATGTGGGTAATGAATAAATTGGCAAGGATTCTGGTGGAAGGAAGATGGGAGCAAGCCACGAAGTGGGCTTGTTTGGAAAATAAGTCCACCACAGTCCATATCACTGACTTTCCTTGACTATCAAGTAAATCCACCAAAAAGACCATTGCTATCTCTTCCAATGATCTAGTCGGGCAGGCGACCTCTTGCAACAAACTGGGTGACTTCCTTGGCCTCCTCTTCATGGTTATGCATACTACACAACTATGCACATACTGCTCCAAGTCCTGTTTCATATGTGGCCACAAAAATTGGTGATTGGTTTAACAGATTTAACAGATAATCAGAGTTGGAAGAGACCTTGTAAGTCATCTAGTCTAACCCGCCACCCAAGCAGGAGACTCTACACCATTTCTGACAAATGGCAGTCCAATCTCTTCTTGAAAGTCTCAAGTGATGGTGCTCTCACAACTTTTGAGGGCAAGCTGTTCCATTGGTTGATTGTTCTCACTGTCAGAAAGTTTCTCCTTATTTCCAGGTTAAGATGTAGTTAGATGTAAAGTCTTCATATACCCGAAATGGCCAGCCAAACGAGCATCAGGACATCTCTGCACACTTCTAGACAGAATTCTTCAGGGACATATATTTTAGAACCTTTCTACACCAGTCCATTTCATAATGTAAGGATTTGTTGATTTTCCAGAAATCATGTATTGTTTGATAATGCCGCACTTTTTCAATGCCGCATGGTAAGTCAACTATGTTAGCTCTTTCACCAGACGTGTCTAATGATGTGTTTTGTGACTCACTGCCAATTGGGAGGATAGCTTGGAAATCATTTTCCCATGCCCCTGCATGGGGTTTGCAAGACAAAGCATCCGCTAAGAAATTCTTTACCCCAGGAACATAGCATAACACAAATTAAAACCTCCAAAATATAAAGCCCATCTGACTTGTTTTGGTGACAGCTTGTGAGGGGTTTGCAAAGCTTCTAGGTTTTTGTGGTCTGTCCAAACTTTGAATTGCTGCATACTGCCTTCTAAAAAATGTTGTCATGTCATCAGAGCCCACTTCACTATGAAAGCTTCCTTCTCCCATATGGCCCATTTCTGCTTGATGTTTGTCAGTTTCCTGGATGTATATGTACATGGTTGCAAAGTCCCATCGCTATTGGCTTGCAAAAGCACAGCTCCAACTGCCACATCACTAGCATTGGACTGTACTACAAAAGAGTGCATGGGATCAGGATGCTTCAGTATTGGCTAACAAAAAATGACTTCAGATGTTTGAATGCTTGTGACATTGTAAGCCACTGTATTGGCTAACTCGGCTGTGGTTTTCCTGATAAATGTTTGGTATGCAGTAGGTTAGTAAGTAGCAAAGCTACTTTGACAAATGAGGGAATGAATGATCAGTAACAACTGACAAACTCTAGAAAACTTTGCAATTGTTTTCTTATACGTGGAGCCTGCCAATCTATGACCGTCTGAACTTTTGTAGGATCCATCTCAACGCCTTTTGCAGATAAACAGAACTAGAGATAATCCAATTGTATTTTGTGAAATTCACATTTTGATAATTTCACATACAGTTTTGCTGCTAGCAATTTACTGAGCATGGACCTCACCAGCTTGATATGTTCTTCTCAGGTTTTTTTATACATCAATATGTGATCTAAATACACTAAAACACCTTTATATAAGTGATCTTTCAGGACCCCATTAATAAACTGCATAAAATCAGCTGGAGCCCCTTGCAGGCCAAATGGCATGACCCTAAACTGATAGCTCCCCAAAGGGCAATTAAATGCCATCTTCCACTCATTGCCTGCTCACACCCACACCCGATAATAAGCTTCTCGTAAATCTAGTTTTATGAAAATTTGACCTCCTGCCAGCTGTGTCACTGCATTTGTTTTTGTTTGTCTGAGGAGCTTTCCACAGAAGTTTACAGAATAAGCTGGACTGGTTATCAAGTTTCCATACTAACAAGATATGAGTGTCTTGTGAAGTTCTGTTTTACTGCGCATGTGTGCAGGGGAGGAGTTTTACTTCCACTTCATCTTTCATTATAGCTTTCTTTTGCTTGCTTAGTAGAATGGTACTGCTGTTTCTTTTGTTTCTTAGTTATTTTGTAAATAAAGTATACTGGCAACAGAAAAACACGATCCATTTCCTCTAATTTATAAAACTGAATGTTTTCGTTTTGACATGGTAGCAGAGGATGGTTCCTTATCTTTTTTTGGATTGCTGGCTAATTTGTTTTGATTTGTTAGTTCAAAAAATTCTGAGAAATTTGTGAGTAACTTCAATAAACTCTACAATAAACTTCAATAAACTCATGAAAGAAAGCAAAAGCAAAACGGAAGGCTCGGTCGGAGGAAGATTTATTGTCATTTTCTGAAATTCCTGAGGAGATAAGAAGTCTGCTGGCTACCCCTACTCATCTGGAGGAGGAAGCTGCCATAGGAGGACAAGATAGCAGGTCTGTACCAAGTTTTATTTATGATGCATGCTATCAAACTCAGCCTGAGAAGCCAGAAGTCCAAGAATTTGAGAAGCTTGGAGCTAATACTGAAGTAATTCAGGCAGCTGATAGTTGTTCACCAAAAGAGAAAGGTGAAAGTTATTATTCTCCAGTAAATCCTGAGCCAACAATGAGTCCTGAGATGCAGGATTATATGCAACAGATTGCATTTTATGAACAAAGCCTACAGCAAGCTAAGGCGTGTGCACAGTCTATTCAGTGAGATAAGGGTGTGATTAGAGTTCCTGAGTCCTCCATCTTGCCTTCTTCATTGAAGCCAAGGGTCCATCCACAAATTGGTCACATAGGAGTGGTGTCAGACCAATCAGAGCAGAGAGCTATGCCTACATCACAGCTACCTCTTGATATGTCTTGTGATGCTGACTCAGTTGAAAGAGCTTCTGCCATTTGTAATGTTGCAGCACCATCTGCTGGTGATTTACATGAAATACAGGAACAATTACAAAATTTGCAAAGTGCATTTACAAAGTTGTCAAGGAGTCAGTCTGCTGTACAGATGTCTCCATCAAGCCAGCCAGTGCCAGCATTCATGCATGCCATGCCACAATTGAGAAGATTACCCGCATTGCGAGCTCCAGATACAAGGCGTAATTTCTGAGGAAAAGCCTTCGTTCCAAGGATGCCAAGATGCTACGTCTGTGGTCATCTGGGACATATCATCCGTGATTGTCCCCAGCGATCTCCAGCACCTGTCATATACCAGCCCAGAGGAACAGATTCCAAAAGCAAGGGCAGAGGTGAAAGACAAGGTCATCGTGGTTCCAGGCATGATCTACAAACTCCACACATCACATTGGTGTTAACCAATGAAGGAAGTCCGGATTATGACAGAAGACATTTCTGGACTTTGGACAGTGGAGCAGCAGTGCATGTTATCTACAGAAGATATCTTTTCACAGAGATGCATGAGCCTGAACCTTATATGTGTGAACTGTACATTTTTTCAAATAATATATTCAGGTTAAGGGAAAAGGAATTGTTTATATTGAAGAGCTAGATGCATTCATTCCTGATGTTTATTATATTCTGACAGCAACCAGCAGTTTGCTTAGTCAGAGTCATTTGTTGAGAGTTTCCAAATACCAGGTTCACCATTTTGAAAAAGCAAGTTATGTGGTGAAAGAAGGTAATATAGTTGCTGAAACCATATTGATTGGTGGTGTTTATTACCTAAAGCCAAAGTCTACTTCGCAAGCACAGGCAAGTATACCTGTTCCAATAAGAGGGAGCACAGACCCAGAGAGAGATGTTCCAGAGAGAGATCTTGTTGCTATCCCAAAGGTTTCTAGAACCAACAAAAGTAAGAAACAGGTTGCTCAAAGCAAGCCTAAGGTTCCTGATATGAATGTTGAAAATTCACTAACAGGTAAACTTTTGCATTCCAGGTGTATCCATAAGTGGCATAGAAGATTGGGGCATGCTAGTTTTTGTGTTCTTAGCAAGATGCCAGAATTCGTAAAAGGTTTGGATCTGAAAGGGTGTAAGGTGTAAGCAAGAAGGGGATACCTGGCTCTTAAACAAAAGTCTTTATGGTCTGAAACAATCTGGTTTAATGTAGTATTTATGTCTTACTGACAAACTAAATTTAATGGGTTTTATTAAATCCGAAACAGATGAATGGGTGTTCACAAAAAGATCTGGGAATGCATATGGGATAATTTTTTATGTTGATGATATTGTTTATATTGGTCCAAATAAGCAAATGAGTGAGAGTTTTGCTAACGCTTTGCAGAAATATTTTACATTGAAATTTTTAGGTTACATCAACAGACCACTTGCAGCTGCTCTGCATGAATATCTGAGTGAGAAGATGTGCCTTACCTGATGTCAGCTCATCAGACAAAGAAGGGGGTATCACTGTGTTTGTTTTTGTTTGGCTGAGGAGCTTTCCACAGAAGTTTACAGAATAAGCTGGACTGGTTATCAAGTTTCCATAGTAACAAGATATGAGTGTCTTGTGAAGTTCTGTTTTACTGTGCATGTGTGTGAGGGAGGAGTTTTACTTCCACTTCATCTTTTATTATAGCTTTCTTTTGCTTGCTTAGTAGAATGGTACTGCTGTTTCTTTCGTTTCTTAGTTATTTTGTAAATAAAGTATGCTGGCAACAGAAAAACACGATCCATTTCCTCTAATTTATAAAACTGAATGTTTTCGTTTTGACAAGCTGCGCTAACATGTCTTTCATTAAAGAAGGGGTACATATGTTCCACACACCTGGCATTGATCACAACCTCAGGCCTCCATCTTTCTTCTCTTGAAATAGCACAGGCGCTGCTATGCGAGACCTAGCCAGTTGTATGAACCCTCTTTTGAGGTTTTTATCTAAGTAGTCACACATTTCTGCCAACTCTTGAGGAACTATTGAATACATTTTGGACTTTGGTAACTTAGCCCCTAGCATTATCTCTATGGCACAGTTAGTTGGCCTATGAAGATGCAGTGCATCACATTCCTTCTCACTGAATACTGGATCCAGATCTCAGTATTCCTCAGGGTACGATGGCCTCTCCTCTCCTTCAGTAACAGGATGATTCTCAGTTTCATTCCTTCCCGTGTCCCTTGATTGGACATTTCGCTCATGAGGAGGTGGATGCAGGCCCATCGCAATACATAAGTGTCAGCAACCCACACCCCACCATATGGTTGGACCCCACTTGTCCAACCATGCTAATCATAATACCACGTCATCCCATATTCTGGGGATTACTATAACCTGGAGTACCTCCCAATGTGGGCCAATTTCCAAGGTCAGTCTCTCTGTAATGTAGGTTGCCATCCATCCTCCCAGCAAGGAGCCATCCATCTGCTCAAACTTCATAGGTTGTGAAAGTTTCCGAGTCTTTACATCCAGCCTATTTGCCATGTCAACACTTATCAAACAATGAGTACACCCAGTGTCCATGAGTGCTTGGCACTCACACCGTTTGCCACTGGTTAACGTCACTGGTATACTAAAAGGTTGAGTAGGTATACTCACCATGGGATCCAGTTCTTGTTTGTCATCACTTTTACTGATATCAGGAACCCGTGTGGTACTGACCACCGTTTCCACCTCCCCAGCCAGCATGGGAGAACATAATTCCTGGGCTGCCTTAGACGTCTCCTAGCTTTTGGGAGTTGTCTTCTGTGATTGCTGCTGTGACCCTGCTGTCACCGTAGTAACAGGACATGTCTTGCAACTCGCTATGCGATGGCCCTGCTTTCTGCAGCGAAAGCATAATAACTGGCCCTTGCTGGATGGCCCCATTGTTGGTTGAACTGTGCAGGCCCTGGGACTGGAATTACTCAGCCACTCAGCCATTACAAGTCACTAAACATGGCCCCAAGCCTCATACACATAGGCCTGTCTGATAGACTTATCCAAGCCAGCTTTAAACTGATATGTGAAAAATCTTTCAAGCCATCCACTCACTTTACCTACCAATCACTGGAACTCCCTAATATAGTTGGTTACTGGCCTTCCACATTGACACACCACTAGGATACCGCTCTCAGATCTTTGGATATGTGCTGTATCTTCAAATCACTCTTTCAAGGCCATGAGAAAAAGCCCAAGATTCCCCAAAACACTACTGTGTTCCTCATAGAGGACTGCAACCCACTCAGCAGCCTCCTCTTGTAACACTGCAGTGATGCCCATTACCATTGCCCACTTGGAAGCAAATAAATGGCCATATTGGTCCATATAAACCAACACTTGGTCCATGAATAAGGCAACCTTATTAGACTGCCATCAAAAGATGCCCTTAACCAAGGTGGCTTCCATTGACCCAGTTGGCTGGGAGGAAGCGGCATCCAGAATGGCATCCGGCCTCTACTGTCAGACTGTGCATCTTGTACTGGTATTCACTTACCATCCTCTGACCTCTGGCCCAAAGATTCATGAGTTTAGTGTGCCTGTTGTTCCATGTCCTGCAAGCGAGCTTGTCCTCCATATGGCACACTCGCCCTCAGGGGATAAATCCTTGCCATCCCTGATGCTGGAAAAGAGTAGTCAACCACTCCCAAATGTCCCCTCTCCTTGAGCCCCAAGAATCCTCATGAAAACTTGCCTCTCCAAATTGCTCTTGCAGGAAATCTAATGTCTGACTGCCAGCTGCATGAACCGTCTGTCTGCAGCCAGTCGCTCCCTCCAATAATCTTCCTGGGGCGTTAGGGACACCGGTTGTGTCCACCAGTCTCCTGACTCTGGCTCCCCAACCTCCACTGTCTCCTTCTGGGGCCATGGCCTCTGTCTATCTTTCAGCCACACATCAGGAGAATCCACCGGGGTCTCCACCTCCTTGCCTGGATTCTCTAATTCCGACAACTCCGACCAACTTTTGTGTCCTCAGCCATGCCTGGATCAGTAGTGAGATTCAAATTTTTTAATACCGGTTCTATGGGCGTGGCTCAGTGAGTGTGGCAGAGAAAGGATACTGTAAAATCTCCAGTCAGAGGTAGTATTTGCCAGTTCTCCAAACTACTCAAAATTTCTGCTACTGGTTCTCCAGAACTGGTCAGAACCTGCTGAATACCATCTCTGGCCTGGATGTTAAAGGGAGAGAGCTGACTTCCTGTCAGATTCCGCTGTACCGCAAATAAAGACTAGCATACTTTAGTTTTTCCTTAATGCTTTTATCTTCTCCGTGGGAATGGCACTAACTGACCAGCACAAACAAAAGTGCAATTAAAGTCAGCTCTACTTGCTGAACTTTGCCTGCAACTAATAAAGGCTACCTACCATTTCACCTCCCCCACGTCCGATAATCAACTCCCCAAAAGGCAAATGCCATGCTCCCCCACCCTAGCATAGCCTCATTAAATGCAACCTTCACCACACCCAGTGATTAGATTTCCGAAGAAGGGAAACACCGGCTATAACGTATTCAAGTCTTGAGCGTCAGCATGTGCTTTCTTCATTCTTCTGCCCATCAGCAACGATCAGCTGTCTTCCACTGCCACAGTTTTCCATCAGGTAAATAGTGATCATGCATGGCCCCCAGAATGGCAACCCTGTACCAGGAAGGCAAACAGGCCTGACATGTGTGCTGATAGTAGTATGTTCTTTTCTAGAGAAACTACTTCCTTCTGCTCAGATTTAGGAATCTGGAAAAGGTTGGATTACATCAGTGATGTAAACAAACATTTGAACTGAAGTTGTACAGGTCAAAGAAGTGAGGATCAGGCAACAAGGCTCATTTAATTTCACTGTCTTAAGTCTCATAGGGAGATGATCATCCTCAGTTATTTTTCAAGGAATACTAAGATAATTGTATTATGATCATTCAATAGCCTTACACAGACGCTAAGTATGCCCTCACAAAGTCATCCTAATTCTCCTTAGTGAGATGATGCTATTAAGCTCAGCTCCAACTGCCTCTTCCAGAAATTCTAACAATTCATGGGAAAGATTAAAAAAGATTTTACATATAAGCAACACAAATATAAAGCATCACCAAAGTAAAACACCCTTTCCAAACTCTGCACATTACTTATATTAAAAAATATAAGGATATTTAGTATTGTATACATCAGATGCTACTCACTGAAAAGTTTGTTCAAGTTACTTTTCCTAGCACAGAAAAAAGAATGTGTCCCTTTCTCTGTTGATTCTGGCTATACCGAATAACTTCAAGTCAGAAAACAAAAATAGCTTTCCCATACTTCTTTACCCACAGGTATGATTTGAAATAGAGGTATATTAAGATTTTTGAAAGAATATTACCACCACTTATTTCTGGCTATGTAATTGCTATGTTGCTTTATCTCACTTAATTCATTTTCAGACCTTTGGAGAGAAGCATATATTAAAGGCCTTGTTAATAATTTGGGACACCTATTTGCTATTAAAAATCTGTTAAATATTAAAGTCTATTGTATTTTTAATTACTACTGTTTATTTATTGGACAAAAACATAGCCATATCTAAGGTAGAAACTGTATATCCATTAGTGTTTTCATGCACTATTTTTTATTTTTAATCTCTTGGTACTCAGCTTTAGCTGAAATACTGAATCTTCTCATTATCTCTGCTTTAACTGATGATTCCTCCCAAAGATGACAATAACACACTAGATGAAACCATGAGTCATAAATGATATAATTACCATTCATTTAGTTGAATCTTGCATTTTGAGATAATGCAATCAAGCTTATGATTCTTTCCCAGCGGTTCAGTTCTTCAATAAGGGGGAGGGGGAAGAGGGGATCAACATAGATTATGCAACTTGAATAGCTTCTGCTGATGAACTTTTGCTCTATTGTACCTGCAATCACAATTTAATTTGACAAGGTGCATCATAATCACCTTCTGTTTTTGTAACACTCATTTTCATTCTATGTTAGGCTTTGCTGAGAGCCAGTGCTGTCCAGGGATTAGAATTCATGACTTAGTTTTCTACAGTGATTCAGTGAATTACCTTGGACATGTACCATTTCTCCCTCAGTATAACAAAAGGATATTCCACCATGTAAGGCTCAGTGAAATGAGTATGCTTGTGGAGAAAATGTTTCTACTTTAAATTTTTAAGAGGAGAATAAACTTAGTTCAAAACAGTGTTTCATATTTTTCAGAGTTTAGACACACATTGTGTGAAGTGATATGATTTTCAAACATTCTACAAACACTAAAAGGAGAATATTCATCATAAAATATTTGTTGTAGATGCCCATTATTCATCTATGTACCTATTTGAAAAACCAAATAATATGAAGAAAAAAATCAATTACATTATTTTAGCATATATTATCCTGGGAAGTATACATAGATGAAGAATTTGCAAGATTATTAATCTCTCATGAAATGGAAATAGGGTTTCAATTTTATAGTCACCACCACCTCCTAACTATTCTATCCTGTAACAAATACCTTTGTGTGCTGAAAAATCTCTATTCCATATTCCCTGAGCTTCATGCCTTCCAGATTTACTGGGCTATAAATTTTACAAATCCTGAAAAGGAACCTGAAGAATCTATCAAAACCAATTTCCTTTATATTCTCAGGTTCTTAATGTAATATAAATGTCCTATGATCCCTGCTGACACTATATTTATAAGTAGTTTATTTCTAAACAAGTGACTGAAACAATAGCAATACTACAGAACTATTTTGTTCCCTGTATTTGTGTTGTGACTTTAAATAAAAGAACAATCCAATCTAGGTTTCAAGGATTATTGGTTCCACGTTAACTGTCACAAAAACATTCAATAAGTTGGCTCCTTGTGATTTAAAGTATCTAAATAATTTTCCATATCTTCATTTGAGTATGTACAGGAATCTACATACAACACATTCCTTTATGTTCATTCCGACTAATATTGACTTTAATTTTCTTCTTTAACACAGATTTCTGTTTCTCAGTAATTCTCTGTCAGATCCATTTGGCTGATTCCATCATTTGGGATATATCAAGAGAACTCTTGTACTTTGTCACAGTGAAGAGTTTAGTTCATCAAATACCTTTATTTTCTCTGTCAGTAATTTTAGCAGCTCATTTCTGCAGTTTATGTTGTCTAGATCTGTTTTGTTAGAGTCAGACAAGGCACTGTACATAGCATTTCTGCAGCCCTCTACAGTCATTCTTAATGTGTTTGATGTGAGTATTACTTTGTAACATATGGTTTAAGGCCTTTTTACATAACTTTCATGCTGATAAATGCTGAAAATAGCTCAGGGGAGACAATCTGGATAAGCTATGGACTAAGTGCTATGGTTTGATCCAATCCTTATGTTTACCCCGTGAGCAGTAAGTGGTTTGATTTCCTGTCTATCTAGTGCTGCTTAAAGTTACAAACAGAATGCAGTAAGAACGCTATATTGTAAATAATAATTCCCATCATAAAAAGGAAGAGTCATCAAGTAGTTTTCTTGAGGCCTTATAAAAAAAAAGTCAGTGAATGTTTCTCTCTTAATATATGGGGGCTGGAGACAGTCAATAAGGTGCTCTATTTCTTTTGGTTCAAGCTTGTGTGAACCTTCCCAACATATCTTGTAAATCATAGTTTATGGATTAGATTAATGAATTAACCCAGCCATTGCAGCTTTACAGTCTTCAATTTATGACTGATTACTTAGCACTGTTTGGAGTTAAAATGGACTTACCTGGGGGGGTACTTATGTGGATTCAAGGGTCCAATGGGTCCAATGGTTGCCTCTTCTGTGGGCATATGACTACACTTCAGGCACTTGGCAACCAGGCTGCATTTATGCTCTTTTGCAGCATCCTATGATCATATTATAACTTCGTATATGGTTTTGTTAAAACCTGACATTTACTTCTAGTTTTTGACAAAGTAGCCCATAGTGGTAATAATGATCCTGGCAGTCGCTTAATGACCAATATGGTTGGTTAACAACTGCTGAAGAAATGATTGTAAAATCAGGACAATCATATGGCCAAACCTGTTTTATGACTATCATGAGTTATGATTGGCAGGCTCCATTACAGTCATAACTCAAGAACTACCCATATTCATAATTCAAGAACTATCCATATTCACGGCTTAGCAAACTATATAGGGACCAGATTACTGACAGATTATTGATAGTGTCATCACAAAAAAAAGCATTAAGAAAAAGTGTACTTTCAATAACTATCTGTTCATCCTTAGTCCATATCTATATATGCATATGCTGTTTTTTTCCTGAATATAGAGAGAATCTTTTAGATCTGAAAGAAATACACATCAAATATCCCATAGCTTGGGTGATCTTTTTGTTGCAGAAACATATGTTTCTGTCCAGAAAGCTGAACTGGTTGCCTGTTTAAAATCCATCAGCTGAATTATGCCCTTGGCTGAATATACTCTGTGGATATATTGTCAATGAGCAACACTGGATCCTGCTTTCCCTGCAAATAAGGGTAAACAGAAAATTGTTCAAGGAGCCCTTAAATTTGGAGGAACCAAATTTGGAATTTGGGAGAACATGTTGTGAGTCTCCTCACAAAATGGATGGAGAGCAGATGCCCATTCATAAAATGGCTACGAAATGGAGCAGAGCCTGTAATAAAAACATTTTCCAGAGAATACTGGGTTCTTGTTTTTTCATACTATTGCTCACCCTCTGTTCCCCTTCTCTTCTGTTCTTGCTTTTTTGGGAGAGATTAGATCCTTTCCACATGTAGATGGACAGACGTCCTACTGTTTTTTTTATATTTTATTTTTCTGATATGTATCCATGTATTCATAACTATGTTTTACTTATACCTATTATCTTGTAAGCGACTGACAAATAAAATAAAATAAAAATAAAAAATAAAGCCCTGGGATACAGTCACTTATCATTGTTTATTTACTAAGAAAGTTTATGGACTAATTTAAAGCTCAGAGGTATCCTTGAAAATGTTATGCTGGAGGCTGGTTCGTCTTTTAATTAAGAGCACAAAAATAGAAATAGGACAGGAAAACAAAACTGCCTAGGAAACATCTGTAGCCGGATTGGTCTCCCTAAGGATTATGTTGGGGACCTAAGCTATATTTCTTCCACTTGAGCAATTTACAGCACAACCCTAGGCATTTTTATTCAGCAACAGTCCTATATGTACAGATGCATAAAATTATAACACTTCAATTGTATGGAACTTTATTGAAAAATCAATCTTACTAAATTCATTTATTTTTATATTTCATATTTCTAGGCTGCCCATCTCCCTCAAGGATCCTAAATTCTAGGATCTTAGCTATAAATATGTTAAGATCTTGACTATCCATGTGTACATCCATTTCTTATTTTTCAGAATAGAGTACTGGCTTATTCCAAAGCCTTGCTGCTTTGTACAAGTACAGTTAATCCTTGATCTTTAACCACAACTGAGCCCCAAATCTCTGTTGCTAAGTGAGACATTTGCTAAGTGAATTTTGCCACATTTTCCAAGCTTTCTGGCCAAAGTTGTTAAGTCGAGTTAAATTAGTGACATGGTTCTTAAATGAATCCGGCTTCCCTATTGACTTTGTTTGTCAAAAGGTTGCAAAAGGTGATCATGTGACCCTGGGACATTGTACCCATCATAATTTGAGTCAGTTGCCATGCATTTGAATTTTTATCACATGGTTATGGGGATGCTGCAATGGTCAAAAGTGTGAAAAACGGTCATAAATCACTTTTCAGTGCTGCTGTGGGTTCAAATGGTCACAAAATGAACTGTTGTAAATCGAGGATTACCTGTAATGGCAAAAACTGTGTGCATCTGAGGGGCTGCCACAGAGAGGAAGGGGACAAGCTATTTTCTAAAGTGCCTGTAGGCCAGACAAGGAATAATGGATGGAAACTGAACAAGGAGAGATTTAACCTGGAAATAAGGATAAATTTTCTGACAGTGAGAACAATCAATCAATGGAACAGCTTGCCCTCCAAAGTTGTGGGAGCATTATCACTTGAGACTTTCAAGAAGAGATTGGACTCCTATCTGTAAGAAATGGTGTAGGGTTTCCTGCTTGGGCAGGGGGTTGGACTAGATGACCTACAAGATCCCTTCCAACTCTGATTATCTGTTATTTATTTATTTATACAGTTCATAGAGTTGTTCATCCTCCAACAATGTCTCTGGGTAGTACACATTTTTAATACATTATTGCTTTCCCAATATTAATCTGTAATAATAATATAAACATATTAGCCAGTATAATTCCAATCAGCAAACCAAAAAAACCATTATCTTCCTTGCATGGTCCTTTCATTTTTCCCACTGACTCTACAGGACAAATAACTGGTGTCTTCTCCAGATTAATATGGGAGGCTGATTCTGAAAACTACCAGCAGGTAGTACGTATGTACATAAACAAACAAACAAACTTCCAGGACAGGATGTAAGAAAATAAATATTTGAGATACACTTCTGATTTACCCCAGATCTATAGCCAGAAAGTTATAGTAGCAGTGGTACATTTACAGTACCTTTGCAAAGCTTTCTATAAGTGTAACTTTGGAGAAAAAGCTCTGTTATATCACACCTAGATATGGAAGGGGAGGGGAAGGGAAGAAAAAGGGGGAGGGAGGGAGAGAGGAAGGAAGGATCTGAAAGCTCTTTGGATGATTAGAAGACTTTGACTCAGTCATTGTCCTCACCTCAATATCATAGGATATTTATTGGGGAGATTAAATGAATTGGGGACTTTATGTAAGTCACTTTGAGCTCCTGTCTTTGAATAATAAACTAGTATTTTATATATGTATGAATATTACCAGCCTAAATCAATCCACTAGAGAGTGAAAGCATCTTCCCTGAAGGCTATGGTTTGTAAACTAAACTTTAGAACACTCTAAGTCCATTACACAACACTCCACCTATGTGGCTGAATGGGCTGAGCCCATACATAAAACATCTATATAGTTATCTATTCTGCTATTCGTCTACTCTGTTTACACTGCTAACAATAATGGATTCTTAACCACATTAGAAGATTGATTTATGGATGTCTACTGTTATTTTCAAAGATTATTTGCACCATGTTTTTCCATTTCCTGCTCTGGAAATTCTGCTTCTTCATGGGAATCATTAGGGCTTTTTGAGTATTCAGAGATATGTTTTACACACAGTGGTAGCCAAACATGAAGTGTTAAATGGTTGTACTGGGGCCAATACTGAGAGCATTTGACATGCAAATTATTTGCAGGAATGCTGCTGTTTTCCATGAGTTTGATATTTTCTGGGCATCCCTGAAGATACTTGTGAAAAACTGAGGTGAAAATTACAGTGCGTTTAAGAACTTGAATGTATTTTGTATTGCATTCCAATTTTAATAAAATTCACAGCTCAAAGGTAGAGTTGAAAAGCAGATGCAGCTTGTCTTTCTTTTCATTGTTGCTTTTGCTTTTGTACTGAATATCCATCTGTGGAGGGAGGAAGGGATGAAGAGAGAGAGATTGTGGCATTCCTAGGATTAAACCATTTTATGATATCATGTCATCATGCAATAGCTTTATCAGATAATGGGATAAATTATTATGAGAGAGTTTTTATGAGCACTTACAGTTACAAGGGTTGTGGGAAAAGAAAAGAAAGCAAACAATGTGTTGAGATGAATAAGAAGACTGTTTGTGATGCCAAAGTAGGTAATTCAAAACAAAACAAATTTCATAGTGGTCATAAATAAAGTAGTAATATATGTCCTTTTTTGTTCTGCACATCAAAATCAATGATGAATCTTTCATTCCACTATGTCCAGCATCTCTTCATATCACACTGTAAATATTTTTTTTTCATGGGTGCAGTTTAGAGGACAAAAAGTGGGAAAGGGGAAGAAAAATAAAGCTTTAGAAAAAGCAGCATTACCAAGAGGGCAAAGATGGTAAGTATTATCACTGCATCATGATTCATCTCCTTTCAATATGCATTTTGTCATTGCATCATACCCAAAAGTAACACAATGTGCTATGTGGCATCATATCATGCTAATGAAAGCAGCAAATTGTTGCGGATGCCACTGTTCAGAAATAAACTAAAGACAAAACAGTCATAAATATTGAAATTAATGTTTTGGCAGTACAAGACTAGTTAATATTTGTATTATGTCAAGAATCCTTCGTCAAAGTTCAAACTAGGAGAAAAGGGAGTTAGGTCTTCTGATGAATATTAGTCAATTCTGTCATTTCTTCCATCCAATCTTTAAATTTCTTTTTCTCAAGATCAAAGATAATGTCTCATGGAAAACTGAAATGTTCCCCTTTGATTTTAGGATGTTGCCACTTCTGATGTCAAATATGTGTCCAGTTATCTTTTAAACAGATCTCCAGTGGAGCATGACTAGCAGATTATGTCATATGCAATATTGTAAAACAAGCAAGAGTGTCCCACAACAATTAACTGAATCATGATTGGGTTTGTATGCTGAATCACAAAATAGTAAATACATTTTAAATTAAATTAAAAAATCACTAGGTAGTAGCTGCCACAGGTGAGGTGACTAAACAAGTAAATGCCTTTAACCCAAGATATATCTAAAAGTATGACTATTATGTATGACTGTACAGTCTCTACATTATTTAGGATAGCTAAAAATATAAGCAAAATAAGCTTGGTATCTCTTTTAACTCTGTCTTGTAATCATTTGTTTTCTGCTTTTGTTTTTAAACTCATTGGATCTCTATTGTTCTGGAGAAATACCTAATTTAAACCCATTATTTAGGTGTCTGTTAAGATTGTCTCATACAGTGTGGCTATAGGTGATGAATGTTGTAGTATTTTATGAATGGAGGTTGAAAAGTCATAGGTATATATAGTGGTCAGTCAGTCAATTGGTTTCCTATTAAGAATAGTGATTATATGCCCATTATTCAATTTTTTTTTTATAACTTTTTTATTCAAAAAGTTACACTCTGAGGGCTTTCTGCCTGCAATGCATGTCACCATGTGACATCCATAATATAATTTAGGCAGTTTGGGATGGAAATATAAAGTTGGGTGCCATCAAGATATTGATGATATCTCATCCCAGACTATCAGACTATCAGATTACCTCATCCAGTAGTCTAATGTACATATTAAATAGGAGGTGAGAGATAATTGAGCCTTTGGGCACCTCATAAAGTAGGGGCAGTCCAGAAGGGTAAGACTGATCACATTATTCCCATCTCTCTTCCACCTGAAGTCATCTAAAAGTATAATCAATGTCATCTAAATTCTGTAATCCAGTCTAAAACCTGATTGAAAAGGGTCCAGATAATCCATGTTATGCAAAGTCTTCTGCAACTGCCATGCACCTTCTTCACAATCTTCTCCCAAACAGGGAACTTGGAGACTGGACAAAAGCTGGGTTGAGTGATGTCCCCTTTAGGAGAGCGCATAATACTACTACCCTGTGTCCTTCTCAGGCATATTGTTATATATATCAAGTAATGAAGTAGTTCTGGTTGTAGTTGTGTCTTTTGATACATATATAAAAGGTATATACAAAGTTTGGTTGGAATGTTATTTTTCTAGGAATTCTCATGTATTTCTTGGTTTCTTTGTTCTAAGACTTCAATTGTTTTGTAACTGAAGTTATCTATGCAGAGGGATATTAGTGAAGTTTTATTGAATTTTCTGACAGCTAGTTGGTATTACTGTGTGCATTGCACTATTTTCTTTGTCCCTTTATCCTATGCAAAGATGAACTTTGGAATTCACACTTTTTGCATTTTATTTTATCTCTGGGCTGATAGTGTGTTTTGTAGGACTTGGGTTTGTATATGATGGTTATTCTGAATGGTTATGCTATCTGTGTTGTCCCAGTCAGTCTATGGGAATGGGTTAGTTACTTAGGAATTGTGAGCTGGCCCCTTAAGGAAATGCATCATGGGAAATGTAGTTAAAGGTATCCTGGGAAATGTAGTTCATGTTATGTGGCCACATCTATAATCCTGATTGGCCACTAAATTGACCCTCCAGGGGTTGAAAAAGGTTGCCCTCCGTCTTACCTGCACTCATTACTGATAACATCATTTCCTTCTATTGCTACGAGATGGGTTAGGAGATAACCATTTTCCACATACAAGGCAGATATACAAAGGATTGGTCATTGAAAGAGGAACTTTGTCACAAATGTGAGTCATGAGGATACCTGATGTACCAATAAATGAACTTTGTTACGGAAGCTTTGTTGAGTTATCAATCTGTATCTGCACACCTTTGTGCTAGAGACAGAACACTGTCTATACCAAGATGCCTTTAATGCAGGGGAGAGATTTGCTTACCAACCTTCAGATAAGTAATATCTGTAGATAACTCCCACAGGTCCTTATCATTGGTTGTGTTATCTTAGATCTATTAGGGACTTAAGTCTAAAAAAATCTGGAGGAGATTGAGCTATAATCATCTAGACACAATCATCTTATCTAGATCTGAAGTATTCCTCTAAAGAAAGCTTCAAGAGACAATAATAACAATAGACAGGTCATATAACCCAAAGTTTTATGTTTTAAAAAGAATACATGCTTTGATCATTTTAAAGTTTTCTCCTTGCTTCTTTTCTTGATGTCATTCTCTAGCTACATTGTACTGATTGCAACTGTACACAGTTCAACATGAAAATATATTAAGTGTTCCTATAAGGGGTACATATCTGAATTTTTCCCTGTGGATTTACTGTGAAACAATATTCACATGAAAAGCAGCATTAGTCTTTTACTTAGTGCTTCTTTCTCTCTTCCTCTCTATCTCTGAGGGGGAAACAAAAGCTGCAGTAATCACATTACCCTAAAGACCTGACACAATTAGCAAGCATGCTAAAGCAAAAAGAATTCACTTTAGCATCCCAAGAAGCTTTAGTGCAGTTAGCAAGTGATCATTTTCATAATAATATAATTGCCAGAATGGGAAATTACAGGTAATTGCTGTTGTTGTGACCCTGATCTGTCAGTAATGAAATTAAAGTAATTGTTATTACCTAGATTACTGCTGGTTCAGGGATTTTTAAAAACAACTTTTAAATTATTTTTCCATAGAAGAAACTATACATTTTCTTTCTGATGAATAAGTCAGACACATGTCTAACAAATATTTTTTTCACTTCAGCTCTTGCTACCTGCTAACAATCTGGAACTCCTTTGTGAGGATAATAAAGAAAGAACAGGAAAAAAGTCCAAAGAATGTTTCCATTGTATTATACCACAGATTCAAGATTTCTTTAAAATGATGCTCACCCAAGGAAATATCCAAAATGAAAGTATCCTTCCAAAATTCTTCACCTTTGGTTGTAGATTCAAACTGATATGAAAAATTTGGCTGTGGTAGCAGAGGAGATAAGGAGACAGTGATTATACTTTCAAAAATTGGGCAGAATTGTATGGGATGAAATCATTTTTACAATTCTGTTTAGAGGCCAGTATTAAATCCTATTGTTTAGGGCTTTAACATTCTGAAACAATACTCTAAATTGAGTGTGGATATAAAAGGCAGAAAATATCATTAGGTGTCATCCAATTCCAGACAGTTTTCTTGAGCAATAGCAATAGTACTTAGACTTATTTACTGTTTCACCATGCTTTACAGCCCTTTCTAAGTGGTTTACAAAATCAGCATATTACCCCCCCAAATTTTACCCACCTCATAAGAATGGAAGGCTGAGTCAATCTTGAACTGATGAGAATTGAACTGCTGAACTGCATCCAGCAGTCAGCAGAAGTAGCTTGCAGTACTGCTTTCTAACCACTGTGCCACCACAGCTCATAAAATCTATATCCAGATTTCTTTATGGAAAATAAATCAATGGACAGATTCCTAAAATTATATTAATTAGGTGGAATAAGAATTAGTGATATGTAAGAAAATGTAGCAAGAAGGCTGTAGCAAGCAGAAAGATCCAAGTAATTTCAGATTTTTCTTGCTGTCAGACAACTAATACCAAGGTGACCTTGGTGAACATCTTTTCTCAGGTATAATATTCATTTTATCATATGAAAAAATGAACACATCCCATTGTTTATTGAGCTGGCAGTATGAAAAAGAAGAGAGCAGTCATGATGACAGAATTTTCCTTTGCAGATTGCACATATATTTTCGGGATATTCTCCTCAATATATACATGTATCTTTTGCCAAGCTATATTATTATAATGATTTTCTTGTGTCATAATAAATGTCTTTATACATTTTTAGAGCCTATTAAAATGATGTAGATAGAATTGACTTTGCTTGGCCTTTGGTGGATGCTAATTTTGAGAAATTATATGGTTGAAAACAAGATACTGGGCTCAGTGGATGATCATGCTGTTAACATAGAACCTGATAGGTTATTAAGCAGAGAATATAGTCTAATTACTAAGTAGAATATTGCATCTAGTAAGATTTGTTGTCTTTTCTTTTTCTTCATTGCTTTAAAAGCATTTTTTTCCATTTTATAATTATGAAGAATCAGATAGTTGGTCTGACTGAAAGAATCTATGCAGAAGTCACTGAGTTTACATTTGAGATATGTTCATGATTTTAATGTGGTCTCAGCTGGTTTATATCTATTATTTCATTGGCTTTTTAGTACTCTTGTAATATGAGGATATTGCCTTCTATATTTTAGAAACCTAAGGAATGGGGTGGGGTGGGGTAGAGTGCCAGTAATCCAAGCAGTATAAAAGAAGAAAGTAGATTTATGCCATTAGAAATGAAGAAAAATACTTCAAAAACTTAAAATACAGAGTATTTATTTACTACAATGAATTGTACTAATTCCTTAAAAGATCTATCTGTCCTTGCCCTTAGCATCCTCTTATCATTTTTCCAATTATTTATTTTTCTGCTCCTCTTATCTGGTCCTTCTGTTTGTTTTATGTTCTGTGCTCTTCTCTCTTCTGACATTCTTATCCATATCAGTGTCACTCGATTAGTAAGTAACAGGAAGCCACAAAGCTATAGAAAGACTGATTTGTTAGAGATAGTTTCTACAAGCTATCCAGTTTTTTTAGTAAATTTTATTTATATAGTAAATTTATAGGGTGCCCATTTCATATACATGACATATTTGATTCTATCAAACACAGTAGTCTCACTGTATTTTACCTTGGTCTAATTTATAACTTTCATCATATTTACTCTTTATCATTGCAGCTGATTCTCTCCCTGCACTACATTTCCAGTCCTTCTAGTTACATCATCAAATGTGTTTGTTCATTAAATTGTAACTGATGTTAAATAAATGAATGAATAATAAATGAATAATATTGCCCACTCCAGGAGTTCAATTCTGAGTGATTGACTCAGCCTTTCATCCTTCTGAGGTCAGTAAAATGAAGGACCCAGATTGTTGGAGACAATATGCTGGTTCTATAAACTATTTAGGGCTATAAAGCACTATGAAGTGGTATACGTCTAAGTACTATTGCTATATATGTATGTCTATTCAATATATTAAGTTCAACTTTTTCTAAATTTTCAGTTATAATTCTTTTCAATACTGCCCAAAACAAATGGAAGAGTGCAAGTCACATTACTAGCCCAAGAATTTGTATTGGGAGATTCACATAAGAGACAGAGCCCAAGATTTTCTGAAAAAGATGCTGTTTGAATTTCATCCATTCAATTATGTCCAATTCTCAAACACTGTCTAGACATATCCTTGCAGTTTTCTTAGCTTGATTTTTCAGAAGTGATTTGTCATTTCCTCCTTCCTAGACATGGGAGAAATTGACTACCTACCTGGCTTTGTGGCCAAGGAAGAAATAGAATTCCCAGTTTCCCAGTTTCTACTCTGATGCCTTAACCATTATACCAAACTAGTTCTCACAAAGATGTTACTATAAAGTTATTTGTGCTGCCTCTGTGGAATGATCACAAATGTTTTTGTTTCTTCAATTTTAATTTATAGTAAGGTCCATCCAGAAATGCATGTCCAAATATAAGTTCAGTCGCAAGGAGAACTATAAAGCTGAAACAGAGACACACAAATGGGCCACAGATGGTTCAAATAGAGCTTCAGCAATAGTATACTTCTATGCTTGAAGGGGGAATGAAGCTCAGTCTGGATGGTTAGCTTCCTACAAAGAAAAATTAAGTAATGATGCTGGGAAGTTATATGTTTATTCTGAATTTTGGACAGGATTTGTTGGACATCAAATGAAGATGTAGAACTAAGATAAAGTCCATTGTAGAATCATTTAAATTTGCCCCTAACTCTAACACTAATATTATATACACTACATTAACTTCTCTTTCAAATATGGAGTGTTGATTCTTAGGACATGACATGTTTCTATTGTGTGCTCTTAATCTTATTCTGATTATCTGCAGTATTGACAAACTGCATACATGTTGTTCATGCAGTCATCCAGTGTAAGAATTTTTGAAAGCAGACCCAGAATACAGCAGAAATCCTAATTCCCATTAAGGAAAATGTACAGTGGAAACTAGGAATGAATATGGAATGGCGGATGCCTATTTCTCTTAGGAAATATATGGCACTTACATCAACTGTCACTTCCTGTTGAGTTTCTGTAGGATTATTAAAGCATGGTTGACAGACTATGTGAGGGTTATTATTCTTTCAAAGGTCATATTATTGGACTTCTTTGTTACTTTTGTTCATTTTGTGATGATTGTACACAGTTCAGAGCTAGGGATTCTATTCTAAGTTGTTATAATTATTTTGTCTTCATAGCACTCTTACTCCCAAAAGACTCTTTCAAACAGATTAATAGGTTGCTTACAATAGTGTACTGAAAATAACATACCTAAAAGATAGGCAAGCTACAGCAACATGTATATGTTATGAGAGAACAATAATTCTATGTGCAATGTAAGAACAAAGCTGGGTCGGACCCAGTAGCCACCACTTTGATGATAACTAATCAGAAAGGGGGATATTTCAGCAATGGTTCTTTGCTACTCTTGGTTCCCAGCAACTGAATTTCAAAGGGAAGCAGCTTCTAATTCTGGATTGATGGTACTGTTATTGTAATGCCATTCACAGCTTTAATTTTACCTGAATGTATCTACTTCATTCTCTAAATTTTCTAAATTGGAAGCTATAATGCCATCTATATAAAAGCTTTGTTTTGTTCATTTTTATTGAATTCCATAAATTCAACTATAGCCTAAACATACAAACAGAATCATTTCTTGTCCATATACCATAATTTAAACAGATCAGTAAGAAGTTCTTCTGTTAAAAAAAAAAAGAGTTCTGTTTTTAGCCTCTTGCTCTTCCATTATTTCTTAAACAGGCACTGAAGAAATTTAAAGCAACTCCTGGCAACAAATACTATATTTACTAAGTAGTAGTTCTTCAATTATTTCTTATGTAATAGCTGCAAGGCATAAAGCAAGATGAAAAACAAATAGTTCAGTATTACAAAGAGGTTCCAAGCTCTACAGTGAAATATATTGCATTACTGCCTCTTCAGAGTTGTACTAAATTGTCATAAGAGTTGGGATGTTTAAAGAATGCCACTGGCATGGTTGAAAAATGAGAGGGAAAGAAAGGAAGACTATTCTAGTTGCAATAAAAGCTTAATACAAACTGAAAACTTTTTTTTTTATTCCCATAGAGAAGGTGATTTTTGAACAGAGCTATTATCTGTTCTCCAGGTAATATTCTAAGGCCAATCACATATAAAATTCAAATGTCTGTGATTGGGAATGAATCCCAAAGGCATGACTGCTCCCTACACAAATGACTTTATATGATGTATGCACTATATAAATGTAGATGCAGATGATAGATGATACATATTTGACAATCAATGTGTGTAATAGTCAAATTGTTAAACTAGGAGAAGTGATATGTATGTTCTAGACCTCACTTAGGTGCAGAAGATAGCTGTGTAATTTTGGATCAGTCTTTCTCGCAAAAGACCAGAAAGCTGAAAAAATAAAAGATATCCATTTGAATGAAGAAACATCCAATCCAGAAGTTCAATACTGTAAACTTCTTAAAACTGAAAAATTTCTTTCCTTCCTACCTTTAAGAATGAGATTTGTCTGAGGAATTTGGAAGAAATATGTTTAGGATAATCTATACTTTTTTCTAGAATTTACATAGTATTTCACGCTACAGAAAATTCTTAACTTTAAAAGGACTTTCCAAATCTTAGATATCTACAAAAAACAAATACATTAAAAAAAACTATCGTCTACCATTTGCCTACCTTCGTACCGATCTATCCATGGATTTGAGAACATATTTTACTTTCAAATGTTGTTCCTGTTTTCTGAGTGCAAAGTCAAATGTTTACCCCCTATGGATCTTGAGCTTTCATCTCTTATCTGTAAACAACATCTAGAAGCATTTGTTCTGAAAACAGTATAAATCATAAGTGATGCACAATTAATTACAAAGAGAGAGAAGAGCCAAAATAAATTATTTCATTTAATTTGGGATTTTCAATGTGTCAAGCTTCAGGACCTGGTTTTGTTTTCAAATACAAAAATCTATTGAAAATCAAGAAGAGGATGAAGTTCAAGAAAAACAGAAAGTAAAAGAGAGAACCAAAAAAAGTGCAATTAATTAGAATTCAACTAGAAATCCTTCCCCTATATGCTTGGTTTCTACTAATAGCAAACTACTGTACCATTACATTTGTTTTGATTCCATGCATATTTACTTAGTAGCATGTGCCACAGAGCTGATAGATTCTTTGCAGAGTGTTATGTTTTATTTTCACAAATCAAGGTACGATGAAATGGAGAATTATACCATTTTTTTCATTTCCCTTTGAGAGTCAAGTTTTTGTTTGTTTGAAAGAAGAAACAAAATAGTATTTTCAAAGCCCCAAAAAGCAAAATAAAATGGGATTTGCCCATCACTAAACCCTACTTTCAGCTTCATTATGTTATTTAAATGAAACTATCTGCATTTTAATCCTTGTGGAAAAGTCGGCTGGCAGAATTAATAATTACAACAAAAAGCCATGAAAGTCCATACTAATGATAAGATAAAGAATGTATTTCCATCACTACAGTGGAAGATAATCTTCCTCTGTGTCCTAATCTACTGACATCCAGGTTGTGATCTAAAATAAGCTCTTAATAATGAATAATCTGAATTTCTGCTGAGCAGAAAATGGAAGACTTAACAAAGAAGCCCAGAAGTAGAAACCAGGCATGGGAAGTAATTGTTCTATGATTCCACTTCTTTTAATTGTAAGGTGTCAAAGCTTTTGATTGCTGCTGATACCTTATGCTTGTTTGTATGTTACTATGTCTTATTTAGTATGGTAAATTAACATTTTCTACTCATTTTTAGTATGATTATCTAAAAATGGTGACATTTTCATGTATTAACTCTAGAAAAGAAATATAGGAAAGCAACATTTATTCAAACCTTTATTCTCTTTTATTGCAGAATGTTTGGGAAGCAATAAGATTGCTTATTTTAATACAAGGATATTAGCATCTCTGGGAACAAACAGATGCCTGTTATTATTGTTTTTCCTCTGTGCATTTATGGAGATTATACTTGTTTTTAAAAAGCATGCTAAAATAAAGGAGTTTGCAAGATTATTGGATTTCCCTGCATGTGTCGGTGTCATAGCTGTGCAAGAATGTCTCATTCATTCTTTACAATATAGCTTTTAACAGTCATGGCTGACCTTTAACTGTGGATTCTCAGTCTACCATACAATTGCTCAGTGCCCCGTACCTTCAGGTATATGCCCTAATCTTTGTGATATGCAAAAAAATAAAAAAATAAAAAAAATGTTGTATATCTATGTGGCATCCTAGCTATACCCATTTATCTATCTGTATATTGCTGTCTATACTTCTACCACTGATATGTCTTGGAAGTTCAGGGATGGTTCTGAATGTGTATATGTTTTGTGTGTGTGTGTGTGTGTGTGTGCGTGTGTATGATATGCTTATGTTTGAATGCATATACTGTATATATCCTTGAGGTTTATACAACTTATACAAGAGCGACTCTTTTTTTTAAAGAGTTTTAAAATTGAGAATATTTGGAAGAAAGAGAAGATATGCTGAACACCTGCTTCTGTCTTCACATGCTGACTTTCTGGCAACTGCAAACTATTTCTATGGACAGATGCTGAGTGGTTGAAGTTGACCTTTTCCTGGTCTTCACATGTGCTTGATTGACTGGTGTTGCCCTTGTGGTATCCTGTCCACCTGCTGACTCTCCAACTTGAGTATCCACTAAAAGTCCAGTGGTGCTTCTTCCCATGACTTCTATTTGCTTAGAATATATCATCCAAATTAATCCTTTCCCTCTTGAGCCACAGTCTGTAAACATAAAGCTTCATTTCTCTTCTGACAAATTCTCATTATATCCCTACCTTCAAGCGGCTTGACAGTGTAAAATATCTTCTTAATAACAGGCTTAGTGGCAGAATACAGCAGGTTATTGTTATTTCTTCTGGAAAAAAAAGTGCATACATATAAATTAAATTAACTTCAAGTGCCAGATATTTGATATACACTGTAGGTAAATAGGAATCACAAGTCTTGAGGGGGATTACTTGAAGTTTTCCTGGATAACTGTAAAGATTTTTGCCTTGTTTTGATATATCTTCATATCACAAAGTACAATAACAATGGAAAATTATAGATTTCATTAATTTTGTCTATTTAGGGTTGCAACTATCTTCCCTCCTGAATCAAATGCATTTTGGAGAAAAAATTAGTTAATCGCATTGTAAATTATCTTACTTCAGATACTTATGTGAAGTTCTAGCTCTCTGGAAAAAACACTGATGCTGGGAATGATAGAAGGGAGGAGAAGAGGAAGACAACTAGCAGTAAGATGGATGAACTTAATTAAAGGGCTGATGGTGATGGGAGACCTGAAAGACCAGGTTAGGGACAGGTCATCATGGAGAAAATCCAATACCAGGTTTCCCCGAAAATAAGACCTGTCTTATAAATTTTTTTGCCACCAAAAAAGATACCAGGTCTTATTTTTCACTGAGTCATCTCACTTGTTGCCCCCGATCTCATTTTCGTTATCAGAGGCCTTCAGGAAATTCTTCTTCTGTGGCCAGCAAGGCCGGCAAGGCTTTCCTAAAGGCCTTTGCAGCTGATAACAGAGATTATCTGTTATTGGCTGCAGATATCTTCAGGAAAGCCTTTCTGGCCTTGCTGGCTGCAGATTAAATGGGCCGGCAAGGCAGGTATCGGGTCTGCCTGCAACTGTCCAAAGGTAAGTAGTAGAGCAGCTTACCCCCCATCCTCACGCTAGCTTAATTTTTACCCTTGCACCATGAAGTGGGCGGGTCTTAATTAGGCTTATTTTGGGGATAGGGCTTATATTGGGTGCAAGTGTAAAAAATCAAACTAGGAGCTATTTTCAGGGTAGGTTGTATTTTTGGGAAAACACTGTATATGATTTCTAGGAATTAAAAGCAATTTGATGGCACATAATCAATCAATAAATTCTATTAATCTTTTCAGAAACAAGCTCTATTAAATTTAGTGATATGTATGACAAGCATAAGCATTTTCAGCACTTTACATTACTATTAGAACACTTCCTCCAGACATCAAATTTATATTTCTGTAGAAATCTAACATTTCTAGTTGTGCTGCTTTTTATAGATGCTTTGGGAGAAATTCTCTGTTGTTATTGCCCTTTGGGGAAAAAATCTAGGTGAAATGCATGTATTTTAAACTTCTTCCACTTCCCAATTTACTAATGAATTAAAAATTAAAGTAATATTCCATATGTGTAAAATTGTTTTCTGGGAAAGATTATTATTTGAAATAGAACAATGAAATAAATATGTAATGTGTTCAATATTTCTTTTCTTAACAGAAATTGAACTTGTCATCCTTGAATATAATTTTTACATTGCTTTCTTACTATTATGTATTTTGTTAATTTAGATTTTACAATGTTGGAAGCTTTTTTCAGCCATGCCATTTGCTAACTGGATAAGACAAACTACATGAATAGAGATCTGGTATCTGGGGACTGTTGAAGTATTCAACACTGTGCAATGTACAATTATTCAGTAATTTTCATTAGTTTTATTGCTCTGATCATCTATTCTTTTTTTATTATTACTTTCTTCAAAAGAACTTTAGAGTATGAAAAAAGAAAACTGAATAAAACAAAAACATTTTGATAATTTAATCAACAAGTTAAAATGCATCAACTAAGCCAATAAAGGAAATAGAAGTAAAATAAAAAAATAAAAAAATCCATTTGAAAAGGCAATCTTCTCCCAAAGCAATTGTTAATTACATCAGATTAGTCAGACAGCTAAAAGCTCACAACTATAAAATTATCGGTGATTAAAGAAAAGCTTTCTTTAATTCAAGTTGAACTCCTGGTGACTTACATTAAAACATCTATGCAGATTTTTTGGCATGATATTGAAATGGTCCACTATGGTCTTCTTCTAGCAAGTATTTTCAACATCCCATTCTATCCATACATTCTCCCATATATAAGACTATGTGCATCATTTTAACTTTTCTGGTTTGTGGAATAAGCAACAAGTTTTATTATTTATTTATTTATTTATTTGATTTTTATCGTTTTTATTTGTATTTTTCATATATAACTCAAGGCAGCAAACTTACCTATATTCTGTCCTCCTTTTATTTCCCCCATGATGACAACCCTGTAAGGCATCAACCCTGTAAGACATCCAGCCCACAGGCTAGACGTTTGACAGTCTTGCTGGAGGTAAGTTGACTAGAGAGAGTGATTGGTCCAAAGTTACCCAACTGACTTTCGTAGTAGAACTAGAACTCACAATTTCCTGGTTTCTCAGCCAACACCTTATGTACTACACCAAACTGGCTGTTCAATCCTCCTCCTTATTGCTATTGGTTTGGATCAGATTGGGTGATGTGAAAATACAGCTTTTAGAAGAAATAAAAGCATGTAGTCAGAAAGACAAGGCTGAATTGCTTGCCTGCCTGATAAATTCATTCTGTAATTCTTTAACACAATAAAGAACTGTAATTCTTTAACACAATAAAGATTTCGTGACAATAGACGGACTGCAGTTAAAGTTCATGCTGATCAATAACAGAATTGGAAGGGAGTATTGCATATCACACAATGTATTGTTGTGTGCTAACAATATGTTCTATTGAAAGTCAAGAAAGCAAATGGAAAATATAAGTGTTGACTGATTAAGCAATTACCCATTGATTCTAAAAAAAACCACATTTTCCAGTGCCTTGCTTGCCTTTGGCTTGTAACACAGAAGTTTGATTTGAAGGTAAGTTGCACAAATATTCATCAATTGCTCTAAATGAACCACTTTTTAATATGAAATGATGAAATTTTTTGTTTCTTATAAAAGCCAAATGATTGCTTTGATAACTTCCTTTTTCCTGGTGGTTGGATGCAACTACAAGCCTCATAGTCACCTGGAGCCTGCAGCATAAATGTAAAAGTCTTTAAAAAACCAAAAACTCTCCCAGCTTATTTTCAAGTGTCTTCTACAGGCTGCTTAATTTTCAACAGCTGTTTGGATGGCAAGCAAAGTAGAGGTGGAAAAAAATGATGTGGAGGAGATTTCTGAGAACAGTGATCTGCCTTGAACAATGATTAATGAAACAGGGTTTAGTTTACACGTTTTATGACCAGAAGGAAATTTATAACAGAAATAAGCAAAACTAGCTTAACTATATGTTACTAAGAGGAGAGTCAGAAACCAAATGCCTGGAACAAAGAAGGATCAGCAATCTCTTACACAAAGAGGGATAAAGAGTAAATCCTTAACTGTATAATTACACTCTCAGTGGATCATAAAGAATTGGTGCCATTGGACTTGGTCTTCCAAAAGTGCTTGTCAGAAAAAGCCTAAATTTATTGCAAAATACTATTGACTGCTATAAATATTAGTGTAGGGCACAGAATGTAGTGTGATTGTAGTTTTCTAATCATGCTTAAGGGAGAAGTCACCTTGAAATGTATTGGGAGTGTCCAATTGTCCTACGTCCACTGTTAATTCCCAACATACTGAACACAGTGGGAATAGCACCTGTATTTATTAACTTGTGTGAACTATTTAATTCAATGTTGATTATTCAGTTTTAGAAGCTTAATTGATTTCATATGTGAAGGGAGATGCAACATTGAGAGATGATGTAATTCTAATTACCTTGAAATGCAACCCAACTAATTTAAGAAAAACATTTTATTTAGACAATGCAAAGCACAACAGCTCTTCTATCATGATGAGCAGAATTTTATACCAATAAACTATTTAGTTTCAAATTTTAAAAAATAATATCCAGAATAGAGACACAAAAATCTACAGATCATTAATCATTTTGTTGTTAAAAACTGTCCAAGCAAGTTAAATGCTTAATCTGAAAGGTAAAATAATAATGCAATATTTATCCATCAATTAATTGAATTAAAATATTAATCCAATATTTAACCATCCATTTAAATATATAAATAGATGGCTCATATTGTTCATTTATTTCATCTTATGACCTTATAATTAAACGATGGCTTTTCCAATTAATCTTCAGATAAGACAACAATTTGTTAAAATGCAGAGTATGCTTAAATAAATTGCATTCTTTTTCTTTTGTGTCTTTGAGTCAGTCTTGACTCCTGAAACTACATGGACAAATGCACTCAGGTGTGTTTTTTTTTTATCTATGTTTTCAGATTTGATTTGCTATTGCTTTCTTCTTTCTTAGAGTTGAAAGAAACGGGCTGCCCCAAAGTAATAAACTCTCTTCCATGTCTAAGGCAGGGCTAGAACTCCCAGTCTCCCCATTTCTAGCCATGTCTATCTAACTCAATTTTCTAGCCATCTCAACTAACTTTTAGAACTGACCCTAGGCTGGAGACATTTTCTGTTTTCAGAATATGTGCATTATTGATTTAATATGTACTTCATTTAGGCAAAGTGGTGTGGCAAGAACTCATATGACATAGCAAGAAAGAAAGATTGTTTGTACCTAGTTTGCCCATTTACTGTAGATAGCAACATTTAACCAATGTCCTTGAACTGCAAAAACAACTTGCATATGGATTAGTACTTCGATTGAAGACTATTAGAAATACCAGACGGTGGGCTCAGCGGAAAGTTGAAAATATATCATGGAAGAAAGCAATGACAAGTCACTTACATAATGTTGCCATTGCACAAGACGGCTGCTGAAATTTTCAGAAAATGAGCTTGGCTTAGAAAAATATTTGTCTGTTTTATGTATTCAATTTGTATAACTGGCTTTCTCAACCAGTGACTTATCCTGTGACTTTTCCTCTTCATTTAATTATTTAAGATGTTCTCATATCATTTTGATTTATCTGCTACCATAATTCCCTTATGTTCCTTGTTCCACTAGAAAGCATTAAAGGCTTTCTTCAGGCCTATGTTGTTGTACAGTCACTACATTGTGTCCAACTCTTTGCTACCTTATGGACCATTGCGCACCAGGTCCTCCTGTCTTCCACTGACTCCCAAATTCATGTTCATTGTGTCAATGACACTATCTAACTATCAGGCCTATCGGGCAACATGCAAAGTTTTGTTTGAAACATGAAGCTCAAGGCTGACTAGATGCCAATTCCTTTACAATCCATGATTCTAACACCAGAATTTGATTAAATCTTTGATCACTTTCTACCACACATTAAACGTTACTATAGTGCAAACTCATTATGGATCCTGGACTGAAAGCTCATCTCTGAACATGATAACTAAAACATGGGAAACGGCACATTTCAAAATCTGCACAGTACTTATGGGGTGTTTTCCCCTCTTGAACCTAATCAAGACATGGACAATAATTGGCTTTGTGCCCATGAGGTTATCTTGCCATAGCCAATGAGTGAGTTAGGCTTCATTCATTCCTAGCTGCATTGTTTTAAAGCAGGTTTTATCTACAGTGATGGATTTAATTGATTACTTTTTCCTTTTTTTTTTTGGTATACTATTGTTTTTCTTTGTTGTTCTTAGGGTTGAATGTATGCTTTTCTTTTGTTTGTTTTGTATTTTGTTTCTTATGATAAAACAATAAATAATATATAAAAATAAAAAGAGTTATTCCTTGATTAGCAGCAGGGAACTATTTTGGCATGAATTATACTAGTGTAGGCTTTCTTGGCTGTCATCAATGAAACAGTGATGAGAGTTTGATCTTCTGTCCTGATGTTTCACCAGCTGGTCTGATTGGCATTTTCAGAGACAGAGTTAATGTTTTTGCAATGTATCTCTCAGCAGCCCACAGACATCAGGGTAAAGGAAAATTAAATCATGGTCATTCAGCTCATTTTTTATTCATATTCTAGTATGAAATTTGTTGTCCACATTGTCACCTACTCTTTTTCTATTGTCACCACTGGATGGTACTGTCCAGGTTATGTATGGCTATATGAAGCTACAAGTGATTGGATGAATCCTTCAGTTTTATTTCCCTCCCTTTTCAGCATGACACCAGATGGTGGGGGAGGTATCCATTATCAATACAGAACAATAGCGCAATTCAATTGTTGGTTGAACAATGAAATACATATGATGTCTGGAGTAGGAGCTTTCTTAGGGAAAGAACAGCAGAAATCTGGTAGAGAAGGCAAAGTGGGCATCAGTGGGAAAGAGACATCTGGCAGTAGCCTGAATTACTCAGAAAGCAGCTCTCTGTTCACACCATTCTGGTCACTTGACTTCCTATCCTATTTAATGATTGGCAGACCATCATGGTTTGTATATATTTTGTGGCTGTCTTTGGACAGTATCAGAAAAAGAAGAATACTCTCCTTTAAAACATGGGTCCCCAAAGTCTTCAGCTGATTGATCCTTTCATGAAGTTTCTGATTGTTTATTGGCACTCAAACATTTATTACATAAGATCATTTAATAAATACTATTTTTCTCAATAATTCTGTGAACAACAACAGTGACCAATTGGACACTCAAATTGATCTGTATATATAAAAGAAGAAAAAACAGCCGACAGGTTAAGCTAAACATACACTAATCTTCATATCCTTTTGTTAACCAACTGTTATAATATTTAGTATGTAGAAAGTCCATAATAGAAACAGAGTAGGTGACAATGTGAACAACAAATTTCATACCAGGGTATGAATCAATAATGAGCTGAATGGCCATGATTTAATTTTTCTTTGCTCTGAGGTCTGTGGGCTGCTGAGAGATACATTACAAAACAGTGAACTTGGTCTCTGAAAATGCCAATCAGACCAGCTTGTGAAACATCAGGACAAAAGAAGTTCAAACACTTATCACTTTTTCATTGATGCCAGCCATGAAAACCTACACCTGTATAATTCATGCCAGAATAATTCCCTGCTGCCAGTCAAGGAATAACTCTTTAACTGAGCAGAGAGAAAAGACCCTTAACTTAGTGCTTCCAAAATATGCTTCCACTCATTAACTCAGAACTTTTGAAAAATCCACAGAGGCAAACAGCGATTGTACATTTGCCATTTACAAATGTTTTGTTTTGTTGGGTAATGGAAAGATTGTGGTTGTTCAGTATTAGGTTTATATAAACTATGTCATCCCTTAACATTGGAGAGTCCAAGAAGTTGTTTCACACAGATGCTTCCTATTTTCTCTTTGAACCTGATAAAGAACTATTATAACACACATTACTGAGCAGAGAAAGAATTTAAATTCTTCCACTTTTGTTGGTCCTGCAATGAACATAGAACAAAGAAGCCTTGCTTTGCCTTGTTAATATCCACGTTTCTTCTTAAATTCTTTCCCATATCTGTATTATATAATGATGTTTAGTTCACTGGTGAGTTTAAACAAAAATGACTCAAATTGCTTCTTCTCTCCTTTGTCATGGAGAGAAATAAAATTATCTTTATGCTGCCACAACCATAATCTGGACTAAAGTCCAGGCTACAATTCTTAATATAAATCTATTTATTTTTTTACCATTTAATACAGAGGTTTTATGCATTAATGTACTGATATCAAAACTGCAATCAAAGATTTTCTTCAAATGAAAAATATTTGATTATTCCAATGATATGTTACAGCTATCAAAATTTATATGGCAGAACAAAAAGCCCAGAATTAAACTGAAATTGTTGCAGGATGCTACTGAAAGAGGAGGATTTGGCCTACCAGATTGGGAAATATATTATAGAGCGGCTATTCTGACCTGGGTTAAAGATTGGATAAGTGTTAAAAATAAAAGAACATTAACATTAGAAGGATATAATCTACAGGCAGAGTGGCATAACTTCTACAGGCAGGGTGCATACCGTCCAAGACAAACAACAAATTCATGGCTATTTTCAAAGGCATAAAATTAGGCAGACCCTACTAAATGTATGGAATAAAACTAAATGACAATTTATGTTTAAATACCAACTTGGCTATCTATATTAGAAGTGTTAATGTACCCACATTTATCGCGTCGAGGGCAGGTTATTACATATGAAGACATATTAGATGAAAAGGGTGATTTAGAAACAAGACAGGAATTGAAAGATTTGGGATTTGAGATAGAATGGTGGGCCTATTTACAATTACAGTTGAGATACAGTAAAGATATGAAAGAATGAGATATTAGCAGATGGAAAACAGAATTAGACAAAATATTATTAGGTACGGATGAGAATCTGATTAAAAAAAACTTATGAAGTATTATTAGAATGCAAACTAGAAAAAGAAAAGGTGAAAGAAATGATGTTGGCCTGGATGAAAGACTTTCGATATGGTATAAATTTGGACGATTATCATATGTTATGGGTTAGGAATAAAAAATAACTTTTGTGAAAACTTACACAAAATGTTTTATCAATGGCATATTCCACCATCAAAATTGGAAAAAATGTACCCGAAACGATCCCCTAAATGCAATAAAGAAACTGGAACATACAAGCACGCACAGTGGAAATGTGAAAAAGCTCAAACATATTGGCTGAAAATTAGAAATTGGTTAGAAGAGATGTGTAAAATTAAAATAGAATTCAGACCTGAAATTTTTCTATTGGGTATCAATGTGAGAAAATATAATAAAGAGATAATATATTTAATAGTCTATGTCACCACTGCAGTGAGACTAGTCCTTGACCAAATAATTGGAAATAATTAGAAAAAATTTGGACATGCACCAAAATGGATAGAGTAACTCAAGAGTTAAAAGATAGGATTGAATTTGATTATTACAAAATCTGGGAGAAGTGTTTACCACTGATTTAAAAAAAGAAAGGAGTAAATGTATTAATGATGATTAACATTTATGTATATATATAAATTTGTATTCTTTGTTATTTGTATTATTTGACAAGCAGGTGTCTCGGGATGTATGTACCATGTTCATTGTTTTTAAATGTTTTTTTCTTTTTGTTGTTTCATTAATAAAAATTTATATTAAAAAAAAATTCTTCTGGCCATGAGACTGAAATACTAAAGGTAAGAAAAAGAAATATTGTCTATGCTGGAAAAAAGACTTTTTTAAAAAGTATAACAAAATAGGATCATCCTTCTGGATCAAGCCAAAGCCCATTTCAGTCCAGTATTTTGTTTCTAAAAAGACTAGCCAAATATCCATAAAAGCAAAAAAAAAAAAAAAAGCAGTAAAAAAATCCCACAAGCAACAAAACAAACAAAACAAAACCTCCAAACCAGAGGTGGTATTCAGCAGGTTCTGACCAGTTCTGGAAAACTGGTAGCAGAAATTTTGAGTAGTTTGGAGAACCAGAAAATTCTACCTCTGACTAGATATTTTACAGTATTCTTCCCCTGCCAGATCCACCAAGCCATGCCCACAGAACCGGTAGTAAAAAAAAATTTGAATCCCACCACTGCTCCAAACCTTCTTATGTCATATTATTGATAATTGTTATTATAGCTTTCAATATATTGATCCAATCATCTTTTAAAGCCATTCACGTTATTAATGACCATGAGTCAGGATCATGGATTTTGGTTTAATTATAAGTATTTAGCTTGTCCAAGTTTTATTACAGCCAAATTAATTTGATAACTGCTAGTCCTAGTTTGCTGAGAAGATAAATATTTCCCTCTTGATTATTTCCATGCTATTTGCAATTGTACAAGTGTACTTCAAACACATTCTTTTCCCACTCACTTGTCCCCTAACTTAAAGATTCTCAAATATTTTAGCCTTTTCTGGTAAAGATCCCACAGATTTGTGTAAGAGTATTATTATAGCAGTAGTAATTTCAATCTTTTTCCTAACTCATTCCCTAAAATCTATAAAAAGAGTAGGAGAAAAAACATTTTAAAATTTATTTTTATAAAAATTAAAAGTATTTGATAAAAATGATATCCATTTTCTTGTAGTTTTGGTGTTCTATATTGCTCTTAGTATTACAAAGCCAACAGAAGATTGCCAGAATGCAAAGATTATTATGGCAGAGCAATTCCCAGACATGACTCTAAATCAATTATTTTTCTTTTTAAAAAATGGAGGGGAACAATTTAACTATTAGCAGCATGAAACCTATCACAGTTTCCATCACATTGCATTTGTATAATCCAGTTTTTTTATTTTGGAACAAAAGTCTATGATAGCATTAAACACATTGTTTCTTAAAAACAGCATATGCTTTTTTATATATAATTAGTTGTTGTGGTGGCTTCTGTTAAAATCCTATCCTACCACTAAACTTGGCCTTTGAAGATGTTTTTTATTATGCTAATTGTAAATGTGCTTGAAAAACACATTTCTGGATGACGAAGTGCTTTACATATGGAATCTATTAATCAGCAAGTAGGAAGGGGCAAACTGAGTTATAATTCAGGCAAAGTTAAGAACCATAATCCATTTATTGACTTTAGTTGGAAAGCCCCACTGAGACTGTTGAGGTCTTGTCTTGTCTTGTCTTCCACTATCTTCTGATCTAGATTAGTTGTCTCTAAGATCCTCTAAGCAAGAACTTCTTTCAGTACCTCTATAAATGTCTTTAAATATTCTTTTTCTGATTATGAAGGTAACTTTGCACTAAAAAAATGGCCATGCATATAAATAGATGCTATTCTACAGGTACAAAACAACTTTAAAGACAATAAGCTATTTGAAGTCAGTAGATGAATTTCTCTGTCACTTTGCTTGCAGCTGATGGGACAATCTCCTTAAAAGGTTAGTACATTTCACAAAAATTTTCACAGAAACAGTTTTTGTCCATGCCAAAGATTAAAATAGCAGTTTTTCTTTCTCTCCTTTGTCTGGTTGCTGGATCTCTCCTACTGGATTGGACTTTATTCACCTTGGCTTGTTTCAATCAGTACATTTTTCTTCTTGGTTCTTCAAATCTCAGTACTCCTTTAGTTGATCCACTGAAACTACCCATCTCTTTTTCCCTCTGGCTTGGGAAAGGATGTTTCTGAATCTTTTGTATCTTTACCCCCAAACCAAGTCTCTCCCCTTCTTAGTAGCAGGGAGTAGAATCCCTGCTGAGCAAAGAGCCACAGGGAGGGGGGAGCTTTATTCTTTCTTCCTTTTACTTTTTGTTTATTCATGTGTAGGTTTTCTTGCTTATTTTAAAGATTTGTGTCTTATTCCCTTTATCTTCTTATATTGCCTCTTTCTAAAATACTCTTTTTTATTTATTTTTGCTTGGCCATAACATCAGGCTATCTTCTTGTGCTTTCTGTTCCCTCTTTTCTCAGTGTGCACTTTAGTCTCCATGTGCATCCACAATCACACAGCTTTTTATGTCTTTCCTAATGTTTGTTCCTGCTTCTCTGTTGCTTGCATAAACTTTCTTCCTTGCTGGAGATCTCTCTGACTTCCTTCCCAGACTCCCAACTGTCTACCAATTGTTTATTACTTCCCTTAATCTCTACCTTTTTTTTCTCCTTAACATCACTGACAATCCTATTTTCTCCAATTCTGACTTCGGTTACAAGTGTCAAGTGTGAGAGCTTTTATGCACAAGTTAACTTCCTCACTTCTCCTAGTAAAGTTTGCACCAGACTTTAATCCCCTTAGTTAAACTTTAGTGAATTCTCTGAGTTGTATGTATAAACAACTGAGATTTACAGGTATTTCCTTCTTAAGGAATTGAAAAGTTTACCTGATAAATAAATGCAATCTGGTACCAAAGATGTCTGAATGGTCTCTGGGGCTATAGTCCATTATAAAAAGAATGGATTTTGATGAGAATGGAAGCACCTGGCTGTGACAAAACCTCGGTGAAGAGTTTGTTGTGCTCAGGCAGAAAATATGTCATAACTTTGTGTGAGAACTTTTTCGAAGTAAAATCAAAAAGTCAACTGTCATCTCACTGAGAAAGTCAAAAGGAATTGGAATTGTGATAGATCATGATATTCTGTTGATTCTCTGACAAGTTTATAAAAAGAGAATACTACTTGTGTTCCGTTGTCTGCTTTGCTATACAGTATAATGTCAGAAAATATGTTTTAAATCATGAGGTTCTTGTTTGAGTTTAAGGAGCTTGTCCAAATGTAAACAAATCTGAAATTAGATATGTTGAAAGGAGGAAAAATGTAAATTCCACTGAAACAATTCAAACAGATTTAAGATATGCTTTCTTGATAAAGCTATAAACTACTTTACATCCTCAATAAAAGGAAGAAACAATACCAGGAAAATGGCAAAAAGAATGCCTTATATGTTCATTAAGATAATGAATTCGTGAGTGCTTTAAGTTATAATTAAACTCATACACTATTAATTTTAAATAAAGGGGAGAGCATTTGAAAAACAGACTTAATCTGGACTCCAGATTAAGAATCTCTGTTCTGTAGTTCTCTAACTTTTCATTAATAATTATTCTATATTTGCTTAAGTCATTGATAAAAGTCACATGCATATCCTTATTTTTAATTTTATTTTTTTATTCTCAAGAAGGATTCTTATTGTGATGATAAACAGTGCCTTTTTTCTGGGTCATATCTTTTATTGTAAGAATGATTGATTCTGTGTCTCTTAACAATTCTAATATCATCTTGGAATTAAATATATGTACACTTGGAATGGAAGTTTGTCATTTTGTTATTGTGCACCTCTACTGCTTGTATTTCATCTAAGTCATATCATTTACAGTATATTGACAATGCTGGCTTTTATTGCTCTCAATTCTTCAGATTCTATATTGCTAAGGAACAGCCACCTGAATTCTCTACCATCTCAGATTTCACTAAAAGTATTGACAGTTAGGAATCTGACTACAAGCCATGTTATTGTGGGTGGCACCTCGTATTATGGAAGGCAAGCTCCTTAGAAATGCAAGAAGTACCTTAAAAAAACTTGCAGTTACAAAATTTTTGGATGATAATCATTGATAAAAACCACAGTGGTATTTGAATTACTAATAACTAACTCCTTAATGGTGGGAGCCAATTTGGTATTGCAGTTAAGGTACCAGACTAAAACTGAGACAATTAGTCCTATACTACCTTGTGCACAAAACCATTTGGTGATTTTCCTCCAGTCCATCTCTCTCAGCCCTAGGAAAGGGGCAATGACTAATCACTTCCACAAAACGTTATCAAGAAAACTGCAGGGACATGTCAAGGAAGTCACCAGAAGTTAAAATTGACTCAAAGGCACAAATACAAATCTCCATGTATTTGTGGTAGAGATATAAAACAAATGCACAGTGTTAGTTTAAATAGGTGTTTATAACTTATTGTAGAAAACGTTAACATCAAATCAACACTTATTAAATTAGAACTAAATTGGAACATTCAGAAAACAATATATGGCTATGATAGCAATAGCACAGATTTATATACCACTTCACAGTTTATTTATTTATTTATTACATTTTTATACCGCCTCCTCTCCCAAAAAGGGACTCAGGGTGGTGTACAGCCAGATAAAACAACACAATTAGTAGAAAATTTAAAACAGATTTAAAAGAATTAAACTAGTGGCTGGAAATATAAAATTACAATAACACAATAAAAGCAAGGTAAAAAAGTTAAAAATTACCAAAAATTTAAAACCCTAGTAATTAATACTAGGCCAGACCGGCCTGTTTGAAAAGGTGTGTCTTTAATGCGCACCGGAAGGCCCTCAGGTCAGTAATGGGCCGCATCTCCGGGGGTAATTCATTCCAGAGGGAGGATGCCCCCACAGAGAAGGCCTGCACCCTTGGGACCACCAGCTGGCATCGTCCAGCTGATGGCACCCCAAGGAGGCCCACCCTGGGGGAGCATATTGGCCGGCGGGAGGCCGATGGTGGCAGCAGGAGGTCCTGTAAGTACCCGGGTCCCAAGCCATGGAGTGCTTTAAAGGTAAACACCAACACCTTGAATCACACCTGGAAGGCCACCGGAAGCAATGCAGCTCGCGCAGGAGCAGTGTAACACGGGAGCTCCGAGAAGCCCCCAGAATCACCCGTGCGGCCGCATTCTGCACCAGCTGAAGCCTCCAGATGCTCTTCAAGGGGAGTCCCATGTAGAGAGCATTGCAATAGTCTAGGCGGGAGATGATGAGGGCAGAAGTGACCGTGCAAAGCGTCGGTCACTTCTGCCTCGGTCACAACAAAACAAGGGCCTCAGGATCAACCTCTGCCCCCCTGCCAACACAAATTGCAAGCGGTCGGAGAGGAAGGAGGAGAACCACTGTAACACGGTGCCTCCCACTCCCAGCCCCCCCAACCGCTGCAATAAGATACTGTGGTCGACAGTATCAAAAGCCGCTGAGAGATCTAACAGGACCAGGACAGAGGAACAACCCCTGTCCCGGGCCTTCCAAAGATCATCCACCAACGTGACCAACGCCGTCTCCGTGCTGTGCCCGGGCCTGAAACTTGATTGGAGGGGATCTAGATATACCGCTTCATCCAGGTGCTGACGGAGCTGTCGTGCCACCACACTCTCAACAACCTTCGCCACAAAGTGAAGGTTGGAGACCGGACGATAATTCGACAATAATGTTGGATCCAGGGATGGTTTCTTGAGGAGGGGCCTCACCACCGCCTCTTTCAAGGCGGCGGGTAAAAGCCCCTCTCTCAAGGAAGTGTTAATAATCCCCTGGAGTCAACCTCGTGTCACCTCCCAAGTGGCCAAAATCAGCCAGGAGGGACACGGATCCAGTAAACATGTGGTGGCATTAAGCCCACCCAGTTTCCTGTCCACATCTTCCAGGGTCACAGGATCAAACTCTCCCCAAATGACCTCACCGAAATCCACCCCAGCCCTCCCGCCCAGAGATGCCGAGTCAGAGTCCAGCCCGTCCTGGATCTGAGCGATTTTGTCCAGCAGATATCTAGAAAAATCCTCAGCCTGTCCTTGCAAGGGATCCTCCCACACTCCCACATCCAGAAGGGAGCGGGTCACCCTAAAAAGGGCGGCCGGGTGATTTTCTGCAGATGCAATAAGGGCGGAAAAGTAAGATCGCTTTGCCGCCCTTATCACCACTAAATACATCCTAATATGGGACTGCAATAGTGTTCAGTCAGATCTGGAGCGGCTGGACCTCCAACCACTCTCTAGGTGTCTTTTCTGGTGCTTCATCTCCTTCAGCTCCTCAGAAAACCAAGGAGCCAATTGGGATCGGCACTGGGTCAGAGGCCGCAAGGGCATGACCCGGTCCAGGGCCTCAGCAGCCACCCTATCCCAGGTGGCCACCAAGTCCCCAACCGAGTCGCGTGTGAGAATCTCGGGAAATGGCCCAAGCTCCATCAGGAACCTATCTGGGTCAATCAGGTGCCTCGGGCGGAACCATTTTGTCGGTCCCGCCTCCCTGTGATGAAGGGGGTGCAGAATGGAAGCCCAGCCTAAGGAGCGAATGATCCAACCATGACAGGGGCTCTATAGAAATATCCCCTATGCCTAGATCATCCTGCCACTGATCAGAGACAAAAACTAGATCCAAGATGTGACCCCCAGTGTGTGTGGTGTCCTGAATTAATTGGGTCAGGCCCAAGGCTATCATGGAAGCCAAGATCTCCTGGACAATCCCCGAGGTCCTGCCAGCAGACGGTAGGTTGAAATCCCCCATGACCATAAGCCTGGGGGTCTCAACTGCCAAGCCGGCTATAACCTCAAGGAGCTCAGGCAGGGCCGATGTCACATAGCAGGGAGCCAGGTATGTGATCAATAGGCCCATCTGAGCCCCGGAACCACATTTCACAAAACGAGATTCACATCCAATCTTCTGAGGAACAGTGGATTCCCTAGGACACAGATCATCCTTAAGAACCACCGCAAACCCCCCACCCCTCCCCTGAGCCCACGGCCGATGAAAAACCCAAATCCCGGGTGGGCACATTTTCACCAGGGAACACCCCCCTCTTGGTCCAACCAGGTTTCGGTGATACCCGCCAGGTCCGCTCGCCCCTTCCAAATCAAATCATAAATAAGGGGGGCCTTATTAACTAAGGACCTGGCATTACACAACATCAGCCGAAGGTCCAGGGCCCGATGACTCAGACCACCCGGGGAACAGGAAATAACTAGGGGGTCGGAGCACACCACCTCACGCAAGTAGCGGGGGCACACTCCCGATACATGATATGGCCCCCTATAACTGCCAAATATGCCTCTCCCGCTTATCGTGCAGATGGACTGCATCTCTCCCTCCCGGAAATAACCGCCCATCCTCGATCTGACCCCCCCCGACCTCAGAACCTCCCAACCATGCTCGACCCCCGGTCTGGCCCCTTTCTCAGGTGGGTTATCCCCCGACCCCCACCTAGTTACCCTCCCTAACCCCAATAAAAATTTAAATAAGAACAGATACAACCGGGTACCACCCCCAGAGCATTTCTTATGGCCATGCCACCTCTCAGGATCCCAGGATCCATCCTTAACGTAGGCCACTGGCAGTCCGGAGGGCCACTTCAGGGAAAGGGGGACATTTCCCAAGGCCCGCAAGTCCACCGATGAGTATCTGAATGGCCCAGTCGACCGCGCCTCTAATGTCCGATGTTGGTGCCGCAAAGGCCTGGCAGGCCGGGCCCGGTTTATCTGATCACTACAGCCTGTTGGCCACGATCTCCGCCAGCTCCACCGCCAACACTGCCAACACCAAGGCTGGAGCCAAGGTCGGGCCTGGGGGCGCCCGGCCGCCATCTCTTGCACATCAGGTCACTGTCACCATTGTCACCATCGCCAAGGAGGCAACTGCGCCACCGTCGCCACTGAGGACTCCGAAGTTGGGACCACCGCCACCAAAGCCGCCACCATCGCCGAACCTGTCGTCGTCATCGCCGATGTCGTCTTCCTTGAGGCCACCCAGCTGCCATCGTCCCCGGCTGTTCTTTACAGTCTTCTCTAAGCAGTTTACGGAGTCAACATAATGCCCCTAACAACCTGATTCCTCATTTTACTGACCTCGGAGAGATGGAAGGATGAGTCAACTTGGAGCCAGTGAGACTCGAACTGCCGAACTGCTGGCAGTCAACAGTCTGAATCTCACTGCAGTCTGCATTCAGCAGAAATAATTGAAATTTTGAATGAAAAAGGATCCATGTTTAACCCTTTCCCTCTAATGAAAGCAGTCTAAATCAGTCAGAAGTGTTATGGCAGTTAACATCAGCTTGTGCTTGATGTTATGCTTTGGATGCATCACATTTTGGTTCAATCTATATGGCACCAAAAATTTAAAGCAAAAAATGGACAAGGGATTGCCTTCTGATGCTCCTGAACTCCAGCTTTCAGTCAATGTGACCAACATCTAGTCCAGTGGTTCCCAAAGTGGGTGGTACCACCTCCTAGGGGACGGTGGGATGCCTTAGGGGAACACTGAGAGGCAAGGGCACTGGCAGGGGGTGCTAAGAGGTGGCAGGGGGGCATGGGAGGTGAGTGGCAGGGCACAATCCAGGGATGAGAAAAAAATGCCACCGCCTCTGCGTTTGAGGCGAGGCCCCACAGGATCATCCTATTGACTTGCACGCTCTGGTGCAAGGAGCTCCGCCTCGAAGGCAGCGTTGGGAAAGGAGAGCAAAGTCAGAGTGGCTTTGCTCTCCTTTTCAAACATCCCATCGCTGCCGTGTTCAGGGCAGCGGGGTGGCGCCCCAAAGGCAGCGTTGAGAAAGGAGAGCAAAGCCAGAGTGGCTTTGCCCTCCTTTTCAAACTTCCCGCCACCATCGTGTTTGGGGCAGCGGAGCCTCACCCCGAATGCAGTGTTGGGAAAGGAGAATTTCAAAAGGATTTTCAAACATCCCGCCGCCACGTTCAGGGTGAGGCCCTGCAGGTCCACTCCATTGATCCCCTTGCGCTGGAGGCACCTGCCCAAGCAAGTCCGAATGAACGGTGCACGAAGTCAATGGGGTGAGCCTGAGAGAGGGAAAGAGAGAGGAAAGAGAGAAAGAGAGACAGAGTGAAGGAAGAAGAGAAAGAGAAAAGGGAAAGAAAGAAAAAGGGACAAAGAAAGAGGAGGGATGGAAGGAAGGGACAGAAAGAAAAAGAAATAAAGAAGGAGGGAGAGAGGGAGGAGAAAGATAATGAGATATCTATTCTAGCCAATCACCTGCTCCAGCAGGGTTAGAAGGAAGTGTGTGTGTGTGTGTGTGTTCTCCTTATAATTTACCAATACATTTTGGTTTTGCCTTCTTCAGAATTGGCACTGTAATACATTGGGGGAAAGTAATTTTTTAGGGTGGAGATCTGGTCCAATGGATCCTGTTTAAAGCCTCAACAAAATGTGAGAGCTTCCTGATAGTCTTGGCCATGTTTTGTCCACAAAACCTTTAATTAATAGAAGCCAAAGATGTTTCAATGTGCTGGCAAAGATGCTGGCAAAGATGTTTCAATGTGGAAAAGGGCCTCTTAAACTAGGCCTCATTTCAATCTGATGCATCAGGTCTCTCTCTCTCTCTTTCTCTCTCTCCCGTTCCCCCCTCCATCCCTCCATGCCTCTCTATCTTTGTCCCTTTTTCTTTCTTTCCCTTCTCTCTTTCTCTCTCTTCTCTCTTTCTTTTTTTCCTTCTCTCTCTCTTTTCTCTCTCTCTCTTTCCCTCTCCCAGGCTCACCCCATTGATTTGGTGCACCACTCCACTCAGACTTGCTTGGGCAGGTCCGTCCAGCGCAGCGGGCTCAATGGGGTGGACCTGCAGGCCGACACCTAGAACGCAGCAGTGATGGTACGTTTGAAAAGTAGAGCAAAGCCAGAGGTCAGTAATTTTTGCTGCAAAGAATCACAAAAGCTTCTGGGTTGTACACAAGAAGGGACACACATGTCAATGCAATTCAGCAACATAAAATAAAGAAATACAAATAAAACAAATCAACAAGAATCGGCAAAGCATCTCTGATTAGATTTTATTCACTACTAGAATCTAATCTTTCTTCTCTCTTCCTCCTTCTTTATTTCTTTTTCTTTCTGTCCCTTTTCTCTTTCTTTTCTTCCTTCTCTCTTCCTCTCTCTGTTCTCTCTTTTCTCTCTTTCCCTCTCTCAGGCTCACCCCATGGACTTGACTTGCTTGGGCAAGTCCCTCCAGTGCAGTGGGCTCAATGGGGTGGACCTATGGGGCCGGCACCTATAACGTGGCAGTGGTGGCATGTTTGAAAAGTAGAACAAAGCCAGAGGTCGGTAACTTTTGCTGCAAAGAATCACAAAAGCTTCTGGGTTGTGCACAAGAAGGGACACACATGTCAATGCAATTCAGCAACATAAAATAAAGAGATACAAATAAAACAAATCAACTAGAATTGGCAAAGCATCTCTGATTAGATTTTATTCATTACTAGAATCTAATCAGAGATGCTTTGCCGATTCTAGTCCAATGACCTGCTCCAACAGGGTTGGAAGGGAGTATGTGTATATGTGTGTGCATGGCTGTCAAAACTCCAAAAACAGGTCAAGTAGTTCTGGGGAGGCCAGTCATAAATTAGAACACTTGCTAAGCAACTGGCCATTAAGTGAGGACCGCTTGTATCTGGTTTGCCAGTCACCAAACCACCCCCACCCAGTCACGTGACCAGCAAGCCATGCCACCAGTCATGTGACCAGCAAGCCTCGCCCACCTAGTCATGTGACCAGAAAGCCATGCCCACCCAGTCACATTACCAGCAAACCACACCCTCAAATTAGGCCACGCCCACATAAAATTGAATCCTGCCCCTGGAGGAGGGGCATTGAGAATGAGTTTGTAGCACCAAGGGGGCGGTGGACTGAAAAAGTTTGGGAACCACTGATCTAGTCTAGTTGATATGACCAACATAACATCTAAGCCATTGCAGGTTCTCATTTCATTCTTAAATAATTCAAGATAGCCAAACTGGAGGATAATACTGTTATCCAAGCAGCCTTTCCAGCATTTCAGATGTGTTGGGATAGCAAGGACAAGGGAAATTCTGGGGATGGCATTCCTGATATATCTGGAGAAAGCTGCTTCTAGGCACACGTCTCTGAAGTTTCTTGCCAATTGTACCATGGAACACTTTGGATCAGATCTGATGTAAAGCAGCCTTCTGTATTATTCTATCTTCATTTTTCACTGTCAGCAGAGTAATAAAAATGTGTAAATCAGTTATTTCTCTTCTTGTAGAGCTATACAGTGTTATTATTGATCACTCAAACAGAGACATTTTTGAGATTTGAACTATACAAGTTTACCAGGTGGATTATTTCTTAAGGTTCATTTAATCCATGCAGAAAAGTAAGAAGTCATCCTTAATAAAGAATTATATTGTTTTGTCCCTATCTATTGAATATGTATTTAGAATGCCTCCCTGGTGCATACGTTTTTCATGTGTATGTTATGAGTAAAGCATTTTAAATATTTTCAGCCAGTCTTTATGTTTTTTCTTTAAAAAGACCCTGCTTCTTTTTATTCTCAGTATTACATTTGATTGATGCCTCTTTTGTGCTTGCAAAATGGAAAGCGTATTTTTCTTTGTCATTTTATTATTGTAATCTGTTGCACTGCTAGAATCTAATACTAGAGAATTGCATACTGTAATGCTTTACATTTTGAAAGGCAACTGGTGTACTTTTTTTTTTTGCTTTACATTCATATTCATTCTGGTGAAAAATGTCAAACTGATCCCCAGCATTTCATTTCCAAGGACAATTATTAATCACAGTTCTAATCATGTTGACTGTCCAATCCATAACTTAGCCATCCCTTATTTCTGCAAACCCATTGCCTCTTCCTTAGCTAACACATTTTTGTTCAGCCTGTCATTAAAAAAAACCTTGGAGGTACAGAATCCCTTAGAACAGGCCTGTCAAACTCCTGGCCCATGGGCTGGATGCGTCATGTGCTGGCGACACCCACACTTAGTTTAGCGAAGGGGAAAAAAGTCCCAATATGTCATGTGATGCTGCCATGACAACACGAGTTAAACACCCCTGCCTTAGAAGAAACAGTATCAGCTGTATGTGGGATATATATAAGTATTATCTTTTAACGATCAGGCACTTTGATTATAATTCCAAAACTAGTTACTGTTGATCATTAAACCCTTGCATAGCCTCCTATTGGCATCACACCAGAGTGGGAAGGAGAAGGCAGGTTTATCTCCAAATGGGAGCCATTTCAACAGAGCATAGAAAGGGAGGGGAAGCAGAACCATTTGTGATGTATAGCACCTTCTGACATCATCCAGTTCTTGAGGCAATGTAAAAGCCAATTAGGTGACTTTAATTAGATATCGGCCAGAGGCAGCAGCATCTCTTCACACAGGCTGGTTTCTTTGACTGAGTTTTTCCACATCTCAGTTATCTGTATCTACTATGCTTGAACCTGCTGGAAATGAAGGCAACTTTTTTTAAAAAAAACCTATTTTCCTTAGAAGGGAGTGGGGGCTAGAAGGATAAAGTGGAAAATTCTTGTCAATTGCACTTGCACTTTTTTAAAAAGAGAAAAAGATAAAACCACCATTTCACTCTTTCATTATTTAACTCTTTTTTAGGGGGATGCGCAGCAAGGACTAGTGACCAGTGGGGAGGAGGCATTTCTGTCACAGTACACAGCAATCAATCAGAGTAGAGTTATTTGCATAGAATGAAATTAGGCTAATCAGGTGACCCAAATAAAAAAGATACTACTTTTTACATATAACAGAAACAGAAAAATAGTGTTTGTCTTTTGGATGAATTAGATGACCATGTTGTGCATTTTTCCCTCTGGAAATGCCTTATGGTCCTTCTATGTTTTGAGCAAGCAGGTCATATGGATCAGTCTTTGCTTTAGAGCTGTTCCCTAAAAGCAGCCATTTTGAAATATTTCCACCCACACTGATTATTCAGAGAATTGTTTTTGAGAGTATTTATTCCCCCTTCCTCCCTAGACAGATTGAATGGGTGATTAGTGAGGTGGTTGTGAAAAACCTGGATCACAATTTTGCAACATAAACTCCATATCTAGGGCACCTGCATATGACATGCTGCAAGCACAAAAGGGCCCAGGTTACATACTGACATCATGATACCTATTTTGTTATTTGGTTACCACTATGGTAATCTCTGTCCCCTCTTTGTTGTTTTGTGACTGGCTATGGACACCTCTGTTCCCCTGTTTGTTGCTTTCTGAACCACTTCTTTAGATGGCAACCAGTTCTATTGTACTAATAACTTTTAAAAGCCACTTAGCAGTTTTTTTTTCCTAATCTAAAGTATAGCTAATTCTGCTTCAAATTATTGGATTTGAATTCATTTAATTAAATCTCCTGGGCCACCAAGTTGATTGCTTTGCTTATTGATTTATATTTTTCAAATGGTCCTATTTCTCCATTCAGTGAATCTTTCTGCAATCCATTTCTATATGAAAGTGGAAGTGATACCCTATTCATTCTTTGTCTATTACTTTGCCATTATGCATTACTTACTTTCCTTTTGTTGCTCTTAAGAGATGACCAAAAATGAGCGTGGCTTGTGGATCATGGTATTAAATGGTGACCTTCTTCCGCCCTTGCCCTTCTTACATTTTTTTAGAAGATCTGAAAAACCATCTCTTATCTAATTGGTTTGGTTAAACTGAATTCCTTTGTGAATTAATTTGCAGAATTTTTTTCTTTATGTTTTGCATGTTCTTTTCTTTTATCCCACCCATTCTCTTACAGGCCTATTATCTTCTACTAGCCTATAGGAAGAAATATTATATAAATATTATTTTTTTAAAAAAAAAATTCTATGTATTAGCTTGATATTTATTTGATTTTTGATACATGACTTTGCTTGAAAACTATTTTTGGTGGATTGTTATCATGAAAACAAAATATAAGATTATCTGTTCATCTTCATTTTTATATCTATCTTTAGTGTAATCTTTCTGCCATAAGCTGCCTTGAGTGTTAGTTATGATTCCAAGAATGCCATTCATATCTCATAAATAAATAATTTTCCATTGGAAAAAATGTACCAGTGTACACAAATATTGTTTGTAGCAGACAGATGACTTTTACACTTTTTAAAAGGCTGACACCAGTACCATTCAGGAAGTAGTACTGTTTCAATTTTTATAAACTGGAAAAACTATACATTTCATGAATCAATCCTTGAATTCAATGAAATTAAGAAATTTAAGAGTAGTTGATAAAAAGAGCTATAAGGATGATAAAGAATGTAGAAAAATCTATATCTGGATTACTAAAGAAATAGACTTTCAACTAATGCTACTGTCTAGCAGTATAAGAAATCCTTTCAATTGTTTTGTATATATTCTGAGATTTATATGATCCTCAGAGGTAGTTTTGGCCAAGGTGCACCACAACTTGATTTAAAACATATTTAAAATTTATTGGCTGGTAAGCATCCAATAAGCCTACAATACAGTGCATATTTATTGTTATTTTGTTATGTTATTTTCAGTGGAATGTTTGATGTAATCCCAGCTGAAATTGTGCTGACTTAAGGGAAATAGATAGAGACAAAAGCTGCAGCTACATTGAAAGAGCTTTCAAATGGCTCATTTCTACCAAAAGAAGAGAAATAAATCAAAAGAAAAGAAAAAGAAAAAAAACAGCAGCAGAGAAGGAAGAGATAAATACAGTAATCCATCCAAATTTTAATCAACCTAGAAATACCAATTCAGTATCAGGAAAAAACTAGATCTAAGTAATCTCCAATATGAATAAAGGTGAATATACGTGTCCCAGTATAATGTTTCAGGATCCAATCTGGGTCGGTCACTAGGACCAGATATTTAGTCTTCTAAGCCTTCAAATTTGTGCTGGAGTCCATCCTCGGAGTCCACACTCGCAAAGTGTGTGCTTTGGACTATTTTGTGTGTGGTATTTATGGTAATCGGAATGTTGATAGCTGGCTATTAACCTCCAATATGTTTAATTCCAGGGAAATAGCTGCTTCTTCTATTCCTCCCCCCACCCCATTTATTTTTCATTTTTCCTGACCTGAAACAGTTTTGTTTAGGATCCAGACTGGATGATGGGCTGAAAAGAACTGAAGATATTTCACAGTAGTAGTGGTTTCTAGATTAAAGCTTTCAGGATGTCCAATTGCCATAGTGGAAAAGAGAAACCGGGGCATCAAAGAGATCATTATAATGGAAATATGTAACATAAGAAAGTTTAGCAACCATTTGAAATTACAATAGACCTCCCAAAAAGGTATTTAGATTTCAGGCGGCAGCATCCCATCCCTCCTGTGCTCACTTAATGATCTTTTGGGTGCTTGGCTACCACCTCACCTTTAGGGCCTTTGCTGGATTCTGCAGTCATGTGATGTGTTTTATGACAATTGTTTTCCAATTGTCCAATTTAACTGGTTTCTGGCAAAACAATACTCATAAGAGTACAATCCTTTAATGATCATCACAATCACCACACAATTACTTAACAACTGTTGCAAAAAAAAGATTGTAAAATTGGGTCAGTCTTATAGGTGTCTTGACATACAACTGTCATGACTTATGATGGAAATTCTGAGCTCCATTACAATCACAGGTTGAGAACCATCTCTATGGATGGAAACCATTTTAATTCCAATATAATTAAGCTGACTCAAAGACAGAAAGTTAGCATTTTAATGCAAGGCTATATATATCCTATAGTTTCAGGGCAGCATAGTGGCTCAGCAGTTAAGATGTTGGGCTTGTCAGCTAAAAAGCTGGCAGCCCAGGTTTGAGACCCAAGTGCCATGTGACAGAGTGACTCCTGTCCTCACCCCAGCTCCTGCCAAACAAGCAGTTCAAAAGCATGCAAATGTGAGTAGATAAATAGGTACCGTTTTGGTGGAAAGATAACAGTGTTTCATGATGTCATGCTGGTCACATGACGATGGAAATGTCTTCAGGCAGCACTGGATCAATAGCCTTGAAATGGAGATGAGCATCACCTCTTATAGTCAGAAAATGACTAGCAGAGTAAAATCTGTAGGGACTCCTTTTACCTTTTTTCCTATAGCCTATAGAATTAAGTAATAGAGTCTAACTTGAAGCCTAAATTGTGATGAGAGTTTTACTGAAAGTATAAAGGAGTTTTTCATATCTATTCAAATGAGTGACATTAATGGAACATATTGCAGTATTAAAAGCCTAGGAAAAGTAGGAAGAGAAATTACTAAAAAGCAAGGAATCATTTAAAAGATAGTAAAAGGGCCTTTTAAAAAATCATGAACGAACTCTGAAAGAATTAGATACAATTATTTAGGCCAAAACCCAGAAAAACTATAATGAACCATTTCTAAATATTTAAAAGAATATCAAAACTATGGCGATTGTTCTTATGCATATTACCGTGTTCTTATGCATATTACCGTGCTGTTGCTTCACTCGCTGTAATATTAATTTCAAAGGTTTCTAAAGGTGCAGCCCTAGGTATATTTTTTAAACCTTTTTAAGATTGAGTACAAAAGTGCATAATTTAAAGACTGTTGTGTTCACTTTTCCAAAGGAGTAAAAAAATGCATTATGACACATATGTTTCACATTCTTTGATTTAGGATTTCAACAAAAATACTAAATCTTTATCCTGTCAATGAGGCAAAAAATAAATAAATATATTCCTTAATGAATGTTTGGTAGGTGGCAGATGAAAGATGTTCTGATTTTAAAAAGTAGCTATTTATTGATACTCAATTAAATGAAACAAAACCAGGTGAATACCTGTGAAAAATAATACTTCACAACATCTATTACTTTCCAAATGTTTCTACAAAATAAATCATAAGCCTTCTCGAGCAGAACTTGCTGGCACACAAAATTGCTAACTCAATATCTTTTTTCCACGCACTGCAGTGGAATAAAAAGACAGGGAGATGGGTGGCCCAAGAGTAGTTATTTTCATTTTCATAGCTACAGCAAAGTTATAGAATCTCTCATACAACAGAATGCATTTCCTCCTATAGATAGTCTTCAACTTACAACTGTTCATTTAGAGGCTGTTTGAAGTTACAACTGAAAAAAGTGACTTATGATCATTTTTAACACAACCATTGCAGCATCCCCGTAGTCACATGATCAAAATTCAGACACTTGGTAACTGGCATGTATTTATGATGGTTGCAGTGTCCTCGGGGTCACATGATCACTTTTTGCAACCTTCTGACAAGCAAAGTCAATGGAGAAGTCAGATTCACTTAACAACTGTGTTACTAACATAACTGCAGTTCATTATGTCAAGAAAGGTCATAAAATGGGGCGAAACTCATTTAACAATTGTCTTGCTTAGCAGTGGAAATTTGGGCTCAATAGTGGTCATGTCAAAAACTACCTGTACTGGCATCCATCAAGTTTTAAAAAACCACATCCTTTGTATGTAGGCATGATTTCAATGCATGTACAAAAGGGGTTGGATTTTAAGGATATACAGCGTGTTAGGTATTAAATACCTAACTGTGACTAATTCCCCAGAATTATCACATTTCTTTGTTCCAAATGCATTTAACATAGATCCACACACTTTGTGTGGGCAAAGGTGATTAAAGTTTTTTTTTTCTTTTCATTTTGTGCCCATCCAATGTCGTTATTTTTGCCATCTTTATTCCTTTTTTTAAAAGGTTTTATCAATCTGTAAACTATTCAATGTTGCTGGAAGTTGAGTGGCATATAAAGTTTAAAAATTATTAAATTATTGTTACCTTGAAGTATCTATGAAAGGCAAAAGCAACCTTGGGCATTTGCGATTTGGACAGTGCCTCCCTTTTGGCTGTTTTATCATATCTTAAAAATTAATAAGAAATATTGAAAGTGGTGGAAAGATTGCCAAATCTCATGAACTTGTAGCATTCCCATCTGAAATGTTGTGAGATTTCAATTCTCACCAGGCTCGGATTGACTCAGCCTTCCATCCTTTTTAGATCAGTAAAATGTTTGTTGGGGGCAATATGCTGACTCTGTAAACTGCTTAGAGAGGGCTGTAAAGCTGGGAAATGGTATATAAGTCTAAGTGCTATTGTTATTGCTAAAACAATGGGTTAATTATCATTCCATGAAGCTGAAATGAGATCCAGAATAATAAAATATATCATTTGTAAAGTTAGTAGAATAAATTATGTTTCAACTCTTCCCAAATGCACTCTTATCCTAACGGAACTTCAATTCATATTTTTTTATCCTAGTGTAAAATGCAACAATATTGAATGAGTCTATATTATTGTTAGAGTCAAAAAGAAGTTAATTACCCCAAATTTTGCAAGAACTCAATTTTATCTCCAACAAGTCAAGTGCAACAATCAGATATGACTTTTCAAAATGTGGATCTTGATCCCAGTTATCTCTCTTGCAATTATCCCTATTGCAATTATGCACTGAAAAAATTACAATCTGTATGAGTAGGTAATGGGAACATGACAGGAAAGTGAAATTATCTTTGTTTACTCCATTACTCTGATTTAGCTCACATACGCTTTGCTTTAGCATGCCCAGTGTATGTTAAAGGACATGCCATAATTTATTGAACAACAGGAACACTTGTCAAGAGGATGTTTGTGTAACAAAGATATGGTGAACTACAGCTTGCAGGTTCATTATGTAATTATTAAGTACAGATAAGTACATTAATTAAATACAAATTAAGGGAAGACAGAAAGATGAAATACAAGTGATTCAAAACTTGCTAATAGTCGGAGGTTCAAGAGCTGTTTAGTAATGTCAGTAATTATATTGGGAAGGTGTGTCCAGTGCCACCACTTTTTCATCCCCTTCCTGCTTCACATTTTTGTCCTTTTATCTAATAGCTGTTAACCAAGGCAGACTACATAATAACATTCTTTTTCCAGCACTGTTAGTTTCTGTTTCCCAAACTGCTTTTTCTACTTCCCCATTAGCAAATATGCTAGTTTTCATTTACATTTGATGTTGCATCCTTTTATCATCTTAAAATTAGAGAAGGAGAAGGAGGAAGAAAACGAAGAAGATTATGATTTGCTATCAATTAGGTATTAGCAACCACATAGGTTGACCCTTTCCAGATGATCTGATTCAAAACAAGTCTCCACACAATGCATCCATTACCACTGTAATCGATCCCATCCGTCTTGTTGCTAGTCTTTTTCCTCTTCTCTTTACTTCAATCTTTTTTAGTATTATTGTCTCAAAACAGTTAGATCTTTGCATAATGATAATAAGCCCTTTGTTCTGCATATAGTCATGGATAATTTGAGACTTCTATGCTTTTTTGCAGGGGGAGAGATATTCTTTTTTGATGACAGATTCCCAAAAAATCAATATGCTATTACCAATGAAAACTTCCAAGTACCAAAATACAGTTATGATTAAAAGTTTGGCATAACCGATAAAATACATTGATAAATATGAATCAAATATTTTTTCAACTATAGTGCCGTTTGATTTCTCCATAGCTGACTGGTCCTATTCAGCTTCTGCTTTTTCACAATTTCACCTACAGATGTAGTAAATAGCAACAATGTCATTCAGTGCTTAATACTTTTCCTTTTATTTTATATTTCTTAAATTTCATAGTGCCGAAATTATTCTGAATTATTTTTATGTAAACAAAAAATGTTTGGAAAATTCATAGTGCAAAATACGTGGAGTAATGCAAAGTGGAACTGCAATGTTGGATATGGTTGGCCTCATAAATAGAATAGAATAGAATAGAATTCTTTATTGGCCAAGTGTAATTAGACACACAAGGAATTTGTCTTTGGTGCATATGCTCTCAGTGTACATAAAGAAAAAAAATACATTCATCAAGAATCATAAGATACAACACTTAGTGATAGTCGTAGGTTACTAATAAGCAATTAAATCATACTAGGAAACAAAATAATATAAATTGTAAAGATACAATTTATGTATCTTTACATAAATGTGCACTAACCTTCAAGCAATCAGATACACAATTGCAGATTATCTACCACTTAGTCTTCTGGCCACCTCAGCCAGCTCTAAGAGGCAAACACTCCATTTTTGTAAGAAAGATTTAAACAACACACAAAAATGATAATACAATTTCAAAAGCACCATGAAAACAATCTGTCATATTACAATCACCACTTGTAAATAGACATCTCCAATTCAGTCCCAAAAGATATTGAAGGTAAGGCCTATCTAAAACACACTTATCTTTGTCTTATAATTGTATAGATTTAGAATTGATAGTCATTATCCAGTGACTTGTCTCAAAGTATGAATTTAATCACTGTTTCCAACACTGAGAGCAAAGTGCAGACATTGCCATTTTGAAAAGGAAGATTTTTATGGATTTGAAAGTAATAAGGATTCCTATATCCCTAAGACAGCATTCCAGAGACTTTAGAATTAGTCATATTTCTCTGGCTGAGGTCAAGGATAGGAGCAGGTGCTTCATTTCAGAAAAGAAATTACAGTGTCAAATTTCTTCTGCCACTTCTCCAGCAGCCTTCAAAGCTATCTCTGTACCAAAAAAACAAAACAAAACCACCCAATAAGGTGGTTAATAAAGGGCCCAACATGCTGTATGACTGTTTAGGCCTTCTCTTGCTGTAATCAATCCTATCGCAAGAGAAGGGTAATTGTAAGTCAGCATTATAGGAGGACTATTTGAAATTATAGTTCTGAAATAAGATGTTGTGTGTAAACCCCAAAGGTAAGTCAACTGTGGATCCTTGAGCATCCCATTTAGTTCTTCACTGGCAGTGTGGAATGGGCTTCCCAAATGCAGAATGTGTGTGATAGGCAATCCATTCCACATCCCATATTTCTACCCTGAACCATGATAAAGAAGTTAGTGATATCATGAAATCTTATTCCTAGAATGAGGATTCATTGGACAAAATGGATGAAGATTTGATAATACTGCAAAAGATGGCTCTTGAAGATGTTAGTATGTGTTAGCCGATCCACAAGTAACGATCCATGAATGGATTAAGTGTGTTATATAGGATTCATAATCTTTCAACTCTAAAACTAGTCCTATTAAGAAATATAAGTCCATAACATATTTCAAATAAACATGTAGGGTTTCTGAGCACACAACATTATACCTCTAGCATTGACACATACACATATAGAGATCTCATCACAATTGAATTGAATTTAAAACTGAATCTTCTAAATTATAAATAAAGCAAGGTTATATTTAAAAAAAAAAGTTTAAAGAAAAGAGTTGAATGTTAGGGCTTAGCAAATACTATATGTTTTCCCAGTGTGGTAAATGACTTTCAAACTTAATAAATCCTTATGGGAATTCAAGAAGATGACCTCCATGGAACAAAAAAAAAAGTGTCCTGATTTAAAAATAACTGAAGTGGGGAAAAATCAGGCTTTTCATCTTGAATGTATGAATATTAACTCTTTATGATAATCCAGCTTGGAACCCATCTTCAGAATAAAAATATTTAACATACACATTAAGTCACTGAGTTTCAAGGCATTTTTTAAAACAATGAAGAAAGCTAGCATTGGCCTATTTTGTCTTTGAATTTAGCGATCTTGATCAACCATGACCTGTCATAACCATCAAGTTTATGCAAAAGCCAGACACATTATTCAGTAAGCAAAGTTATTCATGGCTCACTGATACTGAAAATGCTTTCCCTATGGGCCAGTCTCAATCAAAGGTAGATTATGGAAATGAAATGATCACCAGCTAAAGATTGTTGGTTTCCCACATGTGGTTTTGCCTGTACTGTGCTCAAATGTTTTTTTCTCATTACAAGATAAAATCTGTGTCCCTGTGTAATACTGTAAAATATTTTTAAAATGTCCTTTTGCATGCCTTCCAACACAGATTAAAGTAGTCAAAATAGCAGAATATGTGAATTACCTTTCATTTTATGCATGTGCCACATTTTGAGCATTATATTTTGAGCAAAATATTTTGAGTAATATAGATAAATTTAATATTTGGTTATTTATTTATTTATTATTTATTTATTTATTCAAACTTGTATATCGACCCCTCTCCCTAAGGACTCGGGGCGGTGCATAGCCAGATAAAAACATATAAATACATACAATAATTTAAAATAAATTAAAAAGATTAAATAGATTGGCATTAAGAATTAAAAATAGGGATTTAAGAAAGTTAAAACCATTTAAAAACCAAATTTAAAACCATTACACATAGATGGAATAGGTGGGTTTTTAGTGCGCGCCGGAAGGTCAATAGGTCAGGCACAGTCCTCATCTTTGGGGGCAATTCATTCCAGAGGGAGGGAGCTCCCAAAGAGAAGGCCCGAACTCTCGGGGTCTCCAGGCATCCAGCCGGCGGCACCCCGAGGGCGCCTGCTCTATGAGAGCGCACTGGTCGGCGAGAGACTGATGGTGGCAGCAGGCGGTCCCGTAAATACCCAGGTCCCGAGTCATGGAGCGCTCTAAAGGTGGTCACCAACACCTTGAATTGCACCTGGAAGGCCACAGGGAGCCAATACAGCTTGTGCAAAAGTGGTGTAACATGGGAGCTCCAAGGAGCCCCCAAAACCACCCGCGCGGCCGCATTTTGCACCAGCTGAAGCCTCCGGGTGCTCTTCAAGGGGAGCGCCATGTAGAGAGCATTGGCATAATCCAGACGGGAGATGACAAGGGCGGATGTGACCATGCGAAGTGCGTCCCGATCCAGAAAGGCCCGCAACTGGTAGATCCTACAGACCTAACAAAAAGCCCCCTGGCAACAGCTACTATATGATCTTCTAATGACAGCCGTACATCCAGGAGGACACCCAAATTGCATGCCCTTTCCGTGGGGGCCAGAATTTCCCCCCCACGGCCAGCGAAGGAGTAAGCTGGCTGTATCGGGGAGCCGGAAAGCACAGCCACTCGATCTTGGCCGGGTTGAGCTGAAGCCTGTTTCATCCCATCCAATCCCGCACAGCCTCCAGGCACTGGGTCATCACTTCCACGGCTTCGTTACGGTGGCCCGGGGTAGAAAAGTATAATTGAGTATCATCAGCGTACTGATGGAATTCTACCCCAAAGCCACGGATGATCTCACCCAGCGGCTTCACATAAATGTTGAACCGGAGGGGCGAGAGCACTGATCCATGAGGTACCCCACAGATCAGGGGCCTCGAGGTCAATCTCTCCCCCCCTGCCAGCACAAATTGTGAGCAGTCGGAGAGGAAGGAGGAGAACCACCGTAACATGATGCCTCCCACTCCCAATCCCTCCAGCCGCCACAATAACATACTGTGGTCGACAGTATCAAAAGCCGCTGAGAGATCTAATAGGACCAGGACAGAGGAAAAACCCCTGTCACGGGCCCTCCAGAGATCATCAATTAATGTGACCAATGCCGTTTCCGTGCTGTGCCCGGGCCTGAAGCCTGATTGGTGTGGATCCAAATAGGATGATTCCTCCAGGTGCCGGGGGAGCTGTCGTGCCACCACACTCTCAACAGCCTTCGCCATAAAGCGTTAAACTTTTTGTTCCCAAAGCTCATGAGAAAGTTAAACACAGATCTGTACAGTATAGCAATCAGGCAGCTATGCTATTTCAGCTTCTTAGCAGAAAAGGTTAATCACTATGGGGAAAAAAGGGTGGAGTGTAATGTTATTTGAGTCAACAAGAAATGCATAGCACTCACTGTTCAGGTGAAATGGATGTATTAGGGTATTTCCATATTATCACCATTTTAACCCCTCAAATTCTCAGAAACATTTTGAAGACTGTTTTTCTTGCTTTCACCATAAAAATTGAAAATACTGAGATTAATCCAAAATCACTTTTTTCACTTAGATCTGCATGGTCTCTAGTCAGAAACAAAGGCAACTCATATTGGAAGGAAGGAAAGGAGGGAGGGAGGGAGGAAGGAAGGAGGAAAGGAAGGAAGGAAGGAAGGAAGGAAGGAAGGAAGGAAGGAAGGAAGGAAGGAAGGAAGGAAGGAAGGAAGGAAGGAAGGAAGGAAGGAAGGAGGGAGGGAGGGAGGGAGGGAGGGAGGGAGGGAGGGAGGGAAGGAAGGAAGGAAGGAAGGAAGGAAGGAAGGAAGGAAGGAAGGAAGGAAGGAAGGAAGGAAGGAAGGAAGGAAGGAAGGAAGGAAGGGCTTTGATGCAGTTTTACCATACCAAAGCTAGAAAAAAATCAGCGCTATTTCAAACACTGCTGATACAATGTAAATACAGCATTACAGAGCAGCATTCCATAAATGGTACAAAACCATTGATACAAACGTCCCTTCTATTCAATTTTAATTGAAATAAAATAGCTACACAATTAATATTATTAGTGAAAAAATGAACAAGGCCAAAACACAAACTATAGCTAATGGGGCATTATATCAAGGAAGGTCCTGAGTTTCTCATTAATGGCCAAAACAAAGCTTCCCCTCAACCCAGCCTTCAGAAATAGCATTGCCCTCTCCTTCTGATAAGCAATTATGTTAGTTTGTTGCTCTACTGCAGAAGTATTAAACTCACATCATCACAGGGCTGCAACGTGATGGATCAGGACTTTTTTCCCCTTCGCTAAACTGGGCAGGGCCGGGCCAGCAGGTGATGCATCCAGCCCATGGGCGCGATTTTGACACCTCTGCTCTAACAGTCTTCTGGCAGGTCCATAACTGATTGGGGCTTTAGTGAGCATGCAGTTCATATGCAAAGACTCTTCCAAAAGTTGTGATACTGCAAGGTGATACAAAACATTTTGTCATGTCAAATTTGCTTTACATCAATGAAAAGAATTGTGTCCACCTCTATGGCATAAAACTCTTGTCAGAGATATTCCAGGCTGCCTCGCACAGTTCTGACAGAAACACTCATATTAACTCCAGTGCTCTAGCTAACAAGGATACGTATATATATCTATTAAGACCACAAACTCCCATTTTAAGGTCCAAAATGTCTTTTGTTTAAAAAACAGCTGAGGGACTGGTCGCAAAAGGGTAATGGGATATGGCGCCTATAACCTTAAGGTTACTTTGACTGATCCAGCAGGAATCTAGAGCAAGTTTATTTAACACTGGTGGCCAATGCATAATAAGTAATGACCTTTCAAAGAACTTAGCAATCAATGTCAAAACAGGAAAGCAGTCAGCAAGGACAAGAGGTTTATGAGCAAAGAACAAGCCCGAAAATGACTAAAGATGGTCACTATTTGTATTCTGGGTGGTCTGGCTACTTAACACCAAGTTTCTGTAAATATGAGGAATGATGTCCATTTTTTATTAAAGTAAAAGTATTGCTTCTTGTCTTTGAGATAATTGAGATCAATATGTCTGATTTAAGAGGCAAGAATGCAGATAGCAGAGAGTTTTGATCCATAGCATGCCCTTTGCTAAATATCAGTTTCAAATGTCTGCATCTCTTCCATTTATTGGAGACATTATAGTAATTTTGTACACAGTCTTACAAATTAATGGAAAAAGAGTTAGAGTGGCACAGTAGGATTGAAGACTGTTCATCCTTTAAAAATGCAAATATTCACAACAGTTGCCTATTTGGGTAATTCTGTGTTTTATAGTGTTTCATATCGCTTCTTGAAATCCATAGGTTTATTAAAATTATATTGATCTCAACATACAGTATATAGCAAGGGCTACTTTGAGCTTGGAATTCTGCAACAGAATAGGGGCATAATAGAACAGGAGACTTTAATCAGTTATGAGCTTATAATATGAAGCTAACTGTAACTATTGTAAAATACGTTTATATGACTTGCCTCTAGAGTAGGGGTGTCAAACTTGATTTCACTGAGGGCCACATCAGGGTTGTGTTTGACCTTGGGGGCCAGGATGGGTGTGGCCAGGGTGGGCATGGCCAACTTGACATCACTTGTGTCAGGAGTGCCTGTGGCCTGAGGGCTGTGCCAAAGAAAATGGGCTCCTAAGCTCCGTTTATGGCTGGGACAGCCTCCTGCAACCTTCTGCCAGAAAAAATGGAGCTCGGGAGGGCCATGTTTTTGCTGGCAGAGGCACTGCGTACTGGTCCTTCACTATTTCCAGGGTGGCCCCGTGGGCCAGATCTAAGCAACCTGTGAGACAGATCTGGCCCAAGGTCTTGAGTTTGACACCCCTGCCTTAGAGAATTATGAAAACAAATGATTACTGATTTTCAAGGAAGCGTTCCTGAGCTTTTCAATCTATCCAAGCACTTTCCACCACTCAGAAATATTTGATAACTGGGACTATTGGTATGAACGATAAAATGGTACCGCCCCAGGCGCCTGGTTGACCCAGATAGGTTCCTGATGGAGCTTGGGCCGTTTCCCGATGCTCACGCACACGACTCGGTCGAGGGCTTGGTAGCCACCTGGGATAGGGTGGCCGCTGGGGCCCTTGACCGGGTCGTGCCCTTGCGGCCTCTGACCTGGTGCCGATCCCAAGTGGCTCCTTGGTTTTCCAAGGAGCTAAGGGAGATGAAGTGCTGGAAAAGACGCCTAGAGAGTAGTTGGAGGGCCAGCCGCTCTGGATCTGACCGAACACTATTACGATCCTATATTAAGGCGTATTTAGTGGTGATAAGAACGGCGAGTGGTCTTACCTCTCCACCCTTATTGCATCCGCGGAAAACCGCCCGGCCGCCCTGTTTAGGGTGACCTGCTCCCTTTTGGAGGTGGGGGCGCGGGAGGATCCCTTACAGGGACGGGCTGAGGATTTTTCTAGGTTTCTGCAGGACAAAATCACTCAGATCCGGGATGAGTTGGACTCTGACTGGGCATCTCCGGGTGGGGGGATGGAGGTGGATTTCGGGGAGGTCATTTGGGATGAGTTCGATCCTGTTAATCTGGAGGACGTGGACAGGATACTGGGGGGGCTTAATGCCACCACTTGTTTATTGGACCCGTGCCCCTCCTGGCTGGTCTTGGCCACTTGGGAGGTGACACGAGGCTGGTTCCAAGGGATTATCAACGCTTCCTTGAGAGAGAGGCTTTTACCTGCCGCCTTGAAAGAGGCGGTGGTGTGGCCCCTCCTCAAGAAACCGTCCTTGGATCCAGCATTATTGTCGAATTATTGTCCGGTCTCCAACCTCCGCTTTGTTGCAAAGGTTGTTGAGAGTGTGGTGGCACATCAGCTCCCTCAGTACCTGGATGAAGAGGTATACCTAGACCCCCTCCAATCGGGTTTCAGGCCCGGGCACAGCACGGAGATGGCGTTGGTCACGTTGGTGGATGATCTCTGGAGGGCCCGAGACAGGGGTTGTTCCTCTGTCCTGGTCCTGTTAGACCTCTCAGCAGCTTTTGATACTGTCGACCACAGTATCTTATTGCGATGGTTGGGGGGGTTGGGAGTGGGAGGCACCGTTTTACTGTGGTTCTCCTCCTTCCTCTCTGACCGCTCGCAATTTGTGTTGACGGGGGGCAGAGGTCGACCCCGAGACCCCTATTATGTGGGGTGCCTAAGGGGTCGGTGCTCTCGCCCCTGCTGTTCAACATTTATGTGAAGCTGCTGGGTGAGATCATCCGTGGTTTCAGGGTAGAGTTCCATCAGTACGCTGATGACACTCAACTGTACATCTCTACCCCGGGCCACCCCAACGAAGCTGTTGAAGTGATGACCCAGTGCCTGGAGGCCGTGCGGAGTTGGATGGGTCTTAACAGGCTTCGTCTCAACCCGACCAAAACTGAGTGGCTGTGGTTTCCTGCACCCAGATACAGCCAGCTTGTTCCGTCGCTGGCCGTGGGGCGAGAAATTTTGACCCCCATGGAAAGGGCTCGCAATCTGGGTGTCCTCCTGGACGTAGGGCTGTCTTTAGAAGATCACATCACGGCCGTCACCAGGGGGGCCTTTTGTCAGATTCGTCTGATTTACCAGTTGCGGCCCTTTCTGGATCTGGACACACTTCGCACAGTCACCTCCGCCCTCATCATCTCCCGCTTGGACTATTGCAACGCTCTCTACATGAGGCTCCCCTTGAAGAGTGTCCGGAGGCTGCAGTTGGTCCAGAATGCGGCCGCGTGGATGATCTTGGGAGCCCCTCAGAGCTCCCATGTAACACCACTTCTCCGCAGGCTGCATTGGCTTCCTGTGGGCTTCCAGATCCAATTCAAGGTGGTATTGATTGTTTTCAAAGCGCTCCATGGCTTGGGACCTGGGTACTTATGGGACCGCCTGCTGTCATCAACAGCCTCCCGCCGCCCAGTGCGCTCCCACAGGGTTGCCCTCCTTGGGGTTCCGCCGCCTGATCGTTGCCGGTTGGTGACTCCGAGGGTGCGGGCCTTCTCTGTGTGGGCCCCCTCTCTGTGGAATGATCTGCCCCCCGAGATACGGGCCATTACCGACATCCAGACCTTCCGGCGCGCAGTAAAGACCCTGTTCTTCCAACAGGCCGGCCTGGCCCAGTAAACGGTTTTTTGGGGTTTTTAAATTAACTAGGTTTTAAATTTTAATATAATTCTTAAATTTTAAATTTATTAGTAATATTTTGTATTTAATGGGATTTCGGCCGGATTAATTTGTTTAATTTGTTTTTAATTGTATATATGGTTCGTTTTTAGTAGGCTATACACCGCCTCGAGTCCCTTCTTGGGAGAGGGGGCGGTATAAAAATTCAATAAATAAATAAATAAACTATGATCAAATTGCAAAGATGGATGATTTCTTTCGTCATTCTGAAGAACTAGCTCTGTGATGAGAATGTGAGTGGTGGAGAACTCACAGACCATGTCCAAACAACACATTTACCTTAGTTATTTACAAACTTAATCAGATCTCCATAGAAAAGGTTTTGGCACCACACAGTTTTGCTAATTATATAAGAAACTATTTTATGGATGCAGAGTCTCTAATAACTTTCTTCCATGAAGTACTAATAGCCAGAGGGCTCTACTAGTAAAGTTCATTATATCACTAGTTTTCTGGATGTTTCTTTCCATTTGGGACATGGCTGGTTATAATTGCTAAAGAAGAATAACCCCCAGGATGTCAATGGCTTGCCTGGTCCCTGAAGCCAATCAGGGTGTCATGTTCAGTGGCTATCAGGACTCTGATAGTTAATTTTAAAGTAGAGAATTGGGATTTTTTTTAGTTGTTGTGTTGCTTTAAAAGTTTGGGGATGCTGACAAGCAGGATGGGCAGTTGCCTCCATTTGACAAGGTTATGGTATTCACAAACATGTCCCAAACAAAACACTAATTGGCTAGGTTTAGATCTTTTTATCATATTCTGCTCACAACCTTGTTAAGTGTGACATACAAATATTGTTACAGTTAATATGACTGAACACAATAGGAAGTATGTGGAGAAGTAGCTTATCCCCCATTATTATATCAGTATAATGTCAACCAGCAGAGTAATTCTGAATAATGAAGGACCTACTAAATGTAAATTTGAAGAAAGAACACTCTGTCATCTTGCTGTGATCAATTTGTTCTGCATAATGATTAAAATTATCACTTCTGTAAGTATATGATACATTTGTAATAGAATCAGAAAAGGCTATAATTGGCATCTCCTCCTATTGTTATAGGTACTATATGTTTTAGCTTGTGAAACCTGAAGTTATTCTTCTTCTTTGAAGGTCAAAGTATGCCATGTAGTCCTTTATCCCCTTGGGCTGGGAATCTGGATTGGAATAAATTATAATTTATACTGCCTTATTGTTGCTATTGTAGTAAATCTGTTACTGTATGTAACTGTTATAATAATCAGTGTGCTATTGTTGTTGTTATAACAAACCCCTTTTGATATTGAATGATGGTACTACTCATTGTTTTTGCTTGTTTGTTAACATGATTAAACATACATGATTAAGACCCCACAATATATACATTATCCCAGGCACTCAAGCAGGAGTGGGATTCTACCAGTTCGCACCTATTCGCTAGAACCAGTTAACATTCTAAGCAGTTCGGAGAACGGGTTGTTAGAAGAAATTACTGGCCTAATCCTGTAAGGAAGTCAGGAAGGAAACATTCTGGTATTGCTTACAGAAACTGCCTCTCTGTTAACCCTTATTACATTCTTGGAAGGACTAGACTTCCTGTCTCAGGAATGTCTCTGGAGTTTTTTTCCCTCCTTTGCTGATACTTTGCTTGTGTAGAGTGACCATTCAAAGTTACAATGGCACTGAAAAAAGTGACATGATCATTTTTCACTCTTATGACTATTGCAGCATGCCCACAGTCATGAGAGGCCAGGCGAGGAGATGCGTGCCTCGATGTGAGTGACATTGAGTTGACCACATCCAGCCACTAACATGACCACCGAGCCACGCCCACCCAGTCACATGACTGCCAAGCCATGCCTACCACCTAAGCCATGCCCACAGAACCAATTTTTTAAAAATTGAACCTCACCCCTGCACTCAAGGATAAACAATATGTCAATGGTCTGACAATCAAACCAAAGAAAAGAAGACACTATCAGGAACTTTGAAAACCCAAAAGCAAAATTTTATTGGATACACCATTTCAGCTCTGAAGAATCAAAACCAATTCTGGTTTTCCTGCACAATGCTTGTATAGTTAAACAATAGGTTTTCTCCACCCCAGTTTGGTCACATTGTTCAATTATGAATTGCCCATTTGTTTTGAGAACACTTCATTTCTCTGTTGGACACCTGCATCAGTGTCTTTAGTGGGATCTGTGTTCTTACGTCTGTCTCTGGAGCGTCTGCATTCTTTCACTCTTCCCTCCTCTCCTCAATTCTTTGGCAAGATGAATAGCGATAAGACCTAAATGTTTCAAAAGCGGTTCAACCTTGACAAATAATCAAGGTTGGTGTGGGGGAGCTGTAGCTCATTAACAATAGAGGAGCTCATCTAACCACTTAATCTAAAAATCTGGGGAAACAGCCAGGATTTTCAGTGCCTTAACAAATAAAAAGCTAACAGGGTTGGGACCATCTGAATCAGGGGGAAGGGGGATGCTGTATTTAAGAAGCAGTGGCTTGGTTCTTCCTGAAAAAGCAAAATGCATACATCACCCTATATCTATAATGTTTACATCAATCCTGAAATCCAGGTGGTGGGGATGCTGATAGTTTGGATCCATTTCATTTCAGATTGACTTCAATCCTAATTTCATGGAAAAGAAAGCTTTGGCAAATATTCAATATTATCAACTTTGGTATTCTTTAAAATGCTTACCTAAGTTGTGGGAAAAGTTTTCAATTGATATGTTAATGTCAGCTTATGGTATTAAGGGAGATCCATGATCTTTTATCTATGAAGAACATTATATTCTTTTAAAAAAAAACAACTTTCCAGACTGTTTAATATTTATGTAAAACTATTGGGGTGGGTCCTCTGGAAATCTAGGTTGCATGATAATATGCAGATAATATAATAATCTACCTTTTTTTTCTCTTTAAGAACGCATTCAAAAGATGAAGAAACTTCTAAATGGAGGCTAGGAGATAGCTTTCTGATGATTAATAAAGCAATTCTTTAATCCAAGCAAGCCAACATTTTTTAAAAAATGCTAGTCTGGATATGAGTTTAATCTGGCATTGGACAAGATTCCATTTTTTTCCCTAAAGAACCAAGAGCAAAATCCTCCTGATTTCAGTGGTATCAAGAGAAGTACAGTTGCTGAGTAATATGGATGGCTTTTGAAATAGGTCATCTAATAGCCACGGTCATTTAAATACTTGAAAATAAGTGAATAAATAATTCATCAACATGAACTCTATTTTAGCAAAATAGAATAGCTCTCAGGAAAGCACTAATTAGAGAATTAAAATTAGGGAAAAACTTCTTTGATCAATTGGATAAGCTAGCATCAAAATTCATATGGCAGGGGAAAAAACCCAGAATTAGACTGAAATTGTTGCAAAGGATGCTACTGAAAGAGGAGGATTGCGGAGATTGGGAAATATATTACAAAGCAGCCATTCTGACCTGGGTTAAAGATTGGATAAGTGTTAAAAACAAAAGAATATTAACATGAGAAGGATATAATTTACAGGCAGGGTGGCAGGACAAACATCAAATTCAAATGGTTACGTTCAAAGGCATAAAATTAGGCATACCTTACTAAATGCACTAATTAAATCCAGCCATGCTGTTATAATTCTTTCTATGTGAGGTGCTCTTGAAGACAGCTCTAAAATTTCAAATTTAGCAATCTGGATCTTATAAAGATTATATTTAAAGATTACAAAAGTTGTAACAACTGCACAATTATTAATGCATTTCTAGGGACATGATTCAAAGTGCTTATTAAAATCCTAAATGATTGAGGGTCATTTAGCTGAAGCCTCTTATATCTATATAGATATGTTCATGACTTCAAATAAGTGTCAGAGAGTCAACATATCCATCTGCCACCATGATCAATAACCACCTTGATCCTAGAAATAAGAACTTCCTTGTGATAACTGCTAATTTGTGCTGTTCTTTCCCATAAGGCCTACAATTGCTCCATGTAGCTTCTTTTTAATATGATATCCTTGGCTTTTAACTGAATGCTATAATATTGGATACAATAGCTCTTATTTGAAATTGCATGTGTTTAATAAGTTTTTTAAAAGATTTTTACTTTGTAAGCTACCTAGGGAAAGAGACGTTATAACTGGATTAAAGAAAATCATAAGAAAAATGAAAAGAGAGGTATGAGAGCATTTTCAAACAAGCCAAATGTCTTGTTGATGGCTAGCATTTATTTGCCACATCTTTTCATTAGGGGTAAAGATATGTGTCATTGTCAGAGTTATCTAACTGAAATTTTTAATTTTCACTCATTTAAACTATATGTTTAAAAGAAATCAGTCTGAGCACACTACAAAATCTAAGTGATACCAATGGTACTTAAAGGAGAGATAGGGAAAAGTCCACCATGCTGCAGAGAAATAAAATTCAATGCTTAATCTGTTGCAAACGTAATTACTTTTAGTTAAACAAAAGGCAAGAAGAGGCATCAAAGTTGACATTTGGGGCATTAAAGATTTTTTGGTGAAGTGAACAATTGTATTTTCATCACAGAATAGATCACATCTGTCTTCCTTCGGTGCAGGCTGGGGAGTTTTCTCTTCGCTTTGACAAAATAAATCTGAGCTTCATCTGCTTCAGAATTTCAATGCAAACATTTTGCCTTACTTTCAGGCTTTGCCTCAATATTGTTTGCTTCTTGGTATGTTTCAGCTTTTTGGGATAGTATTCCAGTACAACACCAAGTTTAGTGCTTGTGCTTGAGAGAATTGGGGTTGAAGTTCCATTTTGCAGTTTTCTAGTATTATCCATTCCTAAAATGGTACTGTGGAACTACCTCTGCAAATTATATTGTGAATGTCAGTATTCTATCCCATGGACATCAAAAGTGTGGATATCAGTCTTCTGCAATGTTATCTGATATCTTGTTTCTTCCAGGAAACTAATTAGAAGGATGATTTATAAGATTTATAAGAACATTGTCATTATTTATAAAATGATGATAATCTTCAGGTATATCTCTCCTTTTCTGGGAACTCAGAATTCAACATCTTTAGTCAGTAAGAGATTGGATGTGGGTAAACATGCTGAACCACAACAAAAAGAAGATGGTCTTATTACCGATTATAGGGATTGGACTTCAGGATTCAGAAGAAATGAATTTTATGGCTGGGATTACACACTTCCTTAAAGATCAGGTGTGCTCTTCGAGTTCTCCTGAAACGACAAAACTGGGGCAGCTATGTAACAGGCATGCAAAGAGGATTTTTTAATGAGTTTTGGATGAAATACTGTTCCTATCAGAAGGAGAAAGTTCTAGGAGAAAAACATTTGAGCTCAGAACTTCAAGGTACTATTTACTTACTTACTTACTTACTTATGTAGGAAGTTAGCATCCACCCCTCTCCTAGAAAAATTGAAAGAGCCTAGGAAATATTAAAAGGCAGAATATTTCTCCTAAAAAGGAACTCACTCAAGAAGCAGAAACTCACCCCAGAAGCAGAAACTCACCCCCACCTTTGTTAATGGGTGGGCCATTGAGGCCTGGGCCAGAATACTTTACATAAGAAGGAACTCCAGGGTGATGGGATTAAGGATGGCCCTCAGGAAAGGATAGGATTACCCATCTCACCACATGGTCTGGGAAGATTGCATTAGCCAGCATTCAGGTAAAGCCATGTGGTCCAGACCAAGCCTACAAAGTTAAGACCCCCACCCCTGGGAGTCTGACAACCAATTAGAATACAAGCTCCAATTCAAATCCCAACAGAGAGTATAAAACCCAGGTACTCTCAGCACCTCAACACTTTTTCACTTTTTCACTTTTTTTCTTTTTCCCCTTTTCCCTTTTTCCCTTCTCTTCTCATCTTGAAGCATGTGATCATGCTTCTCTGGACCTCTAGGCCATGTGGCCCTGTAACCATTAAACCTTCCAAGCAGCCTCCATGTTTCCAGTGTCTTTTTCCCCACTTGGAACTGAACCCAGAATGATATTTCTCTCAACAATTGGTGACCCAGATGGGACTCCAAGCTAACCTAACCAATGGACCAGGCCCAGGTAAGATTCCCTTGCTAGCAAACAGAACCATTGAGTCGGTGGGTGAGTTTTTCCTGGACCTTGGCCATTTGGAAAAAAAGGTTTTAAAGGGGTTTTGAGTGTTGAGCTCAAAGGCTGCTTGGAAAGAAGGTGAGTACCTCTAACTTTTAATTTTAAAGCATGGAAAAGTATGGGAAATATGTGTGTGATTGCATGTGTGTGAGAGAATTCTTCTCCCAAACACAACTGGATCTTGCTTCCTCTGTGCATTTCCTAACCGCAGAAAGACCAAGAGTCTGGAGAGCATGGGGGTTTTGACAGAGTACAGGACCTTTTGTTAGGGAAGAAAGAAGAGTATGTTTATGAGTGGCTTCATCCTTGGACAGCAGCTGGATTTCATTTCTTTGTTTGGCCTCTAGCCGCCCTCTTGCCTGTTGTTAGCTCTACAGAGCCATGACCATCAGGACAAGAAAAGCAAGGGGGGGGGCCATCAGAGTGTGGGACCTTCTGTATATAAGAGGAAAAGCCAAGTGGGTTATGATTGAAGGGAGGGAAGAAAAATTTGTCATTTTTTTTGCCAGTGTATCCCAAAAGCAAACACCAGGATTTTAGGTAATTTTAGTGTAATTTGGACACTAAATTAGGAGCGCCAGTACTTGCCTGCATAAGAGCAGCAAGTTTTCCTCGGATCTGAGCTCTTCCAGATCTGTAAACGTGGGCTAGGAAGAAAAGAATAAATAGAGAAAAGTGGAGTACTCGTACTTGTCTGAGGGGGGCAGAGAGTCTCACGGGCTGTTTTTTGGGGGGAAAGGAAAGTAGGCTGCATTGACAGCAACACCCCCAGTCCGAAAACCATGGTGAAGTGAGAGAGAGAGAGAGAGAGAAAAATCTCTCGGGAATTTTTTTACTAAAAAGGGGAGCGCGCATACTTTGGGAAACACCTAGTTTTTTTATATTTTTGTTCTGAGGTTAAAGAAAAATGTTTGATGCCGTTGCGCCAGGAGCAACGACCAAAGTCTCTTATATTTTGTTCTGAGGTTAAAGAAAAGTGTTTGATTCCATTGCGCCAGGAGCAATGACCAAAGTCTCTTTTATATTTTGTTCTGAGGTTAAAGAAAAGTGTTTGATTCCGTTGCACCAGGAGCAATGACCAAAGTCTCCCCCAGACACCCTTCTTTTTTTTTCTTGCTCGGATATTGCTTGTGTCTGAAACTGGTTCGCCTAGCTGACTGACCCGACTAAGCCAAAGTGTGAAACCCCACATCGGAAGGAGAACATGGGAAGCGGTAGTTCGAGGGTCCTGAATGAAATGGAACCCCCCAGGGAGAGCTATTGGAGGCTTGGGATGAGCAGCAGATGCTGACCCTAGCCAGAATAAGCAAGAAAAAGGCAAAATGTATAGGTAGAGAATAGGCTTTGCTGAGGGATACAGGAAGACCAATGTGGTAAATAAAGGTACTTAAAAGAGCAATGTATAAACAGGATCACATGGAATTTTTCTTAATTCTTTCTGTCTTTCTTTCTTTGTCTTCTATGTAACCACGTGGTTTGTTCCTTAAGATTTATGCCTTCCCCAATTTAACTAAGATATTTATTGTGGGAATGATCAGTGTGTGTGTAAATCTCAGAGTTTTGTTTTCTTTGTCCTTGTTTCTGTGTGTGTGTGCGCGCACACGTGTGTGTGTCTAAGTCTTTGTGTGTCCTCGAGGTAACTGTTGCAACTGTTAAAAGTGTCTGACCTCTTCAGATATTAATTTTAAATCGTTAAGATTTAAAAACACAGAGAGAAATTGTCTTCTCCCGGTCTGGTCTGGCCAACCAAACTGGATGAGGAACAATCAATTTTCTTTCCTCTCTGTGCTTTTAAAGAAAACCCAAGATTATTAGTGAATGTTCTAAGTTCATTTACAAGAAAAGTTTCATCCTTGCATTTACTGTGTGTTTAAATGATTTTACCTGTTCAACCTTTTTCCTGAAGCTTGTGAATCCAGTTTTTTTCCTTTTTCATTTGCTGTGTCTCCATTTTGTTGGAAACTGATTTATCTTTTTAGTAACTGCAATACTAATGTGTTATTCTTCATCCTCAAACCATGCCTGCAAGCTATCTACCCCCCCCCCACCAAAATCTAATCCTTTTACAATGCCTTTCCTGGTAGAATTACCAGCGAAGGGGGAAGGGATCCTTGTTCTGTGTCTTCCAGGCCTGCCACATGTGGAAGCAAATACTGCCCCTAGAGACATTCCATCCATTGGAGCCAGGAATTGAGTTTGGATACAGCATCCACTGAAAATCAATACAGCAACCAGAGTGGGCAGACCTTCCCAAGCCTGACTGACCACCCATACCACCAGGCCAAGCCTATGCCACCCAGAGACGTGAAGGAAAGGACCCTGAGATGGACCAGTAAAAGACAAAAAGACTCTTTTCAATCCCCAGAAGTTAGAAAGATTATGGGGAGAGGGTGGAAATTCATTGTAACTGAAAATTCATTGTAATGTGAAATCCATTGTAATGTTTTTCTTCTTGTATCATTTATATTGTAACCAGTTTAATGTACTCATGTAAGGATTGTATTTGAGAGTGGCTGGCCCAGCAAGTTCTGAACACCTTGTACTTCTGTCTGGTGGGAGGGAAAATTGTCTACATGTTTGTATTATCTGTATTGTAAAACTAGCTGCATACACAGGCACATACACAAAGACACACAATTTAGAATTAGAGAGGCTAACCCCTTTCACCTACCTCTACACAAAGCTGCTCCTAGCTTCGTTTTAATGTGTTTTTTTATTTGTTTTGTTTTTGTTTTGCTACTCTGAGGCACTAAGGCCCAAGCAGTCATATTACCCTGCTAATTCCATGGGGGAGAGGGCATCTCTCTCAGGTAATTCTTGAAGAGATAGCAGAAAAAAGATCTCCAAACCCCAAGTCCTGATTGTGACTCACAAATGATGCTGCCCAGTTAAGCAGAATATGTTGCACTGGTGGTCTCATGAGTAGAAGTCCCAAGGCTCATTGTGTGTAACTTTAAAAATACTAAATAGCCTGGTTGCACACTGGCTAACCTCAATTTGGCCTCACAAACCCTGGAAGCTAAGAGCTAGGCAGGTAGTAACCATAACCTTGGATATGAGCAGCCTGTAATTTAAATGTTGTGAAGACTGTATAGAGGCTTGTGCTTACAACCTGACTGTAAGCTCACAAAAAGTATATCAAACATTTGAAAATTATTTGGCATGAATAATTGGATACAGCTAAAAAAAAACAAAAAAACAGAAGTTTTCCCAGACCTTTATGGTTGAAAGCTTTTGGGAGCCACTGAAGGAATCCTTTTTCTGTTGCCTTTTTTTCAATGCCTTTCCTTCGCATCAGAGAAAAAAAATTTTTTTTAAAAGCACCCATCAAGTTTCCCTGATCTGATCACCTTTTAATCTCTTGTCAGAACTCTCACGTGTTTTCAAAAAAAAAAAAAAAATGAGGGATTGTAGGAAGTTAGCATCCACCCCTCTCCTAGAAAAATTGAAAGAGCCTAGGAAATATTAAAAGGCAGAATATTTCTCCTAAAAAGGAACTCACTCAAGAAGCAGAAACTCACCCCAGAAGCAGAAACTCACCCCCACCTTTGTTAATGGGTGGGCCATTGAGGCCTGGGCCAGAATACTTTACATAAGAAGGAACTCCAGGGTGATGGGATTAAGGATGGCCCTCAGGAAAGGATAGGATTACCCATCTCACCACATGGTCTGGGAAGATTGCATTAGCCAGCATTCAGGTAAAGCCATGTGGTCCAGACCAAGCCTACAAAGTTAAGACCCCCGCCCTGGGAGTCTGACAACCAATTAGAATACAAGCTCCAATTCAAATCCCAACAGAGAGTATAAAACCCAGGTACTCTCAGCACCTCAACACTTTTTCACTTTTTTTCTTTTTCCCCTTTTCCCTTTTTCCCTTCTCTTCTCATCTTGAAGCATGTGATCATTCTTCTCTGGACCTCTAGGCCATGTGGCCCTGTAACCATTAAACCTTCCAAGCAGCCTCCATGTTTCCAGTGTCTTTTTCCCCACTTGGAACTGAACCCAGAAGGATATTTCTCTCAACACTTACTTACTTACTTACTTATTAAATTTATATGGCACCCATCTCATTATCCAAGGTTTAATGGGCTCTCCATGATAGCCATTGAGGATGGTCCAGAAGCTGTACATGGCCCATAAGAGGGAACAGTGCTTTTTAAGTCCTATATCACTCCTTACTGACTTAGCTTCATTGGTTCCAGTTACATTCTTTCATCTGACTAGTCTCCCAATTGTGTAAAAAAACTTATATGCAGAGGTGGTATTCAGCAAGTTCTGACCAGTTCTGGAGAACCGGTAGTGGAAAGTTTGAGTAGTTCGGAGAAACAGCAAATAACACCTCTAACTGGAGATTTTACAATATCCTTCCCCTGCCATGCCCACCAAGCCATGCCCGCAGAACCGGTAGTAAAAAAAAATTGAATCCTACCACTGATTACGTGGTTTATCATCATGCCTTTATAGAACTGCTTAGTCCTATGAATGTAACATATGGGTCCTTTTTACCCATCTCACCACAGAATTATTTGGTATCTACTGTATACTTAGTTTTGCTTTCTCCATGACAGGGCATGTATTGATAAACAAAAACTCTGAAGTTGAAGCAAGTCACCACCACACCACCACCTATATCACAATTTAGGAAGAGGCTCAGAATATACTTGTTTACCCAGTTCTTTTGTGGGTTGCAATAGTTTTAATATTTTAATTGTTTTAAAATACCCCTTTTATTATCTTGTTTTAACAGTATTTCTATTGTCTTTATAGAGTTTCTCTAAGCTGTTCTAAGTTGTTCAGGGAGAGGATGGCATACAAATACTCCAAATAAAATAAATAAATTAAATGCAAATTGCTATTTTGGCCCAATTGTTGTTATTGCCACTTACAGTAGGGAAAAAGGATAGTAGAAAATAAAACAGTTGTACCCCTTCAATTATGTTCCTAAATTTTGGAAATTTCATTAAATAGCCCTCCATGAAATAAAGTGAAGAATTTTAAGAATTCTTTTTTGCTTTGTTTTGTTTTTATCATTTAGAGAAGGAAGTGGCAGTTGGTAAAGAACTGCCATTAAAAAAATTGGAAGTTGGAAAAGAACTGCAGATTGGAAATAAGTACAGCATCATTGTTAATGACCTCACAGTCTATGATGGATATATACAAATTGGTGCTGTACCATGTGAGGTCTCCACTCTGTGGTGGTACTGTATAGGATACAGTCAGCCATGGCAGGCACAAAATTAAACAATGCTACTATCTGCTTGCATTGTGACTTTGTGACACAATTGTTCATAGACAAGAACTTAAGAGTTTTGTTACATCTTCCCATGCCAACTCCACTTATTCCTGAAAATCTCTCTAACATGCTATGGTTGGCATAATACATATGGTAACATCTGTGTGCTTTGTTTCACTTAACTTGAAACAAAGCACACAGTCTTTACCATATATAAACTTAACTTACCAAAAAGAGATTTCTGAATTTCTTGGCCGGGTCTTTGTGCAGTGGCACTTTTAAAGTTAGCTGCCCACCTTAGTCCCAGCTGAGACAATTAGTTCCATTATTCACTTACAGAATTTTTGAATCCATTAAGTATCATCAGCTGGCAAAGAAAGTGCATAAGAACTGAGAAGATGTCTGCACCTATAATCCAACAATTAACTGTATATAATCCATTTATTCATGCTAAACTAAGATGAATTTAGCATAAAAAGGGTAAAGAGAACATTACATGGATGTGGAAGGAACAGCTATTCTTTTGCTGGTGAGGTCTTCACAAAAGAGCCAAGACTGCATATGAGATGATGCCACTGTGTCTTTCCATTTGGTTTGCATTCCAGGGGTGACATTCAGGTATAGTTAATGCAACTACTGGTCAAATCAGTGAATCCATACAAACAGTAGTTCTGTTCCACATTACCATCAATTTCTGACAATCCTGCTGACATCCACTTGTCAAATATTGATAGAGATACGAAAAAGTGAGCCTTGTTTTATATTTGGAGTAAAAGAACCCACTTAATAGACAACATACACAGTGGATAAATCTTGCCCTATGTTAGGGTTCTAAGTTTCTTGCCCCAAACTGTAGACAATGAATAAAGAGTGCATCTTAACCAGCTATCTCTTTGGTGACTTCCAAATGTTGAATGTCAATTCCACAATTTTTAGAAAACATAGTATATTGAAGTCATCATCTGAACAATAGGTTGAAGAATGCTGAAGGACATAATTTCAATGATTAGTTTTGGTGGGGAACTGAGTTTGCAGGGGTCGAATCAAAAATGGATTAATATACAATTAGTTCAGTTATGAACTTCCTTTAAAGTCTTTTCATTTACATCTGAAGAATAATGTGCATAGTATTTACTGGCTGACCCCTGTGGCGGATATAAAGTTCTCTTTATTTCCAGAGGAAATTAAAAAGCAACACAAAATCTACTTAGTTATGTAGTAAACTACTTGGTTGTGCTTTTTAAAAGACAAAACTTTCCTGGAGGGGCTAAAAGAAAGAAAAACAAAATTATTGCCTCTTGCATGCTTCAGCTACAGCATATACACTGTAAATAAATCAGTTCAAATCTTCTACACAGCTCACTTCATGGAAACATAGTGACCTGGAGCTGTTTTCAGGATCATTCATAATATTCCTCTGGAAGTGCCTTTACTGAAGCAAGGATTGTTTGATATTTTCCTTAGGTACATCACTGGAGCTTTCTTTGAGATAAACATGGTGGTATTTTTGACTCTCAATAATTTCTGCTAATTTTGTTTTCAGGAAATTAGACTCTTGTTAAGTCCATTGATTCAAAAGGTTAAAGGGATCTAAATGGATGTTTTCATAAATATTATTTCAGCTCTCTGTATAATTATTGCATAGTTTCACCATCTCTATTTTTAGGGAAACTTTTTTAGGAAACTGAGTATATTTCTAGTAAAATAATAAAAAATAACTGAAATTGGAAAAAGCTATATTTTTTAAAATTTTATTTTTCAGATCATTTTACATTACATGCTGAATGAGTTAAGTAGCACAAGAAAAAACTGGTTTTTTCCTCCAAACATATTATTCAAGCTCTTTCTTATCTCAAGGAAACAAATTTGCAAGTCTAAAAACAGCCAAATTATAAGACAAAAGTTTATAACATTCTCTACAGAGGACTGGCCGAGAATCAGTCTAATATCTGTCTGGTATCAAGGAAAGCATTGCAACGCTTCTTGTTCCAGGACCTATAGGAACAGTCATATCTTTAAGGATTTATGAAAGTTCAGCATGGTTGAGACCATATAGGCTTTAGATGTTATTATCACATTATGTATGTGTGTGTTTTAATCCTAATATATAAACTCCCTAGAATTTCCTTTGGGATTGAGGTATCACAGAAATGTATTAAATAAATTAGAATGGAATGGATTCTATATTTCATTACAGGATGTCAATCCAATATATTTTATTTATTTATTTATTTATTTATTTATTCAAATTTGTATACCACTCCCTCCCCCTAAGGACTCGGGGTGGTTCACAGCGAGTTAAAAACATATAAATACAAATATAATAAATTTTTAAAATAAATTAAAAGAATTAATTAGATAGGCTTTAAGAGATTAAGAGTGGGGAATTAGAAAAGTTAAAAACCATTTAAAAGTCGAATTTATAACCATTTTATATAACTCTAGGCCAGACCGGCTAGATGGAATTGGTGGGTTTTTAGTGCATGCCGGAAGGTCAACATGTCGGGGATGGTCCTTATCTCCAGGGGCAATTCGTTCCAGAGGGAGGAGGCTCTCAGAGAGAAGGCCCGAACCCTCGGGGCCATCAGCCATCCAGCCGGTGGTACCCCAAGGAGGCCCGCTCTATGAGAGCGCACTGGTCGGCGAGAGACTGATGATGGCAGCAGGCGGTCCCATAAGTATCCAGGTTCCAAGCCATGGAGCACTTTAAAGGTGGTCACTAACACCTTGAATCGCACCCGGAAGGCCACCGGGAGCCAATGCAGCTCGCGCAAAAGTGGTGCAACATGGGAGCTCAGAGGAGCCCCCAAGACCACTCGCACGGCCGCATTTTGCATCAGCTGGAGCCTCCAGGTGCTCTTCAAGGGGAGCCCCATGTAGAGAGCATTGGCATAATCCAGCCAGGAGATGACGAGGGCAGATGTGACCGTGCGAAGAGCGTCCCGATCCAGAAAGGGCCGCAACTGATAGATCCTACGGACCTGACAAAAAGCCCCCCTGGTGACGGCTGCTATATGATCTTCTAACGACAGCCGTACATCCAGGAGGACACCTAAATTGCGTGCCCTTTCCATGGGGGCTAGAAATTTCCCCCCCACGGCCAGCAAAGGAGTGAGCTGGTTGTATCAGGGCGCTGGAAAGCACAGGCACTCGGTCTTGGCTGGGTTGAGCTAAGTCTGTTTCGCCCCATCCAACCCCCTACAGCCTCCAGGCACCGGGTCATCACTTCCACGGCTTCGTTAGGGTGGCCCAGGGTAGAAAAGTATAACTGAGTATCATCAGTGTACTGATGAAATTCTATCCCAAAGCCACAGATGATCTCACCCAGCAGCTTCACATAAATGTTAACAGGAGGGGGGCCCTCCAGAGATCATCAACTAACGCGACCAATGTCGTTTCCATGCTGTGTCCGGGCCTGAAGCCTGATTGGCGTGGATCCAAATAGGATGATTCCTCCAGGTGCCGGGGGAGCTGTCGTGCCACCACACTCTCAACAGCCTTCGCCATAAAGCAAAGGTTGAAGACCGGACGATAGTTAGATAATAAGGTCGGATCCAGGGATGGTTTCTTGAGGAGGAGTCTCACCACCACCTCTTTCAAGGCATGAGGTAAGAACCCCTCACTCAAGGAAGCATTTATAATGCCCTGGAACCAACCACGTGACACCTCCCGGGCAGCTAAAACCAGCCAGGAGGGACACAGGTCCAATAAACATGTGGTGGCATTAAGCCCACCTAGCATCCTGTCAACATCCTCGAGGGTCACAGGATCAAACTCCCCCCAGATAATCTCACTGAACTCCATTCAGTCCCCTCGTCCAGAGTTGCCCCGTCAGAGTCGAACCCATCCCGTATCTGAGTGATTTTGTCCTGGAGAAAATTCGAAAAATCCTCAGCCCGCCCTTGTTTTACTGCCTGAGGGGGGAGAGGGGAAATACCATTTCCTATTTCATGTTCAGAAGCTAATCAGTTTAATTTTTATTTCAAGATTATTAACTAGGAGCATCTTTTATAAGTAGATGATAGATAGTCAGAGAGTTTCCATAGTACATACAGCTCCATTCTTCAATACTCATCCATTGTTGCTTTCTTGCTATTGTTTCCATTCAATCAAATGTGCAATGGTTTCACGGCATCTATGTGCCCTGCATAATTTGAGTACATTTAGTGCCTGCCAAAGTGCTTGACACAATATGAAATGCATGAAATGGACAAGTTGCTTATTAACAAAATCAAAAGTTGATTTGTAAGCTAAAGAGTCAAGGAGTGCCACTAGAAAAGATAAATAATAGCCACTTAGAGAAAGGTGACTAAGTGGTTCTGGGACAGGGGCCAACTTAAAAGAGCTAGGATGCAGACCATGTGGGGCTTGGACAAGGGGAGGGTCAGCCTTCTATTGGGGGATCTCTGCTGCCCCCACCCGTGTCAAAACTTTCGAGAAGCACTGCAAAGGGTCTCATATATGTATGTATGTATGTATGTATGTATGTATGTATGTATGTATGTATGTATGTATGTATGTATATAGAGATAGAAATAGAGATAAAGATATATAGATATGCGTGTGTGTGTGTGTGTAAATGGTAAAATGACCACTTTGATGAAATAAGTTCAGCAGATTACAAAATATTTCATCATTGTGCAGTGAGATCTAATGAAAAAATGTCAAAATCTCATGCGATTTCAGCATTAATGCACTTTTCTATGATTGTTGTGAAATGCTCAGAGTTATTCAGAGTCAGATGGCATAGAGGTTCAATTTGTCTTCATCATCACCATCATCTGCTGACTCTAGTCTTTTGGTTCTGTAATCAGGTATCAACATGTATGTTACTTTATAAAAGACAGGCATTTAGTTGTAGAACAATCCAAGGACACACCTCTATTTTAAGGTGATCTCTCTTTGAAAGGCTCCTATCTACTGTAAATTGAGTATAGGTGAAAATTAAAAACCGCAGAAAAGGAAGAGAAAAAGGATATTTTTCTGTTACTATGGGGCTCCATGACAGTCTGCTGTAATGAGATATATTTTATTTATTCTTATTTATTCATTAAATTGCTACACCATCCATTCACTGGCACAAAGATACTGGATGATTATAATATAATAAAAAGTTTAAAATCGAATAGAAAAGTTAAAGTTAAAAACCATGATGAAGTGTGGCTTGGAATGAAAATCTTCTTTACCCCATCATCCACCCCCAATGTACCAGACTCCTGTTGGGGCTCCAACCAAGCAGCAGGTTTTTAGACTCTTCGGGAAGTCCAGGAGTTTGGGAGTAGACCTCAACTTCAATGGGAGAATATTCCAGAGGGTGGGGGCCACAGCAGAAAAGCCTCTTCTCCTGGTCACTGCCAGCCAAAATTCTTTAGCCAATAGATCTGAAGTAGGGCTTTTACTGGAAGGAGTGGGGTGGGTTAATCCTATTGGAGTCAGGCAATACCTAAGATACCCTGGACCCATGCCATATAGGGCTTTAAAGATAAAATTTAATTGGATCCAAAAGCAAAATGCCAAGCAATACAGCTTTTGTGACATCAAGGTCATATATGCCACCCAAGGGCCTCACAAATGTCTGTGCCACTGAGTTCTGTACCAGTTGTAGCTTCCAAATCCTCTTCAAGAATAGTCCCACATGGAGTGCATCACACTAATTGGAAGATAACCAGGGACATTGGTGACTTTGCACAGTGTTTCAAAATCCAGGAATGGGTACAACTGGTACACAACATGAAATTTGCCAAAGACTCTCCTAACCACAACTGCCACCTGCTCTTTGATTAGGAAAACCCCGGGCTATGCACCAGGTCTGTCTGAGGTAGTGGAACTCCATCCAGAACTAAGGATGATAAACCCTCAAGTCCTAAGGCTTCTTGAACCCACAGCCACTCTGTCTTATCAAGGTTCATCAGAAGCCTCTTGTCCCCATCTAAAACCCTGTAACCTCCAGGCACTGTGAGAGGGCAAGTACAGCATCACTTGGGATGAAGATGCAAACTTGGCTATTATCAACATATTGATGATACTTCATCCCATGGCGTTGGGTGATCTCGCACAGCAATATCATGTAGTTATTTAAAAGGAGTAAAGAGAGCACCAAGTCACAATGGAGTCGCTGTGTAATTGACCTTTCACTTGCTATCAAAACTGATTGGGACTGACCTTAAAGAAAGGAGTAGATGACTGTACCATCCAATCCCAGCTGTTGCAGCCAGCCTAAAAGGACACTATGCTTGATATTATCAAAAGCTGCCACAAGATCAAATGAGCAAGAAAGGGTGCATTACACCCAGAGATAATCTACAAGAGTGACAAATGCCACATCTGTCCCATAACCGACCTGAAACCCAACTGGTCCAGGTCCTGGGCAGGAACTTGTAAGACCAGAAGACAGCATCAATATTCAGTATTAAGGTTTTTTTCTGTGTAATGGCTTGTCCTCTTACTTCTGTTCCTACAACTACCCATCATGATTTGAATTGGTTGCCCCTATATAGCATTTCCAGTTAAATAGCAGTAATTATTTCAACTTTTGCATTTACAAATCATCATATACACACATGATACGTAGCATCTCCTTTCCCTTTTTTGTGAGATGGATTGGCATTTCTTCTTTTTCTGGCAATACAGAAGAGGTCATCCTACTTCCAACAGTCAAATATTTACTACTGAAATAGCAATCAAATGGACATGAAAGAAATGCAGAAACCAGTTATCCAACTCCCATGCCTTTGACTATGAGCCAACTGACAGATGGCCTTTTGTATAGTTCAGTTTGAATATAAACACTCTACAAAAATTATTTTATTATCATCATTGACATACCATTTTGAATAAATCATATCAAATGTCGGTGTAATCTAAGTATGGTAAATAAATAAAACAACTTTGAACTCTTATTATAGGATGACAAACTCAATTTCACTGGAATAATTCAGATCCGGTGCAATGAGTTTCATCACTGAAATATGGCAATTAAAGGATACAATTTATTCAAAAGAAACAGAAGCAACACAACGGGGAGGAAATGTTCTGTTTGCGAATTTTAAAAAATGTTCATTGGAAGAGAAATCAATGCTGTTGGCTGAAAATAATAGGAAGAAGAGCTAAAGGAACTTCTAGGGTTAGTGTATAACTGAGTATTCAACCACTAAACCAAAACTTCAATTAGGTTTTCCAAAAGCAAGATGTAATTTTTTCAAAGATGCATATAGTAGTGATGGGAATTTTAATTATCCTAAGCATTTTTTAGGAGACAACTTTGCCCCACATAGTCCTTCCAAGTAAATATTTACCAGTCTTTCAGACTTTTTCCTTCAAAAGATGGATAGACCCAAGGGATCATCCATTCTTGACTTGACCATTACAAGTAGTGAGGACTTATCGAATAAGATAGATATTCTGAAAATTTTGAGGGGAAACTATCCATTTAATTCCAAAATCCTTGATTTTAAGGGAAACTGAAGTTAATCTAGTCAAATTCAAACTATAGATTTCAATAGCATGTTAATAAATTCAGCACCTTAAGAAGTATTGCAGCTAGATCAATTACTAAGAAAATGAAATCTAGATAAGGAATTCCTAAAGAAAAGGATAGCAGAAGCAGAAATAAAAACACCATTGGGTAACAAGGTAGATAAAAACATGTGTCTGCTAAGAATTTTTTCTGAAAATCTGAAACTCAAAACAAGCATATAAAACAGGTGGAAAGGACAGATCACCAAGGAAAATAGTGAAATATTTAAATTTCCCTATATTTAAACAGAAGCAAAGCAAACCAGAAGAAACAATATGCTAATATCTTTGACAGCTCAATACCTGGGGATATTTTGCAATATTCATGAACATTTTGTTACCACTTTGAAATTAATATGATGATTACCAAATGGCTGCATCAATCCATTGATTTGTTTTCAATTTTTTTGATTGATAATATATTTTAAAGATTATGGAATGGTGGTGTGCAGCACCTAATTGTAATTTTATAGGATTTTGTATGCTTTAATTCCTGTACTCTAATAATTTTATATTAATAGTTTTACTTTTATCTTATTCTATCCATATGACTTTATATTTTTATTTCTATTTTTAGATAATAGTTATATTATTAGTCCTATGCTGGTCTGTGACAAATCTAAAATTGATTGATTGTATCCCTTAAGCCAAATACACACCTTTTCTATAAGAACACTGAAATGAAGAAGCTTTGTGAATCCAGGAAAAAAATACAGCTACATGAACTATCAAATGATACTATCTGAATGCACTCATGAAGTTTTTTTTCTTTAATATTTGAAGTTCTGCATAGCCTTAGGATGGGAATACTGTAAGCATAATATATCTTGAATTTAACAACTATCAAATAATGAAACTACATACATTCTGAACAGAGATGGTATTCAGCAGGTTCTGACAAGTTCTGAAGAACTGGTAGCGGAGATTTTGAGTAGTTCAGAGAACTGGCAAATACCACCTCTGACTGGCCCCACCCCTGTGTATTCTCTGTCTCCCAAGTCCAGCTGATTGGCTAGGTCTTCTTTTGTTGCCTTGCACAGGAGAATGGAACTGGAAAACTGATTAACGGGGTGGGGAGGGAATGGGATTTTGTAGTAACCTTCCTCCAAGAATGAGAAGGAAATGGAAATTTTACAATATCCTTCCCCTGGAGTGGGGTGGGAATTGAGATTTTACAGTATCCTTCCCTTGCCATACCCACCAAGCCACACACACCAAGCCATGCCACACCCACCAAGTCACCGCCACAGAACCAGTAATAAAAAAAATTGAATCCCACCACTGATTCTGTATAGCAACCTAGTTGAGAATAAACAAAATGGCATAAGTTGTATCCTCAGTTGTAGATATAGTTGATGAAGATATTCAAAAATTGCTAACACTACTGTTAGCAAGAGAATAATACAACAATACAAGAGAATATAAATAACAATTTAGTCCTAGGAAGGGAGAAAGCATGTCAAAGAGATTCAAAATAACTTTGCCTTATTTCCACATGTTGTACGGGGAGACAGAGAGAACCTCTGGCAGGCTTTCCAAATTCTGTTATCATACCCTACAACAAGAAAATTAAGTTCTTATATTGTTTTTTCCCTAAGCTGGGCTAACATGAAGAATTAACCCTGTTTGATTTCAAACCATACTCCAATAGTTCTAATCAACAATTTATCATCAGACCATTTGAAGTATCAAGTGGAGTGTCTTGGGTTTTGGGCCCTATGTATGATCTTCAATATTTTCATTAACGGCTTATAAGACAGCTGGAATGAATGCTCACCAAATTTGCAAATTACATTACATTTCCAAAGATAGATATAAAATAAGTATGATGTTCATCTGTTATTAATACAGGCAGAATAAAAAATAGAGACAAATAAGAAAAGGCTATAAAATATGAGATATTGGCTTGGTAATTATAGACATGAAAAGGAGCTTGGACCTATAGATAATCATAAGTATGTATCAAGAATGTGATATGGTTTTCAGAAAAGCAACTGTGTTGTTCTTTCACCCAACAAGACAGACACAGACTTCAGAAGATAATTAGGACTGCAGAAAAAAGCAATTACAGCAACCTGCCTTCCATTGTGGACCTTATACTGCACAATTCAAAAAGAGGAATGTGAAAATATTTACAGACCCCTCATATCCCGGACATAAACTGTTTCAACTCCTACCTTCAAAACAATGCTATAGAGTACTGCACACCAGAACAACTAGACACAAGAATAGTTTTTTCCCAAATGCCATCGCTCTGCTAAACAAATAATTCCCTCCACACTGTCCAACTATTTACTAAATCTGCATTACTATTAATCTTCTCACTGTTCCTATCACCCATCTCCTCCCACTTGTGACTGTATGACTGTAACTTTGTTGCTTGTAGCCTTACTATTTATATTGACTGTTTCCTAGTATGATTTGATTGCTTATTTGTACCCTATGACTATCATTAAGTGTTGTACTTTATGATTCTTGACGAATGTACCTTTTCTTTTTATGTACACTGAGAGCACATGCACCAAGACAAATTCCTTGTGTGTCTAATCACACATGACCAATAAATCTTTCATTCATTCATTCACTCATTGTAGAAAATTATTTCACTACTAAGTAATAGTTTTCTTATTCTGCATTGTACTATGGCCAGTTTTGGGCTTCTTAACTTAAGACAGATTCAAAAAAATTTTTTATAACAGATACAAATAAAGACAAGTAGGATAAATTAAGTCTTACAGGAAAGACAAGAGTCTAAACAAACTGGATAAATATAATTCTGAGAAAAGATAACTAAAGAAGTTCCAGGACCTCTTCTGTAGAATACTGAGCTCAACTTTGATGAGAGTATTCAAAGAGCCATTTGCTAGGGCTACTTTAATACTTGAATTCCTATACTGAGCAGATTGTTGGTTTCATTCATCTCTCTGACGGTATGATGTGATGATATTATTCAGGTTGATATGCTTGGGAAAGATGCATAGATAAATCACACTTCTTTATGTCACATCATCTATAAAATTTGAAGTAGACCTTCTGGGTTTCATCCTCACTTTACAGATTACAGCAGGCAGGGGAACAGAAAATGCTGAAGCCATTAAACAACATTCTTTCCCTATTTCCCCATAGTATATGAATCAGCTAAGAAAATTTGCTGATGGTGTTTTTAAAAGGCAATAAAAAAGCAGTAAAATATGAGCAAGAAGTTTACGCCTGATTCATACATACATATCATGCCATAGTGCATTCAGTGGTTCATGGATGGATGAAATACAGTTATTTTCATTGGAAAAACATATATCTGTCAGTGAAGGAACATTAAAGTTCCAGCGATCTGCAGATATGTGATGGCTATTTACACATACAAGTCACTATTTCATATTGCAGTCATTGATTGACCCATATCTCTTTATAATTTCACACTTTGATTATTGATCTCTCTCTCATGTACACAAATACCCATACACAAACACATGCACAAGCATACAAATACTTTTTCTGTCTTTCAACTTTGTCTTTCAATATTCAATAAATGACTAAATATTAAGTTCATGTGAGGGAGCTATCTGCCTTAATAAGGTGCTTCTTGTTGTCATGTTGTTCACTTCAGTGAAGCACAAATGTGACAATCTTTTGTATCACTGAGGCATTTCACATCACTCTGCCTTCTGTGTCACATTCGATATGCACAGAAGTTTCTTCACGTCATTCAACATGCCAGAGATGGGTGCCAGAGCACTATGAAGTATAACAGCACAGCAATTTCTGTTGCTGCTTAACAGCAGGAGACTGCAATGGTTTGGAATTAGCTTTGAAGAGATGCTTCTCTCAAAGCAACCCTGAGGCAAAGCAGTCCTTCAAAGCCTTGCACAGCCCTAATAAGTATCAGTTCAGAAAATGGTAGCATTGGTCTGCATTTGAAAGTTAAGCAGAGCAGGACTTAGTTAGGACTTAGAGCAGGACCAATGGTTAGGATGGAACCATTGGGAAAATCCAGATCTGTAGACCAGAGGTGGTATTCAGCAGGTTCTGACCAGTTTTGGAGAATCGGTAGCAGAAATTTTGAGTACGGAATACCATCTCTGACTGGCCCCGCCCCATCTATTCTCTGCCTCCTGAGTCCCAGCTGATTGGCTAGGTCTTCTTTTGTTGCCCTGCACAGGAGAATGGAGCTGGAAAGCAGGTTAATGGGGTGGGGACAGAAGGGTGATTTTTCAGTATCCTTTCCCTGGAGTGGGGTGGGAATGGAGATTTTACAATATTCTTCCCCTGCCATGCCCACTAAGCCATGTCACACCCACCAAGCCATGCCATGCCCACAGAACTGGTAGTAAAAAGAAAAATTGAATTCTACCACTGTTGTAGACTACAGGAAAATAAATACAGGAGGTTGTGGCAAAGTACTTCTGTCAAGAAAATTGCATGACTATGTCCATGTAATCTTCAGAAATCAAGCTAAGCTCATAGTTATATTTTCATTTATTGGAAGAATGTGTGTGAACCTCAGGAGAACAAAAAAAAATATCATATTGAAGATCAAAAAGAACCTCTAGGATTAAATCTGGGCATGCAAGTTTACATCTTCTTTTGATGCATTCATACATTTGTATGTGCCTTGCCAAGTCAACATTTAAGTGTCCAGAGAGGTTGAGCTCTGGAAAAATCAAGATGCAATATCCAATGTGCACCACAACATGTTCTATGTGATGTCTCAAAAAGGCTTTAGTTCCCTTAGTTTGCTATATTTTCTAATAGGTTTTAACCATTAAAGTTTGGTCAGTCTCATTCCACACTTTTCTCACTTCTAATGGTTTTTCAGTGGAATGCTATTATTTCAGTTCATATGGGAACTATCTGTGTTTCAAGAGAATTATCTTTTGTAGTGAAAATCATATTCTTTAGCTCTTATTATGTGTTGACATCATAATTCTCCATATATTGAATAAACAAAATACATGGTTTCTGGAGTAAATTGTTTAACTTTTTTTGGCTGGATATGTTGGCATTAATATACATACGCCAATGCATACTTTATTAACTAATATGGTTATCCATTGTTGATAAAGTCTCACACACAAAGTCCTTTCAACATGATTTCCTTTCACAAATAATTGTAGAGGTTTACCATAGTGATTTGAAAATGAAGATTCAAGAAATGCCAAAAAATAATTTTAGTGCCAACACATATGAAATTGCAATACTTTTCCCCATTCCCTCAATTTCTAGTGATCACAGTAGAGTTTTGTCATACCAAACCAGGACAAAACCCCATAAGGCAAGTAAAATCCCAAGATTTGCAGAAGCAGAAAAAAAATCTTAGAATCAAAACTTTTCAGGAAAAGAATTTTCAGTCAGATTCGCTATCATAGAAACCTAGCTGTGAAGATGAGAGAGGAAAAACAAAGAAAGAGGTGGGAGGGAGAATGAAATGAAATATATTGAAGCATGGATGAATACCTAATTGGAGGCCCCTGTACTGCAAATTTATATTGTAGGATCAATCTTTTACAGATATTTTCATTTTAAAAATGAACCCAAATTAGCATAAAGTAAAATATCCCTTGTGATTAGCTTGCATACTGAAAACTGAATGAACTAATCCATGCTGTGTTCTTGGAAACACTACAGATGCCATACCTTATTCATGTACATTGTTCTTTTATTTTATTCTTTGTCTAGCCTACAGCCCTGGGATTTCCTAGTAGTGTTTCTTCTCCAAGTGTAAACCAAGACCACCTCTGCTTACTTTTTTTTTAAATCAGCCAAGATTCATTAGGTGCTACCACATCATTAAACAAAGGGGGGGATTAGAATAGGACTGTGCAAAATGTAGAAGAAAGACTTCAATTTGTAAAGGCTTTGATCAAGTCACTTCATCAAAGTAGATTAGCTGTTTGGAGCAGTAGACTTATTTCAAAGCTGTGCATTTATGAATCAGATTGGGTGGATTTAGAGCATTTTACTAATTTGTTACCTTGCTTCTGCTCCTGGGGTTGTTAGAAACAAAATTTCATGTATCAGACCCTGATACATGAAATTTAACACTTTCATGTATAAAGAACCTTGAAATGGATTGAGTGGTATAATCACAGTGACACCAACTGGAGTAATTGGCCAATAAGTCTTATCACTTCATTAAGTTCTATCCTTAAGAGCTCCTTTTAGAGTTCTAAGGCTACCATTACTTTCAGCCTTCATTTACCTTTTCAGCTCTCAGTGTCTTGAACAAATACAAGCTTTAAATATTGCTTTCTCTTGTGATAATGGAATGTAACACTTTTGTGATGGTTTTTCCCACATAATTGTAGTTTCAGTTGAGTATTCAGGCCTCTGAGTATTGGCACAAGGTTTACTAGTCCAATCCATAGATTGCAGCCTAATCTTACCTTTAAACTCTGGTTTAGCTGGTTAAGGATTCTTGACAATGTGTGAATGAATACCAAGCTAATGCTTACAGGCAAACATGGCAAAGCTACATAAACAACTTTCACTGCTTTTGATAACCTTAGGTACATATGAATCAGAGGTGCTATTCAACCGGTTCTCACCTATTTGGGAGAACCGGTAACGGTGATTTGCTGTGGGTCACAGAACTGGTAGCGACCCCTGGCTGCCATGCCCCCGAACCAGGTCGCCCGGTTGCCCACTTGTCCTGTTCACTCTCCTGGCTTTCCCAACCATGGCACAGCTCAGGAGGATGTCCCAGGGCTGCTGCACATGCGCCCTGCATGTGCAGCTGCTACACATGCAGTACACATGTGCAACAGCCCCAGGACATCCACCTGCCTGCCTGCCCTCCCAGAGCACATTTTCTGCCTTCTACCGGCTGACACGCCTCTTCCAGCCCAGCCTGGCTCAGCCAGCCAGCAGGTGGGTGGGCGGATGTCCCGGGGCTTCTCCTTTGTCCTGATATGCCTATAGTGGCTGGTCCTCCTGCCCCTCACCCTCCCCTCCCTCGCCTGGCCTGAGAAGGTAAGGGTGACGGCAGGGGATAGCGAAGCGGCTGGGTCCCTATCTTCCCCTCTCTCCCCCCTACTCTGTGTGTGTGTGTGTGTGTCCCTCAAAGCCATGGCTGGGCTTTCCTTGGTGCTCCTTGCTATTTTCATTTCTTCTTTTTGGAATCCAGACTGGCTAAACAAGGATCGCCAGCTGCGCTGGAAGCGTCTCTTCGGTCAACTGATCTCCCCGTCCCCTTCCTCTCGCAACTGGCAGCTGTGGCAGGGCTGGGAGGATGGTATGCACGCACACCCGAGGAGGAGAAGGAGGAGGAGATGGGTCAGCTGAAGGGATACTTCCAGCGCGGCTGGTGATCCTTGTTCAGCCAGTCTTGATTCCAAAAAGAAAAAAGAAAAAGGAAAGCCCAGCCGCGGCTTTGAGGGAGACACACACGCACACACAGAGTGGGGGAGAGAAGGGGAAGATAGGGAAGAGCACTTGGTCCGCCGTGGCTTTGAGAGAGAGAAAGGGAAAAAGAGGGAAAGAGAAAAAGAGGGAATGAGAGAGAAAGGTCCTAGTCCAAACCTTCTGCTCAGGCAGGAAAACTGAGGATGCCAAGTCTGAGTGGAGGGCCAGGCAAAGGTGTCAGAATAATCTTTGGAGGGACCCTACACCAGGGGTCTCCAACCTTAGCATCTTTAAGACTTCTGGACTTCAACTCCCAGAAATCCCCCCAGAATTTTGGGAGTTGAAGTCTACAAGTCTTAAAGTTGCCAAGGTTGCCTGCCCTATACCATTTCAGAGAAATGGTTGTCCTGTCTCTTCTTGAAAACCTCCAGTGTTGGAGCGTCCACAACTTCTGGAGACAAGCAGTTCCACTGGTTAATTGTTCTCACTGTCAGGAAATTTTTCCTTAGTTTTAGATTGCTTCTTCTTTGTTCAGTTTCGATACATTGCTTTTTGTTTTGCCTTCTGCTGCTTTGGAAAATACATTGCCCCCCCCACCCCAATCTTTGTGGCAACCCCTTAAAACCCTGTTTTGTGACCTGCCTATCACACTCTTGGACAAAGCATGTGAGCTATTTCCTCCTTTCAGTGGTCCATAAAAGTACATCTATAATATGTGGATGCATATAATAAAGTCGAAAACAGATGAATTTTTTTTAACAGAACAATAGATACATTGAGGCTGAGGGTAACAAGGAGTGGCTGGGAAGGAAGGAACTGGGTGAAACGCCCCTTGACATGAGTGATGGGGGGTTAGCCATGCCCACCAAGCCACATGATCACCAAGCCACGCCCACCCAGTCATATGACCACCAAGCCACACCCACCAAATAAGCCACGCCCACAGAACCGGTAGTAAAAAAATTGAATTCCACCACTGATATGAATGTACCTAAGAACATATCCATACAAAGAAGAAATGGCCCAATTTAACATAGATTACATTGAGGATAAAAAGTTCAGCATGCCAAGATACAGCATCTAAAATTTTAACTAAAGACTTTTCATCAAAACAATACAGGTTAGAGCTCTACATGGAAAAAATATACCAAATGTTTCAGCTGGCTTTATTAAATGCCAGAATATGAAACATTGTTCCTGATGTGTGCAGTATAATTGAGAAAGCCAAAGAATATCTAAAGTAGTCACTATGTGCTCAATCAGTTTAAAGGCCTTTGATTGTCTCAAGCATGTGAAACTATGGGATGTGCTCAGAAGAATGGGTATCCCAGAACATTTAATTGTCCTCAATATGGTGAAACAGACTGGATCCAAGTTGGCAAAAGATTAAAGCAAGGCTGATATTCTCCCCTTTCTTTGCTGCTGCACTGAATCTTTACCCCAGAAGACTAGATTCTCTGTGGATTTTCAGGGCTGGCTTATTTGCAAGAATTCCTCTCACCAATCAGCTCTGCTTGTCTGATAAAATCCAACAGTGTTAGACTGCTCTGGGTCCAATTATTTAAATAATGTCATCTTTCAAACCTGAAATGACACATACTTTTACTATGCATAATTCCAGAGCACATCAATGAAAATAACATAAAATCTCAAATTATTTTGCTTACAGCTGCTGGATAAATGTTGCACTATGCTGGAAACAAGTCCAACAACATCTGACTAGGAACTTAAACTTGAAGAATGGCAAAACTACTAACAAGTGTACACACACACATATACAAGTATTGTAGAAGTGCTCCATTTTATATTTATGAGTAATATACTGGAGATTTTTGTCTTAAGCTCAAAAAAATTATAGTTCTTTTTTATGCCAAAAAAATGACTTAATGACCTCTGTTTGGTTTATTTCATTAATGTTATAATGAGCATTTAATTATAAATTAAATTGCCCAGTTCAGCAGCAGTGGCGCCTGGTTCGGTGGTGATGGCGACCTCGGCAGTGGTGGCCTCGGCTTTGGCGACCCCGGTGGTGACGGCGATGACGGCGGCTTGGAGGCCTCGATGACGACGATGATGATGACGATGGCGGCCTGGTCTGGCAGCGTCTCCTGGTTGTCAGCGGCGACGACGCCATGGCTCGGTGCCGTTGCCTGGTTTGGCGATGGCGGCGGCTTTGGCGGCAGTGGTCCAGACTTTGGGGGCTTTGGTGGCGATGGCGACGTGGTTGCCTCGTCAGTGACGGTGGCGACGGCAGCCTGGCTTGGCAGCGATGGCGGCCAGGCTGCCTCAGGCCCGACCTCGGCCCTGGCCTCGGTGGCAACGATGGTGTTGGTGACGAGGATGGCAGAGATTGTGGCCAGTGGGTTGTGCTGACCAGACGAACTGGGCCCAACCTGCTGGGCCTTTGCATCCCTGACACCGGACACTGGATGCATGGTCAGCCGGGTGGCACGAGACTCGGCCAATAAGATATTCATCAGCGGACTTGCGGGCCCTGGGAAATGTCCCCCTTTCCCTGAAGTGGCTCTCCAGACTATCAATGGCCTACCTTAAGGACGGATCCTGAGATCCCAAGAGGTGGCATGGCCATAAGAGGTGCTTTGGGGGTGGTACCCAGCTGTTTTTGTTTTTATTTAAATTTTTATTGGGGTTTGGGAGGGGGACCAGGCTGGGTTTGGGGGACAACCCGCATGAGACGGGGGCCAGACTGGGGGTTGGGCGCGGCCGGGAGGTTTTGGGCTCAGGGGGGTTTGGATCGAGGATGGGGGGTTATTTCCAGGAGGGAGAGACAAAGTCTATTTGCACGATGATCGGGAGAGACAGATTTGGCAGTTATAGGGGGCTGTATCATGTATTGGGAGCGCGCCTCCGCTGTTTGTGGGTGGTGGTGCGCTACGACCCCCTAATTACTTCCCATTCCCTGGGCTGTCTGAATCATTGGGCCCTGGGCCTTTGGTTGATGTTGTGTGACGCCAGATCCGTAGTAAATAAAGCCCCCTTCATTTACTATCTGATTTGGGAGGGGGGAGCGGACCTGATGGGTGTCACCGAAACCTGGTTGGGCCAAGAGGGGGGTGTTCCCCTGGTGGAGATGTGCCCACCCGGGTTTTGGGTTTTCCATCGGCTGAGGGCTCAGAGGAGGGGTGTGGGGGTTGCAGTGGTTATTAAGGAAGATCTGTGTCCTAGTGAGTCCAGTGTTCCTCAGAAGACCGGATGTGAATCCCTCTGTGAAGTGTGGTTCTGGAGTTCAGATGGGCCTATTGATCACATACCTGGCTCTCTGCTATGTGACATCGGCCCTGCCTGAGGTCCTTGAGGTTATAGCCGGCTTGGTGGTTGAGATCCCCAGGCTTATGGTCATGGGGGATTTCAACCTACCCTCTGCCGGCGGGACCTTGGGGATTGCTCAGGAGTTCATGGCTTCCATGACAGCCTTTGGCCTGACCCAATTATTTAAGGACCCCACACACATTGGGGATCACATCTTGGATCTGGTTTTTGACTCTGGACAGTGGCAGGATGATCTAGGTATAGGGGATGTTGCTGTAGAGCCCCTGTCATGGTCTGATCATTCGCTCCTGGACTTCCATGCCGCACCCCCTCATTGCGGGGAGGCGGGGCTGATAAAATGGTTCTGCCCCAGGTGCCTGATGGACCCGTATAGGTTCCTGATGGAGCTTGGGCCATTTCCTGATGCTCGCACAAACAACTCGTTTGGGGACTTGGTGGCCACCTGGGATAGGGTGGCAGCCGAGGCCCTTGATCAGGTCGTGCCCTTGCAGCCTCTGACCCGGTGCCGATCCCAATTGGCTCCTTGGTTTTCTGAGGAGCTGAGGGAGATGAAGCGCCGGAAAAGACGCATAGAGAGTGGTTGGAGGACCACCCACTCTGGACTGACCGAACACTATTGCAGTCCCATATTAGGACCTATTTAGTGGTGATAAGGGCGGCAAAGAGTTCTTACTTTTCTACCCTTATTGGGTCTGCAGAAAATCACCTGGCCGCCCTTTTTAGGGTGACCAGCTCCCTTTTAGATGTGGGAGTGCAGGAGAATCCTTTGCAAGGATGGGCCGAGGATTTTTCGAATTTTCTGCAGGATAAAATCGCTCAGATTCGGGATGGGTTGGACTCTGACTGGGCAACTCTGGATGGGAGGGTGAGGGTGGATTTTGAGTTCGATCCTGTGACCCTGTGACCCTCGAGGACGTGGACAGGATACCGGGTGGGCTTAATGCCACCACATGTTTACTGGATCCGTGTCCCTCCTGACTGGTTTTGGCCACCTGGGAGGTGACATGAGGTTGGTTCCAGGGTATTATTAATGCTTCCTTGAGTGAGGGGCTTTTGCCTGTCACCTTGAAAGAGGCAGTGGTGAGACCCCTCCTCAAGAAACTAACCCTGGACCCAACATTATTATCTAACTATCATCTGGTCTCCAACCTTCGCTTTGTGGCGAAGGCTGTTGAGAGTGTGGTGGCATGACAGCTCCCTCAGCACCTGGGTGAAGCTGTCTATTTAGATCCACGCCAATTGGGTTTTAGGCCCGGGCACAGCACGGAGACGCCGTTGGTCGCATTGTTGGATGATTTCTGGAGGGCCCATGACAGGGGTTGTTCCTCTGTTTTGGTCCTGCTAGATCTCTCGGCGGCTTTTGATACTGTCGACCACAGTATCTTATTGCGACGGCTGGGGTGGTTGGGGGTGGGAGGCACTGTGTTATAGTGGTTCTCCTCCTTCCTCTCCAACCATTCGCAATTTGTGTTGGCAGGGGGACAGAAGTCGGCCCCGAGGCCCCTGATTTGCTGGGTACCTCAGAGGTCTTTGCTCTCGCCCCTGCTGTTCAACATTTATGTGAAGCCACTGAGCGAGATCATCCATGGTTTTGGGGTAGAGTTCCATCAGTATGCTGATGACACTCAGTTATACATTTCTACCCCAGGCCACCCCAACAAAGCTGTTGAAGTGATAACCCGGTCCCTGGAAGCTGTGCGGAGCTGGATGGGGCAAAATAGGCTTCAACTCAACCCAGCCAAAACCGAGTGGCTGTGGTTTCCGGCACCCAGATACAGCCAGCTAACTCCACCACTGTCCATGGAAGGAGAAATTTTGACCCCCACGGAGAGGGTGCGCAATCTGGGTGTCTTCCTGGATGTATATCTGTCATTAGAAGATCATATAGCGGCTGTCGCCAGGGGGGCTTTTTGTCAGGTCCATAGGATTTACCAGTTGCGGCCCTTTCTGGATCGGGATGTACTCCTCACAGTCACATCTGCCCTCATCATATCCCGCCTAGACTATTGCAATGCTCTCTACATGGGGCTCCTCTTGAAGAGCATCCAGAGGCTTCAGCTGGTGCAGAATGTGGCCACGAAGGTGGTTTTGGGGGCTCCTTGTAGTTCCCGTGTTACACTGTTCCTGTGCGAGCTGCATGGGCTTCCGGTGGCCTTCTGGGTGCGATTCAAGGTGTTAGTGGTCACCTTTAAAGCGCTCCATGGCTTGGGACCTGGGTACTTATGGGACCGCCTGCTGCCACCATTGGGATCCCAATGCACTCTTACAGGGCAGGCCTCCGCAGGGTGCCATCAGCTGGGTGATGCCGGCTGGCGGCCCCGAGGGTGCGGGCCTTCTCTGTGGGAGCACCCTCCCTCTGGAATGAATTACCCCCGGAGATGAGAACTATCCCTGATCTACGAACCTTCCAGCGCATGCTGAAGACCCATCTTTTCCAATAAGCTGGTCTGGCCTAGAGTTACTGGTAGGGTTTTAAATTGCTTTTAACAGCTGTAGTTTTTAAATGTTTTCCTTGTTCAGTTTTATTCTCATTGTATTTCAGCCACTAATTTAATTCATTTTTAATTCTATTTTAAAGTTGTATTTGTACGTGTGTTGTTTTTACTTGGCTATACACTGCCCTGAGCCCCGTTGGGAGAGTGGGCGGTATATAAAATCAAATAAATAAATAAATAATAAACATAACTTCAGGGATTATCCATCCACTTGTAATATCTTTTCTGAGAATAGTTTTTTGTTTTAAGTATTTTTTTTAAATAGCCATCTTAAACAATGTGTCTTCTTTTTCATTGCCCCTGCCCTATGGAATACTGTTTCCTCTATGATCCAGGTGGTCCAACTTCTTTTGTGAGGCCTTAATGACCAGACTTTTCCACAAGGCTATGGGTGAGGAGGACTTGGGTTCCTATCTGATATGATTGTTGGATAATTTTATTGCATTTTATAGTAATTATCTTTTATTAGTTATTTTATCTAGATGCCACCCTAGGGTCATTTGAGGGGGTGGGTAGATAAATTATCTAAATACATAAATGCTATGATCCTAGAGATGTGGTGTAATCTCTAGCATCAGGAGAAAATCCACCGAATTTAATAGGCCTATTGGAAGAAAAATCCATCTGGTTCAGTTCCAAGCTGGGAGAAAAGCACTGATTGGAAAGTAAGGTTTATTGATGAAGCAGGATTACCAGGGTTTGTGGTTCTGGTGCAGCTGACAAAATAGAGTTGGGAGTGGGTGGGTTTTTATACCTTCTTTGGGCTTTGTATTTGAGCTTTCTGTTTCTGTGCAAGAACATATCCTTTAATATTCTATTGGTTGTTATCAGGTTGTCAGGTTCCTATGGGGTCATGACTTTATAGGCAAAATGCAAATCCTAGGTGTTTGTCTGAGCTAATCTGGTCAACCTCTGGCTTATTGTTTATCTGAGCTCCCATGTTTCTGTGACTTTGAAGTTTGGACTGCTCTGGGAGTGGTGCAATGAAGAGGCTTGTGTTCTAAAAGGATGTTGGGGAATTCCTATTGTGGCTAATGGCTTTCATCCTGCATTGGATGTTGGGTGAGGGGCTGCTTTCTAATCCTACCATTTTGCCAAAGAGTTTTGAAATATCCTGTCTTGAATGGATTATCAAATCTGCATTTCTAAATGCTGGCCTTCTCAGTTTCTGCTTGGGAGCAGGAAGACTGGTGTTGGTTTTTGCCTCCCTAATTTTTTTATATTTCTCCTTTAGGAGAAATATTCTATCCTGCCTTTTTAATATTTCCCAAAATATTTCATTCTTCTAGAGAGGAGGGTGTCTTCATACAAGCCTTACTTTTGAATAACACTTAGCACTTAGACTTTTATTCTGCTTCACAATCTTTACAGCTCTCTCTAAGTAGTTTACAGGTCAACATATTGCCCCCAACAATCTGGGTCCTCATTTTACTGATCTCAGAAGGATGGAAGCCGAGTCAACCTAGAGCCATTCAGAATCAAACTCCTGACAGTGAACAGTGAGTTAGCCTGCAGGACTGCATTCAACCACTGTGACACCACAGCTCTTCAAGATAAGTTCAGGATTGTGCCACAAAGCATAAATTCAGGACAGTTTTTGCTGTCTCATTTCCATAGTCAATATAAATAGGGGCAGCAATTATTTTAGGATGACCGTAAATCAGTGGGGAGGATGAAGACATTTGTTTATGAAGCTCACATGAATTCATTGTGTTGGAAATTAGAAGGATTGACATCCCCTTGTTATAGTTTTAGGTCAATATATTCCTGCCAAAAGGGATTAGTTCAGAATGTATCACAATTTGTTCTTTCTCTGTATTTTGAACCAGCAAAATACAGATAGAATGATAGAAAAAGATGCACATTATTCTTTCCAGTCAAAAATCAAAAGTCTGGTAATACCTTTTCTGGATAAAAGATTGGGGGGTGGCGGGGGACCTCAGAAAAATTACTACCATCCTCCTGATTTTTGGTAAATAACTATAAATAACTATGGCTCCCTGCATAAAACTCCCCCAGTCAAAATGCATTTTATTTAGTTAGATTAACTCTGATGTTTGGAACTTAACATATTTTTGCTGTTTACTGTTTTTGCCATTAATACTAACCAATTTAGCTCTGCAGTCCCTATTTTCTTTATTTGCTTTAGTTCACATGTCCTGCCTTGTACAAGGAAATGTGTGCAAACCTTTTTCAAATTATCTCTGAATAAAAGAAAACGAGTGGCTCCTTAAATAGTGAAGCCTGATGAATAAATAAACTATCCCCTCAAATAGCTCCCATCTCCAAGCTAACCATGGTTCATGTAAGACAGTGCAGAGCGGTAATTGTGCACTGTGCGATTTCAAATTTTTTAATGAACCATTTACAATAAACCCATTGGAAGGTAATTTAACAACATCACTTTTATAATTAAATATAGTGTTTTTGCATGTAAATGTAGTTCATTAATTCTATGTCAGGATGGAAAATGAAGTGAAACTGAAAAGATTTTGATACATGGAAGTCATCTCAGTAATTTCTCATCACTCCATGGTGCTCCTAAGCAGCATAATGAAAGCATGAATTGATTTAAACAACATTTAGTTGTAGCAATGGAGTTTATGGAATTCAATTAAGTTGATGGTTTGTTGTAAGTGCCAGGCCTGGAATAGCATTGTATTTCTTTTGAAATTAATTTCCTTCCTTCTGCAAAGTTGTTTTTGTTGTTAGTATCTGTTTCCCACACACCCCTTGTTTATTTCTGTAAAATCCGCTGGGGTGTTTGGAGCAAGATTGTAATACCTTTATCAGTTGAAACAAAGTAAATCTATTTACTCATACTTTTATTGTCTGTTTTTAAAATCTGTAGAGATTGCTTATGCATATAACTTGCCAACTATTTTTTTCAGTCAATATACAATGAAATCTTTTGAAAGATGTTCTATATTCTTTTTATATGGATCTATCTAATGCTTAACAGAATTAGCTTTGTATGGTGGCTTACTTGTTCTGAAAAAAAGTATCAGGCAATGAGATATGGTTCTATCACTTCCTGATTCAAGTGATCTATGAATTATAAAGATTTTTAAAAAATGACCTTTCAAAATTGAGTAAAAAAACAATAGAAATGAATCATCTAGATTTTATATACTATTTTGGAGAATCACAGATATTTTTTTTAACTCAACTTGTTAAACTGTAGTGAATTACTGGGACAATTCCTTCCTTCCTTCCTTCCTTCCTTCCTTCTTTCCTTCCTTCCTTCCTTCCTTCCTTCCTTCCTTCACTTTGATTAACTTTGCCTATTTTTAATCTTAACATAATTGATTTAAAAGAAAAAGGAAATTCTACTTGTGTCTTTGTATATCTTGCTCTAAGCAATAAAATCTATAAAATTTATTGCTATAAAAGGCAAGAGAAATTACCTTGCTGGTCTGAGTTTATTAGGAGCTGTATCGAACCACCATATCATTTTGTTGCCAACTTTTAGTCGAATTCATGATTTATATTACTGATCAGCTTCTGAGTATTGGTAGAAGTTTCAGACTAGATTCTATTAGTCTTCATGAGTGCATTTGTATTCTTAATCTATTAAAACTCAAATATAAAATGGATTCGTTTGACTAAAAAATGGAAAATGCAACACAAAATTTAAGATGGCAAAGATGGTCAAAATATTAATAACTATAAATATAAATTGTATTATTAATAGGTTGGTACTATTAACATGGAACTATTAATGTTAATTCAGGAGATAGAAACTACTCCAATGTGTACTATTTTTAACATTTCATCAATATACTGTAGAAGATAGTCGAGAGCCCATGCATTTTTCTTGTAAGTCAAGGATTTACACATTACATTACCGACACCATGAATTCAGTATTACTAGTAATCTCATCAGTGTTGCAATAAATAGAAAATATAGGTATTAATAGTACTGTTGCTGTACATAAATGAATCACACCCTCCATGCTAGTATGGATAAATAGGATCACCATGAAAAATTCATCTATTTCTCATCAACTAATAGCAATTGAGCTTAGAAAAAAGCTTATCATTGATCTGAAAATTTACTGAACAAGCCTATACATATTTACAGAGAAGTAAGGAACATTGATTTCAATGGAATGTTTCTTCTAGTCTGGAGTAGGAGTAGGAATAATTTTATTTATGATGCATTTATAATTACAGCAAATGTGCCTCTCCCAATAGTCAGACAAGAACACAGGAACAAATATAAAGATTGGTAAAAAAAAAATAGGAACAAATAAAAGAACAGCAATATTCCAGACCTGAATCAAAGGGGTAGAGTGAATCTTGGGTTACCCAGACAACAAGCTTCTAATATATTTATTTTTCTTAATTAATCAAATATACATACTTGTTCAATTCATGAAATATAACTCTGGATGACTTAGAACAATCCCATAAAATGGACATATAAACAATCATTAGAAAAATGAAAAAAATCAGTATTGAAATTTAAATAGTGTTAAGAATAAAATATACCAGCTCCAGCCAGAGAGAGAATGATTATATCCACCTAAGTAATAGAGTTATCTATACATACCTCTGGTTCTCTGGAATGCTCAGGCTTGGTGACATAGCCATAATCATAGTTTTGAGGGATTTCCAGCACATCAAGAAGGATGGAGCTAACCTAATAATCCAAGCATGACTACAGAAGCTTTATCTGGAGTATGAACCGTATAGCAATAGCACTTAGACTTATATACCGCCCCATAGCCCATCTTTGGGCAGTTTATAATGTCAGCATATTGCTCCCAACAATCTGAGTCCTCAGACAGAGACAGCCAAAAATCAGGAAGAGGCTGTAACAATTGTTCCAACTATTTTTTTTTATTATTAAAAACTCATTTCTACATCTGAATATGATGTTGGAGTTATGTAGGAAGTATGTCAGTTCAGCAATCTTTCTCAATGGTGCTATTAAAGTCCTGTTTTTCCAAGATGGTTACTTTCAGATCTGCAAGAGTATCTCCTGGGAAGTTGAAATGCTGTGGCATACATTTGCTCTTCTTTAAAAGTTTTGATATCAAACTTATGTCTTTTCACTCTTTGTTCAATTTTATTCAAATAGCACAAAATGGTGTAGTGTGAGGCTGATGGTTTAGAAGTAGGGAGATTCAACTTTTTGTCCACTTTCAGCCACAGAAGCCATTCTGAGTAGCCTTGAAGTGGTCTTTCTCAGCCCAACCTCACACGTTTATTATTATGGAAAAAAATGGGTGGTGTGTAGATATAAATTGCATAGATATAAGTGGATGCCACATTAAATGTCTATACTAGACTAGGTGTGGGATTGGAGCCTTTGATAAGGATGAGATGCAATCTTTTATTGGGTTCTTGCTTTAATTTTATATGTTTCTTTCCATCCATGTAGCATTCAAACAGTTAACAATCTAAAATAAACTATAAGCAAAATAGAAATAGAAAACTTATTAAATATATTATAATTGAAATTACTGTTTCAAGTCAAATTGGCATCTAAGTCTAGCATTCTGATTATGATACCTAGACTGCAAAAATCTAGATAGGCAATGTCATAGCAAAAAGAGTGGAGGAAGAGTAAACTCCCCCCCTCTTTTTTTTTCTCCTGGTTGCCTGTTTATTCGGAGGTTATATTAAATTGAATGGAATTATTTAAAAACTACTTGTATCAATAAAGGCTTTGTTAGGAATGCCATAGAATCTAACATATCTCTCTTACATACAGAGAACTGTCTGCCCTTAAAAGTTCATTGTAGTGAAAAAATGGCTGACATTGTTGTTCCAGAGATGTTAATGACAAAGATGGGGAATTGTGCACATAACTGAAATGTGGGTCAAGATCTGCAGCTTCTCATTTCTGAAGAAAAAATATAGCATTGTATTTAATTTTCCTCCACTGAAACTCATTGAATGAGAAATTGGAGGAAGAAAATCATCTAAGAGAAGGATGACAAATGGGGGAACACAATCTTAGTATTGGGAGGTGAGCAAATAATGACTCTCCAATAGCTGGAATTTTAGGGTTCTTCTAAAAATGTTCTGCCCCAGCCTTTAAATTTATTTGAAAGAAATCTCCTTTCCTTCCTTTTTTATAAAACCCTTAACATACAGAATGTGTTTCACAGCAAGAAACTTTAAATATTGTATTTGAAATGATATTTTTTTAAAAAATCTGCATTACAAAAGCTTACAGATCCTATATACAACTATAAAGTATTTCTCCATACATCTTAATTTTTCTTCATTGCAGGTCCTTTTGTTTTCAGTTCTTATGAGCCCAGCTAGCAAAAAAGGAAATGATGCATTTTAAAGCGAAAATATGCACATTACATCAGCAAATGTTGGGTTGTAAAAATGTGCAAATAAAAGTGCATATCCCTCCCCATGAAATCTGTAAACTGATTTGAAAACAAAAGCCGAATGAAATATAGAGCCAATAAAATCAAACCCTAAACAAAACCAAAATTGATTTCTGCCACCTCCCTCCCACATGCAATTGTTCCTAAATCAAATTAGCAAACAAAAGAAATGGAGGTAATTTTTTAAAAAATGTTCAGTCAAAAGCTTTGCCAACAGTGTGAATGTAACTGCATAAAAGAACAGTTGCTTCCATTGCTGGAAAAATTGCAGTGGGGGAGAGGCAGTCATGAGATCTGAAATCGTAAATAGCATTTCAAGAAACTGAACAAAAAGAACTTCTTAGTATCTTTTAATCTTCTCTTCTTGCAATGCAAGGCTTATTTTGGGTTTTTCAAGCATCAGGACTGGAGAACTGCAATGGTACCTTTTAATTATATTTGTTCCCAGGTTTTCCTTCATTTGCATTTCCCAATTTACATTTAAGGTCTTGGCATTGCTGGAGTTAATTTGTATACATTGTTCATTGTCTTATTTACAAGATAAATCCAGGCAGAATGGCAGAAGATTGCCATTAACACAACGTCATTTACAGGAGGTATTTTCTACACAATAGTTCAATTACTGCAATTGTTCGTCATTAATTTTGTTAATAGATGTTTATGCATTTGTAATACCTTGGTGAACAAGGAAGTGTATTATACAGTACACACTACCAAACTTTGGAAGCTATTTAATGTCTTCATTTTATTACAAATAATCAACACTTCCAAGAACCCATGACTAACATACTTGAGGCAGACGTCTTTGTGAATTGTGAAGGACCGAGACACTGGACTTTGAAATGAAACTCAAAAGCTATAAATGTTCACCTCCATCGGTACCTGTTGAAAAGAGGAGATGAATTATAAAGGCAATAGCTTAAAAATACTGAGAGGAAAGGAAGCTTGAACATACCAATACACACATACACGATTTATAATTACACTAAGCAAAATAAAATTACAAGAACTGCAGGTTCCCATATTTCAGTGCAGGGGGAAAAAGCTAGGCTTTCCCTAATATCATCAGTAGAGCTTCTGGTGGCATGATTGCTCTGACTACACCTTGTTTGAGATAGAAGGAGATAAGAAGCAGATATTGATATAACCTCAGGACTTTGAGTCTCAGGAGATATTTTCCTTTTTTTGGAGTCACTGCTATCCTGCGTGCAATTGTTTAGTCAACAATCAAGAACTTGGATTTGTCTGGGGATTGCATTTGTCCCATTATTCCACCTCCTGAACCTTATTCTTTGGTAATGAATGATCAGAGTAGATAGTTGACACCCTCAAGCATTACAGCAGACACTGGTTCCTCCTAAGTGTCCATCACATAAGCAGAGGAGAGGTTGCTATTGGTGGGCTGCTGCTAATAAAGGTAATATTATCAGTAACAATGTGGATAATCTGTTCTGATTGATCTTGAAGCTGGGACAATTGAATTTTAAAACAATGTGGTCACATACCATTTAGAGTTTTGTAAGTATTTACCAGTATGTATATTGGCTGTGGTAACTCACTGGCACTCATTAAAGATGGGAAAAAATAATGCTATCTATTGGCATTCTGAATAATATGATGCTTCCAAATTATCTTTAAAGACAAGGTCTTGTGCATTGCAACATGATGGCCTTATGTAAATTGCACCAGGCATAAATGATGGTAGCAATTTTTTCGTTCTATAGCTGCATATGTAGTTACTCATAATGTTTAATGTGTCAACAAAAACAACAACTCCAAATTTCCTTTGTCAATATTGCTTCATGAGATTAAACTCCATGTTTAGTAATTTATGTTTACAGTCCCAGGCAGCCCGGGCAATTTTTCACATCCCTGTCCAATTGTGTGCTGTTCCTTCAGTCTAGGCCTTCTAAAGATTTTGATATGGTTATATCTTGCACTCTCTTTTGTTCAACTCCCTTTTTTCCAGTCACTGATTGTTCAGCACTTTCAATTTCTTTAATCCACCTTTCTCTTAATCATTCTTAGCATTGCAGATTCCCTCTATAACATCTAGTCCTTTTGAGCTAAAACATTTTGATGTTCATCAAAGAGGAGCCACCCAGAGTTCACCACAAGATAGGCAGTTATATAAATGTTTGAAATAAATAAATATTGCCAGCATTATTTCAGTTTTGTTCCAACTCTGTCTTCCTCTACATTCATCACCTTTTTTCATTATCCATCACCAATCATAAAATGTTTGTTTCATTCACCTGCAGTTTTATCAGATCATTCCTTCCATCAACGTGGTGAACGTCTATGCCTTCAGTAACACTGAAGCCTAACTCAGTGGCACTTGCTTGTTTCTAATATTGACTGATTAGATATTGTCCTTCCATCCATTTTAGTCTCTTTTGGCATATAATATTTATATACAATGGTGGTATAGCTGATCTTATATATTCATCTTTTGGTCCAGGCAATATACTAGAGTGGTAAAAGACCAATACATTCCAAGCAATAACTCTAAATTTATCTTACTACAAACTGTGGTTTTAAAAGGAAACATCAACATAGACATCCAATATTGTGAAGTCCATTTTTGCAGCTTTCCCAAACTCTAGCACAAAATATAAAAACCAGCAGTTTCCTTCTAAGTTTTATTGGAAAAACCAGATAAAATTTTCCATGCCAAAAAGAGGGAACTGGCAAAATGCTGACTATGGTCACTATGTTGTTGTCAGCTATTGCAAAAATATTTCTTAAAAGCAACAATAATACAGCTCTAAGCACTAAAAAGAATCTCCTTGCTTTAAATAGATATCTTCAAAACTTTATCAGCCTTGCTTTTATCTTGATGTGACCAGTAACTGATTATAAAGAACAATAAATTGGGTGATTCTCGAGTCACTGATAACTTGGTGGATGTTTGACCTGTATGGATTTCCCCCCATGTATTTTTTTACATCTCCTTATAAATATGTGACAACTCCAGGAAATCAATATTAACTAATAGCAGTTGTTTAGAAGTCAGCCAAAGACTGCACAATCTGAATGAAAGCAGTTAAGAGGAGTAAGCAGGTCATGTCATCATTTGATTTCACTGAAACATTCATCCAGGGGCCTCCAAAAGGAGTGATGTTTCCACTGTAATATATCCTGAACTTTCAGGAGAAATTTGGGCACCCTGGTTGTTTCTTAGCATTACATGCTGCATCCTTTAAACTGATAGATGCAGGTACACATAACCAATTAGGTACACTTTTTATTATATAGAGATATTTCTATCTGAATCCTTTATTATCTTTAAATTGCAAGTATTTAAAGTCACAGGAACAAAGACTCTTTAGCCGGGATTTTAAATAATGCAATGTCTAAAGATCCTCATTAGGTGACCAACATAATCACAACAAACGTCTAGACTAACCTCAGAAAAATTAGCCTCTTCAGTTGAGTGGGAGATATTTGTTGAAAGACTTTCAAATGTGGGTAAAATCTTCCAGGACTGAAGAAGGAATCCATTTCACACAGAGTTCTAGATGCAATAAGTAATCAGAGTGTATTGGAGATTATTTTGTACATGTTCAAGTCTCCAAGGCCATAAACAGGGGTGGGATTCAATTTTTTTTAATAATTGGTTCTGTGGGCATGGCTAGGTGGGCATGGCCATGTAACTGGATGGGCATGGCTTTTGGGGGGCAGCACCACCCACCCACCTACCCACGGGTTTTGGGCTTCCTGGGCCTCAGGGAAGCCTCCTGGGGGGCATTTTTGCTGCCAGAAGGCTTCCCTGGGGCCCAGGAAGGCAAAAAAATGGAGTGGGGGACACAGCATCCCACCACACTCCCCCCCCAGCTGTGTCTTTTTTTGCCTACTGGACTTCAGGGAAGCCTCCTGGGCAAAGCAGTAAGACAGCAAGGAGGATCCTGGTACAGCTGATCATCAGAAAATCTGATCATCGGGGTAGGAAATACCTTAAAGAGTAACTGGGGAGGGGAGAATGCAGTCAGTGGTGTCACACATGCACGATAAGAACTGACTGGGTGGAGAGGGGAGAGGCCAGCCAGGGGCACGATTTGCTGGCTCTCCGAACTATGCAGAATCATAACAACCGGTTCTATAGAACTGGTCCGAACCGGTAGAATCCCAGCCCTGTATAGGCATCTATAAGGAGAATGGAATCCAAGTTGACAGTATGCCTTATGAATCCTATGGCTTACATACTTGCATCAGACATTGGAATAGAAATAAATTGATTTGTTTTCTTCCTGTTAGTCATGTCTTGTTCTTGGACTGCCTGGAAAAGTACCTCCAGTTTTCTTGGGAAGGTTTTCCATTTCCTTTCTCCAGGGCTGAAAGAAAGTGACTGGACCAAGGTCATCCATTTGCCTTCATGTCCAAGATGGGTCTAGAGCTCACAGTCTCTCAGTTTCTAAACATATGCCTTAATCACTATATCAGACTGGTTCTTTGCTATATATCTGTGATCATTTTGAAATAATCTTGACTTGACATAGAAGTCTTTCTCTAGCTTAAGCTCCATTTTGGATAAATCATACATTGTTCTTTTGCTCTTACTTTTGAATCCTAATCTTAATCTTAAAAATCAACACTAATATTTAAAAAATTAATATCTTAATAAATGCTAAATACACTTCTAAGCAATTCTTTCTGTACCAGTTTATGTATTGAAACTGCAATATCCTCAAAGACATAGTCTTCATCAACATGATTACCAGATTCTAAGCTTAAAATACCTTTTAGTCTTTTTCTTTATTTCCATAGCTTGTTTGAGAGAAAGAAGGTGATAAAAATGAATACCAGATGAAGGCAATCTTTGTTGCATCATTCTGGAGCAACCTAGTTGAATATAAAAAACCTAATTATGAAGAAGAACTGTACAAATAGGAAACAAATGGGCCACAGCCCACAACAGTTTTCCAACCATCTCTACATTGGTAAAGAGCCAGAGAAGGGTCAACCATACTTCTTAGGACCACATCATCAGCCCTTTCTCAGTCATGATGAAGGCACTGAGAAGTCCCTATAACTGGTCACCTGTATATCAAATATATAACTTAATAATGTTAGGAAGGGAAAATAGTATATAATACACAAAGTAATCCGTCAAATAATCTGGAACAAAAGCATTTAGGGCTTAAATATTTTGGAAGTCTGTCTAAAAGCAATCTAATATCAGTACAGGTGTTTAAGAATAGTTGCAGTGTAGTCCAATGCATGTATTCCCAATATCATATCTTTTATAACACTTTTACACCAGCTGAAACTTCTGAATACAGACATTTTTAAATTTACTAAATTCATAAAAATCTGTTTTTTATTAAAAATAAAGAATGCATTACTGAAGTAGATTAAACTTTTTGCTAAAGAAGAAGAATTAGATTAAACTTTTTCCCAAAGAAGAAGAATTAGAATACCAATATACATGAAAACAAGTTCAGCCAACGCTTATATTTGGCTAAATCAAATTAAAAATAATTTAAAACTTCAAACTGCAAAAATAATTTTCCAAAGCACATATTTTATCTTTTGATTCGTCAAAATTGCACCTCTGAAATCCAGATGAAAGACATTCTGTCTGCTAAAAGACAGAAAAGAGATACAGGAAAACTTTTTATTACTATTTTGCAACTTATATTTGATAGGCAATAGAAGTAACTAAATTCTTAGCAGGCCAAGACAGGACAATTAATGATGTCTCTTATTTCTCCAAATCAAAATGGATAGTATCCACAGTTGTCAAAGTAGCACATGGAGCACTTTTGCTTAACAGTGGCAGTAGAAGCATAAAAATAATATATAAAAGTTTGCTGTTTTTTTCATGATGTACTTTCAAAAAAGTGGTGTGATATAGAACCAGCTTTTCCACTCAGTCCTAGTAGCATATATTTACACTGAAAATATATATGCTAATGTCCATTTATTTAAAGAGAAAATCATATGATTAAATTATATTTTCTATTGATAAAGTAAATTATATTTTCTATTTGAGTAGATGATTTACAACTCTCACCAAAGAGCAGCTTGAGTGAGGTCACAAGTGACAAAAGAAATTTAGTTTCTCTCTGTGTCTCTTTCCCTTTAAAATCATTTTAGGTAATATCATAAGGATGAGAAAGGCAGACCAAGAAAAGGAAAAAAAAATAGATCTTGTGTTTCAATACAAGTCCCTGACTTAAAACTATTTATTTAGTGACTGTTCAAAGTTAAAATGGCAGTGAAAAAAATGACTTACTTACTTAATGGCTTTTCACAAATTTGGACACTTGGCAACTGGCTCATAGTTACGACAGTTGCAGTTTCCCAAGGTCATGTGATCATGTTTTGCAACCTTCTGACTTTGTTTAAAATCAGTGGGGAAACCAGGTTCATTTAACAACTTAACAAAATTGTAAAATATGGCAAAATTAACTTAACAACTGTCTTACTTAGCAATTGAAATTTTGGAGTCAGTTGTGGTTGTAAGTTCAGAACTACTGTATATTACAGGTAGAGTTTAAAGATAATGTACGAATCTTAATATGTTGGCTACTTTTATCAGCATATTTCTTTTAAATAAAGTTGTTTTTCTTTTCTAATATGCATGATTAAATTTCATATAGACTTCAGCACTCTTATGTATTAAATTACTACCATTGACATAATTAGATTATGTCCCTCTATCACTTAGTCTTCAAATCTTGGACAGTGGCAGTAGTGATAATGAAACAATTTTAAAATAATCATATCAATGTAAAAGCCCTATAAAGATTGATGAAAACTGATCTCCAGTATTCTAAAATAGAACATCAAGCTGGAATTGTATGAAACCCAACACGGCAATAAGTTTGAGACACAATTATTTTAGAAGGAAAATCATAAAATGTGATGCATGTCACATCTTTAAATGTTGAATAAATAATGAATGTCAAACTATGCTAAACAAAATTAATGAGCTTCTATCTTCACCATTAGTGAAAAGCTGCACCTTTTCCTGTTTAAGTAATACAAGCAAGATTCAACATGGTTCTGTACCACATTTCTGCAAAGCTTTTAATTGTGCTGTTTTTTAGGTCATGTTAAAAGTTTGAAATTTTTACTTATAAAATTCAACATAAAGGAATATCAAAATTTTAATTATTTTTGAGGCTATAATAGCCATAATCCTAATTCATATGTAACAATGAATTTCTTATTAAAAGATTATAATTTAATTTTCACAGCCAGATCCACTTACTATTTTGCTTGCATGTTAATTTCAACTTCTTTAAAATTGTCTGAAGATTTTATCATAGTAAAAAGTGCTGCAATAATTCAATAATAAATGTTTCATTCTTCTAATGTGTAAGATTTGATTATCTACATCTCTTTTTTAAAAAAAATCAGACGAATTCAACAATTGTAGAAAAATGAGAGTATGAGCCGCCACCTATGTAGAGATATTTACATTTTGTACATTCTATATAAGATTTGTACATTTTCTATAAACTAGGGTCTATTCAGAAATCTGACAAATATGTGGAACTAAGTAGCAGCTTCAGGTACCATTCTTGTAAAGGTTTCCCTATCCAATCGTGTCTGACTCTAGAGCATGGTGCTCATTTTCATTTCTTGGCTGAGAAACCATGTTGTTCGAAAATTTCTATGGTCATGTAGCCAGATGATTAGATGTCGAAGATGCATGGAACACTTCCCACTAAAATGGTATCTATTAATCTATTTGCATTTGCATGCTTTCAAACTGATAGGTGGATAGGAGCTGAGGTAAGTGGCAAGCGCTCACCTCGTTGTATGAAATTCGGGTCTCAAACCGGGTTGTTAGCTCTCCAGCTGATAAGCTCAGTGTCTTTAACCACTAAGCCATCATGACCCTCACACACTATTCTGATCCATCCTGAATTTTTTTATTCTCTACAGATAGATTTCATGAAGTGATGAAATTTTTAACAAAAGCCATTTAATCCAGAATGAGCCAGATGTTCTAACTTTATTGAAAAGGACTTCCTTTATCCTTCAAAATGATGTGCTTTGTGTATTTTGTAATTTAAAATAGGTCACCCAGACACTAACCTACTCACACATTAGTTTTTGTAGCCAACAGAGTCCTGCTACTCATTAGTCACACCATGAAGCAATTTTACAAATGGGATTAACTAATATTTGATTAGCCAGACCCCAGCTGGAATGCCGTTTCCACTGAAGAAGCATAGACAGAATAGCTGTAATAGCTGTTCTGGGAGTAAATCATTCTTCCTTTGCTGTCATAATGAAAATACATCCTCTATGTGGTACTACACTTCAATATGTATTAAATTTCTTTTCTCATTAACTATGGAGCAACATTATTCTTAATAATATTGGTTTAGATTATATCTCTCCCTCCTTCGAGGACTACTCTTTCTCCCCCATTCAAACTGAGCTGGCCTTTGTTTATTGAGAGAGGAAAACCCTATTCTCTGGAAGTGTGATGAATAAACAGAGTAGCAAACCAACTACAGGGAATGCACCAAAGATGAAATACCTATCAAATTTTAAAACTCTTCCAGATTCTGTTTGCTAAGTTAACATGCTTCAAAAGCATCTATGAAAATGCTCTTTACTCTATATGATTTTCTGTTTGTTCAGTTAAGTATTTTAGGTTTGGGGCAACATCATCATTTAAAACACCAGTGCCTGAAACATTTTCTCACCTATAGGATCTTATTACATAAAGATAATTAATATTAAAGTATTCTTCTGACTTAAATCTTTTTTAGTTGGATTTTGAAAAGAAAATTGCTGGTATGGCACATCATTGAGTATTTTTACTGAGGTTACACATGCTTTAAGAATTATTCAGAAGAAATGTTTTATGCCTTACACAACTATAGCCCCTCTCTGCTATTTATTAAAGTAGGTAGTTTTTTTCAGCTTGTGGGAAACCCTGACGAATGATGCCATTGCTTCAAGTTATTAAAACCACTTAAAGTAGCTTTTCTGCAGGCTAATGTCAAAATCTGGAGGGGAAAGAATAGGTTGCTTTAATTAATAGCAAAGAGGTAGTGTAAGGGTGAAAGATCCATGGTCCTTCTTCCAATTCACTTCTGAGGTGTATTTTCTATTTGGGCTCTATTTTCCAGAAGGCATGAAAAAGAAAGGCTCTACTTCAAAATAATTTTTGCATTGGTATTAATGAGTAATTTTGCCACCTGTAAACTTTTAAAGTTTCCCATTATAGCAACCATTCACATTTAGGTGGTGGGCTGTTTGTTTTGTCAAACAAGCAGAACAATTCACATCACAAAAATTAAAAAGATGAGAGAATGATGCTAGCAACTTTATTACTTTTCTTTGAATAGCTAAATTTTCAGAAACAAATGATATTCTTTAAGCTCTCCACTTTGGTTGACTGAATGGAGTACAAATTGCTCACAGCATTCTCTGGCTGTTGTCAGCATTTCAGAATCAGCAGAAGTGAAGATGATTAGCTTCAAACTGTTTTAAAGGAACAGGGGAGTAGAAACAGAGGCAGAGTGGATGAGACCTTTAGTAATAATCTTATATGAGCTCATCAAATGATATACAAACATTAGTATTAAATAACATAGAATAATAGAGTTGGAAGGGACCTTGGAAGTCTTCTAGTCCAAGTCCCTGCTCAAACAGTAGACTCTATATCATTTTAGACAAGTGGAGTCCAGTCTCTTTTTGAAAGCCTCCAAGGATGGAGTGCCCACAACGTCTGAAGACACCCTATTCCATGGGTTGATTGCTCCAACCATTAAGAATTTTCTCCTTAATTCTAGGTTGCTTCTGACCTTGATTAAATTTTCATCCATTGTCTTGCCTTTGGTGCTTTGGAAAATACTGTAGTTTGACACGCACACACCCCGGTCTTTGTAGTAGCCCCTCAAATATTGGAATACTGCTATCATGTAATCCCTAGCTCTTCTTTTCATTAGACTAGAGATATCCAATTTCTGTAATGGTTCTTCATGTTTTAGCCTCCAGTCCCCTAATCATTCTTGTTGCTCTTCTCTGCACCCTTTCCAGAGTCTCAACATCTTTTTTATATTGTGGTGACCAGAACTGGATACAGTATTCCAAGTGTGGTCTTAGTAAGGCCTTATAAAGCGATACTAGAATTTAACGTGATCTTGATTCTATCCCTCTATTAATGAAATCTAGGATTGCATTAGTTTTTTTGGCTGTTGCCATACACTGTTGGCTCATATTTAAGTGATAATCTACTAGGACTCCAAGATCCCTCTCACAGTTACAGGAATTAAGCCATATTTCACTTAGTATCAGGTGAAACTTGAACTCAAGTGAAACTCAGAGCTCAGGTTAACACCTGATCTCATCTTGTCTGCTCCTTTTGGAACAGAGCAAATATAAGCTATGAATCCAAAATGATACTCTTTTCAAGCAAGTAATCCTTAAATGATTCTTAGAATGTTTTCTGAAATCTGTTTTCCTTATGAATATAGAAACTCATCCTCTGCCATGTCATCAAATGAAATGTCATTTTAAACAGAAAAAGACAAGGACCATCAGCAGAAACACACATTCTTTTTTGATAATAACATCACCTTTCAGCTTTCTATCATTATGGAATTGGCTGAAAGCAGTTGATCAGCTGTTTTCTATCACTGTTGCCAATTAGGGTGAACAGTAAATCAAAATGATTTTTTGGTATGTTTTAACTGTTTCAATCCCCCTCGCTCATGCACACACTGATTTATATTGATAAGATGCTGAAGTGTTAGTGGTTAGCAATCATGAAAACAAATTTGACAGGAAACAAAAAAAGAGCTCTAGCTCATATGCTTGCATAATCTTCATCACCTGTGAAAGAGTTTCTTCCATATTGTGAATATTCCGGATGAAGTTTTTCAAATTGGTGAAGCATTTCTCAGCCTAGAAAGAAATCTCATTGTTGTTTTTATCTTTGCAATATATGCACCTTAAAGCATATCAGCCTTTTTTGTAAAGAAAAAAAAAAGCAGTCTTTTTCATGCAGCAGGGCTCACATAATTGCTTAATTTGAATAAATTACAAGATTGAGGTATAGGACCAAGGCGTGTGTTTGAAAAAAAAAAGGGGGAACCATTAAGCAAATGAAACACTTGTAAGAACTTTATGAGCACAGCATGAACTTCAGTAGAAAATGTTTATGGAGATTCTCAATCATTCAGGTCATAGATGTCTCCAAGGTGCTTTTTCATAGGAGAACAAAACCCATCAGGACTAGATTCAGCAGTCCATCTGCATTTAAAAGTCAAAGGCCACTTTTTTGAAAACAGAAAAGTCAACTTTTGGACAGAGAGGTTTGCTGGTTTGAAAGAGTGGACAAAAAGGATATCTATGTCAAAACTGAACATCTGTTTCTCATCAGAGGGGAAAAGATACAACATCATCTATCTCCAGTTCTTTCAGAAGATCCAAGAAGGCTACACACCCATTTGCACTACTCAGGTGACCCTGATGACACAGATAAACTTCCAGGTGGCCTTAACAACTTGCTAAAAGAGTTGTTATGAAAATGTAAATACCAGCTGTCTGCAAAGAGTATAAATGCTTCCATTCCCCACCATCCATTCAGAGCTGAAGAAGCTTCTTGAGAAGCAAGAGGTCTTCAAAGAAAAACCAGAAAATCCAGTTGCCTCTTGAAAAAGCACCTTTGGTTCAATGAGAATGCCTCTTCCAATCAAAGCTGATAAAAGAAAAAGATAAATAATTTTCTACAATGTGAATTTGTTTAATAAAATGAAAGCATTGCATCCTGGATTTGAATTATTTTATTAAGGTATGAGAAAGAGCGTGGGAAAGACAGCATGGATCATTCAGCTATAGGAAAGCCAACCATATTGCTATTACATCACTCTGTAATCTACTGCCATGTATATAGACTGACAAATTTGATTTGGTGGTGCATGAATAAAAGATAATTCAGTGTATATGGCTTTGCTCCATATGAGATAAAGGTTGATTTGCTGTTTATAGGAAGGAGCTCCTTTTGATTGTCTCCTGTCATAGACTTAGATGAAGGAATAACACAAGTGATTTTTTGAATGTGACAGCAGTGACAAGGAGAGCCTGCAGTCATGTCTTGTTAATTTTCTATGGAGTAGAATGTCACATTTACATTTCAAATTATCTCTCCATGCTGCTTACAATTTGCTTGGATTAGCTGGCATGTTATGCCATCAAGATTCAGGTTTTTATTGTTTATGAAGACCATGTTAATCCTTTCTTCCTCTCCTCATCGCTTCCTTGACATCCTTCATCTCTCCCTTCTCCAGAACAAAACTAATAGAAGTCAATCTCCAAAAACCAAACATTAAAGGAAGTTGTCACACTTCTAAATAAATGCAGGGCAACAATTTAAGCATCCAAGAAGAAAAAAATGAAATGTCACTTTTTCCTATCCTATATTTTTTGTAGTCGAGCATCAAGAGTATAATAGTGTTTCTTCTTGACTCTCAGAATAATCAGTAAGGATATATTGCATATTATAATGTCATTCTTAATCTTATAATACAATTCTTACCTACTCTTAAATCTATTCAGTGTGCATAGGATTGCAGTCTTTAATGTAATCCAGTTTGAAGACTAGCTGAAATTGTACATTTAAATGAAACTGATGACCGAACCTACTAAAGCTCTTCAAGATTTATAGGAATCTCCTTAAATGCAATGCTTCTAAGCATAGAATCAGAATAGCAGGGAGGAAAACAACTAACATGCCATGGAGAATATATATATAAAGCACAAATAAAAGCACAAATATTACGTGGGAAAATACTCGAAGAAACCTAATATATATATATATATATATATGTGTGGATCTTTGGTTCTTCGGGTTTTCTCCCACGTAGAATTGGAAATATCTAGGCGACGTTTCGATGAAGTCTCATTCATCATCTTCAGGCTTGTGTCTTCGGCCTTGTGCTTCTCAGAGTGATGTGAGCTTGCAGTTGCTTCTTCCTTTTAACTACTAGTGGAGGTGTGACTTGATTGGGTGGGGGCTTGGCTGTGTTCTGATTGGGTGGCGGTGTGTTCTCATTGGTTGGAGGTTTGGCTGTGTTCTGATTGGTAGGGGGGTTGGCTGTGTTCTGATTGGCTGGGGGTGTTTTCTGTTCTGGTGGGGGTTTGGTTGTACTCCGGTTAGTCTCAGTTTCTGGGGGATTTGAGCTGGTGAGCTGTGATCCTATTGTTTGGTTTCGCGTTCGTGGTCGTGCCACATCTTCATGGTGGGCATCAGTTCCCTTCATGTATGGGTTGGGGGGGTTTGAAGCAGGTAGTGATGCAGCTGTGATACGGCTTCTGGTCCGTGGTTGTGTTTCATCTTCTGTGTGGGTGTGAGTCTGCTTTCTGCGTGGAAGTGTGGTGGTAGTTTCTTGTGTGGCCCTCGTTGGTGTGGGTCTGGTGTCCTTTATGTTAGGTACTCTTTTGTTAATGAAGGCAGGTTTCCAAATGGCTGGTAGGCGGGAGGTGTCATCTCGTTTATTCATGCTGTGTGGGCGTTTTTCTATCTCTATGGCTTCTCTGATTATTCTGTTGTTGAAGTGTTCAGTTTTGGCGATAGTTCTGGTATTTTTAAAGTCAATCTTGTGTCCTGTGGCTTTGAGGTGTTGGACCAGGGAAGAGGTCGGTTCTTCTTTTTTGATTGAGTTCTTGTGTTCTTCAATGCGTGTTGTAATACAAAGTATAAACTTATTCCCCTGCCTGAGCTGATAAGGAGAGAGCCAATGGTGTAGTGGCAATTACAACTGCCTCACATGTAATACTTCCCTGGTTCGAATCCCAGTAAGGGTATGGCTAGCTGAAGAGAGCTAACTAGCTCGAAATAGATCTATACTAGTCTCCCTTATTTATTATTTAAAAATTATCAGCTTAAAAACCTTACACACATGTAAACAAAAGGCAACGAAACAAATAGCTTTCTGTCGGTATGGTCTCTGGTGATGAGCCGAAAGACAGAAAAGAAAGCAGTATGCTTTCTCCCTTAATTGGGGCTTAACAGGGTGTTGTAATACAAAGTATATACTTATTCCCCTGCCTGAGCTGATAAGGAGAGAGCCAGTGGTGTAGAGGCAATTACAACTGCCTCACATGTAATACTTCCCTGGTTCGAATCCCAGTAAGGGTATGGCTAGCTGAAGAGAGCTAACTAGCTCGAAATAGATCTATACTAGTCTCCCTTATTTATTATTTAAAAATTATCAGCTTAAAAACCTTACACATATATATATATATATATATACTTTGTGTTACAACACCCTGTTAAGCCCCAATTAAGGGAGAAAGCATACTGCTTTCTTTTCTGTCTTTCGGCTCATCACCAGAGACCATACCAACAGAAAGCTATTTGTTTCATTGTCTTTTGTTTAGTGGCAATTACAACTGCCTCACATGTAATACTTCCCTGGTTCGAATCCCAGTAAGGGTATGGCTAGCTGAAGAGAGCTAACTAGCTCGAAATAGATCTATCCTAGTCTCCCTTATTTATTATTTAAAATTATCAGCTTAAAAACCTTACACACACACACACACACACACACACACACACACACACACACACACACACACACACACACACATATATATATATATATATATATATATATATATATATATATATATATATATATATATATATATATATATATACTTTGTATTACAACACCCTGTTAAGCCCCAATTAAGGGAGAAAGCATACTGCTTTCTTTTCTGTCTTTCGGCTCATCACCAGAGACCATACCGACAGAAAGCTATTTGTTTCGTTGTCTTTAGTTTACATGTGTGTAAGGTTTTTGAGCTGATAATTTTAAATAATAAATAAGGGAGACTAGGATAGATCGAAATAGATCTATCTAGCTCGAAATAGATCTATCCTAGTCTCCCTTATTTATTATTTAAAATTATCAGCTCAAAAACCTTACACACACACACACACACACACACACACACACACACACACACACACACACACATATATATATATATATATATATATATATATATATGTTTTCGGAGATTTTCGCGGGTATTTGTATGTGGATCTTTGGTTCTTCGGGTTTTCTCCACACGACCACGAACGCGAAGCCAAACAATAGGATCACAGCTCACCAGCTCAAATCCCCCAGCAACTGAGACTAACTGGAGTACAACCAAACCCCCACCAGAACAGAACACACCCCCAGCCAATCAGAACACAGCCAACCCCCCAACCAATCAGAACACAGCCAAACCCCCAACCAATGAGAACACACCCCCACCCAATCAGAACACAGCCAAGCCCCCACCCAATCAAGTCACACCCCCACTAGTAGTTAAAAGGAAGAAGCAGCTGCAAGCTCACATCACTCTGAGAAGCACAAGGCCGAAGACAGAAGCCTGAAGATGATGAATGAGACTTCATCGAAACGTCGCCTAAATATTTCCAACTCTACGCGGGAGAAAACCCGAAGAACCAAAGATCCATATATATATATATATATATATATATATATATGTGTGTGTAAGGTTTTTAAGCTGATAATTTTTAAATAATAAATAAGGGAGACTAGTATAGATCTACTAGTCTCCCTTATTTATTATTTAAAAATTATCAGCTTAAAAACCTTACACACATGTAAACAAAAGGCAACGAAACAAATAGCTTTCTGTCGGTATGGTCTCTGGTGATGAGCCGAAAGACAGAAAAGAAAGCAGTATGCTTTCTCCCTTAATTGGGGCTTAACAGGGTGTTGTAATACAAAGTATATATATATATATATATATATATATATATTCGTAGATTTTCACGGGTACAGATATGCAGATCTTGGTATGTTTGGGTCTTTTCCCGTGTAAGATTGAGACTATCTGGGCAACGTTCCGATGAGATCTCACTCGCCATATTCAGGCTGGTGCTTTCGGCTTTGTGCTTGTGCGAGCAAAGCGTGATCTGAGCTGCTGTCTCCCTATATATACTGGTGGGGAGGTTGGCTGTGTTGTCATTTCTTGATTGGTGATGGAGTTGATGTTTGCAGATTGGCTGGCTTTTCCTTTGACCGCATCACCAACTGCTACACACCCCGACCCCCAAACCAAGCAAACTGACACACACCATGAACACAGAGCCAGGCCTCAAATTCGGAGCCAAACCAAAACCTGGAACGTCACATCACAACCACCCGCTCAGGATATCACATCACAGAACTCAGGAGGCTATACCACAAAACCTCAGGATGTTGCAACACAGCCAACGACCCAGGAGATTACAATACAAGACCCAGGGTGTCACAAGATTAGAACTCAGAAGGTCATCACACAGCCCATTAGTCAGGTTATTATAGCACAAGACCCAGGAGGTCACAAGATTAGAATTCAGAAGGTCATCATACAGCCCATTACCCAAGTCGTTACAACACAGGAGGCTGATAGACACACAGCCAATACTTCAGCCACACATGTTCTTAAGAAAAAGCCAGCCAATCTGCAAACATGAACTCCATCAACCAATCAAGAAATGACAACACAGCCAACCTCCCCACCAGTATATATAGGGAGACAGCAGCTCAGATCACACTTTGCTCGCACAAGCACAAAGCCAAAAGCACCAGCCTGAAGATGGCGAGTGAGATCTCGTCGAAACATTGCCCAGATAGTCTCAATCTTACATGGGAAAAGACCCGAACACACCAAGACCTGTATGTATGTGTGTGTGTGTGTATATATATATATATATATATACTTTGTATTACAACACCCTGTTAAGCCCCAATTAAGGGAGAAAGCATACTGCTTTCTTTTCTGTCTTTCGGCTCATCACCAGAGACCATACCGACAGAAAGCTATTTGTTTCGTTGCCTTTTGTTTACATGTGTGTAAGGTTTTGAAGAGAGCTAACTAGCTCGAAATAGATCTATACTAGTCTCCCTTATTTATTATTTAAAATTATCAGCTTAAAAACCTTACACACATGTAAACAAAAGGCAACGAAACAAATAGCTTTCTGTCGGTATGGTCTCTGGTGATGAGCCGAAAGACAGAAAAGAAAGCAGTATGCTTTCTCCCTTAATTGGGGCTTAACAGGGTGTTGTAATACAAAGTATATACTTATTCCCCTGCCTGAGCTGATAAGGAGAGAGCCAGTGGTGTAGAGACAATTACAACTGCCTCACATGTAATACTTCCCTGGTTCGAATCCCAGTAAGGGTATGGCTAGCTGAAGAGAGCTAACTAGCTCGAAATAGATCTATACTAGTCTCCCTTATTTATTATTTAAAATTATCAGCTTAAAAACCTTACACATATATATATATATACACACACATACATACATATATACAGAGAGAGAGAGTCATTAAAAACACAGCATGTTGGGTATTAGACGGATTGGAATCCTAATATTTAGTTTTCTATGGAGGAAAATAAGCTACTACCTAGCTGAGATAAGCAAAAATTTCAATGAACCTTCCTATTAGAGGAGCCATTGTTGTTCCTCTCCCTAGATTACTGTTGTGAAAAATATTGAACAAGGGACAAATATTGCAGCAATAAGTTCACTGAGAGCACCTACATACCTTAGACTTAATAAGAATAGCAATAGCAATAAATTTAGACTTATATACCACTTTACAGTGCTTTACAGCCCTCTCTAAACAGTTTATAGAGTCAGCATATTGTTTCCAACAATTTGGGTCCTCATTTTACCCACCTTGGAAGGATGGAAGGCTGAGTCAACCATGAGCCTGGTAAGATTTGAACTGCCAAATTACAGGCAGCTGCAGTAGTCTGCAGTACTGCACTCTAACCTGTGTCACAATGGGGAATCATCTGACTTTTATAACTGGCCCTCTGCTTTCCAGTATTCCAAATGGTCCTGCTGTACAAGGCCAAGCCCTCACAATGGAAAGCTGACCAATCAGAAATAGTATTACAAGGTAATGCCCTAACTGACTCTCTACCCTTTTGTGTATGTGATTGATTGAAGATTTGTTTGGACAAAATAGATAAACCTCCAAGTGTTTTTATGACTGTCTAAAAGGATGCAAATGACCAGCTGTCTGCAAAGAATATAAATCCTTCCATTCCTCACCATCCAGTCAGAGCTGAGGAATGGATTAGAAGTGAAACATCTTCAAAAGAAAAAACAGGAAAGCCCAGTTGCTTTCTGAAAAAGCACCTTTGAGACAACCATGACCTGGATGACTGTGAATCTCTACAGAGTTTTAGCTATAGAATTTGGGATGAACACTCTTTGAATGGTGTTGGAGTAGGAATGGATTTCCAGAAAGGGGAAAAATTGCAGATTACAGGAACTAGGAGTTGTTCAGGTGACCCTGAGGACACAGATAAACCTTCAAGTGCTTCAACGACCCTCTAAAAGGATGCAAATGACCAGTTGTCTGCAAGGAATAAAAATCTGTCCATTCCGCACTATCCCATCAGAACTGAAGAAGCTTCTTGAATGAGAAGAAAATGTCTTCAAAAGAAAAAACAAGAAAGTCCAGTTGCCTCCTGAAACAGCACCTTTGGGACATCCTTTGAATGAAAATTTCTGTTGGGTTTCATTTGGCAACTCAACAATTCTATGGGTGTTTTCTATTCAAATAAGTGCAAGAATCTCTCAAAATTGCCATTTTCTGTATTCAGAAGACAGGAGGAAGGAAAACTTACTATGTGATCACTAATTTACTGTTGGAAGAAATATTATCTGGTTCAGTTCCAAGCCAGGAGAAAGACACTGGAAACACAGAGGCTGATTGAAAAGATGGCTTAATGATGAAGCAGAAGCACATGGGTGGTTCCGGACAGCTCACCACATGGAGTTGAAAGTGGGGGGTATTTATATCTTCTCTTGGGCTTTGCACTTGAACTTCCTGTTGCTGTGCAACAATATGTATTCTACTGGCTGTTACCAGACTCCCATGGGGCCATGTACAAATCCTAGGAGTTTGTCTGAGCTAAGTTTGGTTGACGTTTGAACTGCTGGGGGTGGTGCAACTGAGATGATGCAATGAAGGGGCATTGGGCAATTCCTATCAGGGCTGAGGGCTAATCCTACCTCCTATTGGATCTTGGGTGAGGGTATTTGCTTATGAATAGAGCTAGCTATCTCTATCTCTTAAGTGCTGACATCTGCTGAAGGCTATTATGAAAGGCAGGGGCTGCCTTTCAAGAGCATGTTTCTCCATTTCTCATCCAAGGAAATATAATATTCTGCCTTTTTAATATTTCCCAAAATATTTCATTGTTCTAGGAGAGGGGTGGGTGCTAACTTTCTACATTACTAATTTCCTTCTTTCACAGAAAGGCCTGATCAATCATTCGGACATGAAAGAAACAATTAAGAGAAAAATAAACTAGGAATGGTCATCAATGATTAAGATCATATTCATGTCTTGAATTAATTATTTTTCCTCTTTGGGAAGGCTGGCCCCTTTGGAGTCTCTGCTGAGCAACATCAAAAACATAATATCATTTCTTAACATGTACATATGATATGATCAAATCCCAAGATGAAGCAGGTTGTTTTAGACTGATTCTATGGCTCCATAATGCTGAGCAAGATCTCTATTAAAAGTTCAACACCGAGGCTATTAAGAGACCTTGTGAGCTATATACCTGTAGTACTTCCATAAGCAAATCCAAGAATGAGCCTCACAAAGGCTTTTTTTCAGCATTAAATACTGTAGAAGAGAGAAATTTATTGCTAAATATATCTTGGAATATTTCTGGGACCATCTCCAGGCTAATCAGCTCAGGGTGTCTTTAAATTTCATGCCTGAAACTACAAAAATTATGGGTGTCAAACACCAAGAAAAGCACACTAAATTGCAGGTGAGCCACTTTTGGCTGGATGAGCCACAAATTACATTGCCTCAAATATCAGCTGGAAAGGATTTTGTCTGCAATGCCCAAACCAGATGGAACTGTGCCACCAGAATGAAACTGGCCAATATTTCCCATGGAAAATAAGCCCTGCATATCATATATAAAAATGTGACTAACATAACCCAGGTTTATATAAAAATTAGATTGGCAGAGTGTAAGAAATTATCACCTACTGTTCCACTATCTTGCTTGTGAGTTCACAACCAGATTAAGAAATATACATGTGAAAAAGAGAAGAGTACTATCAAATTTGGAATTTATGGTATAATTGGCTGCAAGGAAGACACAAAATAAAGAGATGAAATGAAAGATTATGGTGTGATGAAATAATTTGGTATGAATAGGCATAACTATGTATACTTATATATATACTTACTTTATGTAAATAACTACGTAAATATATGAAAATACTACATAAATCAAATGTAAAATAATTGTAATAATATTCAATATACTTAAGAATATGTCAAAGTGAGAGAACACCACTACAAATATTCTGCAATGAATGGAAATATGTTTTGTTTTTTAATTGTAGAATTTGTTTAATAAAGTTTTTTTTTAATATTAAAAAAAAGAAGTAAGCACAAGTGAAATAAGATACATCTATTTTGACAGAGAATATTTTTTATAAAAAACCCTAGCAGTCTATTTTCAGATGTTTTTTGTTTTGTCACTGTCAAAAAATGCTTTAAATCTACAAAGATATTTATCATTTTACCATTGTCTATCCACTACAGAATGAAGGCCTCTTCTGCATGTTTCCAAACAATACGATCCTGAACGTTCTTTTGCCAGTTGGGCCCACAATACTTGCTGATGTCATTGATCCATCTTGTTTTAGGTTTCTTTTGTGGATGCCTTTTTTCAAGTGGGACCCATTCTATGACAGATACCACAGGCTAACACAAATCACATTTGTCAACCCCTATTGGAACAGCATAGTAGATTATGGTCTATTCCTTCCATACGCCAATACGTCAAAAATGACTCTTATTCCCAGAAGCCCTAGGGCAGCTATCTATGGTAGCAGAAAGACCTGCCTGAAGGCAGAGGGTGCTTAGAAATGGAAATGGGCTGTTCATGTAGCAAGAAATGGTGGCAGGTAGACCGAGGCAGTCATAGAATAGAATGAATCTATGATATATATGAAAGGTATATGTGTTGATAAAGATACAAAGATGTTAAAGATATCTTGTTTATCAATACTTGTGCATCAGATCTGGACCTTAGAATAATCAAAATACCACCACACAGACTGATTAATTAGATGTGCGTGACAAAACTTCTTGGCAGGTTACAGGATTGTTCAAATGCTGGTCCTCTTTGTCAGAAGTATACTTTATTCCAAAGGGCATGCCTGTAAAGAAGAAGCCACTGTATGTTGTATATTTATTCAGAAGCCAATGCTACTAAATTCATTGGGTGGTGCAGGCTGTTAATCATCTAGCACTTAGTGCAAGCTGCCTGCAATTAGTGCAGGTTCGAATCCCACCAGGCTCAAGGCTGACTCAGCCTTCCATCCTCTCGGGGTAGGTAAATTGAGGACCCAAGATTGTTGGGGGCAATAAGCTGACTTTGTAAAAATGCCGCTTCAGGGGGCCAAAAAGCCCTAGTAATAAGCAGGCATATACAATGGAATGAAGGCTATTGCTGAGCACCTAGCATGGTGCTCCATAGACTGTAAGCCGCCCTGAGTCTCCGGAGAAGGGCGGCATTGGGAGCACCCCCTCTCTGGAACGAATTACCCCCCGGAGATAAGGGCCGCCCCCGATCTCATGGCCTTCCGTCGGTTGCTCAAAACGCATTTATTTTCGGCAGGCCGGACTGGCCTAGGGGTTTTTAAATTTTAATTGGGTTTTAATTTTAATAGACAGCCGATTTGATTATTTAATTTATTTTTAACCGTATTTATTATGTATTTATTGTATGTTTTTAGTGGGCTGTTCACCGCCCCGAGTCCCTTTTTGGGAGAGGGAGCGGTATAAAAGTGTGATTAATAAATAAATAAATAAATAAATATAAATGTAATTAAAAATAAAATAAAAAAAATTGATATTATCTTTATTCATCTCCTTTTTAAAATTGTAATTAACTTTTAAAGGTATTTGGTTAATGCTAGTATCGGTGTTCTGCTACCTCTGCACAATTTTGTGCCCTTTAACTCCACTTTCAACGTATGAGAAATGCTGTCCTAACTGACCTACATAAATGGAGATGCCAGCATACTGCAATACATCAACTTTATTTCCAATAATAACTCTTAGCATTTTAAGGGCAATGGTGGATGCTTTTAACTTTCTTGCCCACCTGCCCAGAAATAAGGTAAAGGTGAGCAATCTTTAAACAGAAGAGATGGTAATAAGAATGAGTTGCCTTTTAATTAACTGATGTAGTATGATTGGTTCCTTTCACCATTACAATAATTTGGTCAAAGTTCAGAAAATACACTTTCAAAGTCAACTAATGCCAGCTGCATATCTCAAAACAGACCACTATTTTGTGTAATGGATAGAAGATTTTTGCCAAATTGTGCAGTGTTATGTATTGCTTTGGGTTTTTTTTTTAAGGCATATTTAGATCAGGGGTGGGATGCTACCGGTTCTGCCCAGTTCTATAGAACCAGTAGCTCTGAAGACCGGTTCTGTGTTTGCTACTATTTGGCCCACCTGCCCGCCTGGGCTCTTACCTGTCCTTTATTTCCTGCTTTTTCAACTTCAGCTGCTTTGTGCAGCACAGCTGAGGTTGAAAAAGCAGGAAAAAAGAGGCTTTCCAAATGCTGCCCACCTGTGCACAGTGCTTTTCAGCTGCCCGGGCAGCACAGCTAAAAGTTTTTTTACACGCACGCTCATAGTCATCAAACTGGTAGTAATATCAGTTAAATCCCACCACTGATTTAGATCAATCATTTGTTTCTAATTAGATACCCACAATCTTGTGGTGTGACAGTACAAACTTTTACAGATTTCCCCCAAAATACTAAATTTAGTAATTTATATGTATATTTTCCTATTTTGGTAGCTTTTCATTTTTTAAAAAAAACTAGTTAGATAGGGATATAGTTTCATTATATATTATTTTTATCACAAGTCTTAAAATTGTGTATTGGCATGTGCTATGTAAATAAATGTATTTATTATTACAGCTAAATTTCTTTTTGCAATGTCTATGCTTTTATAGATGACATGCACCATTAGAAGATTCCTTTCGAATCTCACATCTTTGTTGTGATTCTGTTTAAATAATCAGCATCTGATTATAGAATGACGTTTAAATTGTCAGCATTCTGAGTAACACATTCATTAGAATTAGAACTCTGAGGCAAATAGATTCCTCAAAGAACATGTTTATTGGATACATCATATCAGCACAGCTAGTGAAAACCAACTCAAAAAATTCCTCTGGTTTTTCCCCTAGTTAAAACAGCAAATATTTTCCTCCCCAGATGTCCTTGGTCACATTATCCAATACGAATAGCTGGTAGGGTGCTTGGTCATTCCTCTCCCCCCTCAATTGCCATCGGTTGAGATGACCTTGGTTCCCACAAGAAAACTTTTTGTTTTGACTATTACCAAGCCTATCTACTTTCCCTCCTTCCTTCTCCCTCTCAGAGTTTGTGACAACTGTGAGGCAGTACAAGATGGCTTCATCCAAGTTTCCTTCAGAGTTGACATAATTTTTATCTCTTTAAAAGTTATAAATATACATTTTATAAAACTTAAAATAATTTTGATCAGTTCTAAGTTTTAAGAAAAAGCCTACTATTGGAAACAGAAATACATGAACTAATAGTAATCATTTGTCTTTTCAAACTAAGTCAATTTTCCTATCCACAAGCATAATTACTGTGTTTGCCAATTGACCTATCATCAGTATGCAAGAAGCCTGTTATTGTTGTATCATTTTAATAGTATGTGCAGTTTTTCACTCAGCACAGCTTTTGTTGTTGGTCAACTCATTGCTCAGCTGATACATTGTTTAAAAATATATTGTGATGTAAAAGAAAAAAATATGCTATGTGTTAAGCTAGAAGTTAACAATCACCTGCCATAGGTTTTCCTTTAAATTACTTTATATTAAACAAGAGGATGCAGAATTGGAACTCAATATTACTCCTGCTGATGTTCCACTCTTCTATTTCTGTCATAGGCAGATTAATCAATAAAATATTCAGAAGCTAGACAATTTGGAGAGGCATCCTAAGGACAGAAGATTAATACTCTATAGTCGTAATACTGTTGCTCCTTTTTCTAACTAATAAAACTGTACAAATAATGCTATAACTGAAACATGTAATTGATCTCCCTGTTGTAAAAACTAAGCTAAAAAACTATTCTTTTTAAAGTAATGTTTCTAAGCAATATCTATCAGATCCACAACTCATTGGCAAAATCCTCCAGGAATCTCAATATGACAATAGTCTCATTTTGCCACAGCTACATGTGTCACTGTAAGACAGGAAGAGCAATATTGTGTATTATGGTGCTTTAATGGAACCTTACTAAGCCTGTTGATGCTATTATTTTGAGGCACAGTGATGTTACATGGAATCTCCAAGAATATAAGTGGCAATATTACCCGTTGTATCTCAATTTAGCTTTCTATGGGTATATGTGCAGTTCTGAAAGAGTGCTAGTGAAAGCTTTCCACAGGCCAATGTTTTTGAGGTTGACTGTTTTGGATAAAATATCTCTCTGCTAATATTCCTCCAAAGAGAGCTTTGTGAATTAAAATTATTTAAGGTTTATTTTTAATGCATGACCATCTGAAGGGAGAAATTACCCTATTATAAGTCCGTTAAAATTCCCAAACACATATTTCTAAAGATTTCATACATTCTAATAGCTCATGTATTCAATTAGCTGAGAAACCAATTACACTGAGACAATGCTTAGTGATTTGGGAATTTAGTCTGGTGCAGACAATGCCTTTAGAAAGCCTTAATAAAAAATAAAAGTAAAACGAAGAAGCAAGTTCTTCTAACTTTAGCCTTTAGCACTTTTGAGGTAATAATTTCTTCAAAGAGCTAATTAACTAATTAATTAGTCAATCTTAAAAATAACTCTCTAGATATAACTTGGAAGTCCTATTGAGATTTAATTTTCAATTGAATGAGCTGTTGGAAATATTTCACTGCAGTATTGGGAACAGAAGGCTATCTCGCTGGTGTTGCGTATTCTGAATGTATCTGCAGGTTTTAATAATAAGTTCATTTTTATGAGTTTAAAAGCTATGTGAGAATATGCTCCAACACTTGAAGTTTTTAAGAAGAGATTGGACAACCATTTGTCTGAAATGGTATATGGCTTCCCGACTGAGCAAAGGATTGGACTAGAAGACTTCCAAGGTCTTTTCCAACTCTGTCATTCTGTTATTCGGTTAAGTCAGTGCAAATGTTATGCCAGGCAACATGTATTTCAGGAAGTGGTTCTCTGACACAGATATACCAAGACAAGGAAAAACCAAAATCAGTCATGGTTTTCCCAGAGATAATTTAAAACAAAGATACTCAAAAATGTTTGCTTTAATCTCTTTTACCAAATCGCAATCAATAGGCTCATGGATAGCAGTCACAGCTCTATAAAGTTCACTTTGGAAATGCCAAAGACCAGCCTGGCCCATTTACACAGTTTTAAGTGAACTTGCAATTCTTTACTACATTTATATGGATTCCAAGAAGCATTTTTGAGTTATCTTGTGCACAAAGTAAGGACATGCCTTTTTGGTCTGGGTCTTGACTCAGGACAAACTGCACCCAAAACAATCAATCATTTCTCCAAAATATCTGATAGAAGTTACTAGTAAAGTTGCTTTGACATTTTGAAAACATAATTCAAAAAGTGTAGAAAAATGTACACCTAAAAAAAAAGGCCATCATTTACATGGGAACTTAAAACAGATGTGGCTCTTAATTGTCTACTTCTTTTAAGTACAGGCAATAAACTTTCACCTATTAAATCATGCATAGAGGTTTATAATGAGTTTCTACACTAAACACATCAGCAGTATCTGGAAGGTGAGATATAATATATGTAGGACTATAGGTCTACAAATAGCAACCTTGACCCATTGAGAATCTGATTCATTAAATTCTGGAAGGGCAGCATTTCATATGAGAATCCCAGATGCACCTCAGAAGCCTTGTTTATATCCCCTGGTAATTACCTTCAGGCTAGCTACCATTCCAAGGATTTCAGATATGAAAATCTTGCACCAAATACTAACTTTCTATATCTGACAATCTTTGGACATGATGCAGGGCTATTATGTCAGAGAAGATAGAGAATGCAAAAATACAAAAGAAATGTGTGAGTATGGGTATGAATGTACAATAGAGAGCTAATGTAGTGTAGTGATCAAAATGTTGGACTACAAATGAGGCATGAAACACTCAGGCATGGAAAGTCAATGGACCAGTTTCTTTTTTAAAAAAAACCCAAATATTTTAGAGGTTTATTATGGGGAAAAACAGAATTGAGTGCTTGATCTCCTGATTGAAAGGGAGGATATAAATCAAATAAACATAATATACTGTATGTACTCTATGCATGTATTCCCTTGTATGGCATATGACTGTATGTCTGAATGTAGGAATAGCTAAGCAGTCTGCAAAGTCATTAAGATAAATATACTGAAGAGAAGGGGAACCAACATTCTTGGACATATCATTATAATAATCTAAGCTCAAACATAGGCATACAGATAAGACTATTCTAAATCATTCTCAAGAATCTGGTATTGAAACAGCAGCCTCTTTCATTGAGTAAGGAAACTTTTAACAAATGGAAGTGTACCTTTCAGTGTTGGGCTACATCTGTCTATAGTAGGACTTGCATATGAGGGTAGAGTGTCCTTTATAAGCATCTGTGAATCAGAAACACCTTTGCTCTTTTGTAGAATAATTTAGATGATAACTTAGATTTTGTACTATGCTATCTAGTTTTGCAGATTTGTTTTTTTAAAAAGGACAATGAATTGTTTCTGCTCTATTGCTAGACTTTCTTCAAATTGTTAAATACACTGATTTTCCATTTGCTTGCAGATTGTAAACCAATGTGCATCTATTTTTATTGGTTCTTTTTCATTGAGAGGAAAATCTCAAATACTTCAGAGAGAAAATTGAATGTTATTATCTGAAATCATTCCCCTTGGGTCTCCTTTTCCACTGACAACTGAAGAGAGGAACTTGATAACAGTAGCGGGAGTAGCAGGTATAGTTTCACCTTTCATACAACACAGATCTCAGTTGCTAAGCAATTTGTTTCAAATGCTACTTTTGCTGCTAGACAACCAAGAACTGGAATTGGATTCCTTCAATTACCTATGAAAGGCACTTCAGGTACTGTAGAAAGTAAGCTAATAAAACATTGCATGCAAAAAGATTTAGGCAATATTTATTAATTATTTTACAGAGTTCTTGTGAATTAGATATCCTGGATATCGAAGGAACTGTTTGTCTCCAATGTTTTCTGCCCATTCGGTATGTTCCAAAAGAATGGGAATGCTCCAGTTCCCTTCTATTAAATTTTGTGATGTTACAGGAACAAGGAAGCTTTTTTTTTCTTTTGTAGTCTCCCCTCTGTAGCAGATTCACCACAGAGATATGGACAGTGCCCTTTCTTCTGAATTTCTGAAAGGCCCTTAAGACCTAACTTTAGTCTCAGGTCTGGGATTTGTGGAACTCAACATTTGGTTTGATAGTCTGGTTGTTTTAGTCTGGTTATAGTCTGGTTGTTTTACTTCAAGCTGCCATGTGTGATTTTGTATGTTGCACTGTTTTAACTGTTATTCATTTCATATCTTTAAGCTATCTACTGGAAAAGATGACCGTAACACATGTAAATAAATAAAATTAAAACATTTTTAAAAGAGAACATACAGAAGGTAAAAAACCCACATCAATTTTCCACAATATATTGAACCAAGCATTAGGCTTTTGAAAAGCATTAGACTCCTAGCATATGAGCTACATTAATTGTCTAGTTTCTGTTGTGATTTAATGCAAAGTTCTAAAGAAGTAAACTCCTGATAATCATCTCTTGACAAGCAAAGACACCAGCAATTTGAATAACATAGGAAAAAGGCAGATAATATCTAGTTGGAGAATGAATGCCAAAGCAGTTGTTAGTATTGTATGTCATTGCTATAGCATCCTAATTTTTAGTATTCCTTTGCCCTCACAAAAATGTTGTATTATCACCCCACCAATTAGCATCTCTTTAAGCTTGAAATACAAAATGAGGCATCCTAATAAACACTGATGGGTATATACTATTACACTCAGGTAACTCCACTGTTCTGAAAGCTGCAGGCAACTTTCAGGTATAAATCAAGGTATTTGTTGTCTTTTTAAAGGTTTTATCCTGGTTCTGGTTACCTGCAACAGCACCTTTTCCCAAATCCATCTGCCCCTTTGATCAGATTAAATATGGTGGATACTCTCCAAGTTTCACCAACCTAAGTAGGAACTCAAAAATGAGCATTCTGGATCACTGCTCCCCCTGTGATTTGGATCTCCCTATGGAGATCTGGTCTACAATCGGGCTTCAGGCCCGGGCACAGCACAGAGACAGCATTGGTCGCATTGGTGGATGATCTCTGGCGGACCCGTGACAGAGGTCATTCCTCTGTCCTGGTCCTACTACATCTCTCGGCGACTTTCGATACTGTCAACCATAGTATCCTATTGCGACGGCTGGAGGGGTTGGGGTGGGAGGCACTGTCTTGCGGTGGTTCTCCTCCTTCCTCTCTGGCTGTTTGCAATTTGTATTGGTGGGGGGGCAGAGATCGGCCCCGAGGCCCCTGGTTTGCAGGGTCACTCAGACGTCGGTGCTCTCACCCCCTCTGTTCAACATCTATATGAAGCTGCTGGATGAGATCATCCGTGGCTTTGGGGTAGAATTCCATCAGTATGCTGATACTCAGCTGTACATTTCTACCCCAGGCCACCCCGATGAAGCCGTCGAGGTGATGGCCCAGTGCTGGAGGCCATGTGGTGTTGGATGGGGCGGAACAGGCTTCAGCTCAACCCATCTAAGACTGAGTAGCTGTGCTTTCCGGCGCCCCGATACAGCCAGCTGGTTCCATAGCTGGCTGTGGGGGAGGAAATTCTTGCCCCCATAGAGAGGACTTGCAATCTTGGTGTCCTCCTGGACGTACGGCTGTCATTGGAGGACCATGTGGCGGCCGTCGCCATGGGGGCTTTTGGTCAGGTCCATAGGATCTACCAGTTGAGGCCCTTTCTGGATCGGGGTGCGCTTTGCACAGTCACATCCGCCCTCGTTATCTCCCGCCTAAACTATGCCAACGCTCTCTACATGAGGCTTCCCTTGAAGAGCACCTGGAGGCTCCAGCTGGTGCACAATGCAGCCGCGCGAGTGGTGTTGGGAGCTCCTCAGGGCTCCCATGTTACGCCACTCTTGCGTGAGCTGCATTGGCTACTGGTGGTCCTCCGGGTATGCTTCAAGGTTCTAGTTACCATCTTTAAAGTGCTCCATGGCTTGGGACCAGGATATTTGCAGGACCGCCTCCTGCCATTATCGGCCTCCGTCGGCCAATATGTTCCCATAGAGTCAGCCTCCTCGGGGTGCCATCGGCTGGACGGCTGGCGACCCCAAGGGTGCGGGCCTTCTCATTGGGGGCACCCTCCCTCTGGAACAAATTACCCCTGGAGATGAGAACCATCCCTGATCTCTTGACTTTCCAGCTCACATTGAAAACTATTTATTTCATCAAGCCGGTCTGGCCTAGGGTTTTTTAGGGGTTTTTTAATTTGGTCTTATTTGGTTTTTAGCTTTTAACCCCTTTATATTTTTTAATTTTTCAGCCTTTATATTTGGTTTTTTAAATGTTTTTAATTCTGTATTGTTTTTGTATTTTAATTTGGCTGTGCATCGCTCTGAGTCCTGTCAGGGAAATAGGGTGGTATATTAGTTCAATAAATAAATAAATAAATAAATCTTTTCTCCTCAATTTCAGGACCAATGAAGACCTGGCTATTCCATTTAGCTCAAGAAGAAGGTATGTTGTGGTGGTTCAAACAAATTGGGGAGGCAAATTATTGGGAGAACAAAGAAATATATATTGTCAAAAAACCCAATACTGGGATCAAGACCAACTGAGGCAGACCTTGCTGTGGTATATATATATATATATATCTCTGAAATCTGCAAATCTGAAAAAAAAATTGCTAAGCACTATCCCGATGAAGTCCTAAATCACCTTTTTCTAAGTATTTACATTAGGAAGCATTGACTTTCTTGATTCAGTCTTTGCCCAGAATACTTGTTCAGTTAACTGATGTACTGTATATCCATCAATGTCTGCTTTGCTTTCATAGATCATAGACAGATATGTTTTTGTCCAACTTCTGACCTCATATGGCTTCCATCACTGTTGACCGGGTTGATTCATAAGATTTATCATTTTACTTAAGCATTTCTACAGGTGACCTCTTTTAAATCTCCACATATAAGAACATTCATTTGGAATAATATTATAATTACATTTAGATAATTAAATATTCAGGAGCCACTATCTGCCATTGGTGATAATTATGGAGAGGTAGAGGAGGAAGAGGTATTGCTTCATTTCTGTATCTACTCAGAAAAGATACTGTAAATGAGTGGGAGAGTTTATGCAATAAATTTCTTGGTCACAGCCACATCAGGCTTAAATTATACTGACATCAATTATTGTGTAATAATTTAGAATCCTGTAACCTACTCAGAAGCTAAAAGATCTATTAGAACTAATGAGAATGGTAGACATGGCTGTATTATGGGAGCAAATGAAAAGATGCATAAGATACCAAAACAGAACACAATAATTTTCCTGATTGAAATGAAGACATTTTCTCTGTGGTGAGCATCAATCTAAATAAAACACAGGGCTGCTTCAGGCAGTAAATTATAATGTTTAAGGACAAAAAAACTGAATGCTAACCAGCTATTCAAAAAAAGGCTTACTAGATAAAAGCCTATATCTTTTCCCAGGGGCTGTTGCTGATAGCTGCCATTACTTGAAACACAGCCGATAAAAATATTAATAATGGTTCTTTCCAACTTTATCCTTTGCTTTGACAGTTCAACCCTTTTCTATCTTTTTCCTGGATAGAAGAAGAAGAATATAGAAAAAAAACAACCATTATTTCATTGTTGGCAGTTGTTTGTTCTCCTGTCATCTACAATCTGGGTTGTTCAGAAATTGTGAGTTTGAAACCAAATATGATAAGCCAAAGAAAATTATTGTTTTAGAAGAACAGTCAAAATGGTAGTGTGAGCTATAACTTAGATGAAGAATCCATCACTGTTTATTGGCTGAAGTCCAACTATGGGCCAGGCTGAACTTTTGTTAAACAGACAATAGTGTTCTAATCCAGATATTATGCTAAACCATAAGCCATAGTTTAGAGACCACAATGGCTGATCGTATGTTGAGCTAAGCAAAATCAGACAAATCACATCACAATTTTTTATGACTGTGAATCTCCTTGGGTCAGAGCTGGTTTTGTTATATAAGTAAGTAAAACCACTCTGGAAATAATAGAAATACTTTGAACAAAAAATAAATTAACACTAACCATTTATTACGGAATCTGTCTTTAGAGTCTAATACCCCAGTGAGGATGTTTCTTCACAACAATTAATGAATACACACGCACATACATACATACATACATACATACACCCACATGCATATACAAAGCCAAAAAATAATTTCAACCATGTCTCCTGATTATGTAGAAAATCATAATTAATCAACAAATGTAACAAGCAGATAAAGACTAAAGCTTGCAATTTCTTTTTATACTGTACTGAATGCACATTGATCATCATTGCATTATTAAACTAAATATTGTGACCATACAGGTAGTACTCGACTTACGATCACTATTGATAACAAGAATTTCTATTGTTAAGCAAAGAGGTTTTTAAATAAGTCACACCTGATTTTACAACAGGGCTGTCAAACTGAAGACCCAGGGATTAGGTCCAGCCTATGGGGTGCTTAGAGCTGGGCTGTGAAAATAGCAAAAGACCAGCCTGTGGTGCCTTTGCCAGTGAAAATGGAGGGCCATGTGCAGCCCTTGTAAGCTCCATTTTTGCTGACAGAGGGTTGCAGGAAGCCGTTTCAGTCGAAAACATAGCTCAGGAGCTCGTTTTCTCTGGCAGAGCACTTTGGCCACCACAGGCACCCCCGACATGAGTGCTGTTGAGCTGGCCACACCCACCCTGGCCACACCTACCCTGGCCACATCCACCTTGGCCCCTGAGGTTAAACACAACCCTGATGTAGCCCTCAATGAAATCGAGACTGACATCTCTCTTTTACAATCTTTTTTGTCATGATTGTTAAATAAAACGTGATCATTAAGCAAATCCAGTTCCTAAATTGACTTTGTCAGAAATTGGCTGGGAAAGTTGCAAATGGCAATTACATAATCCTGGGACACTACAACCATCATAAATACATGTTGGTTGCCAAATGCCTGAGTTTTGATCACGTGATAGTGGAGACGCTGCAATGATCATAAGTGAGAGGACTCTTTGTAAGTCTCTTTTTAGTCAGTGCTATTGAAATTTCAAACAGTCACTAAATGAATCACAGTAAATCAAGGACTGTCCCAGTACTACATCAATTGCACTGTTATCTTATTAATTTCTAATCAGATTCAACATGCTAGGCTTAATCTTAAAAACCATTTTCAGCTTCAGAATACATGAAGAGAGTACATAGAACTATTCAGCAAAGAAACATCAGTGGATGCACCACCCTCTGAAGCAAGACAAGCACTTAATGTGAAAAGGTAATATAGAAAGGTAACAAGAGATTCAGAATGACCAAAACAGCAAACCTCATTGATATAATGGCTGGATTTAGATAAATATTAGGAATGAAATTCAGTTTAAGATATGCTAACTTTTTTTTCTTGCTAGAGACAACGTCCTATTTTTTGAGTAACCATTAGAAAGAGGTACAACACTTACCATGTTATTCTTTCAATGCCAGGTGAAGATCTTCAAATATTCCTAATTTTGTAGCTAGTGATTTTTCTGTGATATTTGTTGTTCAGTTGCTAAGTTGTACCCAACTGTCCAAAACCAGTAGACCACAGCACACCAGGACCCCATCCTCACTCTCTCACAGGTCACCCAAACCCCTGACCATTGCATCAATGACAATATCTAACAATCTCATCCTCTGCCTTCCCTTTGTCCTTTTGCCTTCAACCTTTCCCAACATCCAGATCTTTTCCAATGAGTTATCTCTTCTCATTTGGTGGCCAATGTAACAAACCTTATGTATTAAAACAATATTCAAGCTTCTTGATCCTACCAATCTTTTGATTTTGTAGACCATCACTCTCTGGCCTATATTTATTCTTTTTTTTTTCACTGACTGTGTAAGAAGTATATATGGAGTGTGTCTCTACCTAGTCATGATTCACAAAACCTGGTATAACTCTCAAACTTTAAATTATGCACCCTTTCTTTCAGAGCCAATAAATTCAATATGTTCAACTTTTAGGATGTTCTATGATGACTTTGTGATTTTAGTACCATTATTGTGGTCTTTCTTACTACAATAAGGTCTGATTCATACATGACAACGATAGTTGTGTATTCATTTCATTTGATAACAAGGTAATTTTGGGGTAACACATCTCTTCCACTATTTAATTTTTTCACTTTGGAAATGGTTGATTATTTCACTTTGGAAATAGTTAACAAATGTAATTAGACTCTGGGCTTTTTCTTCTGTAATCTCCAAGGGCACACAAGAACCATTCAAAAGCAGATTACCTGGTGAGCCTTATTCCTTAATTAAGTTATACTCAGGTGTTAAATATTAAATAGCCTGTAGTGTTTAAAGACTTTAATTGGTACACCATGCTGGAAAGAAATCCAGATTACTACAAAATTAAAACCTAAAGATTCTATGTGTCTTCTCCAGAAGTAGACTTTTAGCCTACAATAGTGTTATTCTGAAACAGGTTTCCCTGAATGCTTGGGGATAAAAACTCAAGGAAAACACCTAATACTTGGGGAAAGGGCAATTTAAGGGCATTGTATTAATTTTGCAATCTATTTATTATCTCTTTATCTATCCTTTATCTAATCACTGTTTTTGCTTCCATTGGCTTCTGTTTCCATTAGCATATTTACAAATGGCTTCCTCTTGAAAATTCACAATTTCAGCATTCAGAATCTGTACACTCTTTTATGGATACTTCTGTTAATCCCATTCCCACAACTGCCTCAAGTCTTGCCTCTGCAGACAAGTACTTGTAAATCTCTTCTTGTCAATGGATTTAGTTCACTGATTGTCTACCATGAGATACTTCATAAAACAATTCACAGAGGAATATAGCCTTCTGTCTCTGTCTTTTACTAAATAGGCTGTTATACTAGATAACCTTTTAATGATTGCATTCCATTTTAACCAGGCTCTGAAGACATCATCTAAGAAAGGAAAACTCCTGCCTTAATGCGATAAATTTTTCATACTGCATTTCAAGCAGGAAATTAGTAAAGGGTGATTATGAGGCTTTCCCCCCTAAACTCTGCTACATCAATGCTCTACCAACCTGGAAATTTGCATAGTATACCAGGAAAGGTTAGGGAGTCTGGGTTTGTGTGAAACTTATACATTTAATTTTGTTCTTTTTTTCCTCCCTTATGTTCAGATCACAAGTCATCTTATGAATGATCACAGTCACAACCAAAAGTACAAATTACATTCTCAGAACCTAACAAATTATCTAACATTATCTGCCTAATGGCAGGGGAACAAAATCCTGGGTTGGTTACTGGCATCAGAGATTTAGTTTTCTGAGCTTTAGCACTTATGATGGAGACCATCCTCAGGGAACTAAAGATCTCTTTATACTGCGTCACCTGTAAAGTCATGGAATCAATTATTAACCAATCCATCATCCTCCACTTAGAAACAAACAACCTACTGTCTAATAAACAATTTGGTTTCAGGAAAAAACTATCATGTAATCTGCAACTCTTACACTGCAAAAACATATGGACTACACAACCCGATCAGGGCAAAGCAATAGACGCAATCTACATAGACTTCTGTAAAGCCTTTGATTCAGTGGTACACAACAAACTACTCCTAAAACTAAAATCTTACAGTATCTCTGGACACCTGCATAACTGGATAGAAGCATTCCTGTCAAACAGACAACAAATGGTCAAAATTGGGAGCGTCATATCAAATTCTGTACCTGTCAACAGTGGTGTCCCCCAAGGCAGTGTTCTAGGACCAACTCTTTTCATACTCTACATAAATGACTTCTGTGATCATATCAAGAGCAACTGCGTTCTCTCCGCTGATGATGTAAAGCTATTCAACACCACAGACAATACTGCTACTCTTCAGAAAAGACCTTGACTATGTATCAGAATGGTCAAACAAATGGCAACTTCAAATCTCAACAAATAAATCCTCTGTCCTACATATTGGCAAAAAAAATCAGAAAATAAAATACAGGCTGAATAGTCAAGACCTTGTTGATGATCCAAACTCTGTCAAGGATCTTGGAGTATTCATCTCTAATGATCTAAGTTCTAGAGCCCACTGTAACTGCATAGCCAAAAAGTGGTTAAGAGTTGTTAACCTAATCTTACGTAGCTTTTTCTCTGGTAATATTACACTAATAACTAAAGCGTACAAAACATTTGCTAGACCAATACTAGAATACAGCTCATCAGTCTGGAACCCACATTACGTATCTGATATTAACACAGTTGAAAAAGTCCAGAAATATTTCACAAGAAGAGTTCTCCATTCCTCTACTCGTTGCAGAATACCTTATGCCACCAGACTTGAAATTCTAGACCTAGAAAATCTAGAACTACGTCGCCTTTAGTCCGATCTAAATATAGTATATAAAATCATACATTCATAATCTTAAAGTCCTACCTGTCAATGAATACTTTAGCTTCAACCATAACAACACAAGAGTAAACAATAGATACAAACTCAAGGTTAATCACACCAAACTTGATTGCAGGAAATACGACTTCAGCAACAGAGTGGTCAATGTCTGGAATACTCTACCTGACTCTGTGGTTTCTTCCCCAAACCCCAGAAACTTTAACCTTAGACTGTCTACTATTGACCTCACCCCTTTCCTAAGAGGTCTGTAGGGGTCGTGCATAAGCGCACCAACATGCATACCATCCCTGTTCTATTGTTTCTTTTATTTTTTTTATTTTTCTTATATGTATCCATGTATTCACAATTATGTTTCTACTTATACCTATTATCTTATAAGCAATTGACAAAAATAAATAAATAAATAAAATAAAACTTATGCATGCATGCATGTATGTATGTATTACATTTATATGTCTGTCCATCTTAAAAGCAATTCGGGAGCGGGGGCTTTGAAGTGTAAAACAATCTAAAACAATATCAATAGTGTAAATCAATCTAAAACAATATAAAACTTAGATTAGAGAGAGATGGGCAATTCAGAAATGTTATTATTATCTAGCGTATAAATGAGAACATGACAGAAGTAAACATATATGCGCAACCCACGTAATTAAATCTTGTACAGGAGTAATGCCATATCTCCTTAGTTCAGAAATGTGAAAATAAAAAATAAAATGAAACCAGAAGTAATAAAACTGGTCCCACTTGTCTAGTACATCCTTATTTTCATCCTACACTAATCTCACTTTTCCCACTGCCTAATTGTTGTGCATTGTCCACAGTCGCTCTTGGTGAGATGGGCTGCATAACAACTCTGATTAATAAATGAAGAGCCAGGTTTTATGTGCTTTCAGGACTGACAGAAGGATAGGGGCCTCTTGGATCTCAGGGGGAGGTGTTCCATCAGGTAGGAGTTTCAAGAGAAAAGTTATGCTTCTGGGGACCCGCAAAATGGCAATGTTTAAGGAAAGAGACCTAGAGCATGCCTTGGCTCCATCTGGTGTGATAGACAAATGTTCTCACTGAATGGTGGTCCTGCAGATAAACTGGTCCAGTAGCATATAAGCTTTAAAGGTAATTGGTTATTGATGATAATTGATAAAAAGGTAATTGATAATAACCAGGCCTGGATTGTACCCAGAAGTTTTCTGTGAGAATTTGTAGCTATCCCATAAAGATATGTGAAAAACAATGAGCTGTAAATAGTAGTCCTTTTTTAATGGTTGTGTGAAAATTTACCTCCAGTGTAAATATTTTCATGTTACTGATATTTCTGATGTAATGTACATGGCACTTTTGTCAACAAGATTTCCTCAACTGAATGTTCACATAAAGGTAAATGAATAAATCATAAATGCCATCGATGTGAATAGATTGTATTCACAAGAATAGTTCAGAAAACCAATACAAACCTTGCTTGCCTTCAAATGGAGGTGAAAAATCACTGGGGTTTTTTAGTTGGTTTTTGGAAGGAAAAAATATAGATGCTTTATTGAGTATGAGTGATACATAATTTAGAACAAAATATAACATAATATCATTTTTATAATACAGTGGCTTATGAAACAATTCAAATCTGTCAATTGATATATGCAAAAATATTTTGTCAGCTCTGGCTTCATTTAATTTCACACAGATTGATGCCATTATTATAATTTAATGAAAAAAAATAGTAATGTTGTAATATATATACATGTATAGAGAGAGAAACATTTTTAATGCTACATTCCAAAGAACCCTGAGGTTTCTTGGACATTTAAGTGTGATCCACTCAACATTCCTATATCTTAATTTTAGTAATAACAATTCATTATGTTTAAAATCTACTCATACAGCAGCCAGTTTCCTAAAATTTCTTGGCCTTTATGTTTTAAACACATAATGAAGGATTGAAGATACTCTGTCCTGAAAGAGCTTCGCAAGGTAGAAATCAAGTTATAGACATTTATAACAGGAATAAAAGATACAAAGATATTGAACGAGTATTACAAGAGAGAGAGGGTAAAAATAGCCAGCTAACTATGAGTCTTTTTTTTTATTATTTATTTATTTATTTATTAGTTTTATTTACCGCCCCCTCTCCCTGCAGGGACTAGGGGCGGTGTACAAGCAAAATTAAAAACACAATACAAATACAATGTTTAAAAACAATTAAAAAGATTAAATAAAGTGGCTAAAAGGTAAAACTCAATCGAGAATATAAAACTAAAACCAATTAAAAACCAATTTAAGACCCTATAAAAATCCTAGGCCAGACTGGCTTGATGAAATAGGTAAGTTTTCAACGCGCGCCGGAAAGTCAAAAGGTCAGGGATGGTCCTCATCTCCAGGGGTAATTCGTTCCAGAGGGAGGGTGCCCCCAAGGAGAAGGCCTGTACCCACGGGGTCGCCATCCATCCAGCCGGCGGCACCCCGAGGAGGGCCGTCCTATGGGAGCGCACTGGGCGATGGGAGATCGATAGCGGCAGTAGGCGGTCCCGTAAGTACCTAGGTCCCAAGCCATGGAGCGCTTTAAAGATGATAACTGACACCTTGAATTGCACCCAAAAGGCCACCGGGAGCCAATGCAGTTCGCACAAGAGTAGTGTAATATGGGAGCTCCGAGAAGCCTCCAAAACCACCCGCGTGGCCTCATTCTGCACCAATTGGAGACTTTGGGTGCTCTTCAAGGGAAGCCCCATGTAGAGAGCATTGGCATAGTCTAGGCAGGAGATAACGAGGGCGAATGTGACTGTGCAAAGTGCATCCCGATCCAGAAAGGGCCGCAACTGGTATCCTATGGACCTGACCAAAAGCCCCCCTGGCGACGGCCGCTATGTGATCTTCTAATGACAGCCGTACATCTAGGAGGACACCCAGATTGAGCGCCCTCTCTGTGGGGGCAAGAATTCGCCCCCCCCACAGCCAGTGATGGAACTAACTGGCTGTATCGGGGTGCTGGGAAGCACAGCCACTCGGTCTTGGCCGGGTTGAGCTGAAGCCTGTTTTGCCCCATCCAACCCCGCACAGCCTCCAGGCACTGAGCCATCACTTCCATGGATTCGTCGGAGTGGCCTGGGGTAGAAATGTACAGCTGAGTATCATCAGCGTACTGATGGAATTCTACCCCAAAGCCACGGATGATCTCACCCAGCAGCTTCATATAAATATTGAACAGTAGGTGCGAGAGCACCGACCCCTGAGGAACCCCAGAAATCAGGGGCCTCGGGGTTGATCTCTGCCCCGCTGCCAACACAAATTGTGAACCGTCAGAGAGGAAAGAGGAGAACCACTGTAAAACAGTGCCTCCTACACCCAGCCCGCCCAGCCGCCGCAATAGGATACTGTGATCGACAGTATCAAAAGCCGCCGAGAGATTTAACAGGACCTGGACAGAGGAGTAACTTCTGTCACAGGCCCTCCAGAGATCATCCACCAATGTGACCAATGCCGTCTCCGTGCTGTATCCGGGCCTGAAGCATGATTGGCGTGGATCTAAATAGACAGCTTCATCCAAGTGCTGGAGAAGCTGTCATGCCACCACACTCTCAACAGCCTTCACCACAAAGCGAAGGTTGGAGACCAGACAATAGTTAGATAACAGAGTTGGGTCCAGGGACAGTTTCTTGAGGACGGGTCTCACTACTGCCTCTTTCAAGGCGGCAGGCAGAAACCCCTTACTCAAGGAAGCGTTAATAATACCCTGGAACCAACCTCGTGTCACCTCCCGAGTGGCCAATTTTTTCCATTTGCAGATAACCATGGCATGAATATTCCCTGGTAACTTTTTCTTCTGCCACATCCTCATGACATTGTATTTATTTCATGCCCAGATCATACCTGATGCAGTTAAAAGTTGTTCACATATTGCTAAAGAAACCTTTTCCATTTAAGTAGTCTTATGATTCAGACATTTTGCTGTGTGCAGTTTGATGTGTTGCAAGGTCCATCAATGTTAATGTTAGTTGACTTCTTCCTTCCACCATAACCACTAGTCAGAAAGATGGGACTTGTAGGGAGGGTCCCAAAACTCATTGTTGCCATTGCCATCCTATTCCTTTGAACATGGGTATGTACATACTTTGAGACAAGGCTTTGATCATGCAGTCAGAACCCCTATGTGGGCCTTTTATTACTTCCCTCCCCACCCCATAAATTTGACCAGTCTCAATCAGGAAATTACAGTCTTTATGTAATTCTAAGAAAATCATTAAAAAAGCCGGATATGTGAAATGTAATGAAATCATTTATTATCTCATAGGCTATGCAGTATCTCAAGTTCAAGGACATGAAGTGCTTCAGAGAACACGAATATATAGTACCATTCTTTGCATCTCCTTAAAACAAACACATCTTTTCCCAGGATTTCATGGCAGCTAGAAATCAATTGAAAACCTTCAAAACTGAGTCACCTAGAAAAAATCTCCTTCCTTATTATTAATGATGCCTCAGCATCCTTAATGGGATTAGACACTTAACCATAATTATTTTACCTCCATGCTGGAATTATAATTGATTCTTTAATTTGGGGCTAACTAATGACAGTCCTTAAGAATCAATTGACATAAACTGGGCTACAGTTATTCTCTCTTTCTTTTATGATACCGAATCCAGAAAAATCTATTCTACTGAGAAAGAAACAAATAATCAATTATTTGTCATCCAACAGTTAGGTGGCTGACATCTTCAACTCATTCATTTTCCCTCTCAATGGTTCTTGGGGTGTGAAATTAATCTATATAATATTGCTTCCTTCAATGAAGCAGTGGGTTTTAAAGTAATTGGATTTTGTTATTGAGGTAAGATAACCAGGAGTTGTAGCCCTGTGTATTTAATACCCTCAGTTCTTCATAGAAAGACTTAAGATTTGGAAGGGTTGAGCTCATGCTATGCTTCCCCCTCCCCACCTGCCGCCATGCAGTCTTAAGAAAGGAATGCCGTTTACTGAGATATAACAGTTCATCTTGTGTGGTAGATATTGATTCCATTCAAATTGGCAAGCCTGCAGTGCCAATTTATTCCAAGCTGACAACAAGGATGAACTGATACCCGAGCCACATAAAGGCATCATATTGTATTTGCTAGATTATTTTGCCCTCTCCATGAAATAATTATCAGAATTGTTTTCTGCATCAGCTAGAAGAGATCCATTCTCAGAGAAGCATGTCTCATTTAGTAGGTTGTCATGCCTAAAAAGCATTGTATGATTTCACCTGTCTCAGTTTGCTTCCCTGTCTACATCCAATGCTATTGCTTTTTTTTTTTCATGATACAGATTAATTTAATTTAATTTAGTTTTTCAGTTTATGGAATCTAAGAAATTGGAGAAAGGAGATTCAATTTATGTACTGTTTTAACAAACATTTTTGTACACACAATAGAGCAACTATAGCAAACTCTATACATAATGTCATGACTAATGATTTTTTTTATTTAACTGTGCGGTTTAAAACATGAAGTTACGTTTTTAAAATTCTATTTTTCCTTCACTAAATAACACAGTAATTTTAAGACTTCGTTCCAACTCAAAACTTCTTTTAAAAGTATGATTTTGTAAAATTATGGTTATCTATCATAAGACCAGCATAAAAGGAAAGACAAGTCTAGACTTGTTCTGCTACTGCAAATATAGAAAACTATGTTATAATAGACACATTATCTATTGAGCTTAATATTGCCATCTCTGAGTGACAATTTAATATATGGTTTTAAATAGCACTATTTTGCACCATAGCTCAGAACACTCCTTCAAAAGTCATAATAGAGTTGAGATGATAGCCACCCATCAAGCCCATCTCATAGAATCATAAAACAGAAGGGACCTTGGAAATTGTCAAGTCCAACTGCATGCACACTACTATAGCAATTCCAAAAGAAGAGAATATTGAACCGTGGAGTCCTTGAAATGTCTGCAAGCAAAAACCAAGCTCAGAGAGCATCAAGGAATCAGCTATAGCAATTACTAAGCTTATTTTCATAAATCATGGGCTATAACATTAGCAGCAGTCCCCATGCTGACTTCTTCCTAGCATTATGGCAGTCAGTAAAATGTTGAAAAATGCAAGAGCTTCTGCCCTATTTGCCCTTTTGAACTTGCCACTATTTTGCATTCAAATGTAATGGACATGACTCCTGTTTTAAGAGGTGAAGGGTCAAACTATGAACTATGGGCCTGCTCACTCTGCTTGCTAAACAGTCTTAATTTTCAACCTGTGAATTATTTGTGTGTTTTTAATATTCATCGAGTTTCTACTTGGGGAATATTTAGAATGAGTTACGAGCAAAAGGAATTAACTTTTTAATAATATAATGGAGATCACTAACACAAGGCAAAATAAAATCTGACAATTTTTAAAACTATTTTGCCATTTTATTCATTTTTATATTAATCATTTATCTTGTCCAAATGCATTTCAAAATTATTAATAATTACATTATTAGCATACAACATTGTTATAGCAGCCAAGAGACCACAATGCTTTTGCAGAGTATTAGTTGGCATGCTAAGGAACCAGCCCTGTTAGAGGCATACTTCCAAGGTGCACCACAGGAAGGTGAGCTGGCTTTGAACCAGAGAGAAAGACAAAGGCTCTTCCTGCATTGTCATCCAGGGCCCCATCTCTTCCAGGAGTTGCCTCACAAATGAGCGCCACAACCAGAAGGTTCAGAACCATCAGGAATCTGACTGACCACACAGAACACCAGCTCATTTCCCTATCAGGGGTACCTATCTATTTACTTTCATAGAACATGCTTCAAACTTTTAGGTGGACAGAAGCTGGGGTAAGTGACAGGAGTTCACCCTGCCACACACAGAGCTAAAGCTCGAACTGCCAAAGCTGAGACCATCTCCAGCCTCATTAAGCTACTAAACCCCCCACACCTCTTATTGTTAATAATAACAAGACTAAACTGAAAAAGTTTTTTTTAATATACTAAAAATCCAATTAAATGACCCTAAAAAATAGGCACCTTGTTTATTTATTTATCCATTTATTTATTTGCTTGTTTGACATGTGTGCCATCAGAACTTTCCAGACTCCCAGCATCTTATAACAATAAAATCTTACAATAATAAGAGCATTTAAAATGTCCATAATAAAATATAAAAGAATATAGAGCATTCATCTTCTGGCAAAAAATATAAATCCAGATGGCATGGTGAAATATTCTTTGGAAATGCTCATATCATTTATGTGCCAAAGACATGCCTGCTGTCAGAAGAGTATCAAACAAAGAAATAATTTGAATTTTCTTAACAGTTCTGAGAACAGAACACAGCAGGTGAAAAAAGACTCCTATTTTCCCACCAATTATGATTTGGATAGTTCCACTTCATTAGCAGGAAAAGTATTTCAGATTGCAAGGTCATAATTTGTCTGGGGACTTATATGTCATTCCCAGTACAAAACAGTTATCACTGAAACTATTTTGCAAAGCAATCCCCTAATCCCTATTATTAGCCCCAAACTTTAGTCTGGTCATAGATTTCTGATCAGCAGAAGATTTTAAATACTTGGCAGATGCACACCCATTAGCCAATTCCTTTCACTCTTTTGAGGTCTACCGATTTAGAATTTCAGTTTAAAAAAAAACATTTTCAAAGGTTACAAGAACCAGGATTAGAGAAAAGAGATAGAGCTACCTGATTTACCAACTGGACAATTAATCCAATTTTAAATTAATATAGTGGCTATGGGGGACAATTATTGTCTAATAGGAAGCAGCTTAAATCTAAAAGGAAACACGGAATGAGTAGGAAAATTTTTTAAAATGCCTTGGACATTCTCTAAGCTTATATAATAATTTTTTTGTCACATTTGAAAAACAAAATATAAAATAAGAGCATTCTTTTCTTGTCTTGCCTTCAGAATAGATTAACCTGATTTCCAAGAGCTTATATTCAATTTCAGAACAACATTACTACACAGACTGAACTTAACATTGGCTCAGAAGAAGGAGAGCTACTATCTGGAAAAGAACGAGACAAATAAAATAGCATTGTTATGCCTATAATGTATAAAATCCACAAAATATGCCTGCTGGTTATCTGCTTTCCCTGCAAGGAAACCAGTTTTCTTTCTTTCTTTCTTTCTTTCTTTCTTTCTTTCTTTCTTTCTTTCTTTCTTTCTTTCTTTCTTTCTTTCTTTCTTTCTTTCTTTCTTTCGTTCTTTCTTTCTTCTTTCTCTTTTTTCATGATAAAACAGGCAAATACACATTATCAAAGCATACTTCTAGAAAACTGGACGCAGGATTAGCTTGGAGTTCATGTTGATCACCCAGTAATTCTTTCTTTGAGGAAATAACACATTGCTCATTTATAGCCCTTTTGTCAATATGAATGAATGAATCAATGAATGAATCAATGAATGAATTCTTTATTGGCCAAGTGTTATTATCATAAGGAATTTGTCTTGGTGCATATGCTCTCAGTGTACATAAAAAGAAAATAATCATAAGGTACAATATTTAATATAGTCATAGGGTACAAATAAGCAATCAAATCAAACTAGAAAACAGTCAATATAAATCGAAAGGATACAAGCAACAAAATTACAGTCATACAGTCACAAGTGGGAGAGGATGGTGCAACAAGCCAGAAACCAGGAGACATAAGTTTTAGTCGCCTTAGGCACAAAGTCAGCTAGATGGCCTTGGACCAATCATTCACTCTCAGCCCTAGGAAGGAGGCAGTGGCAAGCTACTTGTGAAAAAAAAAATGCTTAGAAAACTGCAGAGATATGCCCAGAGAGTTGTCAGGAATCCACACTGACTTAAGGCATAAAATAAATAAAATAATGTTAATACAGACCCCTGATTATTAAATTTATAGCTATTTAATTTTAATTTAAGTTATTAGTCTTGTACAAAATATTTTCTATATATTAACTTTTCTTACATATAGAAGATATATGTGCCACTTAGATGGTTCCGCCCCAGGCGCCTAATGGACCCGGAGCGGTTCCAGAGGGAGCTTGGGCCATTTCCTGAGTCTCTGGCTCTCAGCTCGCCTGGAGACCTGGTGGCCACTGGGATGGGCTGGCCGCCGGGGCTCTAGACCGAGTTGTGCCTCTGCGACCTCTGACCCGGCACAGATCCCATTTGGCTCCGTGGTTTACGGAGGAGCTACGGGAGATGAAGTGCCGGAAAAGACGTCTAGAGGGCATTTGGAGGGCGACTCGTTCTGAATCTGACCGAACACAGGTGAGATCTCATATTAAGACTTACCTTGTGGCGATAGGGGCGGCGAAATCTTCGTATTTCTCCGCCCTTATTGCGTCGGCAGGAAATCGGCCTGCCGCCCTGTTTAGAGTGACCCGCTCTCTACTCGAACCGAGAGCGCGGGATGACCTCTTGCAGGGTAGAGCAGAGGAGTTTTCTCGATTCCTGCATGATAAAATCGCTCAGATCCGGGAGGGGCTTAACTCCAATTGGATGGTCCCGGGGGAGGTGTCCGGGGCAGGTCTTGTGAATGTTATCTGGGGGGAGTTCGATCCTGTGATCGCCGAGGGTGTGGACAGGTTGCTGGGGAGTCTGAATGCCACCACCTGTTTATTGGACCCGTGCCCTTCCTGGCTGGTTTCGGCCGCCAGGGAGATGACACGAGGCTGGCTCCAGGGGATTATCAACGCTTCTCTGAGAGAGGGGTCGCTCCCGACCGCCCTGAAGATGGCGGTGGTGCGGCCCCTCCTCAAGAAGCCTTCCCTGGATCCAGCTGTTTTAAATAACTTCCGTCCAGTCTCCAACCTGCCCTTTGTGGCGAAGGTTGTTGAGAGTGTGGTGGCACGTCAGCTTCTTCAGTACCTGGAGGAAACAACTTACCTCGATCCGTTCCAATCGGGCTTCAGGCCTGGGCATAGCACTGAGACGGCATTGGTCGCGTTGGTTGATGATCTCTGGAGGGCTCGTGACAGAGGGTTCTCCTCTGTCCTGGTCCTATTAGATCTCTCGGCGGCTTTCGATACTATCGACCATAGTATCCTGTTGCGACGGTTGGAGGGGTTGGGAATTGGGGGAACCGTCTTTCGATGGTTCTCCTCCTTCCTCTCCGACCGTTCGCAATTTGTGTTGGCGGGAGGGGAGAGGTCCACCTCTAGGCCCCTGGTTTGTGGGGTGCCTCAGGGGTCGGTTCTCTCCCCTCTCTTGTTCAACATCTATATGAAACCGCTGGGCGAGATCATCCGTGGTCTTGGGGTGAAGTGTCATCTCTATGCAGATGACACTCAGTTATACATCTCCACCCCGGACCACCCCAACGATGCTGTGGGGGCTATGTCCAGGTGCCTGGAGGACGTGCGGGATTGGATGGGCGGGAACAGGCTCCGGCTCAACCCATCCAAGACCGAGTGGCTGTGGTTCCCGGCGCCCCGATATAGCCAGTTGACTCCGTCGCTGGCTATTGGGGGGGAAATTTTGCCCCCCACAGAGAGGGCTCGCAATCTGGGAGTCCTCCTGGATGTGCGGCTGTCGCTTGAACACCATGTCGCGGCCGTCTCCAGGGGGGCATTTCATCAGATCCGTCGGATCTACCGGTTGCGGCCCTTTCTGGATCGGGACGCCCTGCGCAGGGTCACTCAGGCCCTTGTCACCTCTCGCCTGGACTATTGTAATGCCCTCTACATGGGGCTCCCTGCGGGGAGCACCCGGAGACTCCAACTGGTGCAGAATGCGGCCGCGCGGGTGATCATGGGGGCGTCACGTAGCGCCCACGTGACGCCTCTCCTGCGCGAGCTGCATTGGCTGCCGGTGGCTTTCCGGGTTCGCTTTAAGGTTCTGGTTCTGACCTTTAGGGCGATCCATGGCATTGGACCAGGTTACCTACAGGACCGCATCCTACCGGTGATCTCCAGCAGGCCAGTGCGTGCACACAGGGAGGGCCTTCTCCGGGTTCCGTCGGCTGCCATGTGTCGCCTGGCGGTCCCAAGGGGTAGGGCCTTCTCTGTGGCGGCCCCTGCCCTCTGGAATACTCTGCCACCGGAACTGCGTACCGGCATGGACCTGAGGTCCTTCAGGCGCGCGCTGAAGACCTGGCTTTTCGAGCAGGCCGGCCTGGGCTGAGAGAGGGTTTTAATTTTTGTCTCCATTTGCTTTTTAGTAATTTTAATTTGGGGGTTTTAAGGGGGTGGGGTGGGCTTTTTATTCGGCCAATATTCAATTTAATCTTTTTTAACTTTTGTATTATTGTTGGGGTTTTAGATTGGCTGTACACCGCCCTGAGTCCCTAGGGAGAAGGGCGGTATAAAAATTTTATAAATAAATAAATAAATAAATTGAAATGAATATTGACATGAATCTGCACAATTGATCTCTGTCCTATAAATTCATCAATTATTCAAGTTAAATTTATAAAAAATTATTAAATACCACTAAATTAGAAGCAGTATCAAAAGCATAACATATTCTTGATTCTCTGTTGAACCATTCTTGTTACAATTCATTATTCCAAGTTTTTTTTGTAATCAATGGCTATGCACAGTTTAATTACTCCTAAATTAGAATAAAATCCTACTCAAATTCACCTTTCTGTGCACCTTTCAAAGTATAGATTGCCCAAGCATGTTTAAATTATTTAGTTAAAAACTCATTCATTATGTCTCATTTCATTAAAAACATTTTTTTTCCTGCTGGGACAGAATATGATTGGAAAGTTGCCATCCTAAACATACTTTTTTTATAAGATCCAGGTATTCTCTGTCAAGTAGAATTGGGATTTAGTTCATATTTATCAGCTAATAGCATGAACATATATTTTGTTCCTTCCACACTACATACAACAGAAGCAGCATCATTTTTATAGAAAAAATTGCACAGAAACAAGCAAGCTTGAGGAGAGACTGCTAGTTCAGGGGTGGGCTGCTGGGGGGTTCTCAAGGATTCAGGAGAGCCCCAAGCTAAGATTATGTGCAGTTCAGAGAACCCCCAAATCCCAGTCCTGGTGGCCCCACCACGCCCCTCCCAGGAGTCCCCACATGGCCCATTTTGGGTGCAGGTAAGTGCAGGGCAAAAGTGGAGGCTCAGGGAGGGTGAAAAATGGGCCTCCCAGAAATTCAGGAAGGCCAGAAATGGACCCATTTCCGACTTCAAGAGAGCCTCTAGAGCCCGGGAAGGCTGTTTTTGTTCTCCCAGAGATTCAAGGAAAGCCTCTGGATCCTGGGGAGGGCAAAAATGCCCCCCTCCATGGTGCAGGAGGTTGACTAGGCCACACCCACCATGACCACACCCACCCAGCAACTCGTCAGAGAACCCTTTGCTAATTTTTTTTGCAAAGAGAACTCTTTGCTAAAACCCCTGTGCTAGTTCCATATCATCTCCCAGTGGGTTGATTGCAAATCCTTCCCACAAAATGAATCACAGAAACTTGCTCTGTATTCAGCAAACTGTTTCGCATCTGACTTAATGCAGCATTATATCTCAAGAAAAATGGATAACTATAAAAAGAACATCCAATCTGTTTAGGAGCCTTATTTCGGGAATTGGCTTCATAGGATCTAGAGCAAATTGCATATGATGAAATACACTGAGGTTTTCTTTTAAGTAGAGAGGCTATATGTACTTTAAAAAGTTATGCCCAGAAATGTTCTCATTCATCTGCAGCTGTACAAAAATCTGATCTTGTAAAGCAGCAGTCACCAACCGGTGGGCCGCAGCCCACTGGTGGGCCGTGAGAAAATTTTGGTGGACCGCAGAGAAATCTCACCCCCAGAGCACCCCCACAAAGCAATTAATCCAGGCTGCACAGAAACACAAGACTGCGCCGCCCACATGGCCCGCAGGAACCCTCTTCGCCCACTCACTCCTTACCCGGTAAACTTGCCTGCTAAATTGCTATTTTTCCTTTTTCCGACCATCATCTGTTCTGCTGTGCCAGGAGATTTAGATAGCTAGGAAGCAGGAAATGGTTGGATTTCTTGCTTTCTAGCTAGTCTTTAGATCTTCAGCTCAGCACAGCCAAACCTCCCTTAGGACTGAAGGTTTGCTTGCAAGCAAATTCAGGGCAGACTCACGGTAACCAAATTTGAGAGACTGAGCTAGCCAATGGCAGATAGATAGATCACTGAATGATTCTGTGAGCAACTCAATCTGCCTTCTTTGCCTGATTTTGGATAAAAGTTGCTCTTTTTTAAATAAAAAAATAAATATTTATATGCATGATGTATTTTGAGTTAATTTTGTGAGTTTGCTTGCTAGCAAATTTTATGTGTTTGCTTCCAAGCAAATTTTATGTAACAGACTGAGCTAGCCAATGGCAGCTAGATAGATCTCTGAATGAATCTGTGATTCTGTGAGCTACTCAATCTGCCTGCCTGCTTTGCCTGATTTTGGGTAAAAGTTGCTCTTTTTTTATAAAAATAATCAATATTTATATAAATATTTATATTTACATACAAGCCATGCCCAGCCAGTCACATGACCACCAAGCCACACCCACAAATTAGGCCACACCCACAGAACCGGTGGGTGCCTCTGCCAGCAAAAATGGCGCTAGGGAGGGCCGCATACAGTCTTCTCAAGCTCCATTTTTGCTGGCAGAGGGCTGCACGATGCCGTCGCATCTGAAAATGGAGCTTGGGAGGACCACAGGTGGCCCTCCCAAGCTCCATTTTTGCTGACAGAGGGTTACAGAAGGTTATTGCAGCTGAAAATGGAGCTCGGGAGAGTGCTCGGGCCACCACAGGCACTGGCAGAGCACTGAGGCTGTCACAGGTGCTCCCAACCTGAGTGACATTGAACTCACCATGCCTACCCTGGCCATGCCTATCCCATCTCCCGAGGTAAAACAAAATCTTATGGCCCTCAGTGAAATTGAGTTTGACACCCCTGATCAATATCTTTAGACTTAACCAATAGTTTAAATGCATGGGTGGGATTCAATTTTTTTAATAACTGGTTCTATGGACGTGGCTTAGTTGGTGGGCATGACTTGGTGGTCATGTGACTGGGTGTATGTGGCTTGGTGGTTGTTGTAGAGCGGCGGTAATCACTCAGGCAGACACCGAGGCAAAGATTCAGCTCTAACTTCATTTTAAAAATAAAGAGTTACAGCTACTGCCGCTCTAACATGGCAGCGAGCTGGAGCGGCAACAGCTGATGCCATTTGACAGCTGCCTTTTATAGCCGGCTGTCAAACGGCATCAACTAATGGGAGAGGTCCGTGCTTTCCCGCTCAAAGCACAGACCTGAGTGGGAACTTCAGTCAATACACAACAGTGGTCATGTTATTGGCTGGGCGTGGCCAACTCAATATCACTCACATTGAGGCAACATCTCCTCGCCTAGCCTCTCATGACTGTGGGGATGCTGCAACAGTCATAGGTGTGAAAAACAGTCATAAGTCACTTTTTTCAATGACATTGTAACTTTGAATGGTCACTCCACACAAGCAAAGTACCAGCAAAGGAGGGAAAAAAACTCAAGAGAAGTTCCAGAGACAGGAAATCTAGTCTTGCCAAGAATGTAATAAGGGTTAATGGAGAGGCAGTTTCTGTAAGCAACACCAGAATGTTTCCTTCCTGCCTTCTTCTTCTCTGAACTGCTTAGAATGTTAGTAACTGGTTCTAGCGAATAGGTGCGAACCTGTAGAATCCCACCCTGTTTAAATGTAAACTATTTTAATGCATATATGTAAATCCCCCTCAAAATCATTTTGTTTCATTTTATTGCCACAGGGTTTGGAGCCATGATGTTAATTTATTGTCTGATATACAGGTGAAATTCACACTCTATGAATCTGACAAAATCATACTGTCATTTGCGCTAAGGCAGTCTAATCATTGTTTTATTTATAAACTGCAAATCAACTAGCAACCTGAATAAGGTATTGGAGTCTGTGTTTTAAAAATAAAATAGAAGGTGAAAGTTCTATTTGATCTTTGTATTTTCACAGGAGGAAAGGTTGGTTTCTTCACATTGTTTTCTTTTCACATAAATTTGCAGAATATATGTGTATGTGTTTTGCAAATTTGTGTGAAAATGTTTAATATTTAATTTCTTAATAAAGTAAATATCAGTAAATTCTTAAACCTATTGGTACTTGGCCATATGTAGGAACCTGTTATTCTTCAGTTTAACAGTAAATTGAACTTATAGGCATGTACAGGTGAAACTCAAAAAATTAGAATATCGTGCAAAAGTTCATTTATTTCAGGAATGCAACGTAAAACGTGAAACTAATATATGGGATAGACTCATTACATGCAAAGCAAGGTAGTTCAAGCTGTGATTTGTCATAATTGTGATGATTATGGCTTACAGCTCATGAAAACCCCAAATCCACAATCTCAGAAAATTAGAATATTACATGCAATCAATAAAACAAGAATTGTACATAGAACAATATCTGAAAAGTATAAGCATGCATATGTACTCAATACTTGGTTTGGGCCCCTTTTGCAGCAATTACTGCCTCAATGCGATGTGGCATGGAAGCTATCAGCCTATTGCTGAAGTGTTATGGAAGACCAGGATGCTTCAATAGCGGTCTTCAGCTCTTCTGCATTGTTCGGTCTCATGTCTTTCATCTTTCTCTTGGCAATGCCCCATAGATTCTCTATGGGGTTCAGGTCAAGCGAGTTTGCTGGCCAATCAAGCACAGTAATCTCATGGTCACTGAACCAGATTTTGGTGCTTTTGGTAGTGTGGGCAGGTGCCAAATTCTGCTGGAAAATAAAGTTAACATCCCCATAAAGCTCATCTGTGGAAGGAAGCATGAAGTGCTCCAAAATCTCCTGGTAGATGACTGCATTGACCCTGGATTTAATGAAGCACAGTGGACCAAGACCAGTAGATGACATGGCTCCCCAAATCAACACAGACTGTGAAAACTTCATACTGGACTTCAAGCATCTTGCAGTGTGTGCCTCTCCATTCTTCCTCCAGACTCTGGGTCCTTGGTTTCCAAATGAGATGCAAAAGTTGTTCTCATCAGAAAAGAGGACTTTGAATCACTGAACAACAGATCAGTTCTTGTTTTCTTTAGCCTAGGTAAGACGCTTCTGATGTTGTTTGTTGTTCAGAAGCAGCTTGACAAGAGGAATATGACATTTGAAGCCATGTCCAGGATCTGTCTCTGTGTGGTGGCTCTTGATGCACTGACTCCAGCCTCTGTCCACTCCTTGTGAAAGTCCCCAACACTTTTGAATGGCCTTTTCCTGACAATCCTCTCCAGGCTGTGGTCATCCCTGCTACTTTTGCACCTTTTTCTTCCACACTTTTCCCTTCCACATAACTTTCTATTAATGTGCTTTGATACAGCACTTTGGGAACATCCAACTTCTTGTGCAATTACCTTTTGAGGCTTTCCCTTCTTATGGAGGGTGTCAATGATAGTTTTCTGCACAACTGTCAGGTAGCAGTCTTTTCCATGATTGTGATTCCTACTGAACCAGACTGAGAGACCATTTAAAGGCTCAGGAACCCTTTGCAGGTGTTATGGTTTAATTAGCTGATTAGAGTGGGACACTTTGAGCCTAGTATATTGAACCTTTTCACAATATTCTAATTTTCTGAGATTGTGGATTTGGGGTTTTCATGAGCTATAAGCCATAATCATCTCAATTATGACACACAACGGCTTGAACTATCTTGCTTTGCATGTAATGATCTCATATATTAGTTTCACCTTTTAAGTTACGTTACTGAAATAAATGAACTTTTACACGATATTCTAATTTTTCAAGTTTCACCTATAGGTTATATCTGAGCACTGATATTTTATTACGGACCTTGATTTGAATTTTGTTTTGTTTTTTTAAATGGCTTGGAATCTGTTTCATCTTTTCATTGATTGGAGTTTGATTGGTTCAAGGGTTAGCAATAGACATTTAATAAACAAATGCATGTTTAAAAAAATATTATTATTAAGAGAAAAATCCAGCAAATATTAAACATGTTATTGTTTGCATTATTTTGCCCATTCTTCCTGAACCAAGAGAATAATAATAATAAACCATTCACCTTCACTCTCTCAAAAGTGAATGGGGATGGCTTTCAACTTGATGAAAGCCAATTTCCCATGGTTCAGAAGCTTTGCTTTTAGTCTGAAGAATATTTAAAAATATTTTAACAGCTCTACTCTAAGCTGTGATTATCTGAAAAACTCAAAATGAAGTCCATTTACTGACTAATATGTGCTGCATTTCATCTTTTTTCCAAGTTCACCACTTCACTGCCTGTTGGGTTCCAGTGTCTTAATATATGCCCTTGACAGCCCGCTAGTCAATCTGCACCATTAACACAGCAGGATATTTCAAATCACAGGAAACTGAAAGAGTATTAATGGTCTTGGCTATGTATCTGTAGACAGCTGAAGCTGACCTTAACAACTCTTGTGAAATCTCCAAATATCATGCAAACGGAAAACTGAATAAAAGCCCCAGCATTTGCTATTCATCCCTATTTGCAGTGTTCCTTTTTTTAAAAAAAAAAAGTCAACTCTTCTAGAAACGAAAGCTGAACTGCCTTTGGTGCCTTTCCAATGTGTTTCATATGCAAGCATTTTCTAGTTTTTCAAAAGAAAAAATTAGCCAATTGATTCACCAAAATATATACTGTAGTATCTCATCTGGGAAATCTATATCGCAACCTTCTACAGACCATGAATGGTAATACTTCACATCTTGGTCTTTCACTATTTCAGTGTATCTTATTATATTTTTCAGCTATGTGAATACTCATGACTAAGACCATCTCATTCAAAGAGATTTTAAATTATTTGGCAATGTCTGTAAAATCCATGCATTATTGAAAATGTTCCAAAATCATAATATTCCTTAAATGCCAGTGCTCCCAAAGCAATGGTAACATGTATCTTTAAATCAATAATCAAATTGAAATGTAATTACCTTTATGTCAGATATATTTCCTGGGAATTGCAGCCTGAGTAAATCAAATCATCACCAGTTCCTTTTTCTCCTATTACATACAAGAAGAAAGTTAAATAAAGTGGTATAAACGAAAAGAGCAGGGGAAAAACCCTGTGGATCATAATCAAAACAAAGAAAGTGAATACAATAACATAGCAATTCCTTTCCTCTGCTCAGGAAAAAAACATGTAATGAACAGTTACAGTTGATTTGACTGCACTTACAGCTTTTGAATACATAAGAAAAATCTATTTTAAAATGCAGCTCTATCAAAAAGATTCAGCTTATTAGATTCCTTTTAGCAGAGGTTGCATAGATGTATGTCAATAGCACCATGATAGTGAATGTTCTTCTTTATAGGAAATTTAACTAAATGTTTTATGACTCATCTAAGTCCATAGCCATATCCGTACAAGACAGTGAGTCAAAATTGCAGAAATATTTCCCAGGCTGTCTCATTTGGTTCACTTGCAAGTACTCTGTGTTTTAACCATGAGTTCACTGACAAGGGCAAAAAATATTATGTATGAACCAAAGCTTGGCATTTTGCCCAAACCAGACAACTGAGAAGTTGTAAATCAGATTATATCCTTATTCAGGGAGCTATAAACCATGAATGACAGCTAAATCTCTGCTAGTTTAGTTTCCCCAAACTTTCAGGAGTACTTCCCTGTGCAGCACATTTTGAAGGTTCTCATCTTCTCCTTCTTGGCCCAGTCAATGCTTCCTCTATAAGAAAAGCACTGAAATAGCAGTGTTTGTTTTTTGAGAACAGAAAAAAAAAAGCATCATAGCATCTTGATTTCAAGAAGTCACAAAAAAACAAACAATAACAATCAGTAGCCAGAATAAGGTAGCATTTCCTACAATAGCACATCATTTGTCTTGGAGCTCAAGAGGAAACACCATAAAACTCCAAAGTAATCGGTCCAGTATGTAAGCCTTCCATAAGATATAAGGTAGGATAGGATAGGATAGGATAGGATAGGAGAGGATAGGAGAGGATAGGATAGGATAGAATAGATAGATAGGATCAGGGGTAGGCTGCTATGGGTTTGCCTGGGTTTGGGTAATCTTGTAGCTAATGTAATGGCCAGTTCAGTGAACTGCCAAATCCCACTTCTGGCTGGCCCCACCCACCCTGCCACTCCCAGAAGTCTCCACAGGTCCCATTTTGGATGCAAGGTAAGTGTAGGCCCCGTGCAGAGGCTCAGGGAGGGTGAAAAACAGGCCTCCTGGAAGATATGAAAGGCCAGAAATGGGCAATGAAATTCCTTTGCATATCTCTGTAAAGAGATCTCTACACAACTCTTATCCAGAAGGGCCCATAACATCCAAAATAGGGCTATGGAGCTTCAATCAGTAGATGCAATAAGGGTGGACAAGGTCTGGTGCTTTTCTGCTCTTACTACCACAAGGAAGGCTTTAATGACAACTATTCGTTTGTTTCTTAAATTTATATGCTCTAACCTGTGTTTAGTCAAGTTTGTCCTTTATTGAGCACCTGAGACTCTTTAGAAATCTCTTCTCCCATTTCATATCCCTCAGATCCTAAAAGACAATGAGTGATGGTCATCCTCAAGAGGGGACAGATTGCATACAAATGACCTAATCCATTGCCTCAGCCCTTGATTTCTGGTTTTACTCATGCTTATTCATGCCTCAGTCACATCAGGATTCCATTTTGTTCTACATATTGAACCCCTTGGAAGTTTGAGCTGGTACATCACATAGCAGCCTTATTTATAGGTGTGCTGAGGTTCACTCATGTTCGCTATTCAGGTTCACTATTACAGTGGATATGCATTGGCCACCAGTTAACATTTAGGTACAATTCAAGGTGCCATTTGTTATATTTAAAAAACTTACAGAGTTTAGAACCTCTGCACTGGTTTGAATCTGCTTTTGAGATTAGATAGGGAAATTTTTTTGAGGAAATATCACTTACAAAAAACCCTATTGCAAAGACTTCTTGGTAATGGCCTCCTTCTCTGGAACACCTCACATCCCAAGAGCATTTGGAGATGTAATGGAAGATACTCCTTTGTGTAAGTACCCTGGGTTGTAAGTTGTTATTCATATATGAGCAAGAAGTGATTCAGCCTTCCATCATTCTGAGGTCAGTAAAATGAGGGTCCAGATTGTTGGAGGCAATATGCTGATTTGTAAACCACTCAGAGAGTACTGTAAAGACCTATGAGAAGGTACATAAGTTTAAGAGCTATTGCTATTGCTGTATTAATGGCATAATATGGTATTAATGAATAATAAAATAAAATAAATACAATTTAAAATGAAGCATATTTATATAATTTTATTATATATAATTATAAAATATAGTAAAATAATAATAAAATAATAATTGACAAGATTCAAGTTTACCCATCACAAACATATATTATAGGAAAGAAAATCAAGTTTTGTTGCATCTTTTTATGAGATCCAGCCATATAATCTTAGGGTCTTTCTCAGAAAAAAAGGAACACTAGTTGTTTCATTCAATTTATAATGTAGGACAAATGGCATGAAAATCAACTTCCTGAAGCAACTGATATGTATTTGATATGGATCTTTGAAATTTTTTTCTCCTGAGTTCCCTTAACTGTCACTCTGCAGTTCTGAATTCTGACTCCAGCAAAGTAATAGTTTTCAAATCTGCAAAGAGCATTGCTGCCGTTCTGTCAAGTGCCAAAGGGCAGAGAGGTGAACAAGTATCTGATCTCTTGAAAAAACACCTTAAAAGTAATCATCATCTTGAGAGTAATGGGTTTATTATTCCGCAACCTACTTCAATCAACACAAACTATACTTGAGAGGAAGCTGAAAGGTCCAGCCTGAGCCAGAAAGCAATCTAATGAAGAAGTAATTTCTGGGACCACCAGATCTTGACTTTGCTGTGCCATCCTAGATCAGCAGCCCCCAACCTTTTGGGCACTAGGGACCGGTTCTGTGGAGAGAGGTTTATCCATGGATCAGAGGAGTGTGGTTCCATTTGATGTCAGCATCCCACAGGTGGGGCTTCATTTATTTGTGTGGCTCATTTTGTGGCATTCTATGGACCCAGTGATGGGATTCAAATTTTTTTGCTACTGGTTCTGTGGGTGTAGCTTGGTGGGCATGGCAGGGGAAGGATACTGTAAAATCTCTAGTCAGAGGTGGTATTTGCCAGTTCTCCAAACTATTTCCACTACCGGTTCTCCAGAACTGGTCAGAAACTGCTGAATACCACCTCTGCATGGACCAGTGTTGTTCCACAGACCGAGGGTTGGGAACAGGGATGGGATAAAGCCATTTTGGACCGGTTTGGGCAAACCAGTAGTTCTGGTGATTAGTTGGCCCCATCCACCTGCCCCTACCGTAGTCTGCCCTTTATTTCCATGTTTTGCAGCCCAGCTGATTCCTGCAGCACAGCGGATTGCCATACCTCAGCTGTTTCACTCACCAGGGCTGAAGGTAAGTTTTACAGGCAAAAATGGGCAGTTTCCAAATGCTGTGCACAGGCACTCACCAAACCAGTTGTTACACCAATTGAATCTCACATCTGGTTGGGGTCCCCTGCCCTAGATGACTAGACCTCTATATTAAGAACCTTAATATAATTCTCTAAGGGTTAAACATTTGAATTTGCTATTAACGATATGCTCTGGACTTGACTGGATTACAAGTATGTTTTATTACAGCTATAAGATCAATAGTCAGAAACAGATAAAAGAAATTAGTACAATTCTTCAATCTCATGGAGAAATGGATGGTGTACATAAGAAAGGCAAAACTGAGCAACCTGGGAAGTATTTGAATAATGGTCAGAAAAGAGAAAGGAGAAATAGAAATTGTGTTCTTTGCCATCATAACATAAGATGAATGAAAGTCATCTGGGATTTCCCGCAGAGAAAGCAACAAAGGAGCATATGGCTCAAAGACTACCCTGAACTGTCCATATGTGCTAGTATATTTTTGTAACACTTCAGCAATATTACAGCAGAGGGCAATGAATCCTGTTTTGTCTACTAACTCTACAAGTAGTTCTATAGATTTCAAGACTAGTTTTTTTTTCTTTAGACCTCTTGCTCTATTACATGAATCCTGAAAGAATATAACCCTTAGGCTATCTATTCATCACATGATTTCATATGTTGTAGTGGTAGACTTGACACCTTATTCCTTTAAAAAAAAAAACACCTTATTCCTTTTAAAAAAATAAAAAGAAAAAATGGGCTAAAGTAAATAAAGACTATTAAAAATCTTCAAAAATGATTTGATGTATATCCATCTTTCTATCAAGGAAAAGAAGATTAAAGAAAGAAAGAGAGAGAGAGAGAGAGGAAGGAAGGAAGGAAGGAAGGAAGGAAGGAAGGAAGGAAGGAAGGAAGGAAAGAAAGAAAGAAAGAAAGAAAGAAAGAAAGAAAGAAAGAAAGAAAGAAAGAAAGAAAGAAAGAAAGAAAGAAAGAAAGAAAGAAAGAAAGAAAGAAAGAAAGAAAGAAAGAATTTAAATGCAAAATTAAGTAAAGCAATTATTCAACCATCCAGATTCATTTTCTGCAGAAAGCTTAAAACTAGGCTGGAAAACACTTGGCCATTAACACAGATTTTTCAATAGGAGCTGTTAAATTATTTTATCATTTTATTTTATTTTTGATTTAGATTTCACATTTCCACCAAGGGCTCAAGGCAGCTTTTGTGGTGACTTCTCTTCATTTTATTTTCACAATAACTTGTCAAACTGGGCTGCGAAAATGTATCTATTTCAAAGTAAGTTTCAATGGCTGAGAGTGGGAAACTCACTTTAACTACTATACCACAGTGATCTTCTGATATTTCATGTAACCCTATTCATCATCTTTTACACAACTGAAGTTGTATCTGAGACTATCAAGAGTTGTATCTTCAGAGTTTACTTCAGTAATCCAAGTTGTAGTCCAAGTAAGACATGGGTAATTATGTCAAGAGCTGATTTGCCCAAGAGCCATTGAATTTGGAAGATTAAATCTGTTTACTTAAATACATTTCTTGCCATAAAAACCACATCTAGCGCAGGATCAAAATAGGTTTGTTTTTCTATCACATTGAACCTTAATCCCTAAAAAAACCTATACTATCTTTTAAAACTTTTCCTACATGTTAACTAACATTCAACATGCTTCTTTTCTTTTGTAGTTTCATTGGGATCACTATTATAACTACACAACAGTGAAAACCAGGTTGCTCTATGCAAATTTTAGGCAAAAAATATTTTAGAGTTTTGAAAAACAGTCCCCTATATAGGTAATCCTTGACATATGACCACAATTGATCTCAAAATCCCTGTTGCTAAGTGAAACATTTGTTAAATGAGCTTTTGCCCATTTTACAGACTTTCTTGCCAAAGTTGTTAAGTGAATCAAAGCACTTGTTAATTCAGTAACACCATTGTTAAGCGAATCTTACTTCCCCATTGACCTTACTTATCAGAAAGTTGCAAAAGTTAATCACATGACTCCAGGACACTGCAACCATAATAACTATGAGTCAGTTGCCAAGCTTCTGAATTTCTTTCAAGTGACCGGAGGGGCTGCAATGGTCATGTGAAAAATAGTCATAAGTCACTTTTTTCAGTGCTTTCGTAACTTTGAATGGTCAATAAATGAACTGTTGTAAGTCAAGGACTTCCTGTACAGTAGCATAAGGAAGAACTGGAGCACTTCTGGCAGATTATAAATAGCAGATGGAAGCACCAAATCTAACCTTGAATGAAATGTAGTGTTTTCATGGGAGACCACCAGAAAATCCCAGGACTCTTATGACACTGTGAAATAAAAAAATAGCATCCCATAAAAAGACAATGGCAAGTCACAAAAGCAACCAGGACTCACGAGGAGTGACACATTACTTTAAAAAAAATAACTTAATGAAATTAGACATCTGACTATTATGGTAATGATGAAACAGAATTCACTGACATTTATAAATATATTTCAATAAAGCAAAAAAGAACCCATACACAGAGATATACAAATAAATCAAATCAAGTTAATTAACATAGAACATGCAGCGAATAACAAACACAAGAGGAAGGTGGGGTTTTTTTTGTCCTTAACTTTGCAGGGCTGAAGCAAACGGTACTAAATCTTCAGTACTTTTTAGAAATGCCAGGATTAGTTATAATCTGTTACAGTACAAATCCCTCCATTGAAGAGAGAATGTATTAATTACACCATACCCAGATGCTGATAGAATGATTACCCTTTGCCAGAGGTTACTGTATACCCAATTAAAATTTTTGTTGGACACAGTCAAGATCATGAGTGCAAACACTTTTTTTATTTTAAAACATGATCCATAAATAATGTTAGGGAAATAACCATTTATTCATTCATAGAAAGCAAGGAATTTGATATATTTCCATTATATATGAACAATAGGCTTCAGCCAAATCCTGGCAATGCTGAATGGCTTTGAGTTTTGAGGCAGCTGGTACTAAGACGAGGACTATGCCATCTCTGGTGCCCCAGATAGACCTAATATGCAAATCTACAGGGTCTCCTAGACTCAGAAGTCCTGTTTGGAAAACAGATATCAGTTGTGGCAGCGGGGGGCATTGCACAGGTTTGTATTGTATGTCATTTGCATCCATTCCTAGATCAGAAGGTTACAGTCACTCATGCCCTAGTCACCTCAGATTAGACTACTACAATATGCTTTGCATGGAGAGTATCTGGAAGCTTCAACTGGTGCAGAATGCAGTGCATGGGCAGTTAGTGTGATCCCCCAACATCCCATGTTATTCCTCTGTGAGCTGCACTGACTGCCAATTTACTTCTGGGTCCAATTAAAGGTGTTGGTTTTTAAACCTTGTAATTCTTCATGGCATAGGATCATGTTATCTGAGGAACCACCTGTCACCAAGTTCTCCCTGGGCTGATAGATGCTATGGAACTCCACCCTATGAAGCATCTCTCCCCAAAGTCAGATTAGCAATATCCCTGTTAAGGTTCCAGAAATCCCTCAAGTTATGGTCAGAAAAAGTTGATAAATAAACAAATAAATAAATTTGACCAAATGTAGCCACAGTATAGATAAAAAAAATCCTTGTTTAGAGTGCTTTACAGAAACTATTATTTTTAATACTATTATTTAGATTAATATTTGTCTATCTTATTTCCATAATGTCATATAATTCTAATCACCAAATCCCCACATCAACTTTTCATTTCTTTCAGCTTTTTGCAGAAAATACAAAAATGCTTTCCAAGTAGAAATGAAATTTCTAAGTCTTCTTTTTTTTTCATTAGGGTGCTCAATTTTACCATCTCTACCAGTTCCACTAGCTTCACTATCATTCTTCCACTGTTAGGATTTGTAAATCCTTCTACCTTTGAGCATATAAAAGTCTCACTCCATTGCTATATAAAAACAAAGATCTCCAAGATGTCTCTATCTCTTTGCTCATTAAGCCCCAAAGAAAGACTTCTGATTTAATTCACTTTTAAAATTTTCTGCATTAAAATATGTATTTGGTCTATATTTTGGTATAAGTCCACCAAAAATGAAAAAAATGTTCCCTCCATTAGATTATGTTTCCAACAAATATTTAAAATCCCCTTAAACGTTTTGTAACAATTTATCTGGTGTCATATACCAACAATACATCATTTTATAAAAGATTTCTTTAAGATTATAATTCAGTGTAAATTTCAACTTTTTTCCTCATTTTTGTCTAACTGTATATTATATCTGCTTTTTGGTCCATTTTATCATACAATCTTTTAACTGTTTCTTTCTCTATTTCCATTTTCAAAAAAAAGTTTATACATCTTAGCAATAATGTGATCATTATTTGTACAGAGCTATATATCAATTTCAGTTTTACCCTTTTCAAATTCATAATTCTTCTTATTCAACTTAAATCTTTCCATTAGCTGAGCGTAAGGAAACCAATGGCATGTAAAACCTTCCATCTCCGAATTTTCTCTTCTTTTTAAGATACACTCTCCTTGAGAAATATTCAGCAAGTCAGCATAAGTTAACCATTTTTGTTTAACTAACATTTCCCATCTAAAAAAGATTTTTCAGGGTGACAGTCATAAAGGAATTTTAGGAGACAATTTTGCTGATTTTCTATTTTGTGTAAGAAGTTTTCTAATATAGCATCTCCCAGGCATTGCATTAAAAAGGCACACAAACACAGGCAGAACACAAATGTATAGCTTTATACTATATTATGCTTTTGCACGGTCATTTTTTCTGATTGATGTACCATGATACTAGAAGAATGTTCTCTCTTCTCCACCAAGATGATCGGTGTTGCGAGAGGACTAGAACAAAGTCCAGCATTTAAAAGAATGAATTGGCTTTAATAAATTCTAAAGAATGTTTCTGTGACTTGCCTTATGGCAATAGGATTGTCTTAGTATTGTCTCCAATAATTTGAATCATGGACCACAAACAATTATCTTTCCCTCTCAGTCAGTTCTGACTACTGAACCCAGGCATTTTGTTTTGTTTTGTTTGTTTGTTTGTTTGTTTGTTTTTGAAGTCTAATGAAGACATAGATGCCACTTTAAAAATAAAATTGCTGGAAAGTAGTAAGTACAAGAGAATCTGACTCTAGATCATTCAACTGTCCATCAAAAGAGGTCTTAAGTTGCAGTGGAATTTGTTTGACACCTTTATCTTCACAAGATTAAGAAATCAGACATTAATTTACATTCTTAGAAGGTCTTCTCACTAAACGTTTAGGATTTAGATTGGACAACTATCTGTCTGGAATGGTACAGGGTTTCCTGTTTGGACTAGAAGTCCTCCTAGATCCCTTCCCATTCTGTTATTCTGTTATCCCTTGCAATCACTGTGATCCCCTTAGTAGGAAATCTGTGGGTTTTTCTTACTCTTTATGGGTCGGCAGCTAGCAAATAGGATGAAGGACTCCTGAGGTTGTGGGTGATAAGCCAAGACAAACAGATATACTGACCATATTTGGTACCTTAGAAAGAGTTAAATAGTGGGTGAATCATTAAAGAGAATGAGAAGTAGCACCACCCATTCTTGGTCTGAATCCACCAAATAACAATCTTCTCTATAAAGATTGTCATTTGACTTCAGCAAAAAACATTCAGGGAAAATCACAACATACATAAAAGAAGGAATGGCACCAATGAGAGTATTTTTTTCAGCTAATGTATAGAAAAACCTGCTTCAAAAATCAACTACAATAGCAATTAGAAATTATTTTTAAAAAATACCCACCCCAGTGGTAAAATTTTCAAAAAAATCCATATATAGAAAAATTCAAAGAAACGTGTTGGCCTGAGAGAATAAATGGAATTTTGTGTGGCATCAAGACAGAAACTTTCTATGACAGCCCTCAAACCTGAAAAAATAATCCATCTCTAATCTTTACTGACTGTTGAAAACTCTCTAGAATTTTAGGGAAAATATACTTCCTTATCTGAAGATTCCTTGATTCATACCTGGAAATGTTGCTTGTAAAGGAAGTTACAGTTCTTTCTTGGAGGAAAATACCAGCAAAATAATCTACTTGCTCTCTCTGCCTATATTTCTCTCTGTTTCTCTACTTCCTCAGTTCAATTTGTAAACAATCTTCTTGTTACAAACAATAAATCTAGTTGTCATCTGTTTGCAATCTGGCTGTTGACCCCAGCAGCAGCCTTCAAGGAAGTTTAATCTCAAATATTATGCCCCTGAAATCCACAAGTTAGCAAGAGCCCTATTCCAACCCACCCCAATTATTTGAACTGCCTATAAAGTCACTCTAGCACTCAATCCTAATTGAATGACATGGCTTGTTTGTTGTAGTGGACTTGGTCTGTAAACTAGCATAGCAGTCCTGCTATGTGTAAGACAATCTCCTGTGTCAGCTGAAATGTGAATATTACTTGACTTTTTTCACTGAGTGACCAATATAAATTGAACTTGTTCACTTGATTAACATTTTATTTAGCTTTGTTACCCTATAGCCAAGTTTACAGGGTGATATATATGACCTAAATTCAGCTCTATCCAATAAAAAGCAAAGAATAGCTCCACAAAGACAACAGCAACAAATATTGGAGAAATTGAACAAATCAGTGAGAATTAAAACAGCTCTAAGCCACAACTTTAATACATAGCAGGGCTATATGTCTTCCAGAAATTAATAAGATCTGGGAGACTAAAATATGTATAATAAAATATGTCTGCCTGGTTCTAAATATATATTTGTAAATACAATATATGTTTCTGTCTTCTTTACAAGACAAATTTCCAGTCTGAAAAATACTCAGAATGCTAGATCGAGGATGTGGGATTATTTTTATTGTATAACTTTTTGTCCAACTTTATTTTTTCCTTTTCTGTAACAAAACCCTTCATATATTAAAATTATGTGAGTTTTTTGCAGAAGATACTTCTTTTCAGTATTTTCATGCTTGACCTTGTCACCACCTGACCTGAAGTGGTTGCAAAAATATCAAAAGTGAATCCAAAGGTGCCTTTTTCAAGAGGCAACTGGACTTTCTGTTTTTTCTTTGAAGACATTTCACTTCTCATCCAAGAAGCTTCTTCAGCTTAGAGCTTCTAAGAAGATTCTCAGATAAGAAGCGAAACATCTTTAAAGGAAAAATAGAAAATCCAGTTGCCTCTTGAAAAAGCCCCGTTGGGACAACCATGACCTGGATGACTGAGAATCTCCATAGATATCAAAAGTGAAGTAGTCTCAGTGAAGAACACTAGTGTGAGCATGGAAAACATTTTTTTTTACTATTAAAGAAAAGCTAAGGATGGAATTTCCAGCATTCTATGTTTTTAAAAATAAGACATTTTAAAAAGAGGAAAGGAAGTACACAAACTCCACTTTGTTCCTACTAGTATTCATTCAACCATGGATCTAGTAAAAGAGAAACGTGAGGAGGGGGAATCATAAAATTTGTAATAGAGTCTTTTTCTATCCCAAAGCATTCCTCAAAAAACAAATCACATAATTTTTACTTCTCTCTCAAATTATTGGAAAAGACTATTGATAACCAGAAATTTCTTTTAGTATTATTAATCAGCACACATCACATCTAACATCAGAACCATCATTAAAAAAGCACAACAAAGGATGTTCTTCCTGTGTCAACTTAGAAAGTTCAGACTGCCCCAGGAGCTGTTGATAGAGAGAAATTATCGAGTCTATCATTTATGTTTCTATAACTGACTGACAGGACAGGTGCAGACTTCAATGGATAGTTAGGACTATAGAAAAAACAATTGCAATCAACCTTCCTTCTATTGAGGTTCTGTATCCTGCATGAGCCGGAAAGAGGGCTGAAAAAATATCTACAGATCCCTCACATTCTAGACATAAACTCCCCTCAGGATGCTGCTACAGGGCATTACATGCCAAAACAGCTAAATACAGAGACAGCTTTTTCCCTCGTGCCATCACTCTGCCGGACACCTAAGTTCCACAGTATTGTCTCATGTCTAAGGGCATTTACCCATTATCCTCTGCATCTTTTCTAGTACCTTCTCTTATTGGTATCATATTATGATTATTGTTACTCTTCTTTTGCATGTACACTAAGAGCTTTTGCCCTGGAGACAAATTCCTTTGCTGTGTAATCAAACTTCGCCAAAGTATCCTATCCTATCAGTGGTGGGATTCATTTTTTTTTTACTACTGGTTCTGTGGCTGTGGCTTGGTGGACATGGCAGGGGAAGGATATTGTAAAATCTCCAATCAGAGGTGGTATTTGCTGGTTCTCCAGATTACTCAAAATTTCCGCTACTGGTTCTCCAGAACTGGTCAGAACCTGCTGAATACCACCTCTGCATCCTATCCTATTCAATTTCATTCCATTATTTTTTATACAGAAGAGTGGAGATTAAAAAGAAAAAGCCAATTGCAAGATATTTACAGTCTCTGGCTTGAACCTGATATGAAAGCAACGAGCAAGAAAGAAAATGCATGAACTCATCCTTTGTAGTCAGAATGGAAGGTTTTAAATTTTTATAAAAAGGCAAATGCAGGGAGAAAGGGGCAATTCTTCAGTTTTGTTTTGTTTTGGGTTTTTTTTTTTTTTTTTTTGGAAATGATAAAGGAAGCAAAGGAAAAAATGGGAAGAGATTTTTAAGGTGGAAAGGACTTTTAGGACATAGCTGAGGAATAATTGAAACACACACTGTCTGTATTCAGATAGCGGTAGAAAGGTAATCAAATTGTATCACTAAAAATCAGACTATGAATCCATAGCCATCAAAAGTAATGCAAAAATTCTCAGTAAAAGGAATAGCTCAGTAACTATAGAGCCGGACTGTCAAACGCATGGCCCACAGACCGGATGCATCACACGCTGGCCATGCCCATGCCTGGTTTAGCAAAGCAGGGGAAGTCATGATACGTCATGTCACCATGATGACATGAGTTTGACACCCCTGCTATAGAGTAACATATTTAAGAAATTAATACAGAATAGTTTTTGAATGACAAGAATAAATCTTGAATACAAAGCTGAGCCACACTTTTAGAAAGGCAATTATGCTACAATAGTTTATTCTTGGTCCCTCTTAAAGGGCTCTCTTCATCTGATTAAGCTAATGAGGCATCCATCCAGAATTCATTGGGCAAAGTCAATTGCTAGGACACTGATGTGCAACATTTACTCATTTCTCTCTTAATATTTTTTTTAAAAAAATGAGGTACAGTGCATCTATAAGGTAGTACTTGATTGTATAAGAAGTATATACTTTTTAAAAAAAAATTAATGCAAAAGGCATATGAACATGTAGAAAAAACATATAAAAAAGTGCTGTATTTAAATAAACCATTAAACCAATACTATGAAGAAAATATCCATCATTCTGTTTAATACATTAGTTCATAAACAGAAACTGAGCATATATGCTTACCCCAAAAGTATAAATTCAGACTAATTTTGTCTTTGAATAAATATCTTCTTTGTTTTCCCTCCATGAACAATATAACTATCATTGTTGGAAACTTTGGCATATAATTCAAGACACTGTTATATCTTTAGAGGAGTGAATTTTGTAACACCTTAATAATTTTGTGAATATCAAAGCAAAATGAAACATTAATTGACTAAGCCCCTATTATTTAAGTGTTCTTCATCCATATTACACTTTCAGTATAACAGAGTGGTACGATCACTTTTTAAATAGTCTCTGAAGAGGCCAGTAGGCATGAAAAAAAGGGTTTTGTGATATTACAGTATTTGTTTCATCTCAAGATCATAGGTATTACTATGAATATACCCTTTTGCCACTGATCTAATTGCAGAGGGTATTCTAGTTCTTTTTTCAAAATTCCTTGAAAATTGCTATTATCTCCTTTTCCATTAAGCTATCCAAGGAGGATTTGCTTTGGTATTTTATCACTTTACTCACTCTCTCTAATTGTGTGTGTGTGTGTGTGTGTGTGTGTGTGTGTGTGTGTCTTTCATCCATACATACACACATTCACTCACACAAATGTGAAAAAGAGAGAGGAAGGGAGGGAGGGATAAGAAATGTATTTTTATTAAGCCTACATGCTATATGTAAGCTTAATAAAAGCTAAAATTGAAGGGGTCAAGTTCAGTTTTATGAGGGTATTGCTTAATGGTTAGGGCAACAAAATGAACTTAATTCTAGCCATGAGGTATAATATTTACTATCCTTATTTACTATACTTAAGTATCTGACTTTAAGAATTATTGTTATTTAGGTATTCACCTAAATGGGTAAGAGAAAAGAGAGACCATATTAAAAATTCACAGTACTACTGAACTTCTACAACAGTAATTATTAAATCTTTAGTTGATGGCTCATTTTTGTAGGATAAACATTCTGAATTTGTACATGAAACATTGATTTAGAAGTATTGCAAAGACTACAAGTGGAAGATCCTAAAACATTACAACTCATGGTCATCCACTCAAAATAAATGTGAAGAAATTCCTTATACTATACATTATTAAACTGTAGAATTCACTCAAAAGGTGGCAGGCCTTTGTTTAGCACAGCAGCAGATAACAGCCTTTTTTTACCCCATTGCCATGCCTAGTGTCCTCTAGCCACCCTCTTGATGGCTGTTTACAGCTTCTTGGAACACAGGCTGCATACTATAAAAATTTAAAAATACTATATAAATACACACAAAGAATTATCATGTTTGCCAGCTTTCCTAGTGCCTCCAATTGTCCAGATTAACCAGGTTTGATAGAAAATGCCAGAAATGGGCTATCTGCCAGATCCAAGTCTTTTCTTACATTTTTAGGAAAAGGATATTATTAGTTTACTTCTTCTCATCTCTGTGGAAATTGGTAGCTACTAAGTAGGCAATTCTATACAGAGAAGCAATAGTCTAATTTCCTGCATGCTTGATTATGCCCCTCTTCTATTTTTTTCTTCTTGCCAGCAAGGGAGCTTTCTAAATTCTCAGCTGACACAGCCACCCCATCTGGTGATTATTTTATGAAGTCCAATTTAAGAGCATTTTACACTGGTGTTTGTAAATACATATTGCAAATGTTTCACTGTCATCTGAACATCTCTTTAAAAATGTTCTCTCTTACACTTTGTTTTCATTAAGCTTACTTTCCATTTAGGTGTCTACATTCAATATATTTGCATTTAGCTCCAGTATTGATCCTTGCACACCACACGATATTTTATCTAGTTCATACCTTGCCACAAATGATTCCTTAAGTCTTAATTGCTTATGTGTTGTGCTAAACTTTGCAGCTCTCTGAGTTACTGGCAACTTGCAAACAGTGTCAACATAATAAGAAATGTTGCAAGTACAAATTGTGAAAAGCTTTGCCTGTGCTGTTTTAAATCTAAAACAACATTATAGATGAAAACTCAATTTTCTCTTAAAAGGGGGGAAATCACTAACAAGCAATTTTCTAATTAAAATAACATAAGAAAAAGAAAATACATGGCATTATTTTCTTGTGACTGTACTAATCGCACTATGCTAATGAGTCTGGAGGCTACTACTCTCTCCCCATGTGATAATGTTAATACTAGATTGAAATTGTTAGTTCAACACATTTGGAGGATACTAAGTTGAGAAACAGGGGCATTCAAAAGGGAACTGCTATAATCTCACCTATCCCAAGTATCTTTTTTTAGCAATAGTAGTTTGTCTACTAGGTTTAGAAACCAGGGAATTATGAATTCTAGTCCTGCCTTAGTCATGAAGCCAGTTTGGGGAACCTAGGACCAGTCACTCTCTCTCTGCCTTAGGAAGGAAGCAAATCACTTCTGAGAAAACCTAGCCAAGAACACTGCAGAGAATAATCCAGGCACTCACTAGGAGGCAACAAATTCATACATACAAAAAAAAAACCCTGAAAGATTGTAAAAACAAGACAAAATGAACCTAGAGGAAATGCTTTCCTTTGACTTTAAGAGCAAACAATCCATATACTGTTTTATCCCCAACATTTGGGTGTTGTTTTAAGAACCTTATATATTGTTCTTTATGTTAATATGAAACTTGTGATAGATATATAGAAGGCCTGTGCTGTGTTTGTACATTATACTAAGCTGTGGTTTATGTTAACCATGATACATAAGTCCCTTTTTTGGGAGAGGGGGCGGTATAGAAATCTAATAAACATAAACATCATGGACAGAATAATCCAATCCCAGTCTTGAAGGTGAACAGAGTAGTTTGATGATGTGAATACTTGATTCCTGTGCTGTGTTTAACTCTTTTTGTGTTGCATTCTACTGTATTGTATAATGTGTCTGATCTGTCTGAATTCATATGGATTGATCAACATACTCTTGTGTCTAAAATATTGTACTCTTATATTAGTTTATACTAGTCATGAGTCCTAGGAAATACACCTGCGCATATCCTATTAAAAAGAGCTCTACTCATTTCAGCAGAGTTAAATTGGAAAATTTCTGGAAAGGGCACGTACAAAATATTGTACCACAATTCAGCTGTGACTGTTTCCTGACTTAACAATAATACAGTTACTAAAGAAGTGACACCTTCTATATTAATATGCTTCTCTGATTTAGAAATATAAATCCATTTCTGTATTTTCCCCATGAGTCATTTCCTCAGTTTCATTTATTGTCATCAGCCTCCAAATGTCTATTACATTCTGAGGTTTTCAAATTCTTATAGCTATTGTAATCTTCTACATTATATGCTGAATGTGTGTTAATGGAAGCCATTAATGGAGGAAGATGAGCATTTAAAATTGGAAGAAGCATTGATAACCTGTACTATACTGGTGACATTATTCAAATAACCAAAAATGCAAAAAAGATCTCCAAACTCTAGTAATAAAAGTCAAGAAGCCTAATGAAAAATTGGGATTCTAAGCATAAAGAAGACCAAAATAATGAGAACTGGTACAACAATCAGCTTCTGTCTTTTAGGATCAACATTCAAGAGTAAAGAACAAGCAATCAAGAAACAAACCACAGACTAATACTTGGTAGAGCAGCCATGAATCTTTCAACAGGATATTCAGATGCCATGATGTGTTTATACCTACAAAGATCAGTACAGGGTAAGCAGTGGTAGTCTCTGTACCATTCTATGGAAGTAAAAACTGGATTTGACCTTCAATGTTGGAGAAAAGTCCCAAGAGCACCATGGATAATTGTGGTGGTATGCAAATCTCCTTTCAGTATCTCAACATCATTCCCACATATTATCACATTAACTAACAAATCGATCTTTGAATAAGAGTCCTCTAGAGGCTCAAGTCACCAGAGTCAAATTATCCTAATTCAGGCACATTATTTAAAGCCCTACCTCTTTAGACAAGTTTCTAATGCTGGGAAAGTTGGAAGGGAAGAGAAGAAGATGGCCTGCTGCAAGATGGAAGAATTCAATTGCAGAGGCAATGAGTGCACAATTAGAAGACCTGAAGGACAATGTTAGGATGATCATCATGGAGAAAGTCTGTCTATATGCTTGCCAAGATTTGACACTGACTTGATGACAAATAATCAATCAATCAAGTCTTCTACACACATATTTTAGTAAATGTAGAAAGTATTAATCATTTTCTTTGCATGTGAAATTCTACACTGTTAACATGCTCTGAAAGAAACATTATCAAACCCTAGCTTTCCATAACTGCAAGGAGAGCGTTTATGTTAGTCGAAATCTGATTCACATAATCTGAAACTGAATGTATCCAAGGAAAAAAACCAACATAACACAAAGATCCCTCTACGTCATACATACAGGTATGTATGTTGCATTAGGATAGCACAATAAAAATGGTAAAAAAAAAAAAACCACCCCAATATTTTAAGAAGCCTGATGTTTTTTGTTTATATTATATTCTTGTCCCAAAATTTTGTATTGTTAGGTTGACATCCCACAAGGGATCATTCCCAAACTGATGGTTTCATGTTGAAGAATAGCAGAACAGTCCTATTTTCTATTTCTATTTTTCTAATGCTATCTATATAACAGGGTTAAGGCTGGAGTGGAGCTTGTCCATGCTAATTACCCACATTGTTTCTAGTTAATCAGGAAAGATCTGTGCCTTTTGAGTGTGTGTGTGAGAGAGAGGGAGGGAGGGAGGGAAACAAAGAGAGGGTCAGTTAAGGATTTGGGGTGAGTACTTGCTTGTTTTGAATATTAAGATCAGAAAAATAAACATAAGGCAGTAATAAGAGTGACATCTGTCCTTGCTCTGATATGAATATAAGGATTGACTGGGAATGTGTTGGGTGGAAACTAAACTGGGACCATACCCACAGGCTTTTTCAACATATCATAGGATACGGCTGCCTGTGACCACATGATTTCTTTAATGCAGATTGTTTCTTTGAATATGATCTCTACTGAACCCAAATAGTTTTGCCAAATTCAATAATTACTGCTAATAAACTCCCCAACAGTATTAGAAATACTTATACAGATTAATTCTGCATTGGTTCTGTAGTAACAGGTGCTGAAAAGACTGGTGGAGTTCTGAAGCAAACAACTGAAAACTTGGTCTTTATTCTCCTCAGAATTTCCTAATGATTCAGATTATAATGTATATTTTACTTGCTTACTTGCCATCACTCATGATTGATTTGGTTTAAAAAGTGATTGTTTGCATTGGCTAATTGGAAAACATCTGAGGATATCCTGGTTGGCCAGTGGGGAATGTATAAATGTCAGTTCATCTCACTGCAGAATAATAAAGAAATGTAATTGATATAATATTGCATTAGAGACTGAAAAGGACAAGGTACCTCTAAGTCAACATTTATTGGAAAATGTAGCATTTTTATCCCCCCTAACTAGCCTAAAAGCTAAATCTGAACAGTGACATTTGTAATTATTTTGAAATATATACACACACCTCAAGATAAAAAAGAAAAATGAAATTCCAAATCATATTAACATAAAAGATAGTTTTTTGTATCCCTCATTTTCCTAATTATTTAGTAATATAAAATATATATTGTTAGATATATATATTTCTGATTTATTCTTTAGGATATGCTGAGTTCAGCTAAGTGGCTACTTGGGCAGAAAGGACTAAATATAATAAAAGGTTGAACAACCAGTTCACACAGGATATATAATACACACACAAAAATGAATATCTGTGGGGCTTCCAGAAATTTCTATGCTTCCTGAAAATTCTGAATTTATATTCCCAACACAATTTTAAAAAATGGCCTATAATAGGGCTGTCAAACTCGCAGCCCATGAGCCAGATGCATAACATGCTGGCCATACCCATGCCCTATTTAGCAAAGGGGAAAGTCATGTGTGATAACGCCATGATGACACGACCCCTGGATTATATGATTGTCATTGCATTACATTTCTTGTTCTGCAATTAACCATTAGATTGATTAATGGTAATGATGAAACTCAGTTGCAGTCATTGGGGCTCAATATCAGTGTTCCTCACTAAAGCATCAACTAAGTGTTTACTCAATTTTCCTGACTAAAGCATCAACTAAGAATCCAAGCTGCAGGCTTCAATTAAAGGTAATTTGGGGGGGAAATCTACAAACTTTTCATTTCTATTGTGCATTGTCCACAAGACCAAAAATTATTCTGAATTATCAGATTCCAGAAACTTAATCTTAATCTACAACAATTTTCTATTATCACAAAATCAAATATTTGTTGAGTATGAAGTATGCATTGTGTTTCCACATTGATTTGCTATTTATATTTTGGTGGTGATGATGTGTTTCTTTCATTTTACCATTAATCACATGGAATGCAATATGGATAACAAAGTAAGATATCAATTTAAATTATTACTACCGGTATTACTAGAAAATCATAATTTTATCACAATTTAATGAGAATAATAATCCCACCCCTGAAAGGACCTAATGGTAAAGACTGCAATGACAACACTATTAAAGCCAACCAGTTTAACACATTCTTTGGCTCAGTATCTGTAAATAGCAAAGGATCATGCTCAGTATTTCCTAGTCGAACCACAGACAACTACAATGATCTAATACATATCAATTTTACAGAAGACAATGTTGAAAAAGCACTATGCAATCTAAAACTATCTCTATCTATTGGACCAGACAGAATATGTGCCTACTTCTTAAAAAAGCTATCCACTGCCATAGCCAAACTTCTAGGCATAATCTTTGAAAAATCTTTTAGGACTAGCTCCTTGCCAAAACTATGGTCACAAGCCACTGTCATCCCCATCTTCAAATAGGGAGACCCCAGCCTAGTTGAAAATTACAGACCAATGTCTTTATGCTACGTCACCTGTAAAGTCATGGAATCAATTATTAACCAATCCATCATCCTCCACTTAGAAACAAACAACCTACTCTCTAATAAACAATTTGGTTTCAGGAAAAAACTATCATGTAATCTGCAACTCTTACACTGCAAAAACATAAGGACTACACAACTCGATCAGGGCAAAGCAATAGACGCAATCTACATAGACTTCTGTAAAGCCTTTGATTCAGTGGTACACAGCAAACTACTCCTAAAATTAAAACCTTACAGTATATCTGGACACCTGCATAACTGGATAGAAGCATTCCTGTCAAACAGACAACAAATGGTCAAAATTGGGAGGATCCTATCAAATTCTGTATCTGTCAACAGTGGTGTCTCCCAAGGCAGTGTTCTAGGACCAACTCTTTTCATACTCTACATAAATGACTTCTGTGATCATATCAAGAGCAACTGTGTTCTCTTCGCTGATGATGTAAAGCTATTCAACACCACAGACAATACTGCTACTCTTCAGAAAAGACCTTGACTATGTATCAGAATGGTCAAACAAATGGCAACTTCAAATCTCAACAAATAAATATTCTGTCCTACATATTGGCAAAAAAAAATCAGAAAATAAAATACAGGCTGAATAGTCAAGATCTTGTTGATGATCCAAACTCAGTCAAGGATCTCGGATTCTCTATTGATCTAAGTTCTAGAGCCCACTGTAACTACATAGCCAAAAAGGCATTAAGAGTTGTTAACCCTAATCCTACGTAGCTTTTTCTCTGGTAATATTACACTACTAATTACAGCATACAAAATATTTGCTAGACTAATATTTGAATACAGCTCATCAACAAATGGGTGGCGGCAGCAACGTGAAGCCGCTGATGGATTTTCTCTTCCCCTTGAATCCCCCGCTGGTGGCAGAGGTGGGGGGAAGGCCAGGGGGAGTGGCAGATCCCTGGCAAGGCACGGGGGGTGGATTCGGAGCCCCTACACCAGCTGGAATCGCCGAAACTGCTGAGGCGTTTTCCGATGAGCAGAGGCCCTGTCGCAGCCGTATTGGGTGGTGGCAGTAACATGAAGCCGCTGACGGACTTTCTCTTCCCCCTGGGTCCCCCGGCCGGTGGCAGAGCTGGGGGGAAGACCAGGGGGGTGGCAGATTCCTGGCGAGGCCACGGGGGATGGTTTCGGAGCCTTTAGACCGGCTGGAATTGCTGAAACTGCTGAGGTGTTTTTCGATCAGAGGCCCTGATGCGCCGTTTTGGGCGGCGGCAGCAGCATGAAGCCGCTGATGGACCTTTTCTTCCCCTCGCGTCCCCCCGCCAGTGGCAGAGGTGGGGGGAAGACCGAAGGGGTTGGCAGGTTCCTGATGAAGCTGATGCAAAGCAGAGCCTCTCCTGGTATATATCAATGGAGATTGTGTGGAAACAGTTCATAGTTTTAAATTTCTAGGAACTCATATTTACTTGGTCAGTCCACACTATGGCCACTGCAAAGAAGGCCCAACAGCGCCTGTACTTTCTGACGCTGCTGAAAAAGAGTGGTCTGTGTGAGAAGTTGCTGATTACTTTTTACCATTCTACCATCGAGAGCATTTTGGCATACTGTGTAAGAGTGTGGTATGCTGGATGCTCTGTACTGGATAAGATGATGCTCCAGAGAGTTATAAACACAGCACAAAAAATCATTGGTTGCTCTCTTTCTTCTTTGGAAGACATTGCGAAGACCAGACTCCTCTCTAGAGCACAAAAAATCTCCACAGACCTTTCTCATCCTGGTCATTCATATTTAGAATTGTTACCATCAGGGAGACATTATAGGTGTCTTAAAATGAGGACTAATAGACTAAGAAACAGTTTCTTTTCCAAGGCAATAATTGTCTTGAATCAAACAGTACATTTGTGATTTAGTTCTATGTATAAAGTGGCATTTTTAAACTATCTAACTTAATATATGTTTTAAAAAGGTTTTAGACTAGGTTTTTAATTATTATTATTATTATTACTTTAATTATTTTACTTTTTAAATACTGTGTAGTGTGATTGTGATGTGGTGTTTGGGGCACTGTGCTGGAGTAGCTTTCAAATTTCATTGTATTTTGAATGCAATGACAATAAAGGTATTCTATTCTATTCTATTTATGATGTTTTCTTTGGACAATTCTCCACACACCTTGCATTGTCTTTAGGGAATTATCTCTATACTTGACACCACATTGTGTCAATAAGTCCAAGCTTAAAGGAGTTCTCACAAAGCTTCACAAAAACAGTTTATTCAGTGCATTAAGCAAAATTAGCATAAACTGCCATTAATAAAAAATGCTGAAAGTGTAATGTTGTTGTTGTTGTTATATCAATAATGAAATAACTGATAAATGTTTTGTTTTCTTTGACCTTGTTTGATACCATAGAGCTAATATATCTTGCTAGTATGTAAGTACGGGGGAAAAAACAGCCAGAGACAACTGGTTTTGGGTTAATGTATCAAGAAATTAATCTTTATGTACATTTTTGTTTTAAATGAAAAATCCTTCTTTTATAAAGAAGAAAAGAATGCAAATACTTTATTTCATTTTATGCTGCTTTTCCTTTCTTTTTCTGTCTTTTTTCAACTTAAATTTCAATTATAAAAGAGAAAAGATCAAAAGTCAAGTAACCAGGGGAAAGAGTTTGCTTGATTTCTTTTTTAACCTATTCATAGATATATTTGGAGCTATGACCTGTAGTAAAGCAATGTATTGATTTTCAATTTATTCTAATACCTGGAAATACAAATCAACAACATAAAACGAATACCATTCTGTTTTTTTTATCCTCAAAAATGCAACAGAATAGCCAGAAAAGCAGTAAATATTGAAAATAACATAATGTAAACACAATGTATGTTTGATGGGATTATGTACCAGCAGTTTGGCACAAGTAGAAGAAAAGAAACAAAAGAAAATACAGTATTTAGGACTAAAAGAATGGTGATATGTTGCTTTATTGGAAAAGGCAGGTTGTTTTGATAACCCTTTGATGAAGCCATGCAAAACAGGGATGGGATTCTACCAGTTCTGTCCACCTCTGTAGAACCGGTTGCTCTGAAGAGCAACAAACAGAGACCATACATAGAACCAGTTCTATGTGTGCTGCTGTTTTGGCCCACCCACTTTGCGCGACAGCTGTGGTTGAAAAAGCAGGAAAAAAGGGCTTTTCCAAACACTGCACACTTGCATGCAGCACTATTCAGCTGTCCGGGCAGCTCAACAGGTCATAAATTGCAGTCACATAACTTGTGTGACTCACACGCACACGCATGCACACGCAACACAGAGCGACAGAACCGGTAGTTATACTGGTCGGATCCCATCCCTGATGCAAAATATCTATGACAACTTGTATGATTCAAGGACAACAACTTATTGTAATAGAATCAAATCACAATTATCAAGAGTCATTACCATCAAAAGACTGCTCAGAGTTCTATGTATATACAAGCTGATAATCATTCCACAAATCATTAAAGGCAAAATTCTCCATAAGAAAAGATTGTTCATTCAGGAGAAAATTGAGGCCTATATAAGTTATTTGTAAATTCTATTCCAAGAATTAACCTACAATATTGGGTTCCTAGATTTTGATCGATTAATGTTATCAAGTTGGTATTGGCTTCCGGTTCAATGTATGGTTTCCAGTGAAGGGTGTGTGTTTGTGTTTATTTTCATGGTCATGGTCATGATGTACACTGAAGATGGTGTTTGATTTCATTGTATGAGGTGCAATGACAATAAAGTAAATTAAATTAAACATTTAGAAACCACATGGATTCTTTCCAGAATGATCTGTCTTCAAATGATTTCTCAGTTATCTTTTTTAAAAAAAGTAAATATTTTGACATTCCATAAAATGATAGAATTTGAGAATCAGTTCATCATCATACCATGTATCTTGATCTTGCAAAGTGGTTGCTCTCTTCTCTCTGCTTGCTAGCAGAGTACTATGCACCTAAATCACCTTCATCATCTTCATTTAATGACCCCATAATCCCTTGCGGGGTGGAGTCTGACCAACTGAATGCAGCTATCAGAATGTTTTAATGGGATCGAAATCACAGCCTCCTGATTGTGAGGTGAGAGCTCCACCTCTAGCCTACTCCTACTTTGCACCTAAATGCTGCACCAAATTTCAGAAACAGAGTTATTGAACATAGAATTAGAAGGTACTATATAAGTCATGCTACCTCCAGTCCTGTTTGAAAACACTGTAGTTTGAAACAGATAGTTGCTGTACAGCTCTTAATACAAATTCTTTCTTAATATTCAACCTCAATCTCCTATTTTCAGTTCCAATGCATCATTCTTTGTCCTGTCCCCAGCTGCACCAAATAACACTTACACATGATAGCATGTGACCAGTGGTGGGATTCAAAAAAATTTACTACCGGTTCTGTGGGCGTGGCTTGGTGGGTGTGGCAGGGGAAGGATACTGTAAAATCTGGTATTTGCCGGTTCTCCGAACTACTCAAAATTTCCACTACTAGTTCCAGCCTGAAGATGGCGAATGAGATCTCGTCAAAACGTTGCCAAGATAGTCTCAATTTTACACAGGAAAAGACCCGAGCACGCCAAGACCTTCATACCTGTACCCGTGAAAATCTACAAAAACATATATACCATTTATACCATGTTGTACCATTTATATATATAAAAAACACCAGTATATACACTGGCACTGTTAAGCTTGATTGTTGTGTTATGTTGCGTTTAGTAGCCTGACAGCCCATGGATAAAAGCTATTTTTCATCCTATTTTTCCAGCTGGCTATGTTTCTATATCTCCTGCCTGATGGTAGGAGAATAAGGGGTCTAGACCCTTACCCCACTGGCACCTCTCTGAATATGTTCCAGCCTCTCCATTTGTTCCTTTTGAAAGCCTAGAACCCATAGAAGAGGTTTTTTCCCAAATGCGATCATTCTGCTAAACAAATAATTCCCTCAACACTGCCCAACTATTTACTAAATCTATATTACTATTACTATCAATCCTCTCATCGTTCCTATCACCCATCTCCTCCCACTTGTGACTGTATGACTGTAACTTTGTTGCTTGTATCCTTACAATTTATATTGACTTCCTAGTTTGATTTGATTGCCTATTTGTACCCTATGACTATCATTAAGTGTTGTACCATATCATTCTTGAAGGATATATCTTTTCTTTTTATGTACATTGAGACAAATGCACCAAGACAAATTCCTTGTGTATGTAATTACACATGGCAAATAAAAAAATCATTCATTCATTCATGCATTCATTCATTCATTCATTCATTCATTCATTCATTCAAACTAGACATCATATTCCAGAATTGTTATTTTCTTAATGCAATTCTCCTGGTAACGCACTTTAAGCAGGGGTGGGATCCAACAAGGTTAATTATCAGTTCAGTTGATTTACGAGGTTCGGTGATTTATGATGTGCTTCCCTGCACACTGCTGGGCACATGCCTGTAAATTGTCATCACCATGCTGCATGCAGAGAAGCAGCCTTTGAAAAAGACCTTTTTTCCTGCTTTTTTAACTGCAGCTGTGCCTCGCACAGCAGCTAAAATTGAAAAAAATCAGGAAATAAAGGTCAGGTAAGAGCCCAGGTGGGCATGTGGGCAAAAACATCAGCAGACATAGAATCGGTTCTGTGTCTGCTGCTCTTCAGAGCTACCGGTTCTACAGAGGTGGACAGAACGGGTAGAAACCCACCCTTGACTTCAAGACTCTTGAATTTTTTAGTTACTGCAATGTGTGTTTGTGTGTATGTGTTAGGGTCTTCCAAATGTGACATATGGGTTGATGTTTCACTAACTCTCTTGACCATACTAACTCAACTGCTGCAACTGTTGTTAAGTCATCTACCCATAAAGGCAAATAAAAGTCTCGTGATCTAATTAGCTATGCATTGTGGTGGTGATTTATATGAATTATGTGATTGTGTCAGGTTATAGTGTCCGAATGCATTGTATAATCATTGTTGGATCCTCTAATCCAGTGGTTCCCAAAGTGGGTGGTACCACCCCCTGGGGGTCAGTGGGATGCCTTAGGGAGGCGCTAAGGGTAAGGGAGGGAATTCGAGGTACCGGCCCCACAGGCTCACTGATTGCTGGACACGCAGCCCATTGACTGTTTCATTGCTCCGTAGCTGGCACCTCGAGTGCAGAACCCACCCATGGCAAGCCTTGCCAAGCCTGGAAGAAGAGGTGGGAGGTGGCGGAAAGGGGATGCCTTAGCTTGCAGGCTGCCCTCTCTAGTGGAAGCGGTGAAGGCACTCCAGAAGGCCCAAAAGCAAAATTCTCCCAAGGCACACAGTGGAAGGGGTGGGTGGTCCAGCTTAGGGCCCCCTTCCCCAGAGGAGAACAAGGGAGCGTGCAGCGCCTGTCCAGCCTCCATCTCTCTAGCCAGCCGGGCTTGCATGCAGGATGCAGGTGGGTGCAGCTGCAGCTCTCCAAGATGCATGGCTCGGTTCAGTTCAGCTCTAGGGTGGTTGGCCCGGACCTAGAACCTAGCCTCCCTCTGCAACCCAGTTCTTCCGAATGCCCTGCGCTTGCTTGTTTGCTTGCTTGCTTAGTTTCCAAGCGATCGTTCCCTCCACCTACGCCACTCTGGGCTGCTTCCGCACGCCTTCCTCCTCCCCCCGGAGGGAACATAAAGATCTATCTATCTATCTATCTATCTATCTATCTATCTATCTATCTATCTATCTATCTATCTATCTATCTATCTATCTATCTATCTACGCATCTATACATCCATCCAAAAGGTCTGCCTGCCTGCCTGCCTACCTACCTGCCCATCTTTACACTACCTACCTATCTACCAATATAAATCTATTTATCTACCTACCTACTTATCCACTAATCTATCTACCTAACTACCTACCTACCTTCATCCAAAAGGCCTGCCTGCCTATCTACCTGCCTACCTACCAATCTACCTACCTACCTACCTGTCTCTCTCTGTCTCTCTCTCTCTCTATCTATCCATCCATCCATCCATGTTCGAAGTGCCAGCCCCACAGGCACATCAGGAAAGTAGAGCAAAGCCAGTCTGGGAGTAAGGGAATGAGGGAGGGAGGGAGGGAGGGAGAGAGAAAGAGAGAAAGAGACAGACAGAGACAGACAGACAGAGAGAGAGAGAGAGAGTGAGAGAGACAACTGATGCATCAGATTGAAATGAGGCCCAGTTTAGAGTGAGGCCCTTTTCCATATTGAAACATCTTTGCCAGCACATTGAAACATCTTTGGCTTCTATTAAAGGTTTTGTGGACGAAACATGGTCAGGACTATGAGGAAGCTCTCACATTATGTTGAGGCTTAAACAGGATCCATTGGACCAGATCTCCACCCTAAAAATTACTTTTCCCCAATGTATTAGAGTGCCAATTCTAAAGAAGGCAAAACCAAAATGTATTGGTAAATTACAAGGAGAACACACACATACACACACTCCCTTCTAACCCTGCTGGAGCAGGTGATTGGGCTACAATAGATATCTCATTATCTTTCTCCTCCCTCCCTCCTTTATTTCTTTTTCTTTCTGTCCCTTCCTTCCATACTACCCTCTTTCTTTGTCCCTTTTTCTTTCTTTCTCTTTTCTCTTTCTTTTCTTCCTTCTTTCTTTCTCTCTTTTTCTCTTTTCTCTCTTTCTCTCTCTCAGGCTCACCCCATTGACTTGACTTGCTTGGGCAAGTCCCTCCAGTGCAGTAGGCTCAATGGGGTGGACCTGTGGGGCCGGCACCTATAATGTGGCAGTGGCGGCATATTTGAAAAGTAGAGCACAGCCAGAGGTCGGTAATTTTTGCTGCAAAGAATCACAAAAGCTTCTGGATTGTGCCCAAGGAGGGACACACATGTCAATGTAATTCAGCAACATAAAATAAAGAAATACAAATAAAAATCAACAAGAATCGGCAAAGCATCTCTGATTAGATTTTATTCACTACTAGAATCTAATCAGAGATGCTTTGCCGATTCTAGTCCAATGACCTGCTCCAGCAGGGTTGGAAGGGAGTGTGTGCATGGCGGTCAAAATTCCAAAAACAGATCAAGTATCTCTGGGGAGGCCAGTCATAAATTAGAACACTTGCTAAACAACCGGCCATTAAGTGAGGACCACTTTTTTGCCAGTCACCTGGCCATGCCCATCCAGTCACATGACTACCGAACCACACATACCAGGTCATGTGACCAGCAAGCTATGCCCAGCCAGTCGTATGACCAGCAAGCCACACCCACCCAGTCATGTTACTAGCAAGCCACACCCTCAAATTAGGCCACACCCACAGAAATTTGAATCCCACCCCTGGGTGGGGGGCACCGAGGATGAGTTTGTAGCACCAAGGGGGTGGTGGACTGAAAAAATTTGGGAACCACTGCTCTAATCTTACGCCATGAGCATCAGAAAATACACTTTTTGCTTTGTTGAAGATACTCATTTAACTTGCTCAATTCTTACTTCTTCTGTCATGGTAAGAATATACAGTATGAAAGAGTTTTATATCGACATTTCTAAAAAAGGTTGATGATATCTCATTCCATATAAGCATGTTTTCTGTCATATTTCTCCTGCCATGTAGTATCTAGAGATGTGAAAATCCTGTTAATTGAAAATCTAAGAGATGATAGCACTGCTATAAGATTAAGATTGGCTTGAAAAAGGGATGAGCCATTTTGCAATCTGGAGCAGAACAGCCCAGCTGATTTACAGATAATTCCACCAAAACTCTAGGTGACAGCACATAACTAAAACTATCATTTCATATTTTGGGACCATTAATAAGAAAAATTAGAGTCTGTGAATTTAGATTATACAGTTCAATGTTCAAAATAAAGTATTTCTCAAAATGAATTTTATAAATTGTTCTACATTTGCCATCAATGTATCTTGATTACTTCAGTGTAGACTCATAACTGGTGAACATAGCTATTATTTTTAATGACCCTGTTCAAAAATCTGACATTAGTGTTTGTTTATTCTTCAAGCCTGTTGCATATAGGTACTGTATTGGTTGTTCTTAAATATCAGGTTGTGCCAATAGTTTGATAACATATTGCTGAGGAACATAGGATTAAGGACCTAGATATATTTGTGATCTGGTTCTCAATGCTCAGTTTGTATGCTTTGCTTAATTAGAGAGATACCGGGCAGAAAATACAAGATGAACATCAATGTGGTCTATCTCAAATATATTTCCTTTCTAGGCACAGAATATCTTTATGCTTAATATGGTACATTTCAGCCTGGTCACAATAAATCAGGGTAATAAAGTAGCTTTCAGAGGATTTTGTTTTGGATCTAGAAATCTGAATTAATAATCTCAAAAATACTTTGTTTGCATGAGATGCTATAAATTATTTTACAAAAATGTGAGCTTGCATTTCAGTTATAGAGACAGAATGTCAAAATGAAGAATCTTCCTCTTCTCAATCCAAATCAAAGTGTTATGGAATATAAAGATTTAACTAGATATTGTAGAAGATACACACACATATTTATGCATGTATAACAAAATATTAGAATGAATCTGTATTTCTATTATTTTAGGTCAATACATTACTTATGGCAACAGATAAATGACTACAATTCCAGCTGACCTATTATTAAACGTTGCAGAGAGCAGAGAAACATTAAGCATAATGATATAATATCAGGTGTTTGTAACTTCTCTAAATGTTAGTAGAGAGATATGAGACATAGGTGGGCTTATTAATGGCAACTTATCCTTTACAGATGAGACCTGTTTCCTTTTTTACCCCAATATTAATGGCAATAGCCTTATTTAGATTACAACAAATATCCAGTGTTACTTCTATGGAGGTAGTTAAAAGTATTTGAGGAAGATAATATATGTATAGTGTACAAATGGTCACTGAACCACTCTATCATCTCCATCAACTGTCTTTAATTGCTACTCAATCAGGATCCAACCTGAGTCAGTCATCCAGACCAAATGTTTATTTTTTCCAAGCTTTTGGGTTCTTGCTGGAGCCCAACCACAGAGAACATCTATCTCTCTGCCACATTCTGGAGAGGGAGATGTTCTTTGAGGATGGGCTCCAGCATGAGCCCCAAAGCTTAATAGACTTTGGTCCCGATGACTGACTCAGATTGGATCGTGCAACATTATCCTGGGACATGAATATTTTGCCTTTATTTGCCACTGAATCTTCTAGCAACAATCAAAGCATTTAAAGCATTCTTAAGTGAAAAGTTTCTTGAGGTGCTTTGCTGAATGAATTCAAATATAATAGGTCTCTTTTACAAACAAAAAAAACCTATTTATCTTCGATAAACAGAACCTACCTATGGCAGAAATAATTTAATAAATAAATAAAGCCTACCTATAGGCAGGCCTGTCAAACTGGCAGCCCACGGCCGGAAGCATCATGCACAGGCCATAGCCACTCTGACAAAAAATGTCACAATATGTCACATGATGCGATCGAGTTTGAGACCCATGCTATAATGGCCTGGACTATCTTGAAGAAACATTTTTAAAACTCCCAATATTAATGATGAAAAGTAATATGGCGTGGGAGTACCTTTGGAATAATATCACTGATTAACATCAAGTAACTGAGTCAGATGAAATTTCACAAAACTGAAGAGGAAGGAAATCCTAATTCTGACAAAAGCAATGAAGTCATGAACTCCAACTGCAATTCCTTGTTCATAGCCCATTGGCATCCATACCAACTTGACTTCTCCTTAAATCACTTTGAGGCTTGAAACTGGGGTTCAGAAGTTCCCTTCCTCTTGCCTTCACTTTTTCACCTCAAACTGAATCCTTCAACTGCTTTGCTCAGCAAGTTATATTCTAAGGAAATATTCATAAAAAGCAGCCTGAACTTTCTGTTCAAGCCACTCAATCAGCCCATGTGGGATCCTGTTCTGTTTAGTGGTTCCTTCACCGAATGGCGCTAAACAGCTCATCAAGGAACTTTTCCAAACTATTTTGCAACCTTACGCTAAGGAGAAATGTCTCTCTAAAGAGAAATACTTCTGGAAAAGGAAGGCACAGTTCATAATAGGCCAGGAGCCTGAATCATACCCTTTTCTATCTCTTACCACCAAAAGAAAATTCTCCGACTCACCTTGTCAGGTGCATATAATATTCATGTTGCTTTCTCAGCTAGATGATTGGTTTTATTACACAATATGGTTCCTCAACCAGGTGGTGTTATTTTGGTAGAGAAAGCCTAATTAGCCAGATTCTGGCTTGCTTTTTTTTCTTCTCCACAACCTTCAAGGCAGAGTTTGGGAGAACTCGATGTATAACAACAAGGGTCTTCAAACTTGGCAAGTTTAAGACTTGTGGACTTCAACTCCCAGAATTCTTGAGCTAACATGACTGGAGAAGGAATTCTGGGAGTTGAAGTCCACAAGTCTTATAGCTATCAAGTTTGAAGACCCCTGAACTACAGTAATACATTGCTGTTGATATATCCTGCTTGACATTTTGTTTGTTTGGTGATTTTTTTTTAAGGAAATGTATTGTTTTCCCTATCTACTACTATATTCTTTGGTCAAAGACGCAGTCAGTAAAATGCATATTGTTCAGGTCTAGTGGTCTCTGGTTAAACCCTTGCTTTGTACTTCATCAATTTTGTTAAAGGAATGACTTCTGCAGAACTTAAGCAGGTATTTCTCCAACCACAGTGCAATAGCACCATCAAGTGTTCTCAAATAGGTATAAGATTCCTTCCAAATTTGTGATGTATGAGCATTTTAAATAATGTACTTCTTCTATTATGACTTATTTGACCTTCATCACTGGAAATCAGCAAAGGTAGTGATCAATATTAATCATTATTACACAGGCACAATGCCTTCCCTGACATTTACATTTATTTGTCCAAAACCATTATACTCTTTCAAACAGCATTCTCTCTAAATCTCTATTCAGTCATTAATCTATTATGAACTTAAAATATTTCAATTTTTTTCTTTTCCCTTTCCATTATATTAATTATGGAGCCAATATTCCAGTTTTGATCTTGCAATCCCATATCATCTTGCTTTTAAAGGAAAATTTGCTGAATTTTCCAAATACATTCTTATATCAAAATCAAATTAAATACAATTAAACAAAGATTAAATTGTTTCAGGACTTTGTAGAGATGAATATTTGACGGTTTAAAAATAATGAAGCATAATGTCAGAAATTAATGTACTTTGAACTGTGCCTTGTAACAAAATTTAAAACAATTTTCTCTAAAAATTAAAAAACTATAAAAAGAAATATATCATGCCCATCTTTAAAAAGCAAACACAATGAACCAAACCACAATGGGGCTCAGCAACCATCTGATCTCCACTCATGGAAGAACCAACAGGTGTTCATAGATGTTTGGAAGATCATGTGGGTAGAAACCAAATATCTTTTTGGGGGGTGGGGGATTCTGTTCTACAGGAAAGGTATACCATGACAGGGAAGGCACACTTCCTACGTCCTGTTATATAACATTGTTCAATTGAAAGGACCTGGAGTATACCCACTGCGTCCAAACTTACTTAGCAGACAGAAACTATTGGAAATAGGCACTCCATTTAATACCAAATCCTGTACCATGAAGGCCTTTATAAGTAACAACCAGCATCCTGAATTGGCAACCAATGCAGCTTTCAGACATACAGTGCACATCTATCAACGTCTACTCCGTGCATTTTGAACCAGCTATGGATTTCCTGTGGTCTGTAAAGGCAGCTCCATGTTGTGTGTTGCAATAGGCTCTTTATGATATGATTAGGGCATGAGTGAATGTATGAAAGATCTCCCAAATAAGGAATGTGGGCAACTGTCACACCAGGTGGATCTGTGCAAAGCCTTTCTTTGCCACAGCTATGATATTGTAGAGACACGGGACGCACATCTCTACAGAGTATAGAACTTCATAGTTGCTTGGATACTTTGCTTATGTGCTTTCCCACAGCCAATTACTATTTATCCATTTCCTGAACTGGCAGAAAACTGTATCAGCATAACATTTGCTATCCTGGTTGCTGATCTTTTTTCCCGCTCTATTGCTTCTGTTAGCAAGCACGGCTAGTCACCTAGCTTCCCACCTGGCTAATGAGCAACAGAGTAACTATAATGGACTGAGAGGCAGAATAAAGCTAGCTTTGGGAGCACACATTTTACACACCATAAAACTATCCTTGAATAGTGTCAGAATAAAGAAGAAAATACTTCTATAACACCAGTACAGCTATGGAAGACTTAAAGTTATCTTACTCTTGTCACAGTATGACAGGGATCATTTTGAACTGGAGGTATGTGGTTTTGCAAGGGTAGCAATTGACACAGAAAAACAAGACAGTGGAAGCTTTAATGTCCTTTACTATAGACAGTCATGTTATTTACAGCAGTTATTGACAATAGGTATATATAGAAAACATTAATAGTGCTCATTCAGTGTCAGATTTTCTCCCAGAAACCATTCTCTCCACCTCTCCTGCTTCTTCCTCTTTTCTCCCTATCTCCCTCCCCTGTTTCTGAGTTTGACAAAAGAAAGAAAGAAGAAAAAACAAAAAGGAATAGGCTGGAATTTATTGACATGTGTTCTCCACAGCTTGACCTCCTCCTGCCATTGAGAAGAATTATGGTTTTAAAGGTATCAGATATCAGCAAGATATCTGTTCCAATGGTCTTCAGCATTTGCCACTGAATTTCAGCATCATAATCTTGGAGAGTCCTGAAAAAAACAGAGCTTTGGGTAATAGACTTGTGGCCTTTGGACTAAGAAGTTGTCCACTGCTGCTTTAAGAAGGGGATTGTATTCCATTTCAATATTTTAACAGTTAAAGTGTATTTTCTTTCAGGACCAGAAACATGAATAATTAACCTTCTACTTCAAATCACAAATTCTTTTATTTTAATATTGTGAATATTGAATGTTGTGACTGTCTGAGTCATATTTGGAGATCCAAAGCTTGAACCCAGAACATTCTGCATGTAAAGTATTATGCACTTTGCCACAGACCAATGGATATTCATATCACTGCATGATTAGTTGGGCATTTCAATACAAACTCTCTATGTTCTCCAAGCAGTAAAGGCCCTTCAGTACATTTCAATCATTCCATGATACAGCTTATCCCCACTTTACCATGTATGAAATTAATTAGGCTTTCTTTCCATCAAAGGTATAATCAAGGTAATTTTCTTCCATACATAATCAAGGAGCTATATAAAGAGAGAGCGCTCTTAAGAAGTGATTTTTAATATAGGAATTTAATTGAATTCTATTTCTGACTTTTTTTTCTTAAAGATTTAAAGATTTTTTTTACTGTTATGTATAATTAATACTTTTGAGTTTAGAAAGATTATCTGAAATTAGGTGAATTGCTCCCCACATAACCACTAGTCTTGGGACAGATTGTATCACATTTCTAACAAGAGAAAGAAAGAAGGAAGGAAGGAAGGAAGGAAGGAAGGAAGGAAGGAAGGAAGGAAGGAAGGAAGGAAGGAAGGAAGGAAGGAAGGAAGGAAGGAAGGAAGGAAGGAAGGAAAGAAAAGATGCATGTTGTACAGCATGCTAAAACAAAAAAAAAAAATAGCCTGTGAGATGCCAATCAATCTTTTATGACTTTTGAAATACCTTTGGTAAATTCTACATAATAGTATAGGCTTATGTTTTTATCGGTCTCTCTTGTAAATTTCACAAAGTTCTATGAACAAAAGAATAAAAGCCACCCACTCATTGTCTTTCCTAAGTGGCTTTCAGCACTCAGCCAACTCCAAGTTAATTGCAGCTCTTGATTTCCATGAGATTCTCCGTTCATATTGTATAAGATCAATTGTATATGGTCAAGCTATTTTCTAAGGTGCCTATAGGCCAGACAAGGAATAATGGATGGAAACTGAACAAGGAGAGATTTAACCTGGAAATAAGGAGACACTTTCTGACATGAGCACGATCAACAAATGGAACAGTTTGCCCTCGGAAGTTGTGGGAGCGCCATCACTTGATACCTTCAAGAAGAGATTGGATTGCCATTTGTCAGAAATGGTGTAGGGTCTCTCGCTTGGGCAGGGGAGTTGGACTAGATGACCTATAAAGTTCCTTCCAACTCTGATTATCTGTTACTCATTACCTGTTAAGATCAACACACCAAGCCAAATTTTAGAAAGTCAATGGTAGATCCCTAAATCTTCTTCCATCTCTGCAGGGCTGCTTTTTAGAGCAAAATAAATATCCAAGTGGTGTTGATTAAATTTTCCATCCATTTCCAGATTATGTCTCTACTGAACCTGAGAAGAGCCATTGACTGACTAGCAGCAGGCAAGTGGAAAATATCCCTTGCCTAAACCAGGCATGGGAATAAGAGAGAAATTGGTGCACTTGAAGCAAACCAATCTCATTAAGACTTCCTAAAGCAACATGCCAAATTAAATTCATCATCATCATCTTTTGCATAATAGCCCATATAACTTTCACCATGCTCTTTTGGACTTCAAAAATGCAAATAAATTGCACACTGGAGAAAATTAGATAACATACTAAGTAAGCTGCAAAACAATTCTAAGTGTTTCAGTTTAACTACTAAAATCTATTAAAATCTCATATGAAGTACATTCAAAAGGCAATCTGTGATCCATTATGTCTTATTTGTTCTGGTTCCTGTTTTTTGATCCCATAATGCAGTCACTAAAAACTTCCAAAGCATAGAGGGGAAAAAAACTGTCATTTTCACCTTTGTGATATAATCTTACCCCATTTTAGACTCTATACATCAGAGGTAGTATTCAGCCAGTTCGCACCTAATTGGGCAAACCGGTAGCAAAAATTTGGCATGGGTCACCGAACTGGTAGCAACATCTGGCTGGCCATGCCCATGACCCAGTCTCCCGGTTTCAACTCACTTACTTGCCCTGCCCACCCGATGCTCTCTTGCCCCAGTTTAAAGGAGGATTGCTCCTCCTCCCTAACTATGCATTATCAAGCAGCCATTTGAAAACACATGACTGTGGGTGGAGCAGTGGTCCGTTAACCTGCAAAACTACTCCAAGGCTGGATTCTTCATGGACACTAGAAGTATCACTTCCCCTTGTGAGTAAAGTGCCTGGAGTGAGAGGGAATGAAGGCTGGGATGGGGGAGAAATCCAGCCACTGAGAAGTTTGCAGGAGCTGCAAATGCATGTCCGTTAACCTGCAAAACTTCTCCAATGCTGAATTTGCTTCCCTTTGTGAATAAAGTGCCTGGAGTGAGAGGGAATGAAGATTGGCAGATGTGTGTTTGTGTGTGTGTGTGTGTGTGAGAGAGAGAGAGAGAGAGAGAGAGAAAGAACAAGAAGGAAAGAGGAAGGGAGGGAAGGAAAGAAAGAAAGAGGAAAGAGGAAAGAGAAAGAAAGAAAGAAAGAAAGAAAGAAAGAAAGAAAGAAAGAAAGAAAGAAAGAAAGAAAGAAAGAAAGAAAGGAAGGAAGGAAGGAAGGAAGGAAGGAAGGAAGGAAGGAAGGAAGGAAGGAAGGAAGGAAGGAAGGAAGGAAGAAAGAAAGAAAGAAAGAAAGAAAGAAAGAAAGAGGAAGGGAGAGAGAGAAAGAGGAAGGGAGAGAGAGACAGAGAGAGACAGAGAAAACTCTGCTATTATTTTTAATTATTCCATTTTTTATCATGTGTTAATATTTTACACTGTCCCTACACCTAGAGTGATTCTACTGCCTTTCTTTTGCCCAGGACTACCACATATTTTTCAGGGTTTACATGCATTCAATGTCTATAGTCCAAAGCATAAATATGTGTTTACAGAGTTGAAAGGGACTTTGGAGGTCTTCTAGTCCAAGGCCCTGCTCAGGCAGGAAAACTGAGGATGCCAAACTCTGAGTAGAGGTCCTGGGAAAGGTGTCAGAATAACAGAATAACACTTAGAAGGGACTTTGGGGGGAACCCTATACTATTTCAGAGAAATGGCTGTCCAGTCTTTTAAAAATTTCCAGTGATTGAGCACCCAGAACTTCTGGGGACAAGCAGGTCCACTGGTTAATTGTTCTCACTGTCAGGAAGTTTCTCTTTAGTTTTAGGTTGCTTCTCTCTTTGGTTCATTTCCATCCATTGCTTCTTGTTTGCCTTCTGGTGCTTTGAAAAATACATTGCCCCCCCTTTCTTTCTGACAGCCCCTTAAAAAGCCTGTTGCCTATCACACTCTTGGGTAAAGATGTGATCCATTTCCTCCTTTCAGTGGTCCATGAAAGTACATCTATAGTATGTAGATAATAAAGTCAAAAAAAGGTGAACAACATTTTTACAGAACTATAGGTAAGATGAGGCTGGGTGTGACAAGGAATGGCTGGGAAGGAAGGGGCCAGGCAAGGCAGCCCTAGATGTGAGTGTCATTAGGTTGGCCACACCCTCTCAGTCACATGACCACCAAGCCATGCCCACCCAGTCACATGGCCTCCAAGCCGTGTCTACCCAGTCACATGGCCACCAAGCACACTCACCCAATCACATGACCACCAAGTAGGCCCACCCAGTCACATGACCACCCAGTCACACGCCCCCCAAATAAGCCATGCCCACAGAACCAGTAGTAAAAATTTTTGAATCCACCACTACTATACATAGTAGCTTTATGGGGTTGCTACAGATAGATACATAAATAAATACATAATTTGTGCCTTTAATTCAGTGTTGATTCTTGATGACTACCTGGACAAGTCTCTGGGGTTTTCTGGGAAAGGTTTTTCAGAAGTGGTTTGTCATTGCCTCTTTTCTAGGGCTGAAAGAAAGGACAGGCCCGAAGTCTCTCAGCTGGCTTTGTGTCTAAGCAGGACTAGAACTGAAGAGTCTCCAAGTTTCTAGTCCAGTACATTAATCAACTAAACCAAACTGACTCAGCTATAGATATAGAGATTTAATACATGAACGAGGCCTATCGAAGTGAAGCAGGGTAGCTTTCTAAATGTACCACTTCATTACGAAAAAATTATATCTATTTCAAATCAATATCACAAGGATCTGCCCCTCCATAGTTCCCAAGCTTGTGGTCTGCTGTTATAAAATATTTTAATAAGGATAAAAAGAAGGAAACAATACTGTGTTGAGTAGGACTGCTCCCAGCATGGTCATTGTATTCCAGATTTTAACTCCTTTCTTGTGACCACCTTCATTGTTTATTGCTTATATTTATTATATTGTGAACAACTATTTTGGAAGCCCAATGAAATGAAATGGAATTAATTAAATTATTAAATTAAATTAAATTAGATTAGAGTAGATTATTTTGGTTATTGACCAGCCTTACATAACATAAAATAACATAGAAATAAGATGAAAAAGTAAAATCAGCTCAACCAGAAAAGGTATAATTTTCTTGGTATAAATCATTTTTAAATAGGCTCTAAAACTTCAGTGATCAGGCCAACATAAATTGTAACAAGAAATAGATGAGGATGAGAATGATTGTTAAATTTTGATTTACTACATCAAATCAAACTGTTCTCAGTGAGGCCCCATTGAACCTTACTGGCATTATATGGTGACATTATAGGAGAATGCATCACTTTTGTCAGCTAAAAGATAGTGGAGATTAAAAACTGTCAGTACCACCAGAGTGTTGAATTAGTAAGAATGTTAATGTCATAGATCCTGAGCTGTCATTTTAATGGCTGCTACAATGACTGAAGTGTTCACTGTAAGCAGTTTTCCAAATCCTTTTTCCAGGACTCAAGTTTGCAAGGCATTCAAGCATCAAAGCTCTTTGGAATTTTGGTAGAGTAATCAGATTAAGACATTTGGCAGACTTATGATTGATAGCCTGATTATCAGGAAAACTTTAGGTGGAATTAAACTGCAGTCAGTTTGATGTTCTGTCTCATATATTCATTGTCTCAGGCTCTTTCTGCAGGGGTCATTCCTCATAGGTCTCCTTGATTTTTAGGACTTAGTTTTAAGTTGCATGTTACAGCAGAATTATTCACAAAATAATTACCTGTTTAACTGAATAATTGTCTTATGCTTGATGATTAATAAAAAAAACCCTGCTGAAATTTGGCAATATGCATCAATTAAGAACTAAATGAGGCACCAACACAAATCTTTAATTGATATGTAGCCTTAATTTTTCCCAGTGCGCATTTCCATTTAAGAATGCCATATGGTGAGGATTATAAGAAACAAGGTTATCTAAAGAGAACACAATGAGTAATGGATTCCACAGTCAATAATTCTTGGACAGGTTTTCAGTTTTTGGAACTTATCCAGCAATCAGACTCATGTCAGTGCAAACGATCCTCTTACATAGGAGAAATAATGTTTTTATATTTATATTAGAGACAATTCCCTCTCTATGATTAATTGGATTCTCTGAAATGTCACAATCTGGAATTTTGTCTATGGATATTCAATCAAAATGAAGAAGACATACATACATGTATGCATACATATATAAATACATACATACAAACATACATACATACATACATACATACATACATACATACATACATACATACATATTCCCAGATTTAGAAAACAAGGCACTAGACATCTATGTGGTTGAAACCGAGTCAGAAAATTAGGGTAAACCAAGGGGAATAGCAGTACAGTAATCAAGAAAAAGAGTTTATGTTAAAAGTAGAAGAAAATATTGTATTATCTGAGCTACAGGTGAAAAAAACTGATTTTGCAATAGAGAAGAAGAATAGAGTTTCAGCAGGTGGCAGTATCTACTTGACCTTCTCTAGGATCAGATGCTAAAGCAGGATTACCCCATTTAGTATTTGGATGGGAGAGTTTCCAAAGAATTGCACAGCAATAGGCTAGCTAGGAAGTTATTATAGAAAAAAAGTGGGAGGGATTTCACACTATTTCCAAACAACTGTCAAGAATCATTTATGGATGTGTCCAATGCAAGCACTAAACATATGTATAATGATGAAGCTGTAACAAGGAATATCAAAGAGGAATGCTTTTGTAGCTAAGAAGGAATCCAACCCAAGCAGGCACCCAAGTGGAGTAAATGCCAATTTTCACAGTGTTTTACATTTAAGAGCAACACAAGTTGACAACACTGGAATGTGAGCAATTCAGTAAAATGCAGCATAAAAAATAAGTCCAAGGATATCTGTAATCAGTGAAATAGCAGGTATTAAAGAAAAGGAAATTCTATAAGAAGAAAACTTTATAAACAATTCATTCTAGGGAAACTTTCACAAATATCTCAGTGGATTGAAAAACATGCTGGGTTTTGCTTCTCCTTGGAACTGCAAAACAGCAATTTTGCGATGCACCTGGCAGACCACAAGGCATCATTGATGTTTATGGTTAACTTGGTGGGTTTAAGTTGATGTGGGTCTGACATAAGTTCCACCTAATGTTTGCATTTATTCTGGGGATAATAACATTGTCTAAATGTAAACAATATGATGAGCATATGGATTAGAATTACAAAGAATAACAGATCTGAAAGGAGTTTATTAATGTCTCCATTGGCCCTTTCCCTTTTGTCATGGTGATTTGGGCCTCTTGGACTCATGAGCTATATTTCATTCTTCATACCACGTACCCATTATTCAAAGAAAAAATGTGATATGTAAATGCAACAGTTCTGTCACAGAGCTTTTATCCAGGGCATTTCCACTGGTGCTAGATAGTACAGATCTTTAGCTATCTGAACAACAATATATATTTTTTCTTTTTTGGCATGGATTTCTTATATAAAGATGTACTCACATTTTCTTTTGTATTTTTTAAACTATATTCATTCAGTCTGATGGAAAAAAGACAAATATTGCAAACAAATTGCTATGGATAAAATTGTAAGATTTTTATTTTCATTATAGTATCTTTGAGAGCTACAGGTACGTCTATCCTACCTTTAAAGCTGCAGTCTTTTTAGGGTCTCACAGATTCTAAAGAAATATATCAAATAAGCCTCTGATTTATAATAGGTAGAATCAGAATTGGGACTCAATCTAAACAAGCCACAGAATAAGTTATTGAATATTTGCTTAAGTTTTTAAAATGTTTTCTAAAATATAAAGGATAATAATACATACAACTATGTACATAATCTTCTTGGACTACTCTAAATCATAACATTTCACATATAAAGAGAAGAGGAATTAAAATATGCATCCCAAGTCTTCACACATTTAAGGATTTGCTTTAAATAAATCAGCTTTTCCTCATTCCTTTTAAAGAGCCCGTGATTGTGTTCTGAGTGTGTTTCCTGGAACACTTGTTTTCTAAGCCTGTGATTTTGGAAGAGATTATAGCTAGTAAAAAAATGTTTATATTTATTTGTTTCTTGATTAAAATGACTCCTTGTTTTTTTTTTATCCTTTGGCTGAGAACTTTAAACTGGTTTCAGATTTCACTATTTTAAGTTTCCTTGACTTCATTATTATCTAGTTACTACTGGTCAGTCTTCTGATTCCTGATTTGCCATTTTGATTATATCCATTCAAGACTTCTAGGCAGGGGTGGGCTGCTGGGGGTTTGCGTGGGTTCGGGAGAATCCCTAGCTAAGATTTTGCCCAATTTGGAGAACCTCCAAATCCCAGTCCTGGCTGGCTCCACATGCCCCACCCCTCCCAGGAGTCCCCACGTAGCCCATTTTGGATGCAGGTAAGTTCAGGGCACACACAGGTTTGGGCAGGGTGAAAAACAGGCCTCCAAGAAATTCAGGAAGGCCTGAAACAGGTCTGTTTCTGGCTTTTAGAGAGCCTCCGGAGCCCAGGGGGGACATTTTCAACCTCCCAGAGGCTCAAGGAAAGCCTCTGGAGCCCAGGAAGGGCAAAAATGCCCCCCCACCCCCACCCAGCATGGTTCAGGAGGCCAACTAGGCCATGCCCACCATGGCCACACTAACCCAGCAACCGGCTAGAGAACCCCTTGCTAAAATTTTTGAAGCCCACCCCTGCTTCTAGGCCACTATAGGTACTATGATAATTTATGTCTCTCTTTTAGCCCTGCTTTATGTTGCAGATCTGAACAAATTCTAATCCATATTGCAGATACATATTTTATGAAAGGGGGAAAAAATCCAGAAATTAGAATAGAATAGAATAGAATAGAATAGAATAGAATAGAATAGAATAGAATAGAATAGAATAGAATAGAATAGAACAGAATATGTCATATAGCCCAATGTTAGTCCTTCAACAGAGCTGGTGAACATGATAACCTCAAGCCTTTTTGATTCTCATTTAATAATTTTTATAATCATCATAAACTATCAGAACTTCTATAAGAGAAGAATTAATATTATTTGAAAGCATAATCTTTTCATTTCTTGTGTAAGTTTTGATGGATCTTCCCTGAAATTAAAATTGTTGAAATTAAATTATGAGATAACAAAAATAGTTACTGTGTTACAGATATAGTAACATTAATATTCTTAAGCCTAAAAAATTTCTATAACCACATTCTGGTTGCTTTCATATTGCATGCTTTCCACATTTCTACTGTATATTTTTTAATGTCATCTTTTTTAATCAAATGTATTTCATGAACAATTTTTACCCAGTACCTCACTAAATAATGTTTGGGAATTCCTATGTAATAGGCCATGAAAAACTAGTGTAGAGAAAACAGCAAACCTGCATTAAATTTTCATTCAGCAGGAAGATCTATGTTTATTTCTTCCTTTCTGTTGTTCCCCGAAAGGTTTGTAAATGCTACAGTCACATATAAAGCTACTAGCATAGAACCAAAGGTACTTGGAACAAGCAACAGCACTTCATCTTCTTGCTGTAAAATTTTATCCATCAAGAAAGGGGCTCATTGGATTAATCCAATGTCCTGTCATGTTTAGGAAAGTTGGTTGTAAATTCAGCCAAGACAAGGCATGGGCACACAAAATACATCTCAACTTTCATTTTTTAAAGAATCAATGTGCAATTTGCAGCAAATGTAAACAGTGGAGTCAGCAGTTTAAAGTAATAGGAGATATTAATTCTCAAACTGAGATAATTTAATTATGGATACTAAGATAAACAGTGTTTGCTTTTTTCAATACATACTACCATGTTTCTCCAACAATACGGCCTCCCCCAATAGGAAGTCCCAGCATGTTTTATAGGCATAAAATGAAATTAAGTCTCTCCCCGCTAAAATTCAGGCCTCTTTTAAAACATGCGAAATGGGGGGAAGGGTGGGAGGGCTTGCCATTAGGAGTGCCCCGCAGGCAGCCATGCCTTGCCACCAACCTTCCTACTCTCGCCAAGTACTTTTGCTGCACACCCGGGTATGATGCTGCCTGTGTTGACCTCGGCGTTGGTGGGGAACTTCATATCGGGAAACCTTTCACCACCATTGCTTTCCCTTCTCCCCATGCTGCCGCGGTGTTTGGAGCATCGCCGCAGCATTTGGCGCAGCCACAGTGGGCCGGCCAGGGTTCCTCCCTGCAACCAGAGCCCAGCGGAGACATTTGGCTTCAGGCACTCCTGTCACCGCCTTCCTGGCCATAATTCAAAGGCAAAGCTCATTCTTTTAAAAATGATGCCCTACTATGATAAAGCCTCCCCTGCCCGAGAGGGCAGCCCAACCCCACGTGGGGAGGCAAATCTCCCAGGGCCGCAGCACAGGATTGGCCCACCCCAGGAGAAGCTCCCACCCACCATCCTTGCCTGGTGCCGGGCAGAGCACGAAGAGCTTCGCCTGGGGTGCCCTGTGCAGTTGACAGGCGGGCCCTCCTGCCCGGCGGCAGAGCACTGGCCAAGGCAGCAAGCGCCTCCCCACTGGGCCATTCGCTCATCCCGTTAGAGCCGTGCCGGAGCTGGGTAGGCTAGGCAGAGCCGGGGAAGTGAACCACAGGTGCATGCCCACCTGCCAAGCAAAAGAGCCGACCCAACCCGAGCTTGGCTTCCTGAGTCCCTCCAGCCTGACCCTGAAGGGGCTACCAGGAGAGGCCGAATGAGGCAGTAATAGCACCCACTCATCCGCAGACAGGGAGGCGAGGCGATGGCCCATGCCGCATCATCCTCTGAGCTGAGCCCCGCTGAGTGAGTGCCTCTGCCCGATGCCTATGCCGCTGCAGCATTTGGAGCATCGCCCCTGTGTTTGGAGTTGCCAGCGCATTTGGAGATGCGTGGGGATGGGGACGGGTTGGGTGAGGGATGGAAAGGACAGGCAGCTTCGGGCTCTCTCCGCCGGACCCGCTGGCCAGGGAAGCAGCACTGCCATTGCCTCACCTCCCTGTCTGCGGATGGGTGGGTGCTATCACTACCTCAAGTGGCTTCTCCTGGTGGCCCCTTCAAGGTCAGGCTGGAGGGACTTAGGAAGCAAAGCTTGGGTTGGCCCAGCTCTTTCGCTTGGTAGATGGGTGTGCACCCGTGGCTTGCTTTCCCGGCTCTGCCCAGCCCGCCTGTGTCCAGAGTGGCCCTGGCAGGATGAACAAAGGGCCTGGCAGAGAGGTGCCCTCTGCCTTGGCCAGAGCTCTGCTGCCGGGCAGGAAGACCCACCTGTCAGGCAAGGCTCTTTGTGTTCTGCCTGGTGCCAGACAGGGATGGCAGCTGGGTGCTTCTCCCGGGGTGGGCCCATCCTGCATTGTGGCCCCAGCAGATTTTCTCCCCACATGGGGTTGGGCTGCCCTCTCGGGCAGGGGAGGCTTTGTCGTAGTAGGGCATCATTTTTAAAAGAATGGGCTTTGCCTTCGAATGATGCCCGGGAAGGCGGCAGGAGCGCCTGAAGCCAAGTGTCTCCACCAGGCTCCAGTTGCAGGGAGGAGCTCTGGCCGGCCCCACGTGGCTGCGCCAAATGCCACGGTGATGCTCCAAATGCCATGGTGGCATGGGGAGAAGGGAAAGCAACAGTGGCGAAGGTCTCCTGATACGAAGTACCCCACCAACGCCAAGGTCAATATCCAAGTCGTTGCTGCCCGCCCACTCAAGGATGCAAGGGGGGGAATTAAGTCAACCCCAAAAAGACAGTCTAGCTGTTTTTTTCGGGACTCAAAAAAAAAAAAGACCCGGCCTTATTATATAAGAAATACGGTAGATACGTAAAAGCTTTTTTTCAGATGAGCAAAACTGGGCATGAATTTAGCAATAATCATGAAGGCTTAGTTAGTACCAAAGCTGTTCCACATAGTAAAGGTTTATTAAAAGTAGCCTGGTTGACCTGGAAAAAGTTTATAGCAATACATTAACTCCAGGATATTTTGATTGGATTATTATAGCACTTAGATTTATATACCACTTTATAGTGCTTTACAGCCCTCTCAAAGCATTTTACAGAGTCAGCCTATTGCCCCCCAACAATTTGAGTCCTCATTTTAACCATCTTGGAAGGATGGAAGGCTGAGTCAACCTTGAGCCTGGTGGGATTTGAACTGCAGACTGCAGGCAGCCAGTAATCAGCAGAAGTGGCCTGCAGTACTGCACTCTAAATCACTGAGCCACCAAGACTCTTACAATGATTCAGGTAATTAAAAAGAACTAATAAATCATTGAAATTTTGACAATTCTGTTCAATTTGAACACATTGCAATATTGCTTTTATTTTGAGATTAAAGTCTGCGTAAGATGCTAACAAAGCTGCAAAGCAATCTGCCACTGATTTATACCCTCTTTTATATTTTTTAATGTAACTAACTGGCTTCACTATTTAGAGGATGACATTACAGTAAATAATCACAACAAATTTCTGCAAACCAATGTTATCATTTGAGATTGAAATGTCGACTTACAGCTGAAAAATTTTTTCTTTCTTTCCTCAAAACCACTTGTTCCCATTCCCACAGACTTGGACTATGTATCAACCTGTGATTATGCAGAAATCTCTAAGGTTAATTATACTATTGGTTATCTCAGTCTGTGTATCTTATGCTGAGTCCTGATGAAAGGGTTACTTTATGATCAATCCACTCTTTCAGCCAAACAGTTGAGAACCTAGGATGACTACAAAATAATGGCTTTTACACACTGTCTTTTTGTTGTGTGTGTATCTCTCCACAAGCATGTAAAGGAGAAAATATGGAATGAAAAAAGGGTAAATCTTTATCAAAGCCAAATTCCCAGCATGCTGTGACCCACCATGATTTTCATTGTATTTTTTTTTTTAAATAATGCAGTAAAACATCCAGAAGGCTAAGAATCATTTCAGATACTGTAACTTTGGCACCAATATAAACAGCTGGTCAACCAAATGTAGTTCACTGTCAGCTTCTTATGCAAAGCTCTATTTCTCCTTGCTGTGGAAAAAATATCAGCATTCTATAATGGAATCATTGACTAGATGCTTGCCAACAATTTAGAATATTGGATGTGCATTAAAAGATTCTACTTAAAACCTTGTTAAGGCATGACCTAACCAGATGTCCTTGAAGTAGCCTGATTCTCTCCACCCACTTGAATTTATTTTTGCCTATTATTTTTGTTATATTCTGTTTTCTTCAGGAGTGCAAGGGAGGGATCAAAAAACTTTTTCCCAGGATAACAATTCCATGAAAAGGGTTGAACTAAGAGGGAATGACTGGCTCAAAGTCATGATAAATTTCTACTTCTGAGAGTACACATGAATGTAGATGTTACAGTGGATTCTCATGACAATAATGAGGCTATAATGTAGCTATTATATAAACTGGCCAATTTCCTCAGAAAATATGTTTCTTCCTGCTTCACAAAAGGACTGAAGCAAGCATGCATGAACCTAATAGTTTTGAATATGAGTTAAGTTGATAGCATTGCACAAGAATTCTCAGTTTTCTGTTACTTTTTTCCATTTCTTATCTTTAAATTTGTATTGTTTTTATTCTGTGACAAAACTTCTTTAATAAAAAAATTAATCATGGCTGTTAGATGAATAATATATTTTTCTTTATTGGAAGAATTACAGACAAATCTCCAATGAAATATAATAAGCTGTAACATAATAATCATATTACAGATTATATAATGTGTCTTATGCCTGCACTTTTTTTCCTTTTTGTTTGACTTCAAGTCAGTTTTTAACTCCTCATGACTGCCTGAACAAATTCCTGCAGTTTTCTTGGCAATGGTTTTCAGAAGTGTTTTGCCATTGCCTCCTTCCTAGGGCTGAGAAAGAGTGACTGGCCAAGGTTACTCAGCTGGCTTTATGCTCAAGACAGGACTAGAAGTCTTAGCATCCCATTTCTAGTCTGATTCTCTAACCAGAATAGTACTTTACTCAGTCAGCTGACCATTTCAAGGGATTCCTTACCCACTGCACCCTTTCTTTAGCACCCAACAATTCCTAAATGACCTGCAGGAATGTTTTAATGTCCAAAGTTCAAGATGTTATCTGAGTATGCTAATATCCCAAGCTCTTAAGTAAATGAAGAGTCTTATATCTAATTGATTCTCTCAAGAACACTCTGTGTCTACTTTTCACAAAGGATGAAGTAGACCATTAACACCTGGTAGACCTTTAGAAGCAAGGCAAGTTAGATGGCAGCCAGAAAAGTTGAATAAAAACAAGAAGCATTCCCTTCAAAAGAACAAGATACATATGGCATCTCCTACCCAGCTGTGCTAACTGAAACTTTATCAGAACTGAGACTGGTGTGGTGGAAATGCCCTGCCTTATCTCAGTTATTGATCTTTGTGGTGCAGGGATCCCATCTCAAGAGGCTGACAGTGCTCCTTATCATGGTGTTTATCATCTTTCAGGTGTGGTTTGACATGTCAGAAGTTTCACTTTAATAATATGTGAACTTAATGTTACCCACAAAAAATGATAATATAATGTAAATCGATGTAATCATAGAGTTCCAGCTCTCAGCAGAGGCTCAGCCACTCAGTTTTCTTGGATTTCTTTATAGCAATATCACAGCTATATGTGAGGTGGCATCTCTTTTAAAACCCCCAGCCTCTCAAAATCGCATATATAAAATTTGGATTTTTTTAAAGAATGGGTGGGAGATAGGAGAATGTCTGAGTTGAAATAGGGGTGATTTGCCTAAAAAGCTCTTTAAACTGAGAAAATGTTTGTGATGACTTTGAGTACAGTATTTCACTAGATAGTCTTCTACAACTTTCTAGAAAATCTGGAGGTCAGATTCCAGTCCCCTACCATTGAAATATTGTCCAGCCTTTGTCTAGGGCACTGTTTGTCAACCTCAGCAACTCCCAGAATTCCCTAGCCAGCCAGGATAGTGATCTAGCAAACCTAGTGATTGTTCATATTTTTGTAGCCCAAAGGTAGGATAGGTCTGTCTAACCCTAAGTAAAACTTTGTGCTATCTTAAAACAGTTTTCCTCAAGACTTATTGGGATTATGTGCTAGCTAAGACTTTTGGAAATATTGTGCAAGAAAGACCCACTTAAATAAGGAACCAGAGCACTTGGATATTTATTTGTTTGTTTGCTTGTTGGTTTGTTGGTTTAACTCTTATGCCACCTTTCTTGCCAAGGCAATCTAGAAACAACAAAGTATCTTTTATTAGCATGCACAACTACAGTTTTCACTAGGCTCCTTGCCAGAACAGATCCTAAAGCCCACCAGGTTACAGATTGTATCCCTGGAAGGGTATTCCAAAAGCAATATACATTTATAATACAATCTGTATTGAAAGAATGTAGGACCTCGTAACATCGTCTGACTTTACCATGGCATGGACCAGGCTGGTGTCTCTAAATTCTTCTCTTCTAAGCCCTTTCTGCTATTACTGTATAACATAATTTGTTGTCATTCAATTGCTCAGTTATGTCTCACTCTTCATGACTCCATGGACCATAGTATACAGGCTCCCCTGTCCTCCCCTGTCTCCCAGGATTTGTCCAAATTCATGTTCATTGAGTCGATGACATTATCTAACACTATCTCTGCCATCCCCTTTTCCTTTCAGTCCTATTAAATATCAGGGTCTTTTCCAATGAGTCCTTTCTTCTCATTTGGTGGGCAAAGTATCTGAGCTTCAGCTTCAGTATCTGTCTCACCGCCCTGAGTCCCTTGGGAGAAGGGCGGTATATAAATGCAATTAATAAATAATAATAAATAAAATAATGTCTTTCCAAAGAACAGTCAGGCTTGATGTCTTATAACATAAACAAGCACATTAATTGTATCCATGTATTGGCTCATACCACAGAAAAGACATCTTGATTTTTATTATCTGTGTCCTTCCCTTCCAGATGCATCAGGCAGTTTTAGCTGACCTGTATACTGGTCTATTTCAGCTGGTCTGTATACTGTGCTCACCATCATGTATGTAAGAATTTGTCCTCACAAAGGATACCCTATTGGGGAAGCTACGCAAAGAGGTTGAACAAAATGTTCTTTTCAAGGAAGGAGTGCCATGAGTAGAGTGATTCTTGATTGCTTTTGTGAGTCCTGTACAATATGATATTAGAAAAACAGGAATGCCAATAAATTCCAGTTCCATTTTGATATGCTTAATCCTTCTGTGATTCTGTAATGCCATTCAGTCCTGGTTTAACAGCTCTGAGCAGCAACCAGCATCAAAAAGCATTATGTTCAGACTGAACTTCAGGTCTTCTTGATGTCTTGCTTCCTCATAAACAAAGTTACCTTTCTCTCAGATATAGGATCTGCCCTTTAACTTTACCAGAGAGTATCCACATACTTGTAGTTTACTTCCTCTGTCCCTGATGTCATCTATACAAATAACTGTATGTGTGTTTATGTGTGTGTGTGTGTGTGTTTGTGTGTGTGTTAAATGTTACAATTATATTGTTGCAACAATCATAATGGCATAAACCCAAAAGGCAGTTTTACAATAAATTCTCAGCATTTAGTGGTTTATATACTTACATAAATAAAAATGGTTTGACCAAATTCTGAAGATAATAGTGGTAAAAATGGACAAGTTCCTCAGAGTGGAGAATCTATTACCAAAAAACCATTTCTTTTTGTGCATCTAAAATCACAATATCCAAATGATTGGCAATGCTTAAGAATTGATATCATATGGATGCATCAAACTAAAGCAGATGTATTATTTATAAACACTGTAAGACTTGAGGCTTCTCTATCCTCTTTCAGACAGCCCTCTCTATAACTCACTGCCATAATACAACAAGAAAGTGGCAGGGGAAATCAATCAATCTTACTTAGCACTCCAATGGAATAGCCACAGTTGGTAAACCAGTCAAGGTGATAAAGAGATATTTCATACTATCAGGATCACCTTTGTTTCAATTGCTAACATTGCATCAAAAAGAATCTTTCTCTCCAAATTTGAAGAATAATAGGCATATACCCTACTATGGATGCAAAAATCCAAATAGCCAGTAGTTGGACAAATATTTAAGATAATGAAATCTCTGCAATCTAGTAGCTAGCCAAGCCTCTGGAGCAGGGTGGGATTCCACCAGTGTAACAACCAGTTTGGTGAGCATGCACATCATTTTAAAATGCCCATTTTTAGGTCCAATACTTATCTTCTACTGCAACCCTGGTGAGTAAATCAGCTGAGGCATGGCAATCCACTGTGACACGTGAATCAGCTGAGCTGAAAACCCCGGAAATAAAGGACAGAAAAGAGCAGGGGCAGGTGGACAGGGCCAAACCATCGCCATGATTACATGAACCTGGCCGAACCGGTAAAATCCCACCCCTGCTCTGGAGTCCAGATAAGGTAAAGAAGGATCCAACCTAGAACTAAAATGTCATGACAATGAGAATAATTAATCAGTAGAACAGCTTATCTCTAGAAGTTGTAGGTACATCATCATTTGCAGTATACAAGAGGAGATTGGATAGTTATTTATCTGGAATGCTATAGGGAGGGTCTCTTGCTTGAGCAAGGGTTGGACTAGAAGACCTACAATGTCCCTTTCAACCTTATTATTCTATATTCAATGCTATTGAAAAAAGCCCACAGGAGCCTGGGGAGAGACAATCAGATATTGAACAGGAACACATATATCCATCAAAGGATTGTCTTTTAAAGATAACACACATATTTGAGATATTCATATTATACATTTTTCAATACCCAAACAGAACGGAGAACATTGCAAGGATTTATGTAGTCCCCTCCTACTTTCTTACTTCCCAGAACTCTTAATATTGGCCTTGACCTCAGTTTCATAATAGTAAGCAACCAATGTGCATGTTCATTTATCATTAAGAAAGGTTGAACTTCGTCTGCAAAGTGCTGTATTTGGGGCAGGGAGGGAACTGGCACATAAATTAAAGTGTTGTAAGGTAGTTTTCCAAAAAGGCACCAAAAGTAACTTTCTCCTCTTATTAATATTTAATTAAACTATTTTAAGACTATTGCACTCTGAGCTGATTAAGCTGTTTTTAAGTTAAAGAACAAATTCAGTTATTCAATTTGACCTAATTGAAGCCATTTAATGCGCCCCATTTGTACTGTGCTATAACAGAATGAATATCATTAACTATTTTTGCTCAAGGCAAGGAGTCAGAAAGCCTCTTTGGCACACATTGATTTGTTTTAACTCTGTGGATCGGTTCAAAGAAAAAAATATACAGCTGAATGAAACTATAAGGACACAGCCAGATGCCTTAAAGCTTGGCTAATCATAAAGACCAAGCCATTTAGCTAGATACTGTATTTTGCTGAAGGTGAAATAAATATAAACTCATGGATAACATTCAGTATTAGTTGGCTCCTCTATATCCTTTGGCTTAATGAAATGAATTAGTTATGAGACATTTTTTCAGATGGACCAGACAGTTTTGACAATGCCCTATATCTAGATCTAAAGCTGTTTGATTGCATACTGGTAGTCCTTGACTTACGATCACAATTGAACCCAAAATTTTTGTGGCTAAATAAGACAGTTATTGTGAGTTTTGCCCCAATTTATGATCTTTCTTGCCATAGTTGTTAAATGAATCACCACCATTTTTTATGTTAGTAACATGCTTGTTAAGTGAATCGGGCTTTCCCACTTTGCTTGTTAGAAGGTTGCAAAAAGAGGATAACCCAATGCTGGGAAACCTCAACTTTCATAAATATGAACTAGTTGCCAAGCTTCTGAATTTTGATCATATGGCCATGGGTTGCTGCAATGGTTGTAAATGTGAAAAACACTCATAAATCACTTTTTCAGTACTGTCATAACTTTGGATGGTCACTAAATGAGCAGTTGTAAGTCAAGGACTACCTGTACAAGCAAAGACGCATTGCAACATAAATATAAACATTGCATTGCAACATAAATTTTATGTTTATCAGGGTAGCCCACAATTTCTGATATACAGATCTGATCATTCAATGTAACAGAAAATAATAACAAATAATCAGAGTTGGAAGGGACCCTCATAAGTTATCTAGTCCAAACCCCACCCAAGCAGGAGATACTACACCATTCCTGACAAATGACAGTCCAATCTCTTCTTGAAAGTCTCAAGTGATGGCGCTCCCACACCCTCCAAGGGCAAGTTGTTCTTAATCATTAACTTAAATGTTAATGTAAATTATTTTATGACAAGTCTTCTTTGAAAAGCTGTTCAGTTCAGCTCCATCTCAAAAGTTTTTGAGCTAAATCTGAGAAAGGCAACAGGTTCAGTCTGCATTTTCAGGTAATGCAAGCCACTGAAAATGTCCCAATAGATCCATGGTTATGACACCTTATGCAAAATATACAATTGGGTAATGGGTTACCATGGAGATTTGCTGCTTACCAAATGGCACCTGTTGTTTCCCAACTGCATGCAAAACTTATTCTTTTGCATAATGTTTTGTGTAGCTGGAAAGAATCAGACATTTGTCTCTCATTTTATCATTAAAAAGGCAAGCTCAGCTGCTAAGTAATTCTCCGATTTATCCATTAGTCCACTGAAAGACATTATTAAAGACAGAATTGAAGGTCAAAAAACTAACAAATTATGATACTCGGATTCTACCAACACTAAAGAAGAGTTTGAAGACTCCTTTTCTAAAGTAAAATGGAAAGTTAAAAATGGGGGTTAATGATTAAGAGGACAAAGGTAACATGAACCAGCATATATACAATTGTCAGAGAAGAAGTGAAGGTGGTAAATAGTCCCAAATACACAACTAGAAGTAGATAGCATACTGTAAAAATAAAGACAGTCTAACTAAGCCAGGGGTCCCCAACTCCCAGTCTGTAGACCGGTACCAGGCCACGACATGCCAGAAACTGGGCCGTGTAAGCAAGTGAAGCCCCATCCGCAGGAAGCACCAGCATCCAAAATCATATCAATTCATGGAAAAACCTCTCTTCGTGGAACCCATCCTTGGTGCCCAAAATGGAGCTGTTGGTTTAAGCCTAGGTAGAAAGATAATGGCAAATGTAAGCAAGGTAATAAGAGGAAATAAAGTCAGAGATATCTGGGAATAATAGTCCTGAAGGGAATTATTCCAGCTGCCACTACTAATCCCACTTTGGCTGCAGCAGATTTTTATTGGGTTTTTTTAAATTTATTTACCACCCCTCTCATGGCTCAAAGTGATTTGACACATCCAGCAAATCCCCAGAATTCCCTGCCTGCATTCACTGACAGGTTCTAAGACTTTAAAATTCACCCACCCAATCCCAAGTAGAGGCGTTCTGTAAAAATACAGCAATACAGCAATCTGAGTTCAGCAGGTCAGAAAGATTGGCCAAAAACAGGCAAATACAGGAGAAGAACAAAGAAATTGTGCACCTGAATGATGGCTCAGCATAGCTAGTTTATTGGGTTCACTTCCCAATAGAAAATTATTGACAATAACTTTTCAACCCTTTCATGTTTACCTTGTGGTGTCATGCATTGGATGTCATTATACTTTGTCTCCCATTTTTTTCTCCTCAGATTCCTGGCCTTGACTTATGCCAGGCCTATGATTACATTTAAAATCGCCACCTTAAGATATTGGTAAATATCTTCTAAATGTTTTGCCTGAGTTTTCATAACAATGGACTATGGCTGGTATCCAGCTTGCTATCTTATTTATTGGCCACCTGCAGTGCTGGCCCAGAAAAAGTAGTTATTTCCATGGCAGTACATGAATGTGAAAGCTAGACACTGAGGAAAAAGTGGGAGAGAAAAAGATAGGTGTTTTCACATTATGTATCAGGAAACAGTAACCAAAAGAAAAACCCATCATTTTATCTTAGAACAAATAAAGTCTGACTGCTCCTTTGAGGCAATGATCAACAAGCAGAAATTCACATCTTTCAGGCAGGTGATGTGAGCAGATGGACTAGGAAAAAAAATTATTATGCTTGGCCAGGTTGAGAGAAGTAGATGAAGAGGAAAACAATCAAAGGTAGGTGGACAGATTCAAAGAGATTACTGCAATGCCCTTGGAAATGCTGTAGGTTATTATCAGAGACAAATTGAAACAGCAAAATTTTGCCCATGTGGAGTTGAATCCAGCTTGATGGCACCAAACTAACCACTGAAAGAAAAAGCCCACTGTTGCTACTAAGATCTTAGATTTCCATAATTGTAACACGGGGCGCACACGTAACACCACTTCTCCGCAGGCTGCACTGGCTTCCTGTGGCCTTCCGGATTCGATTCAAGGTGGTACTGACGGTATTTAAAGTGCTCCATGGCTCGGGACCTGGGTACTTACGGGACCGCCTGCTGCCATCAACAACCTCCCGCCGCCCAGTACGCTCCCACAGGGTCGCCCTACTTGGGGTACCGCCACCTGATCGTTGTCGGCTGGCGGCCCCGAGGGTGCGTGCTTTCTCTGTGGGAGCGCCCTCCCTGTGGAATGATCTCCCCCCGGAGATACGAGCCATGACAGATATCCTCTCCTTCCGGCGCGCAGTTAAGACCCTATTTTTTAAACAGGCTGGCCTGGCCCAGTAAGGGTTTAAGGGGTTTTAAGTTAATAGGGTTTTTAAAATTTTAAACTTCATTTTTAAACTTTCGGGATGCAGCTATATTTATGTTTAATTCAGTTTTAAACTCTATTTAATTTTGTATTCTTGTATTTTATGTATTTATTAGGCTGTACACCGCCCCGAGTCCCTTTTCGGAGAGGGAGCGGTATAGAAATACGATCAATAAATAAATAAATAAATAAATAAATAAATGTCAGTCTCGGTTTTTATTATCACTTCTACTGATGAAATTAAGATGTTCTCTGTTATTAATAGGTTCTTTCAGTGTGGTCTCTAAGATTCTATGTGTGCAACTTATGTTGATCCAAAATCTGGCTCATTCAATTACTTTGAAGAGAAAATGTCATTTTATTAGGCACCAAACAACAAAACAATATAAATTGGTCTCCCAGAAAAGCATTGGCAGTTTGTTGAGCAGCCTGAGCAAAAGGAGAGTCATAACCAGGGGTGGGTTTCTACCGGTTCTGTCTACCTCTGTAGAACTGGTTGCTCTGAAGAGCAGCAGACATAGAACCGTTTCTATGTCTGCTACTGTTGTGGCCCACCCCCCACCCACCTGCCTGGGCTCTTACCTGACCTTTATTTCCTGCTTTTTCAACTGTAGCTGCAACACAGCTGCAGTTGAAAAAGCAGGAAAAAGGGGCTTTTCCAAGTGCTGCGCACATTCCAAGCAGCTCAGCAGGTTGTAAATTGCACTCGCGTGATTTGTATATGTGCGCGTGATGCTAATAGACAGAACTGGTAGTTATATCAGTCGGATCCCATCCCTGGCCATAACTTATATATCTTTGGCTTAGTGTATTTCAAAGACAAAACAAAGAAAAAGGTAGATAGTGCACATTAAAGCATGATGTTGAAATGTTTCAGATAAACTCATCTGCGTGACATAATTCCTATGAAATTATATTGTGATGGCAGCTATACTACCTTTGCAATATGGTTAGTGAATGTGTATGGGTATTGAAGTAGCTCACATGATCATGGAGGAGTACCTTTTTACCACCACACTTACATATAATACAGATTGCAGAGGTTGCTCAGGTCTAAGGTAAGACCAACAAATGATCTGCTCTGTTCCAAGTCACAGTGGAAATAATTCTGTCTGATTTGGCTCTCAGAAAATCAGACTGATCATATTGGGAAGAGAATGTCCTAGAGAAAATCTACAGTAGGTGGTTGCTATAATAAGAGATAATACCAACTTGAAGACACATGTTCAATTAATTAGGAATATATTATTATATAATTAAACTTTGTGTTCTTAGAACTTGGGTAACCTACATTCCTTGGGTAATACATTCCTGGTTCACATTTCATACTTCTAAACATTAAGAATAATTTTCCTTTATTTCTTGGTGCAACTTTACTTGGAATGCTTTGCACACTACACAGCTTAAATTACACCACATCAGAATATTACAGACTATCAAAACCACTGTTATGAGGAAAGATTAGAAAAGTTTGCCCAGAAAAATAAAGTGAGTCGCAGCAATTTGATACAAAGATATATAATTCTGAAGGCACTGAATAAAATTGGAAAGAGTGAAGGCTTATATTAATGAAATGTGGAGATATACAGTATGTCCTGAATATAGACAGTACTGCATTATTATGACAATAACACTGCATTTATAGGTTATTGTGGGAATCTATTCCAAACAATTCATAAAATAACATTTATGATTATATAGTCTTCCAAAAGTTATTAAAAACAGATCTGTTGATATACTATTCTATGGGAGCTGCAGTACCTAGAATATCCCTTTAATTAATGCATTTAAAAAAAATAGCTAAAGGCAGACACTGTCACTAAAACTCCTGAAACTTCATTTATCTTATATTAGATTTCCTGAAGCATTTCAGTAAGTTTACAGGATTTGCCATTTCAAGAAATTTTTAACCATTCTTTTATGACCCTTGCTTTATTGGGCTAAATCTTGAACTGCAGTTGAAAGTCTTGTTCTTCCAATTATTGCTTTAAAATATGTAGAATCCAATTAGGAATCTATTTCCAATCACAGGTATTCTATTTTAGATCTCATTCACTTAATTCAAAAACATAAAGGTAATGGCCATTATTGAATTACAGTTTCATGATTTTTCACAGCTGCAGTCATAACTTTGGCAATTAGCAATGCTTGGATTCTCTAGTCAAAAGAAAATGTAGTTGATTTGGGGGAAGTGTGTTTGTGGACATGTGGCTATGTGCACACATGTGAATTTGTATGCTTGTGCTCTTGCATGTATATGTATTAGCTACTGTATTTTTTTTACCCAAATAGACAAAGCAGAATTCGAGCTTTTAACTGAATCTACTTGATTGATAAGGTTATACTTTCCACTAATTCAGAATTCATCAAGGCTTGTTTACATCAAATAGCAATAGCACTTAGACTTATATAATACTTCACAGTGCTTTACAGTTTACAGAGTCAACATATTGTTCCCAACAATTTGGGTCCTCATTTTATCCACTTCAGAAGGATGGAAAATTGAGTCAGCCTTGAGCCAGTGAGAATCGAACTGCTGCCCCAGTTGGTAGAATTAGCCTGCAATACTGCATTCTAATCACTATGCCACCAGGGCCCTTACTTGTATCAAAAGCACCTCCTCTATGACTATCAAAAACTTTTCAGACTCCTTCAGTTGACTATTAAATCCAAGCAATTATTTCTGAGAACATAATTGGCAAGTTTTCCAGAGCGAAGTGAAATCAGGCAGCATAAACTAGAATGATGGTTTGAAGGGAAAAATACGAGAAAAGTGGTAAATGATACAAGTTAGAAAGACTGCAGAGAAGAGCAACAGATGATTTGGGAACTGGAAGCTGAAACATATAAAGAACAGTAGCTGGAATTGGGTATATATAGTTTAATGAAAAGAAGGGCTAGGAGTCACATGATATCAGTGTTCCAATATCTGAGGGGCTGCCACAAAGAAGGTTGAGTCGACCTATTCTCTCAAGCACCTGAAGTCAGGACAAGAAGCAATAGATGGAAATTAATCAAGGAGAGAACAACCAAGAACTAAGAAGACTGTTAGAACAATTAGTGGAACAACTTGACTCCAGAAGTTGTGAATGCTCCAACAATGGACATTTTTAAGAAGAGATTGAACAATCATTTGTCTGAAATAGTATAGGGTTTCCTGCCTGAGCAGGAGATTAGACTAGAAGAACTCCAATATCCCTTCCTTCCAGTGGTGGGATTCAAATTTTTTTGATACTGGTTCTGTGCGCGTGGCTTGGTGGGCATGGCAGGGCATGTAAAATTGGTGGGCATGTAAAATTTCCAGTCAGATGTTGTATTTGCCAGTTCTCTGAACTACTCAAAATTTCCACTACCGGTTCTCCAGAACTGGTCAGAACCTGCTGAATACCACCACTGCTTCCTTCTCTTCTCTATTCTATTTTATCCAGTGTGAAGCAGATCTTTTTTGGTAGGGTCAAGAATGAAGCTTGGAAGGGGGAAAAGTTGGAGTCCTGTATGAAAAGGTATTAAAAGCTAAATTAATCTCCTAACAAAATAAATGAAATCAGATATGGAAGTTGCCCTGAATGGAATGAAAATAATTCAGTATGGATATTAAAAAACACAAGTACAGCACAAGCTGTTATGCTAATAGCATTCTGATGAAGAAAAACATTTTAATATAGCTGCATTCCCTCATGTTTTCAAAAAAACTTCTTGCTAGTTTGTAAAGGTGAAATAGACCACCAGACAAGCCTTTTTACAGTAAGGTATATGCCCTAATTTTTCTCTGTTTTCTGGAGTGACCAAGACAGGGAGATACACTTTGAAAAGTAATGACAGACAGATGGCAGGAATAAGATCTTGATTCCCAAGGCCAAGACATGAGTGTTAACAAGAGTTCACATCAACCAGATGGTTCAAAATTCTGAAGAGCTTCTTTTACCTGGGAATGTTTCTTGGCAGTTTATTCAACTCAAACACTTGCTACTCGATCTATTTCTTCCAGGTGCTAATTGCAGTTTCTGAGGTTCCAGAGTAGCTGGAGGTTTTGGAGAAAATGTGGTTTTAAAAACAGTAGCTTTGAAGTTCTGAGTCTCTGAATTCAAGAACATCTTATTTTCCTCATACAAAATATATACTGTATATACAGGTCAGAAAGCCACAGTTCAAGATGGGGCATGGTGAAAAAGACTGGCTCCAGGTCAGCAAAGGACTAAGACAAGACTGAACAGTTTTCTTTTATGTATTCAACCTATAGGGCTGAACTGAAAGAAGATGAGAGAGTGTGCTTTTGAAACTGGAGGAAGAAGCCCAGTGGTGGGATTCAGCCAGTTCGCACCACTTCAGGAGAATTGGTTGTTAACTTTCTGAGCAGTTTGGTGAACTGGTTATTGAAATAAATCATTAGCACAAAGAACCAGTTGTTACATTATTTGAATCCCACCACTGAAGAAGCATCAATAACCTGAGTTACAGTATGCTGATGACACTATACAAATAGCAAAAAATGCAAATAATTTGCAAGATATAGTAATGAAAGTCAGAGTTCAATTAAAAATTGAACAAGTAAAAAAAATTGGGTCCCACTAAATTGTTTGAAAAATAATTAAATTAAATTTTTTGGGGTGTTTACTTAACATTCTAGAGCTGCTTCCGAATATTTGTGCACATGTGGGGGGTTTGTTTCATGTTTTTCTTTTCTTTTTCAAATTTATATCAGTACTCCAAAATCCAGAAATTAATATCTCAAACTTTCTCATGTGCAAACAGATTTGAAGCTACATTATGGTAACTGCACATCTGGAACTTTGTTTATTGGCCTGTTATAATAGCTGTGATCATGCAGTAGAAAGTAAAAACAATCTGCATAATTTTCCCCATTCTACTTTACAATTGAAAACACTGTTGACTGTTGCCTGGACAAGATGTGCTTCCATATCCCCAGGCATTCCTTTATCTTCATTAGAAAATAATCCACAACCATTTTCATTTTAAAGTGAAAGGTCAAATTCCCATTTATTTCAAAAGAAAGAAATTTTGATATGGAGCACTGAATCCCTCAAAAATAAACTTACAGCATATCAAATTTACAGTATTATCTTATTAGTTTTCCCTAAGGAGCTGAAGGAGAATTTTAGGTATCTAATTTAACATTTAATTGAATTCTTTTGGAGTCTTTTTGGAAATACAATTTATGGTCTATTAAAGAACTGCCAATTTAAGATTTGCCCGTGTGATTTACATGAATAGAGACACCTTTGAATGGAGAAATTATTTTCATTTGCAGCCAATGCATATTTAGAGGAAAGGGGGAAAGGATCTAACACATTAAAAATAAGAGGAACATTTTGCTGGAAGTTGATTTAGAATAGAATGCTGTAAATAAAACCTTATAATTTCAAAAGACTTTTAAGAGTTGGCTATTTTGTCCCTTTATGAATAGACAAGATGGATTAAAAGGTTAAATTCTGGCCTCTATTCTTACAGCACTTATTTGTAAATTACAAGAAATGTGTCTTTCCTTCCACAACTGCAGCTAAGTCCATTTCTCTCTCCCTCTCCCTCCCTCCCTCTCTCTCTCTCTCTCCCCCCACCTCTCTCTCTTTTTCTCTCTCTTTCCCTCTCCCTGTCCCTCTCCCTCCCTCTCTCTGTTTGAGAGGGAGAGGGAGATACTAATCTAAATTATATTATATGAAATAAATATTTGTTATTGTTATAAGAAAGGGAGAATCATGCTTCCAGCTTACAGTTGTCTATTTTATTGTTGATGTTGTTCTTTAACATGTATTGAGCTCCATCTGGTGGCCAAACACAAATTTGTCATTGTTTGGAAGTTGGTTTGGTGGAGTTTGACACTAGAGAGCACCTATCTTTCCATTATCCCTCATTCTGGAAAAAAGGATGCATCCTGAGAAGCCAGACTCCATTTTGTAGCATTCTGAGGTAATAGAAGCATCTAGAAGAATCCAGTTTAGTCCATGACACATGTCTTGAAGACAAAATCTTTATCCCATACATAACTGTTGTGGAGAGGCGGTAATCACTTGAGGCAGACAACCAAGACAAAAGGTTCAGTTCTTACTTTATTTTACAAATAAAGGGTTACCGCTACTGCCGCTCTAACACAGCAGCCAGCTGGAGCGGCAACAGCTGATGCCATTTGACAGTTCCTTTTATAGCCGGCTGTCAAACGGCATCAACCAATGGGAGAGCTCCGTGCTTCCCACTTAAAGCACGGACCTGAGTGGAAACTGCAGTCAATACACAACACTCCTCCCTCCCAGAGAGGAGCATGCATAGTCCTGTAAATATGTTGGGCGCCTGCACAGTCGTCCTGATCTTCTTAGTTCGGCTGAAAATGGCGCCGGGCTGCTGCCTTCTGCTTGCTGTATGGCTTCCATCGGTGGTGAGGCTACAGGAACATCGGGAACTTGGTCAGGACCTTGGTCAGCTTCTTCTCCAGGTAGGCTGTCATCACTGGTGGGCTGGAGGCTAGCTTCTTCGGGTAGGAGTAGCTTTTCCGCATCAGGACCATCTAGATGACCTCTGGGTATAGTGCTCCAATGCCTCCTCAGGTGGTCCACATGGCAGCGTCAGACATGCCCATCAGGTAGCTGAATTCTATAAGACTTAGGACCAGTTACTGCCACCACGCGACCAGGTAACCACAATTGGTGCCCAGCAAAGTTCCTGACATATACTTCGTCATTTACTAGGAACCCTCTGTCTTGGCTGTTAGACCCAAGGGGAAGCACTGGGGCATAATTTGGGTGAAGCCTGTCAAGAATGGTTCTCAAATGGCGCCCCATTAACACTTCAGCTGGTGACCTATTTGTGGAGACACAGGGTGTTGTATGTTGGCTCAGAAGGTATTGAACCAGTCTAGAATGCCAGTTAATGGGTCCCAATCTCTGTAGTACTTCCTTAGCAGATCTGACTGCCCTCTCAGCCAGACCATTACTTGCAGGGTGAAATGGGGCTACTAATATGTGTCTGATGCCCAGGTTGGCTAGGAAGATCTCAAATTCGCAAGAGGTAAATTGGGGGCCATTGTTGGATACAATGGAGTCAGGGAGGACATGTGTGGCAAACATCCTGGTCAATGCTTTATTAACTGCTTCAGTGGTTGTGGTGTGCATTAACGTCAGTTCCACCCACTTTGAAAATGTATCTACTACCACTAGGAATGTACGCCCATGGAAAGGGCCAGCCAAATCTATATGAATTCGGGACCATGGGCTCCTGCCTCTTCCCAGGTCCTAGGGGTGGCTGCTGGAGGGGATGATCTGGTGGCCTGGCATGCCTGACCCAGCTAGAGATTTGGGCATCCATACTAGGCCACCATAAGTAGCTGCGAGCGAGGGCCTTCATCCTGACTATACCTGGATGACCCTCATGAAGTACCTTTAAGACTGAGGTTTGTAGCTTGGGGGGGATCACTACCCTGGTTCCCCATAGTAAACAGCCTTGTTGTTGGCTACGTCCTGTTGGCGTAGCTTGTAGGGTAGGAATTCTGATGTTTAAGGGGTTGCAGGCCACCCCCTCCCTACCCAGTCAAGGACTTGGGAAATTATCTTGTCCTTGGCCGAATGGGCAGCGATGTGAGAAGTGGTGACAGGCAGCTTGAGCTCTTCAATCAGGAAAATGGCATTTGTTGGTGCGGGTCCTCAACTGGAACTGGCAGGGGACAACGACTGAGGGTATCTGCATGGCCAAGCATTTTTCCGGAGTGGTGGACCAGTGTATATGAATATGCAGCCAGAAAAACGGTCCACCTGGTCATACTTGGGGATAAAATCTGGGGAGTTTGTTTAGTGCCAGATAAAACACTTAACAGGGGCTTGTGATCTGTTATCAGTTCAAAATGATGACCGTAGAGAAACTCATGGAATTTCTTTACTGAAGCAACTGCAGCCAAGGCCTCCTTGTCAATTTGACTATAGTTGCATTCAGTGGAGGATAGTGTCCTTGAAAAGAAGGCAATAGGTGCTTCTGCACCACCATGAGGGGGTCATCGGGGAGGGTGGAATTAAATCTATTGATACGGTGAGTGGGAGGGGCAGATTTGGTGGTTGTAGGGGGCCATATTCTGTGCTGGGAGCGCGCCCTCGCTGTTTGTTTGCTGTGGCGCGCTCCGACCCCCTTGTCATTTCCCGTTCCCCAGGGGGTTTGAGCAATTGGGCCCTGGGCCTTCGGCTGATGTTATGTAACGCCAGGTCCGTTGTTAATAAAGCCCCCCTCATTCATGGTTTGATTTGTGAGGGGGGTGCGGACCTGGTGGGAGTTACCGAGACCTGGCTGGGCCAGGAGGGGGGAGTCCCTCTGGTGGAGATGTGCCCAGCCGGGTTTCGGGTCTTTCATCGGCTGAGGGCCCAGGGGAGGGGAGGGGGGGTTGCGGTAGTTATTAAGGAGGATCTGTGTCCGAGGGAAGCCACTGTATCTCAGACGACCGGGTGTGAGCTCCTTTTCGTGAAGTTCGGTTCCAAGGTTCAGGTGGGCTTGCTGGTCGCATACCTGGCTCCCTGCTATGCGGCAGCGGCCCTGCTTGAGCTCCTCGAGGTTATAGCTGGCGTGGCGGTTGGGACCTCCAGGCTTATGGTCATGGGGGATTTCAACCTGCCATCTGCCGGCGGTACCTCGGGGATTGCCCAAGAGTTCATGGCTTCCATGACGGCCATGGGCCTGACCCAGTTAATTCGGGACCCTACCCACGTGGGAGGTCACACCTTGGATCTGTTTTTTGTCTCTGATCAGTGGCAGAGTGATCTGGGTATGGGGGATATAGTTGTGGAACCCCTGTCATGGACGGATCACTCGCTCCTGAAGCTCGACTTCCGTTCCGCGCCCCCTGACCGCAGGGAGGCGGGGCCATTAAAATGGTACCGCCCCAGGCACCTGATGGACCCTGATAGGTTCCTGACGGAGCTTGGGCCATTTCCCGAAGCTCACATACACGACTCGGTTGAGGGCTTGGTCGCCACCTGGGATAGGGTGGCTGCTGGGGCCCTTGACCGAGTCATGCCCTTGCGGCCTCTGACCCGGTGCCGATCCCATGTGGCTCCCTGGTTCTCTGAGGAGCTAAGGGAGATGAAGCGCCGGAAAAGACGCCTAGAGAGCAGTTGGAGGGCTAGCCGCTCTGGGTCTGACCGAACACTACTACATTCTTATATTAAGACGTATTTAGTGGCGATAAGGATGGCGAGGAGGTCTTACCTCTCCACCCTTATTGCGTCAGCGGAAAACCGCCCAGCCGCCCTGTTTAGGGTGACCCGCTCCCTCCTGGAGGTGGAAGCGCGGGAGGACCCCTTGCAGGGACGGGCTGAGGAGTTTTCTAGGTTTCTGCAGGACAAAATCGCTCAGATCTGGAGCAAACTGGATTCCGATTGGCCATCTCCGGGCGGGGGGATGGGGGTTGATATCGGTGAGGTCAATTGGGTTGACCTCGACCCTGTTACTTTGGAGGACATGGACAGGATACTGGGGGGGCTTAATGCCACCACCTGTTTGTTGGACCCGTGTCCCTCCTGGCTGGTTTTGGCCACTCGGGAGGTGACACGAGGCTGGTTCCAGGGTATTATAAACGCTTCCTTGAGAGAGGGGCTGCTGCCTGCTGCCTTGAAAGAGGCGGTGGTGCGGCCCCTCCTCAAGAAACCGTCCCTGGACCCAGCATTGTTATCTAATTATCGTCCTGTCTCCAACCTTCGTTTTGTTGCGAAGGTTGTTGAGAGTGTGGTGGCACGTCAGCTCCCGCAGTACCTGGATGAAGCGAGTTATCTTGACCCCCTCCAATCGGGTTTCAGGCCTGGGCACAGCATGGAGACGGCTTTGGTCGCGTTGGTTGATGATCTCTGGAGGGCTCGGGACAGGGGTTGTTCCTCTGTCCTGGTCCTATTAGATCTCTCAGCGGCTTTTGATACTGTCGACCACAGTATCTTATTGCGGCGGTTGGAGGGGTTAGGAGTGGGTGGCACCGTGTTGCGGTGGTTCACCTCCTTCCTCTCTGACCGTTCGCAATCTGTGTTGACAGGGGGGCAGAGGTCGGCCCCGAGGCCCCTACTGTGTGGGGTGCCTCAGGGGTCGGTGCTCTCGCCCCTGCTGTTCAACATTTATGTGAAGCCGCTGGGCGAGATCATCCGTGGCTTCGGGGTAGAGTTCCATCAGTACGCTGATGATACGCAGCTGTACATCTCCACCCCGGGCCACCCCAACGAAGCTGTCGAAGTGATGTCCCAGTGCCTGGAGGCCGTGCGGAGTTGGATGGGTCGTAACAGGCTCCATCTCAGCCCGGCCAAAACCGAGTGGCTGTGGTTTCCTGCGCCCAGATACAGCCAGCTGGTTCCTTCGCTGGCCGTGGGGGGAGAGGTTTTGACCCCCGTGGAAGGGGCGCGCAATCTGGGCGTCCTCCTGGATGTACGGCTGTCTTTAGAAGAGCACATTGCAGCCGTCGCCAGGGGGGCTTTTTATCAGATACGTCTGATTTACCAGTTGTGGCCCTTTCTGGATCTGGGCGCACTTCGCACAGTCACGTCCGCCCTCGTTATTTCCCGCCTGGATTATTGCAATGCTCTCTACATGGGGCTCCCCTTGAAGAGTCTCCGGAGGTTACAGTTGGTCCAGCATGCAGCCGTGCGGGTGATTGTGGGTGCCCCTCAGAGCTCCCATGTTACACCGCTTCTCCGCAGGCTGCACTGGCTTCCTGTGGCCTACCGGATTCGATTCAAGGTGGTACTGATGGTATTTAAAGCGCTCCATGGCTCTGGACCTGGGTACTTACGGGACCGCCTACTGCCATCGTCAACCTCCCGCCGCCCAGTACGCTCCCACAGGGTTGCCCTACTTGGGGTTCCGCCGCCTGGCCGCTGTCGGCTGATGGCCCCGAGAGTTCGGGCTTTCTCTGTGGGAGCTCCCTCCCTATGGAATGATCTCCCCCCGGAGATACAGGCTATGACGGATATTCTGACCTTCCGGCGCGCAGTGAAAACCCTATTTTTTAAACAGGCCAGCCTGGCCCAGTAACTGTGTTTGTGGTTTTAACTAATTTTAATTGGGGTTTTATTAGCTTTTAATTTTTAATTGAATTTTGAATAAACAGCCGGATCAAATTATTTAATCTATTTTTAATCGTATTTATTGATATTTATTGTATGTTTTTTAGTAGGCTGTACACCGCCCCGAATCCCTTTTTGGGAGAGGGAGCGGTATAAAAGTTTGATTAAATAAATAAAATTTGGCAGTCTGTGACTCAGAACAGCCCCTATTCCAAAGGGGAAGCATCTGCAGCCAGTACTAGTGGTAAATTCTTGTTGAATTGTATTAACACAGCTTTGGACATGAGCAGCAGCGATTTGACTTCCTTGAAAGCAAGACTTTCATTTGGCCCCCAGTGCCATGGCGTCTGCTTGTCTAGGAGCCTGTGAAGAAGCTCTGCAATTGAAGTTTTATGGGGCAGAAATGAAGCATAGAAATTTAGAAGTCCCAGAAAAGATTGGAGTTCAGTCTTATTAGTAGGAGTGGGAGCTTCATGAATAGCCTTTACTTTAGACTCTGTTGGGTGAATACCCGAGGCGTCAATTTTGTAACCTAAAAATTCCACTTGTGGAGTGGCAATGGTGCATTTTTCTCTTTTTAATTTAAGATCTGACTTTTTAAAATGTTCAAAGACACTTCTGACTCTCTGTAGCAATTGAGTTTGATTGTTGGCAGATATAAGAATATCATCAAAATATGGTACAATGCCTGGTAACTCTTGCAGAATCCTTTCCATTAGAGACTGGAAAATTCCAGGGGCTACACTAACTCCAAATTGTAGCCATGTACATTTAAAAGCGCCTCTGCGTGTCACTATGGTTTGCAGTTCTGCAGTTTCGTCATCAACAGGGAACTGTTGATAAGCCTGTGACATATCTAGCTTTGCAAAAATGGAGCCAGGCTCAAGGGAATGGAGTAAATGTTGCATAACGGGGACCGAATAAGCGCTTACTTGCAAATGTCTATTTATGGTCGTTTTATAGTCAGAACAGATCCTCAAATTTCCGTCTTTCTTTAGAGGTGTCACTATTGGGGTCTCCCATTTGGAAAAATCTGTAGGTTGTAATATGCCTTGTTTAATTAATCTGTCTAGTTCCTTGTCAAGTTTAGGATGAATTGAAAAAGGTACCCTGCGGGGTTTTAAATGGATTGGTACTGCTTGGGGGTCTACCTTGAAGGATATTGGGGTTCCCACGTAGCAGCCTAGGCCTTCGCTGAATACATCAGCATATTCCCTGAAGGGAGTCAACTTCTGAACTTGCAATGGCATGGATTCCACTTATGTGGAGGTCCAGGGCAGGGAACCAGTCTAATCCCAATAGGCTTGGGAAGGCACCATCCACTATCACAAGGCAAGTGACCCTTAAAATCTTGAAAATGAATTAGAAACTTGCCTTTTCTGATGACAGGAATGGTTCTGCCTTGGTAGTCCCGTAGAGTCAAATTGCAGCCTGGAATCTTCTTTCTTGTTACTCTGGGAAGAAGTTGCTTCAAGGTGCCCCACGAGATGATGGATAGTGCAGAGACAGTGTCTATTTCCATTCTGCATGGTCTACCTTTTATAGAAACAGTGACACTAATTTTGTTAGAACTATTTTTGGGTATCTTAGCTTGGTAACATGTGAAGCAATCCTCAATTTGTCTTGGATATTGTATGGCTTTCTGAGGCCTTTGAGGCTGGTTAAAAGTCTTTCCTGCCTGACATATTCTTGCCAAATGACCCTTCCTTTGGCATTTTAAGCATATGGCATTCCTGAATCTGCAGGATGCCCTGAGATAGTTGCCCCCACAGCTTAAGCAGGTGGCTGTATTCGTGGAGGTTGATTTGCAACCTGCCTGTACTCACTTTGATTAGGGTTGGGCTGTCTGAGGCAGTTTATCTCAGTAGCCTCTTCTAAACCTTTCTCTGTGGAGGCTTCATCAAAATGCACTGTTGGGTTATCTAGTCTAATTGGATTTCCCTGTATTTCAGCTGCTGAGAGTGCTGATAGCTCAGCAGCCTGGGATTCTTCTATGGCTTGTTTTAAGATTAGGTCCCCTTTAGCTAGTAGTCATCTTTGCAGCCTGGGGTCCCTAACTCCACAGACCAGCTGATCTAACAGAATATCTTCTAGGTAATCCCTGAATCCACAATGTAAAGCAGCTGTTCGTAGTGCTGCCATGTAGTCTCTAATGGTTTCTCCCTCAGTCTGGGTGCGCCTTCTAAAAGCATGGTATCTGGCAATTCTAGAAGGCTTAGGGGAGTAATGGTTGGAGAGAATTTCTTGAAATTCTTCCCAGGGAATAATCTTAATAGCTCGTGGAGCCAATAATGCTGTTATGGTGTCAAATACCGTGGCTCCGCAAAAGCTTAGAAAATAAGACTTTTTTCTATGTTCGGAAATGTCAGTAAGGTCTATAGCATCTAAAAAGCAGTCAAACTGGTTCCTGTATTATTCCCATGTCTCTGCCGTCGGTCTGAAAGGCGGGAATGCAGGATTCGAAGTCATCTTTCCCTCAGCTGTGCTGCTTCTCCTGAGGCGATTTAAAAATCACGTTTCGCAAACGGTGATAGCAACTCTGTAGCGATTTCAGCTCTTGGTTAGTGACTTCACTCTTTGTCCTTTTTTGCCTGGCTTGCCTCTATTAAGGATCCCGCCCTCGTCGCCAGTGTTGTAGAGCGGCGGTAATCACTTGAGGCAGACAACCAAGACAAAAGGTTCAGCTCTTACTTTATTTTACAAATAAAGGGTTACCGCTACTGCCGCTCTAACACGGCAGCCAGCTGGAGCGGCAACAGCTGATGCCGTTTGACAGCTCCTTTTATAGCCGGCTGTCAAACAGCATCAACCAATGGGAGAGGTCCGTGCTTCCTGCTTAAAGCACGGACCAGAGTGGAAACTGCAGTCAATACACAACAATAACATTGCTGTTTCACCTCATCCTGGTTCTTTAATAAAGTAAACAATATGCATTTATGGTCTGGCTTATGAAAGGTTTAGCTGTATGTTGAGTTACACCCAGGTAATATGTATTGAGAACAGAACATGGTAACCAAACCATCAATTCCTTTATATACTCTTCCATGCCTTCCATGAATTTTCTGAGCAGTCAGTGTGCCTACCAAAGGGCTGTATGTATCCATTTTCTGAGAAAAGGGGAAGGGGAATGTGGAGCATTTCAGGCTTACTTTTTCATGTAGTTGCTCAACTCTTATCAAATTCAGTCAGAGACTGTAAATTATATAAATTAAATATAAATTATAAATTAAATTTATAATTTATATAAATTAAATAAATGCCATATAAATTAAATAAATAAATACACACACACACACACACACAAACATTTTGGGATAACATTGAGGTCAAGAATGTTGTTCAAACACCAGAAAAGCACACACAATATAGCAGTATTTCTCAACCTCAACAATTTTAAGATATGTGGACTTTAAGTTCCAGAATTCCCCAGTCAGCATGCCAACGGGAAAATACTGGGATGAGAATACTGGGAGTTGAAGTTTACACATCTTAATGTTGCTGAGATTGTGAAATACTGATCTACAGGTTCTATTTGTGAACAAGATCAAAATCATTTCCACAATTGGCTTTGTTTTCTTCCTCCAAATAGGAAGAAAGGGGAAGGAAGTATATCTTCATTATCATTACTTCATACACAGAAATGGGAAGCATTGGATCTTATCATAATAAGACCTCTTCCCATTGTCCTGTTAATCAGATGAATGACCATGAAACTGAAGCCTCTCATAGATCTTCCACATCAGCTGTGAACCTCATATTTGAAGCAATCACTAGCATCCAGTTACCTATCATTCTAGAAAATTATCTATTAACTGGATAAAAACTACTGTTGGTTAGCCATAAAAATCACAGTGTGAACCCACTTTATTTATAATTGATCTGATTTCAATTGTATAATATGTGGATGATTTTTATTGATAGTTTCCTTCTCTGTCTGATTTGCAAATACTGCATCACTGATTTAATTAGTTTTCAAGAGTGTAAAATTGTTTCATTAGAACCATTTGTTATTCTGGACCATTTCTAGAAACAATGTACAATACCATTACCCTTACTGATACTTTAGGGACTAGTGGTAGCCTTGATAACCTTTCTCTTGTCATGACCTCATTAAATTGTATTTATTTATTGCATTTGTACCCTGCAATCAGTTTGACTGTCTGCAGCTAAATTCATCTAGTGATTTTCAATAATGTCATTGCCTCAACTAAAATTAGCATGAATAGAAGTAAAATGAGCTCACTGATGTATCTGGGATTGTGCCAACACTTCCCTCCCACATTCTTCTTTAACATGCCAAGAGTCAATTACATGAATGACATATTATTACATTAACTGAAGCTGAAGCTCTTTCAGCATTTGAAAAATCATTCCTATTTAATTATGAGATAGGCATTCAAGAACAAAGTCAGCCAAATTTCTTTCAACAAAAGGGGGAAAGGATTGGATTGATTTTCTGATTTCAAAAATCAGAGAAGAAAAAAAGTTAGGATAAAGAAATAATTTGCCTTTCTTCATACCTATTTGCCTTTCTTCATACCTATTGTTATTTCTACTACCTTTGTGGAAAATGCAGAAATTGAAATGAAAAAAAATGAAAGAAGGAAAAAAAAATATTATCAATACAAATGTTAAGAGATATCTTTGGAAGGAAGTTTTCCCCTGGTAAGAGGATTTGTCAATAGAACTAAAATGAACACAGGAGTTTAAAGTTAAAATCTATAGATTTTGTAGGAGATAAGTCTAAGAAAAGTCAAATGAATCCTGTTAGAAATGTTTCCATTTCATGACAAAACTAAAATCTATGTGCTTTCCAACTGCCTTGTACATATTAGTATTTTAGTAATCCACATACAAAATATTCTTCTAATGGTATATTTTTATATGTACATAGTAAGAATTTGGCTGCAAAAACAATCTGTCAAAATAATTGAAGATTTGCAATCAGATCTCTTTCTCGGTCTCAACCTCTCTGCATATGTGTTTATATGTATGTGTATAAAAATATTTTACCATTACAAGAAGTCACTGGCAGAGAACATTGGTCAATATGGGATGAGGTACCATCAGTACACTGGACAATACTCAAATTTACATCTTCATCTCAGCTGACCTAAGTTATGTTGTTGCTGCCTTTTACAGTGTTTGAATGCTGTGAGGGTCTGAATGGGGAAACAACAAGCTTTGTGTGCTTCTGGCTCTGAGACTTTAACATACGGTATTTAGTTCTGGATGGATGGGGTTGCACTATCTCAAACAGGCATAGTGTGAAATATTAGGTTTCTCGTGTACTCACAACTCCTGCTTGATGAACAAGTAGTAATCATGGCTAGGACAGCCTTTGCATAACTTCAATTGCACACATTCCTAGATCAGGAATCCCTGCACTCTGGTTTTCTCATGCTTAGACTACTGCTATGTATTCTACATGGGGCTACATTCAAAAAGTATCTGGAAGCTTCAGCTGGTGTAGGACACAGCTGCATGGACAGCTCTAGGGGCCCATAGGATGGCCCATATTCTGTGAGTGGCAATGGCTGCTAGTTTGCTTCTGGGTCCAATTCAAGGTGTTGGTTATCACCTTTAAAGCCCTGAGTGGCATGGGTTCAGGTTATCTGAGAAACTGTCTTACCTCAATGGGTTAGCCTACCTATCTGCACTGGCGGAAGGAAAATGCTGTGGTCCCAATCAGCCAAGGAATACCAGGTGGTGGGATCCAGAAGAAGAACCTTTTCTGCCATGGCTTCCACCCTCTAGAATGCGGGTGTCAAACATGACTTTGTTGTCACGTTTCCATCATGTGATATTTCACTATATTTTTCCCATTCACGTCTCTGGGGTGGGCATGGCCTGCACATGATGCATCTGGCCCACAGGCTACCAGTTTGACACCTCTGCTCTAGAACATCATGCCCCTATGCAATCTACATTCACCCTTTTGGCCTTCTGAAAGCGCTTGAAGACATGGCTGTGCCAATTATTTTGGGACCCCAATGGAGTCTGCTATTTTGAAGGTAGCTAACAACACTCACCTCCTTCCTATGCTCACTTTGTTCCCTCCCTCTCCATCCGGATTATTTTAATTGAATTTTAAATTTATGATCCTTATTTATTGTTTTAATGTTTCATAGTACATTTTAATTGAAAGTCTGCAAACAATCTAGAGTAGCCTATACAATTTAATAAATAATAAAAATATATAAATATGGGCTAAAGTATGAATGCTGATTTTGATGGGATCAGCAGTGGCAGGAAATAGTGCACAATACATCCATCCACTTCGTTTTTGTAATCTAAATAGCATTACTGCCATACTCAAATGTTGTTACTTCTATAGTAGAACAAACATGAGCATCATATGGATAGATATGACTATTTCTATTTCTCCAGAAATGGATGCAACAGATTTAAAGAAAATAATTTAGACTAAGCAAATGAGAAAGGGTCAAGCAAATACAATTACCCAATCAGAAACATTGAGAATTCATTTAAAGCAGGAAGTACATGTTCCAAGATTTAATCACAGTTCTCCTTCATATCTTCTTTTTTTCCTCTGAGAATAGCTCAGACCTTTCCACAATTCAATTTTCATTGCATAAACCAAAATAACCATGTGAAAAATATCACTAATTATAAATGAGATCTAACAGTGTGACAGTTGCTGTTGGCTTTTTTAAAAAGCTGCAATGTTTTAATCAACTGAAATATTTAATAAACTTGATTTAACACATTCTGATCATTAGACTTTAATGCTACTGCTCAGTTTGAAGTACTCTTCAAATTACAACTTTCTCAGATGATAATTTTGTTTGCTTTACAATGCAAAATGAACATTGATTCTAGTTTAACCATTATGAACCTTTGTAAACATACCATGATTTCATTTTTATGTTTTTTTAAATATAGTTCTGATGGCAGGAAAACATTTTAACTGGAAATGTATGGTTGCTGCTGATTGATGTCATTTGTTCTAAACTGATGGATGATATCCTTTCAAATGTTTTAATTTAAATTTTATAAAGGTACTACATTTTTATTGTGTTCAACTTCTAAAGCAGCAGCTTTCAAAGAGTGGTCTAAGTATATCTAATCATAGTTAGATATTTTTCAGGAGGACTTTTTTTCCAGTATAAAGCTTAGGAGTGGTTTCCCTAAGACACAACTTCTTTTCCATTATCAATCTTTTGCTCCAATCTATTGCTATATAATGATGTTGAGTTGAGCATTTGATCTTCTTTGACTGATGTGGTTGGTAAAAAAATCCTATTACTGAGACAAGGCTTTCAGTGCCTAGCTTAAACTTAGCATGCACTTAGAACATATCCCAGTATATCTGGATTCCATATAGATAGTCGATGGCAGATGCTAAGTAATTTCTCGGTAAATGGCTGTAGAAAACCAGAAAGTTCTAAAAAATTTATAATAGAAATATTTGTATAAATTCATAGTGAAACAGAAAGACTATGCAGACCAGTAAAATATTACCAGAAAATACAGCAAGCTCTTTAACTATAATACAGTGAATTGTTGGATTGAAAATAAACAAAGAGAAAACTAAAATCTTAGTTAAAAACCTTACTAAAGGGACAGAAAAAAGATTTAATGAAAAAGATAGATATTCAAATAGTTAAAAAAGTAAAATACTTGGAAATTCATCTATCAGCAAGATGTGTAACCATAAAAGAAGACAATTACTTAAAATTAACACGGCAAATTAATTTGGATCTGGAAAAGTGGAAAAACATGTAATTATCACTGTTAGGAAGAATAGCCACCATTAAAATAAATATCTTTCCAAAACTGTTGAACTTTTTCCAAACAATTCCAATAAAACTAGAAAGGAAATATTTCAAGCAATTAAATAGAATGGTAACCAAATTTATATGGCAAGGCAGAAAGGCAAGAATTAGGTTGAAATTAATGCAAGACTCTATCAATAGAAGAGGTTTTGGGTTGCCAAACTGGGAACTATACTATCAAGCAGCTGCCCTTACCTGGTTAAAAGAATGGATAACACTGAGGCATAGATGATTACTTGTACTGGAGGGACATGACTTACAACTGGGGTGGCATGCCTTTCTTTGGTATGAGAAATATAAAGCACATAAATACTTTCATGGACACTACATTAAAAATGCCCTACTCTCAGCATAGGCAAAAATAAAGGAAAAACACTACTTGAAAATACCAGTCTGGCTCTCCACAATGGAGGCACTGTGATGGAAATGGAAAAAATGGTAAGATACAAAGATATTCTAAATGAGAAGGGAGGAAGACAAACAGGAATTGAATAACCAAGGGATAAATTTAACATGGTGGCCACATGCACAAATACAATCTAGGTACCATAAAGATACTAACATATGGTTTTTATAAAAACCAACAGAATTGGATCAAATTTTAATAGGACCAGAGGATAAACTGATTTAAAAATTCTATAATTATTTATTAGAATTATTATTTATTAGACTATTAGAATAGAAGAGAACCAAGTGAAAGAAACTATGATAGCATGGGCTAAAAATTTTGGGTATTCCATAGAATTGGACAAATGGCAAAAGCTGTGGGACAAAAACTATAAATTGACATTGTCCACTGCATATAAGAAAATGTATACAAAATGTTTTATAGATGGCACTTCCCACCAGCAAGATTAGCCAGAATGTTTAAGGATATGTCTGCCAAGTGCTGGAAGTGCAACCAAATTCCAGGCATGTATTACCACATGTGGTGGACATGTTCAAAAGCAAAAAAATACTGGACTAAAATACACACCTGGCTAGAAAAAATGATAAAGGAACATTAATTTAAAACTGGAAATATTCCTGTTGGGCATCATACCAGATAAATATAGTTTAAAAAACCCCACATATTTAATAGTACATGTATTAACAGCGGCCAGAATCATGTTTGCACAACATTGGAAGGGCAAGGAGATCCCCACAGAAGAAAAGATAATAACAGAAATGCAGAAATAAATAAATTAACATTTGAAATCAAAGAAAAGGAAAACACTGAATATTTGAATCAGAAACTCAAAGATTACAAGAGAAAGATTAATTTCACTATTAAGGTTGTTTATTATAACTTTTTAATTATGATTAATTTTGATTAGTTTTACTAATTAATATGTATTAATGTTATGAGGAAAAACACTGTTATTATGAAATTGCCATTAGAGAGAGAATACAATTATTAAGATTATGACAAATATTACTCCAAAGTAATGTAACCAGGCAGAACACTGTATATATGGATTTTAAACATGTTGCTCTTTTTTATCTATATTAATTTAAAAAATACTGTGAATTGTTTGAAGGTTAGGTTCTAAGGCAGTCCCTGGATTATAAACAAGATTTGCTCCTAGGTATGTCTTTAAGTTGAATTTGTAGATAAGTGAAAAGAGTTACTTAGCATCAATTAATCAAGTATTTACAGCAATATGATATAACTTAAAATGGTTGGTGGTATTCTACTTCCTCAAGGCAACATACTGCATTTTATTTATAAATAAACCAGAATGCAAAAATAATAATTTTAAAAAATCAGCATGCACTATAGTAATAAAAAATAAGGAAATAATGTACTTTGAGCTGTAGGTTTAAGTAGAATAACACATTCATTATAATCACTCTATAATAACAGAAGTATTTCAAAGGTAAAGTCTCTATTTCTCTGTGGTTCGTGAAAGCCAGTATGTTTATGTAGCCATTCAGAAATAAATATTTTAAATAGTATAGCAATAGATGCTGTCTTAATTTTGGATTTTTCAGGAGTAATTTGGAATATATGGATTGAAAGTCACTTATAGACATAAGTGACATACAAATATTTTACATAAATAATTTTAAAATAGGAATAAAATGAACTGCTACATCTCCTAAATCACTTTTTAGATCCTTGCAGAAAGCATCTTTATAAATATTTGGAATGTGCTGTATAATAGTATAACATAATCATATAACATTAGAAAAACACATTTAAATAACAGCACAGCTTAATTTTATCACAGTAATATGAATTTTGATCAAAGAAAGAGATCATTGTACAAGAAGTCACTAGGAGCATAAAAACCATTTAACTTGAAAGAACTGCCTTTGAGGAGAGTTCAGACTAGATACCCACATCTCTGGATCACCAGTTCTAGGCTTTGATTCAGACACAGTTATATAACTACAAAGCCACTTGGAATATTATCACTACTGGTCAAATATTAGAAGGCCAAGGGATACAGGAACACCAGATCTAGAAGTAATAGCTCTTGAGTGATTCTAAGTTTTGCTCAGGGTTTAGTAGCATCAGGATGAATCCAGTGGACATACAGAACTTCCTGCATAAAAAAATCCATAAGCACAGTTTTGTACTAGAAAATTTATTATAGCCTATTCTTATGATTATAAATCATAATGGACTTCACTATTTTCCTGGATAAATCAGTATTCTTGAAACTTTTGACTATGGTTTCACAGTACAGCCTCAGACACTTATCACAAATTAATGTTTTTGTTTCTTGTTTTTTGTTTTGTTTTTGACATTGATTCCCTAATGACTACAGTGTTCGCTTGCCTCCTTTATTATAAGTAGAATGTTATCGCTAGACTTTGGACAAGATTTTCACCATGTTTGCTATATGTTATCCTGAGCACCAAACTCCTAGAATAAAAAAAATCCTGTCAATAAAATAAGATTTGAAATACCATAGCTTAAAGTAAAAATGTCTTTGTAATTTGAGGAAGATTTGACTTAAAACCTGCTATTATGGCCTTGTCTAAAGATGTCAGTAAAACTAGATATATAATCTGCTTTAGAAGCCTTAGTGCAGTGGTCCCCAACACCCAGTCTGTGGCATGCCAGCAACCGGTCCACACAAACAAGCAAAACCCTATCCGTGGGATGGAGGCAGCATGCAAAACCATGCTCCTCTGCTCCATGAAAAGAACTTTCTCCATAGAACCAGTCCCTGGTGCCCAAAATGTTGGGGGCCACTGCCTTAGAGCTATTAAAGAGGTGCTTGATATTAGGGCTCTGTTTGTGGCAACTACAGATTTTGAGCTACTATTATCCTCCAAAGACAACCTCTTAGAAAAAGGAGAAAGAAATAGAAAGGCAAGTGTACAAAATGTCACCTCTGAGTTTTAAAGTGCTTTATTAGTAGAAGCCCTGTTTCACTTTGCTTTTCATCATCTAAGCAGAAAAGTAAAAGATCAGCAGTGTGGGCAGGCAAGAAACATGTCAAAAATGAGTAGTGTCCTTCCTTTCTCTGACTAGGAAGCAATGAATGTTCCTGTTTCTGATCATGATTAATCAATAAATTCCTACAGAAATGCATGAAGTGAGTTGACAGCCTTCTCCCCCTGGAAGGAAAGTCTATAAGAGCAGTAGGATTTCATTAAGATCTAGCCAGGATCTCACAGTTGGTTTAGATTGTTAAAACAGTGCTAGGGAATGATGATCCTAATTAAGCTGCTAATTACATTCACAGTGGAGGTGCTTAATTAGAAACCAGGAAGCCTCAAATACTGCCAGTGGCATATTACAGGGGGAATATAATTGAGGAGACATTGATATTCAAAAGCTGAGGAGAATTTGGATTTCACCTTGTTTACTTCAAGGAGGAACACCTGTTTGAATTCTGCATTATACTTGGATATATTAATGCAATTATACTTGAGTGTAGCAGATTTAGAAATTATGCAATATATAACCTTCAGTTACTTTCCTAGATAAATCATAATAGGCAAAAGGCAGTTATTAAATCTCAAAATATTGTTTATTGAAGGAAACAGAAAACATTGAGAAAGTAATTGAAACTTATAAAAATGAATTTGTCTATTTTGGCTACATCTGCTCTTGCCTGAATCCATAGCAACAGTTTTCAGTGCAAACTACATGTTTGGAATAGGCTTGTGCACTGGACCAAATCACAGCTTAAATGTTAAGGCAGATCCAGCTGTCATTTGTACATTCAAAATTTCCATGAAGTTCTGTCCCTAAATGGTTGTTTTGAATAACCGGCATGCTAGATTGGCATTATTGTGACAGCTGAGATCCCCTACCTCATCCTTCCCAAACTAGTGGTGCTTCTATAAAATGTCATAGTAAAAAGAGAGGAAGGGAAATGGTTTAGTGATCAATTATTCAGCTCAAATGAGAGTTAACCCAGAGACCAGTCTCTTGATCAATCCAAAGGGAAGGGTAGAAACTTTTGAGGAAGAGGGCTTGAATATAGAATTCAATGTTAAGAAGGCTTTTTTTTTACTTTTTAAAAATACCAAAGTTTATAACTTGAGTTGCACACTAGTATAATAGACATGTTTTTTTGACATTGAACCTGGATTATAATCAGATTTACATTTTCTCAATTCTTAAATACTGTGTTTTTTGTTCCTGTTGAACTTAGCTGCTAGGTTCATCTTAGGCTTCTTCCATGTTAAAAAAAAAACTGAGACAGAGTAAAATGAAATGACATTTGAATTACAGGAAGTTGATGCAGCACATCTGGAGCACAAAATCTTAGTTTCTGAATCTTAATTCAGAAAGTATATTGATGCAGGCTTTCATGGCCCACATCTATCCAATGAAGATGACCTCCGAAATTTTAATCAAGTGTGGCTTGATGTCTTTAGAGGTAAAGTGATATGCTCCATAGTTACATCTCTTGACATCTCATAGGCAAATGAGAAGAACTGAAGACCGTATTGTGTTTGCAATACTCATCTCCAATTGGAGTATGTCACCAGGAAAGCCAGTTTCTTCCAGGGAAATTTGTAAATGATGTAATTTGAAGAAATTCCCAAAGAAGCTGATTCTTGATCTGTTTTTGAAAAATTACTATTCGTTAATATCCTTTTAGGAGAGATTGCTGAAGATTCTTTATGTTGTTGGTTAGTTTTACCTGTTTTACCTTGATGTTACATAAGCTGGAAATCAGGATTTGCTAACCTTTAGATTGTCTTTCTTCTTGTTAACTTTGGTGAAACATCAGGATACCAGATTGTAGTCTGTTAGCTCAGAAGCTTATCACTACTAAATTCAAAAAATAGTTGCAGTCTTTACCTTGAACAATAAATCATCTCATTGTGCCAGATGACCAAGTATCATTAGATGTCTAAAGGTAATAAATTGTAAGACTAATCTGTTAATTGGGGATAGAAAAGCTGTAGGACTTAAAAGGTTATATCTGCACTCCTGGCATCTTTCTTTGCTGACCGAACTAGGTAGAGACTCAGTAACACCTCAAATGTCACAACTCTTGAATACCTGTCTTAAATTCTTCTTTGACTTGTCAAAGAAAAAGGATGAGTAATATGCTTTATATTTTTGTTGATTGTGTAGCTATGCAAGGACTGGAAAAGAATTTGCCCTGCAGTAAAACCAAATGAACAACATTAGGTTTCCTTTACAAGTAACAAGGGGTACTTTCTGCCAGGGTATTGGTGACCCATATTGAGGGTCTCAACAGATAGCTTCTGTGATATGTAAGTACTGCACCATGAGGGCTAAAGCCTATTTACCTATCTATTCTGAGGTGGAGCAACTGAAAAACAATAGCTGCATTTATGTCACTAAGGGCATAGAAAAGCCTAAGAACTGAACCCTATGTTTACACAGCTGTTGTGACTTAAAAGACAATCCATAAGCTTTGTAACAATCTTTCTTATCTCATGAGTTTTCATATATTTCTAGAGGAAAATATTTTACTTGTCTATCACTGATTTTGGTAATCGGTATTAATACCATAAATAATTTTATCATTAAAGGAGAAGGCAGAATTGTCCCTGTTCCATATTCTACTGACGGTATCAGCAGTAAAAGGTTTCTCTCCACTAAACATAACTTAGGCTCCCTTGAAATCTTTAAAAGAAAACTGTATTTTCTGCAGCCAAGAGATAGTGAGCTTTCACAGTGAAAGATAAAGATCACAATACATATTCCTTGGGCAGATGTTTCATCTATGTCAATGTTTTATTTTAAACCATTTAAACAAAGAATGTTCTTTCTGCGCCAACTCAGAAAGCTCAAAGTGCCCAAGGAGCTGCTGATTCAGTTCTACAGAGGAATTATTGAGTCTATCATCTGCACCTCTATAACTGTCTGGTTTGGTTCTGCAACCCAACAGAACAGACACAGACTTCAGAGGATAATTAGGACTGCAGAAAAAATAATTACTACCCACCTGCCTTCGATCGAGGACCTGTATACTGCACGAGTCAAAAAGAAGGCTGTGAAAATATTTACAGACTCCTCACATCCTGGACATAAACTGTTTCAACTCCTTCCCTCAAAATGACGCTCTAGAGCACTGCACACCAGAACAACTAGACACAAGAACAGTTTTTTCCCGAAAGCCATCACTCTGCTAAACAAATAATTCCCTCAACACTGTTCAACTATTTACAAAGTGTACACTACTATTATTGTTAATCTTCTCATCACTCCTTATCACCCATCCCCTCCCACTTGTGACTATAACTTTGTTGCTTGTATCCTCTGTTTCCTAGTATGATTTGATGTTGATTGTACCCTATGACTATCATTAAGTGTTGTACATTATGATTCTTGATTCTTAACGAATGTTCCTTCTTTATGTATACTGAGAGTATTTACACCAAGACAAATTCCTTGTGTGTCCAATCACACTTGGCCAATAAAGTATTCTATTCTATTATTTTAAACCATCCAAATTAAATTGATTGGTTACCTGGATAAATGCCCAGTAAAAATCAAAAGGAAACATCCATGTTGCCTAATTGTTTTTGTGGGGCTCAAAATAAATTCTAAAATAATATTATGAAGAAAGTAAAGTAAGAGGAAGAAATTAAGCTATTATGTTGTAAAAAATGATCATAAAAATGCTGATTTTCCACATAAAATAATAGCTTTATATTACCTATTGAAATCATTTATATAGCTGTTCGTCTTATACCAAACTCTAGGTAACTGCCAATAATATATCTGATAATATATTTTCTTTAATAATATTCTGTATACTCTGTTACACTCCAGAAAAAAATCTCTACAGCATTTAAGACAAACTGAACTGATGAATTTGGAGCAGGATGGGAAAAAATCCCCAAATTCCCCAGCCATTTTTGTGGGGTGGGGAAAAACATTTTTAAAAACTTATGAGGAGATGAACTCTGTCATTCTGTAGAAAAAAATCCTTAACAGTATCACCTAGTAGTTAGGCAAATTTAGGCAGTTTATGGGGATAAGAAACCCACATCTATCTGCATCAGTCTCCTATATCCTTGCCATAATAAAGCCCCATAGAAACAAATTAGACTAACAATACAGTTGTTTCAATAGATTTGAATGGGAAATTGATGAGAGCAACAGGGAAATTCAGAGTTTTTTAGGATAAGCATTTGCCATAGTACGTGAGTTGGGTATTACAATTTTTTTAAAAAAATTAAGTGCAGAAACATATATGAGATATCTCATGTAACTTCAGATGTGCTGCTCTCTTTAGTTTGCAGAAAATTGAATACCAACGTCAACCATGTACTAGAATCTGTAAGCCCAAATTAGTGGCATTTCAGATTCAGATAACCCCAGAGGTGGTATTCAGTAGGTGCTGACCAGTTCTGAAGAACTGGTAGTGTAAATTTTGAGTAGTTCAGAGAACCGGCAAATACCACCTCTGACTGGAAATTTTACAGTATCCTTCCCCTGCCATGCCTACCAAGCCATGCTCATAGAACCAGTAGTAGCAAAAATTGAATCCCACCACCGGATAAGCCTCCAAACTTGGTTAAAGGAAGGGAAATAGGGAAGTCCAGCACTCTGAACCTATTACAGAGGCTTAGCAAGCTATGGAAACTTTTCTGCTATTTATTTTATATATGATTCTCTCTTTTATTGGTTTTATTGGTTTTTATATGATGTTTTTATATTCTTATAAGCTGCCTTCAGTCGCCATATGTGAATAGGTGGCAATATAAACCTCATAAATAAATATAAATATAATTCTCTACTTGATAATTATTTATTAAAGGTTAAATGAAGGTTTCATAGGAAAGATTAATTTTGAGGTGACTGGTAAGGCAAAGGGGAGTTGCTACAGCATACAGGTGGTTTATTAAAACATTTCAGAGAGCAGAGGGTTACTAGCTACTTACATTTGATAGAGTATAAGGAAAACTTCTGTCCAGAAAAGAGTTATAATAGCATTATTGTATATTCATTCCCATTAGAAGCTAGGGTTTTTAAATATAAATACCTAATTTTCCTTCTCTGGGCTTTAGTATTCAGTGCATAGCAAATTCTTCTTGCTGTAGCTTTAGCTGTTTTTGCAACATTCATTCAATTATTGTTCCCTTTGCATCTACCACTACTAATGCCTACAAAAACATGCCTGAAACTTTTTTCGCTGCAGTAATCAAGACAAATATTGGGATGTTCTATTAATGAAGGGATAATGGAAGCCTGGTGGTGCTTTATGAAGCAGAAATCTAAACCCTTGGTGGCTAAAGAAAGCCCAGAAGGCTGTTTACTCCAATGAGTGGGCCATATTTTTAATGAGAAAAACAGCACAAGACAAACCTTCTGTTGTACCATTCAAGATATTTTAATGAATAATTCTATTTAAAGTGCATTCTACTCAAAAGGCAAGTTTGAACGAAGAAGTAAATCACTGACGGGATTTCTTCTGAATTTTAAATGCTATTAACCAGATTTTAAATTGTACCAGGATATTTCTTTATTCAGATATTTCTTTGGAAGGTGTAATGAAGTAATAATTGTAAAAAGAGGGTTGAGTGGGGAGTATTAAACTGAATTATATAATTGCATCATTTGCATACTGTTTTCATGGTTGCTATACCTCAAGGATTTAGTAGGGCTGGATGGCTGCTAAAAGGGCATCTCAGATGTATTTCTTTATTAATTTATTAGGAAGATTTATATGCTGTTCCAATTAGATCTGACTCTGAGCAGCATGCATTCTACAATCCAGTAATTGAATTAAAACACAATTAAGGCTAACAGCAGAAATGGCTAAAATAAAAACAAAACAATCAAATGTAACAAGTATTACTAAACCCTCCTCATCTCCCTCTTATCAAGCTTTCAGAAGTCATTTGGACATTTGTTACTTTCCCCAAATGTCCTTTGGTAAAACTAGCTCTTTCAAAATAATTGCAATGAAAAATCTACCCTTATTTCAGGAATGCTGTTCCACAGTTGGAATGCTGGCACAGACAATGCTTACCTACAAGGCTCTGGTATCAATATTTCAAGGGGGTGGGATTTACGGAAAACTATCTGGTGGATTTGTGATTTATTTATTTTTGTCAAACAATTATTAGATAACAGGTATACGTATAAACATGGTTATAAATACATGAAATGGATGCGAATAAGAAAAACAAAAGAAACAATAGGACAGGGATGGTAGGCATGTTTTGGTGCGCTTATGCATGCCCCCTACAAACCTCTTAGGAAAGGCGTGAGGTCAATAGTAGATAGTCTAATGTTGAAGATTTTGGGGTTTGGGGAAGAAACCACAGAGTCAGGTAGAGTATTCCAGACATTGACTACTCTGTTGCTGAAGTCGTATTTCTTGCAATCAAGCTTGGTGCGGTTTATCTTTAGTTTATATCTATTTTGTGCTCTTTTATTGTTTTAGTTAAAGCTGAAGTATTCACTGATAGGTAGGACATTGCAATATATAATTTTATGTACTATACTTAGATCGAACCGAAGGCGGCGTAGTTCTAGGTTGTCTATGTCTAAAATTTCCAGTCTGGTGGCATAAGGTATTCTGCTATGAGTAGAGGAGTGGAGGACTTTTCTTGTAAAATATTTCTGGATTTTCTCAATTATTAATATTCTCAAGTATTAATATCAGATATGTAATGTGGGTTCCAGACTGATGAGCTATATTCAAGTATTGGTCTAGCAAATGTTTTATATGCTCTAGTTAGTAGAGTGATATTACCAGAGAAAAAGCTTTGCAGAATTAGGTTAACAACTGTTAATACCTTTTTGGCTATGTAGTTACAGTGGGCTCTAGTGCTTAGATCATTTGAGATGAATACTCCAAGGTCCTTGACAAAGTTTGTGTCATCAACAAGGTCTTGACTATTCAGCTTGTATTTTATTTTTTTATTTTTTTTGCCAATATGCAAGACAGAACATTTACTTGTTGAGATCTGAAGTTGCCATTTGTTTGACCATTCTGACACATAGTCGAGGTCTTTTTGAAGGGTAGCAGCATTGTCGGTGGTGTTGAATAGCTTTATATCATCAGCAAAAAGAACGCAGTTGCTCTTAATATAATCACAGAGGTCATTAATATAGAGTATGAAGAGAGTTGGTCCTAGAACACTGCTGTTGACAGGTACAGGATTTTATAAAACACTCCCAATTTTGACCATTTGTTGCCTGTTTGACAGGAATGCTTCCATCCAGTCATGCAGGTATCCAGAGATACCATAAGACCTTAGTTTTAGGAGTAGCTTGTCATGTACCACTGAATCAAAGGCTTTACAGAAGTCTATGTAAATTGTGTCAATTGCTTAGTCCATATGTTATTACAGTGCAAGAGTAGCAGATTACAGGATAGTTCTCTTCTGAAACCAAACTGTTTGTTAGAGAGTAGGTTGTTTGTCTCTAAGTAGAGGATAATGGATTGGTTAATAATTGATTCCATGACTTTACAGGTGATGCAGCATAAAGAGATTGGTCTGTAATTTTCAACTAGGCTGGGGTCTCCCTTTTTGAAGAGGGAATGACTGTGACTAGTGACCATAGATTTGGCAAGGACCTGGTCCTGAAAGATTTTGCAAAGATTATGCTTAGAGGTTCAGTTATGGCAGTGGATAGCCTTTTTAAGAAGTAGGCACAAACTCCATCCGGTCCAATAGATAAAGATGGTTTTAGATTGCGTAGTGCTTTTTCAACATTGTCTTCTGTAAAATAGATATGTATTAGATCATTGTAGTTTTCTGTGGTTCAACTAGGAAATGTTGGGCATGATCCATTGCTGTTTACAAATACTGAGCCAAAGAATGTGTTAAAGAGGTTGGCTTTAATGGTGTCATCATTGCAATCTTTACCATTTGGTTCTTATAGGGGTGGGATGGACCTTGAGTCTTTTAGTTTGTTTTTTACAAAATTGAAGAAAGCACAGGTGGAATTGGTGCGTAGAAGTTTTTCCTCTTGTTTAGTGTGATAATTGGTAGACTCAGTCTTTATCTGGTGACATAAATTTTTGTATCGGCTTTTAAAGTTGGCAATATGACCAGATTTGTTTTTCTACCAAAGGGATTTCTTTTTGGATTGGAGCTTCCTTATTGTTATGGGTAATTTGTTTTTTCTGGTTTTGGGAGTTGTTATTGGTACATACAGTTTGATGACTCTTTTGACTTCAAGTAAAAATATGTTATAATGGTCTTCAACTGTATTGCATCCAGTGAATAGAATTTGCCAATTAAGAGATGAGAGATCGTTGTCTATAAGATCATAGTTGCCTTTTTTGAAGTTATAATAGGGGATCCTGTTGTTATGGTGATTATTGTGAGAACATATGTTGAGAAAAGTCAATCAAAAGTCAAAAGTCAATCATGCTGTGGTCACTTTGGAAAAGGGTTCATTAATTTGTATTCCATAAATTAAATTCAAACTGTTGCAGAAGATGAGATCGAGGCAGTTGTTAAGTCTGGTATTGTTGGTTACTAGTTGTTCCAGTCCTAGTGTGGTAACGGCACTATACAACGTTGTATGAATGGGTTCAGATGTACATTCATTTAGTGTCCAATTTATAAGAGGTAAGTTAAGGTCACCAAGAAAAATGAGAGGGTGTGGGCAAGAGGCAGCCCATGTCAGTAAAGAAGTTAGCTTGTTATATCATAGTTAGGGGCACAATAGCAAAGTAAGAAGCGGATTGAGAAGTTTAAAACAGTTCACAGATGATGGTCTTGGGAAGAGCAAGCTCTTATATAATTTGGATCTTTTTTTAGGTTTAGAGATTTTTTAAAGAATATAGCAACTCCACCACTTCTACGGATTTCATGATCTGACCGAAAAAACTTGATATTCTTTTGTAGTATTAATGGAGTCTGGAAAAGATGCATTTAACCACATCTCGCAGACAAATATAATGTCAAATGTGGCTGAGCTTAGAAGGATGAGGAATTCATGCATTTTATTTGTGAGGCTTCTTGCATTAACTAGTTTGCATTTAAGATATGAAATAGTGGGTCTGGAGGAAGTAAGGGGCATGCATCGCTAACGTTGGATGTTTGGGTGATGGATATTGTGACATGAGTTGAGGCTCTTGCTTTTGATACAGTCAGCATGGTAATCAATGTATAGATTTGTATTACCTAATTCATGTAATCTTTTGAGCTCAGAACAGAGCTCCCGGGATTGTACACATTGCTGTAAGGTTAGATCAGGGTGAGAACGAAGGTACTTATGGTTGTTGTTGCTCTTTGCAGGTGAATTTATTGAGAAAATGTATTTGCATTTGTTTGTTTCATTTTTGCAAACAACCCTGCAGAGGCGTGGGATCATCAAACCGTTTTTGTTTTTAAGCTCAGGACCAACATGGGAAATATCAAGTATTTCTTCAGGGGAGATGGTTGATGCTTGATTTTCTCTGATGATGTTTTGAACATTAGAGATGTCATCATTGTCATTGACCTCTAGACCAAATAAGATGGCATTTGGTCGCTTCCGTTCACGCTCAACAGCTTCTTTGATGAGGATGGGGATATCGATATTTGTAGGATTTGTTGTTTTTTGTGGATTGGGTTTTAGTTGCGGTTGTTGAGTAGCGATATGGTCTGTAGATGTTTGATATTCATTTTTTAGTGCTGTCTCTTTTTTTTCAAGGTTTGCCAATCTAGTTTGTATAGCATCCAGGGATGCTACAATGGTGTCAAGGAATGTTATACGTGTTTAATGGTATCAACTCTTTCAAACAGGGTAATGTATTTTTCTAGTTTAGGTCTGCATGGCAGACAGAAATATGGAAAAGCATTGGCGGATGTTTTTAGGAATAGAGCCATTTGCTTGGGTAATCCTAAGCAATTATGGTGAGTGTAATTGTTACGAAGAGAACATTTGATGTAATCTCATTCTCCTTTAAAGATTCCTTACAAATAAGGGATGAGCAAGAGTCTTGTGGTTCTTTAATAGGGGTTTCTTTCTTTTTAGGTTGAGGTTTGACATTGGATTGTTTTCCTGGCATGGTGGGTTTGTTAAGATGGTTTGTTGATTAAGTTGTTCAATCAAACAAGGTATTATGATAATCAATAAAGTAATATTGTGCCAAACAGTTTATTATACTAATCACACTAGTCAATTAATTTAACTAATCAATAATCACCCTAATAATGATACTAATCAATAAACACACTAGTCAATTAATTGTCCTAATCATTAATTTGCACTAAATATACTAATCATACTACTATTCAAAATAGTTAACCAAACTAATCAATAACCACTAGTCTGTGATAATATATAATAATATATTACTCACTAAAGATAAGTAATTGTAAAAATTAATTAATCATTTGGTAAGAACAGTTAATCAATTAAACAGAATTATATTGGGGAAAAATTAGGGCAGGAAGAGAATAATGGGAAGAAGAGGAGAAGATTTGGTTTGGATGGTCTTGGGGGTATAGGAAAAGGGAATATCTATTTGGGCAGAATCTATTTGGACATAGTCTCACGGGAATCTGGATCTTGAGAAAAATTGTTGAAAAAGCTTCTTGGATGAGAAGCGAAATATTTTAAAGAAAAAAATAGTCCAGTTGCCTTTTGAAAAGCATCTTCAGAACTGAAGAAGCTTCTTGGATGAGAAGCAAAATGTTTTCAAGAAAAAGGAAAGAAAATCCAGGTGACATTTCAAAAGACCTTCGGGACAACCATGACCTGGATGATTGAGAATCTCCATAGACATTGGCAGCTGGACATCCAAATAATGTATTAAATAATTGAATACATTGAATACAAAATTAAAACGAATACTGTATCTGCTAGTGTCTAAGAAAAATGGATGAAAAGAATATTCATATATTAAATGCTATAAAAATATTGGAAAAACATGTAAGGTTGCAGACATAGATTATACAACAGGGGAAATGTTAGATATAAATGTAGCTTGCTTATGTTTAGATGACTTGTTTAACATTTTGTTGAAGACTGAACTGAACTGAACAGAAACTTTAGAAATATAGCAATAGCACTTAGACTTATTTACTGCTTTACAGCCCTCTCAAAATGGTTTTCAGAGTCAGCATATTATCTCCAACAATTTGGGTCCTTATTTTACCCACTTCAGAAGGATGGAGGGCTGAGTCAACCTTGAGCCTGGTGAGATTTGAATTACCAAATTGCAGAGCCGGCAGTCAGCAGAAGTAGCCTGAAATACTGCCTTCTAACCATTGTGCCACTGCAGCTCATAATATATAAATATAAAACTATTATATGAAAGACAAGAAATGAGAAAACATGGAGTAGGCTAAACTTGTACCAAATGATTAGAAGGCATAGATGATTGGTATTTATATAAGGAAAGGTAGAAAGTACAAAGCATACTTGGGGGTTCGTTTGTTAAATATGTCTCAGAAAGTGTTGACAGAATTCTGATTGAAAAGATAAGTGATGAGCAAATTTAGGAAGTGCTGAACAGGAAGTATGCCAAGCAGATGTTTGCTCTTCAGCAAATCACTGCTAATTTATGTCTGTGAAAAACAAATTTTACTCTACTTCATCAATCTAAAGAAAACTCATGACTCAATTAATAGTTTTGAATTATGGCTTTTTTTGTAACTATAAAATTGAAGATTGCTTATGGAGTGTGATATAAGATGGAAATAAAGCACTGTAAAAAAAGTGAATAGTTTCAGTTCTCAGCTGGGAGTAGGACATAATGTGTGATATTTTCCTGATTGTTTAATGCATTTAGAGATAAATATATATGCTCATCCGTCTTTCAAATTTATATGGCTACCCATCTCACAAGCAAGCAACTTTGGGCAGTGTACAACAAACTGGAAAAAAATAATATTTATAAACCAAATAGTATTTAAAACTTTTAAAATTATAGGAAAAATAAAACTGAAAGAAAATATTATAAATATTGGGCAAGCAACAGGTATTAACACAGAATGCCTGTGGTGAAATTAGAGATATATTAGCTGAGGGCATAAATGTACGTATTTTGAAGGCAGATTAGGTTGACAATGAGGATGATTTGCAATGCATATGAGAGGCATCAGTATGGATCAGGATGTATGTAACTAAGTATGGAAAATTAATATAACCGAAACCAAGGTAATTGCATTTCACAAGAAAATGTGAGTGAATCTATCAATTACACATGAATTGATAAAAATAATTACAATTACAATTACACATAAAAAAATAAAAATAAAACAAAGGAACAGATCTCTGTCCTATACTAAATGTTTACTAAAGAAATGGGTGAAAAAATATTAAGGCATATATATACACTGTTTCAAAGATAGCAGGTAGCATATGATTTGTTGCCAGAAATAAATGTTGTCCCATATGCTTCTCTATAAGAGTATGCTTCTTTTTGTTTCATAAAAGTGATAGTTGGAATAACTAAAAAAAGTGTATAAGTACAGGTAATCTATGATTTAAGACTATAATAGGGACTGGAATTTTGATTGTAAGTCATTGCAGTCATAAGTCGAGGTGCCTATGTTAGTCTATCCAATTCTTTTACTGTTTTATGGTTCTCATGTGGTCATACAGCAAATTGATTCTCTCAAATGAGAACTTTTGTTGGAAACCAGAAAAAAACATTGTGAACTGCTATCGCAGAACTTTACAACCAATTATAAATGCAAGGTAGTTGCCAAATGCCTGAAACTCAATCATGTCATGGGTGAGGTAGGGGTGTTTACTGTCCTTTGCTAGTTGGTTTTCCAAGGCTATCATAAGTTCAACTGGTCATTAAATGCCAGTTGTAAGTCGATGACTACCTATAAATTGAATGTGTTAAAAAGTCTATAGCTGCTGAATGAATGCTCACTCTATACAGAGCTGAGTAACCAATATGAAGGAAGTATGTTGAAGTGACCAATATGAAGGAATTACGTTGAAGTGGTTTGATCTCTGAGATAAAATAAACAATAATTAAAATGTAACAAAGAACAGATGGCTTAAGAGATTTGATGCAATAACCCCAACACTCAAAAGAAATAGATGAGAAATGCAAGAATTAAAAACAATGTCTGAAGGAATTGTTAGTTAGATTTAGTGAGGTTTTTTTATTTATAGTCCTTCCAACTCCCAAAGAGCTCTCAGCAGTCTCTAGTTTAAATAAACTAAAATCATGGATGGGGTAGAAACAAAAATGGTTGCAAAGTCATCAATATATGGAAAAGCATAATAAATGATGCTGATTTAAATCAGATTTAGTCATGTTTCTTTTCATTGTAACATATTCATCATTTCCCGTTCCCCGGGTTGTCCGAATTATCAGGCCCCGGGCCTTCGGCTGATGTTATGTAACGCCAGGTCCATAGTTAACAAAGCCCCCCCTCATTTGTGATCTGATTTTGGAGGGGGGAGCAGACCTGGCGGGTGATACCAAAACCTGGTTGGGCTAGGAGGGGGGTGTTCCCTTGGTGGAGATGTGCCCAACCGGGTTTCGGGTTTTTCATCAGCCGAGGGCCCAGGGGAGGGGTGGGGGGGTATTGCGGTGGTTATTAGGGAAGATCTGTGTCCTAGGGAATCCACTGTTCCTCAGACGACTGGATGTGAATCCCTCTTCATTAAGTGTGGTTCTGGGGTTCAGATGGGCCTATTGATCACATACCTGGCTCCCTGATATGTGACATCGGCCCTGCCTGAGCTCCTAGAGGTTATAGCCAGCTTGGCGATTGGGACCCCCAGGCTTATGGTCATGGGGGATTTCAACCTACCCTCGGCCGGCGGGACCTCGGGGATTGCTCAGGAGTTCATGGCTTCCATGACAGCCTTGGGCCTGACCCAATTAATTTGGGACCCCACACATGTTGGGGGTCACATCTAGGATCAGATTTTTTTCTCTGGACAGTGGCAGGAGACAGGTTTTTTTCTCTGGACAGTGGCATCTAGGTATAGGGGATGTTGCTGTAGAGCCCCTGTCATGGTCTGATCATTCGCTCCTTAGGCTGGACTTCCATGCCGCACCCCCTCGCCACGGGGAGGCGGGGCCGATATAATGGTTCCGCCTCAGGTGCCTGATGGACCCGGATAGGTTCCTGATGGAGCTTGGGCCATTTCCCGATGCTCGCACATACGACTCGGTTGGGGACTTAGTGGCCACCTGGGATAGGGTGGCGGCTGCGGCCCTTGACCGGGTCGTGCCCTTCCGGCCTCTGACCCGGGGCCGATCCCAATTGGCTCCTTGGTTTTCCGAGGAGTTGAGGGAGATGAAGTACTGGAAAAGACGCCTAAAGAGCGGTTGGAGGGCCACCCGCTCTAGATCTGACCGAACACTATTGCGGTCCCATATTAGGACCTATTTAGTGGCGATAAGGACGGCAAAGCATTCTTACTTTTCTGCCCTTATTGCGTCCACAGAAAATCACCCGGCCACCCTTTTTAGGGTGACCCACTCCCTTTTAGATGTGGGAATGCGGGAGGATCCTTTACAAGGATGGGCTGAGGATTTTTCGAATTTTCTGCAGGATAAAATTGCTCAGATTCAGGATGGGTTGGACTCTGACTGAGCAACTCTGGACGGGGAATGGGGGGAGTTCGGGGAGGTCATTTGGGGGGAATTCGATCCTGTGACCCTCAAGGATGTGGACAGGATGCTGGGTGGGTTTAATGCCATCACATGCTTACTGGATCCGTGTCCCTCCTGGCTGGTTTTGGCCACTCGGGAGGTGACACGAGGTTGGTTCCAGGGTATCATTAACACTTCCTTGAGTGAGGGGCTTTTGCCTGCCGCCTTGAAAGAGGCGGTGGTGAGGTCCCTCCTCAAGAAACCGTCCCTGGACCCAACTTCGTTATCTAATTATCGTCCCGTCTCCAACCTGTGTTTTGTGGCGAAGGTTGTTGAGAGTGTGGTGGCACGACAGCTCCCCCAGCACCTGGATGAAGCTGTCTATTTAGATCCACGCCAATCGGGTTTCAGGTCTGGGCACAACACGGAGACGGCATTGGTCGCATTGGTGGATGATCTCTGGAGGGCCCATGACAGGGGTTATTCCTCTGTCCTGGTCCTGTTAGATCTGTCGGCGGCTTTTGATACTGTCGACCACAGTATCTTATTGTGATGGCTGGGGGGAGTTGGGAGTGGGAGGCACTGTGTTGCGGTGGTTCTCCTCCTTCCTTTCTGATCATTCGCAATTTGTGTTGGCAGGGGGGCAGAGGTTGGCCCTGAGGCCCCTGACGTGCGGGATACCTCAGGGGTCTGTGCTCTCACCCCTGCTGTTCAACCTTTATGTGAAGCCGCTGGGTGAGTTCATCCGTGGCTTTGGGGTAGAGTTCCACCAGTACACTGACGACACTCAGTTGTACGTTTCTACCCCAGGCCAGCCCGACGAAGCTGTTGAAGTGATGACCCGGTGCCTGGAAGCTGTGCGGGGTTGGATGGGGTGAAACAGGCTTCAACTCAACCCGGCCAAAACCAAGTGGCTGTGCTCCCTGGCACCCCGATAAAGCCAGTTAGTTCCATCACTGGCCGTGGGGGGAGAAATTCTTACCCTTACGGAGAGGGCGCGCAATCTGGGTGTCCTCCTGGATGTACGGCTGTCATTAGAAGATCATATAGCGACTGTCGCCAGGGGGGCTTTTTGTCAGGTCTGTATGATCTACCAGTTGCGGCCCTTTCTGGATTGGGATGCACTTCGCACAGTCACATCTGCCCTCGTCATCTCCCACCTAGACTATTGCAATGCTCTCTACATGGGGCTCCCCTTGAAGAGAATCTGGAGGCTCCAACTGGTGCAGAATGTGGCCCCGCGGGTAGTTTTGGGGGCTTCTCGGAGCTCCCATGTTACACCGTTCTTGCGCAAGCTGCATTGCCTTCCAGTGGTCTTCTGGGTGCGATTCAAGGTGTTAGTGGTCATCTTTAAAGCACTCCATGGCTTGGGACCTGGGTATTTATGGGACCGCCTACTGCCACCATCGGCCTCCCATCGGCCAGCGCGCTCCCACAGGGCAGGCCTCCTCGGGGTGCTGGCAGCTGGGCGATGCCAGCTGGTGGCCCCAAGGGTGTGGGCCTACTCTGTGGGAGCACCCTCTCTCTGGAATGAACTACCCCCAGAGATGAGGACTATCCCTGACCTACAAACCTTCCGGCGTGCGCTGAAGACCCACCTTTTCCATCAAGTCAGTCTGGCCTTGAGTTACTTGTAGGGCTTTTAATTGATTTTAATGGTTTTAGTTTTTTTAAATTCTCCTGATTAGTTTTTATCTTTATTCAGCCATCAATTTAATCCTTTTTAATTCTATTTTAAAAATTGTATTTATAATTATGCTTTTTTACTTGGCTGTACACCACCCCGAGTCCCGTCGGGAGATGGGGCAGTATATAAAATTAATAAATAAATAAATAAATATTCTATTTATTGTATTACATTAATTACATTATAATACACAAACAAATGTGTATACACACTTTACATAAGCATATTCATGAATATAATGGACAATTAATGGGCAATTACATGGCATTGACAATTTTTTATCAGCTGCAATTACAGAATTGTAAAAATATTACAGACTATTCTAGGTACTTTTAACAAATGTCCATTGTGACTCCCATTCTGATCTTACAGCTTACTAGCTAACAATATATATTTTTCCTCCATTTCACCACATATTTCAGAGCATATTCTTTAAGTTATCATGAACTCTTCACTTTCTATGCACACACTGTGTGCACATTTATCTGACTATAATCCAAATATACTTTGCTACCTCTTTTTCATTCAGTGGTTACAATGAAAAGTAATTTGACAGTTCTTAGAAGTGGAACATTTTGTTTAATTCAGTTTCAGAATTCAAACATAGAAAATAGTTTTGATTGTGTTTGTTTTGTTCTGTTTCAATAAAACTAGTTCATATTCTTGGCTTTTTATCATATTTTCCATCAAGCCAAAAGGAAAGAAATTACATTGCCTTTGAAAAAGGAAATATATACTCCTTGAAAATTATTTGTAATAAAAACATAATCTATCTAATTTCTATTATTAGAAATGTAATATTTATTGATATCATGAATGATGAAACAGATTTGTCATTTTCTATTCAGTATTATAGCTTTCACCTTTCTGGAATGTGTTTTTTTATTGGAAATTTGAGTAATATGCTTACGTTGTGACTTAGCATTTCAGATCCACTCAGCATGCTAAAAAATTGGATTAAAAACATTGAAAGAAAAAAAGCTTTGACTTAGGACTACCATTTTTTTTCTCAGGCACCAGTTTTTCAGATTTTTTTTCAGGAACCCCATCATTCCAATAGAAGAAAATATTTGTAGCTCAGGGTTGAACTATGGGTCCCTGGTATTCACTGAGCTTAGTTGTTTGTAGACTTTTCAGTACCTAACTAGGTAACAGCACCAGTGCTAGATTTGCTCTGTGTTTATGTACAAATGGTTTGCGCTGCCAGTGCTGATGGGAGTGTTCTTGGAGGTTCCTTGTTTATTGATCAGGGTATATGTTTTGCAGGGCTTTAATTGGATTGCATAGCATGGTAGTACCATATGGAATGAGTCTTTAAAAAAACAATTTAGGCAAACCTTTTAAAAAATTCTGTCAGTATTTTGAAGGCTGCCAAGTTGTATATTTTGTTTTTCCTTTAGAAGGAGCAAACAAAATGGAAAAATAACCTTAATGTATTGAGCAAAGGGAAATGTTCTACATTCTCCCTGGCTAAGGGATAACTGACTGCATTATTTTGAACTATAACCTTCAATTTGTCAAGAACCAAGTGAGAAATATTATTCTTTAGATCATGGGACAAAGCCAGGTCCATGCAGAAGACATAGAACTGAAGGTTGGGGAAAGGTGGGACAAGGAGGACCACAGAAGAAAGGACATGAAGGTTGCAGTAATAAGAAATCATTCAACTAGAAAACACTTCTTTTCTAAGTTCAATTTTACAGCAACGAATTTCTTTTGCTAATATATCAGAGCTGTTGCCAGAGAATAACACTAGGGAAGAGAATCCACAAAATAGATTTATACCTCTAAGGAATGAGTGAATAATCCAATTTCACTCAGTACAATGTTTCCATCTGCAAAATACTTTGCTTTCAGAAATTGTCCAATTTGCCATGCCCATTCTGATCCCTTTATTGGTCCATCATAGCTGGTGAAATTCTGTGCTCTTCCATATCCATTAGAATGCCAGTTTTCTATTGATTTTTCAAAGAGAATAGGAGACCCTCAGCAATAATTTAGCTCAAATAAATATCAATTTAGCCCAAATAAATATTAAAAGAATGAGCCTCAACTTAAAACTTAGCTTTAAAAACTTCATCGATACTAGATATAAAGAAGGTGATAAAATAAAATTTTAAAATATTCATTTTAAGCATGAAACATGAAAAATTGCCACTGAAATTTCCCAACTCCAACTAATATACTAGGAAGAATTTTTCTATTAATTTTTTCATCTAATCTCAGTAGCTGACACCTACTGAGATTTTTTTTAATAATACTCAAGTTACCAACTCAGGACCAGTTCAATCATGGGCAGGATATGGCAGCTGCTTTGACTACTTCAAGGAGCTCAAGAGCCAAGAGTTTAGTTTGGAAGACAGAGGAGTTATGACACATAGACCTAAGTTTGGCTGTCCTTTAAGATGCAGTGGACAAGACAGTCCCAGGAGGACTACTGATCCAACTGTCTTCTCAGCTTTGAATATCTTAAGCCAACTTTAATACACCATTACAATGCCACAGAACTGAAATAATATAGTGTTTCCTTCCTGAGGATGGGTTGGACTAGAAGATCTCCAAGGTCCCTTTCAACTATGTTATTCTAATTCTAATTTATTCTGCTTGAGTTCCAAACATTATTTTCTTGGTATTATGGAATAGCAAAGTGGCTCTACATTGTATACTGATAGTTTTTTTTTACTTACGGCAGTTCATTCAATGATGTTTGAGGTTACAACATCACTGAAAAAAGTGACTTATGACTGTTGCATCTCTGTGGTCACATAATCAAAATTTAGACACTTGGCAACTGACTTATACTTATGACAATTGTAGTGTCCCAGGGTCATGGGTTTTGCAATCTTCTGACAAACAAAGTCAATGGAGAATCCAGATTCACTTAAGAATCGTGTTACTAATTTAATAATGCAGTGATTCATTTAACAACTGTGGCAAGAAAGATCATAAAATGGGGCAAAACTCACTTAACCAATGTCTCAGTAAATGTCTCTGGCTTGTTGCTAATATTTGTGAAAGATTTGGAATGGTAGTTTATTACAAACTTGAATATGAGCCAACAGTGATATAAGACAGCAGCAACAGAAATGAAATTTCTAAATCAAGCAAATCATGAAGACCCTACACTTGGTCAAAAGACAATTTTGGTGGCCCACGTTGGAAAAGGACGTTGAGACTTATGTTGCTAGCTGCCCTGTCTGTGCCTCGGCCAAGTGGCCGCCTGATAAACCAGCAGGCTTATTGCAGAATGTGGCTAGACCAACTGCTCCATGGAAGGAAATCTCCATGGATTTTATAGTGGAATTACCTGACAGTGGAGGAAATACAGTCATTTGGGTAGTAACGGATCTGTTTTCCAAACAGGTACACTTTATACCCTGTGCGAAGATCCCGTCAGTGAAGACATTGGCTAAGTTGTTTATTCTGCATATCTACAGGTTACATGGAGTTCCTGAACGCATAATCTCTGATAGGGGCATCCAGTTCACCTCAAATTTCTGGAAAGAGTTCCTAAAATTACTAGGCTCTGCCCAGGGGTTAAGCTCCGCCCATCATCCACAAAACAATGGGGCCTTCGAGAGAACTAACTCGGTATTGGAACAGTATCTGAGATGTTACATTAATTATCAGCAGGATGATTGGGCTGACTTACTGCCATTTGCTGAGGTGGCATATAACAATTCGGTACATAGCAGCACCGGATTCACTCCATTTAAAGTGGCTTCGGCACAAGACTTTGTACCCATACCCGAGCTTCCGCAGGAAAAACCTAACATACCCTCATTAGATGAGTGGATAAGGCATCTTCAGCTAATCTGGCCAGTTGCCCGCAAGGCATTAGATGATGCTCATCAAGCTCATAAAAAATTTGCAGATAAAAAGAGAAGTCCACAAAAATCATATCAAGTTGGTGACAAGGTTTTTTTATCAACCAGATATTTGCAGACCACGCAGAAATCAAAAAAGCTTGGACCTAAGTATGTAGGACCTTTCCCAGTTGAACGAATTGTGAATCCTGTGGCAGTTCAATTGACATTGCCTAAAACCCTCCATCGGATCCATCCTGTTTTCCACGTTAGTTTGTTAAAACCTGAACATACATCTGATTTAAGGCCAACTCAAGTAGTCCCCCCTGTACCATTACTCATTGAAGGTGAACAACATTTTGAAGTTAAAGAAATTTTGGATTCTAGGAAGAAGAGAGGTCAAATCCAATATTTGGTTGCTTGGAAGCATTTTCCTTCTTCCCAGTCTGAATGGGTAGCTGAGAGAGATGTTAGAGCTCCCAAGCTGGTGCAGGCATTTCGCACTAAGTATCCCGATAAACCCTGAACATTAATGCTGTTGTTACCTGTATATAATATATAATCTTTTGTCCTTATATTTTTTTTTAGGACTAACGTCTCTTTACAGGAGGGCCGAATGTCAGCCTTTAAGATTTTTCTTCCTTTGCTTCTCTTCTTCTGCTTTGCATCTTTCGGCTGCCATAAGTAACGGGGGGAGGAGGTGGGCCATAATATATCTGGGAAGCGAGCTGGAGTGGGTAGGAAACGAAACTGTATAATTTAGGGGAGGGGGAATCTTGCTTAGGTTTCTAGTCTTTGCTATGTGCAACTGCAACTCTTTATCAAACTATGCCAAGGTCAACGGACAGAGGCCTCATCACCACCTGAAGATGCCCACATGATGTTATGCACCACTTCTAATTGGAGGAGCGATATGAACTGTTGGGGGTGGGAACCTTGCCATCACTTTGTATATGTGCTTTTCGCGTTCATTCCCTCAGATTCAGAATTCTTTTGTTGCTACCACTTTAATTTCCAGTAAAAGATATCTTTCCTCTAACAAATGGAGTTTAAGTATTTCTTTCTTGGATTTTGAATGGAGCACCAGCTGACACATTCAATTTTATTCTATTGTGGTCATACCCCATTTTGAGCATTGTGTTTAGTTCTGAACATTTATTTATTTTTTTAAAATTATATGCCAGCCATCTCGCTTAGAACTTCTAAACTGCTATTCTGAGCATAAATACCTATAGTTTGCAAGATTGCAAGCTTTTTAAGTCTACTGCTTCTTTTTAAACCATTCTGATCTATCTATATGATATTAACAGATATCTTCTCTGTGTTTGTGACCTGATATTTGGAAGTCAAACTGGAAACATTAATATAGTATAGCCTGCAATATAGGAATTTTCAATTTGTTACAAGTTCAATTCTGAAATATTATGTTCACTAGTTTGGAACAAGAGCCATTTAATTCAATGGGATATACTGTATTTTCTCTCATAAACCTTGCAAGATTTCACTGAACATTTCAAAATAAATTATGAATGAATGAATTGCAGTCACCACATTTTATTCAGCCTAACTTCCTTCTAATTTAATGAGAAAGCAAATACATATCCCCAGAGATTTCAATGTTGATTCAGTCACTGTCTTGTTCCTTCTTTCATTCATTGATTTACCATTAGGCATGATGAAAAAGCCAACAGGGAGCAGATGTTGGAGGTGGAAAAGATAATAAGTAGCAAAGTGGTAAAAGATAGTTGTGTGTGCCAGATAATCAGCTCTCCTTCCCTCAACCAACCCAGCATAGTGGAGAATAATATTTTACTGTCAACACTGAAGTATGTTTTATCTACCATTCACATCAATATATTTTAATGCAATGAAAAACTATATATTCCCTTAGATATGAAATAAAGGACTCAACATTCCTTTGTCAAGAAAAAGTATGGGATCAGCCTTGTGCTCTTAGTTTTCTTGCATTTCCTTTTTGTATCTTTATAGAATAGACTTCTTTATCAGCCAAGTGTGATTGAACACACAAGAAATTTGTCTCTGGTGCATAAACTCTCAGTGTACATACAAGCATCAAGTGCCAAATCATGATTGTAATCATAAAATACAATTATCATAAATCATAAGATACAGCACTCAGTGATAGTCATAAGATACTAAATAATCAATCAATATAAATCATAATAGGATACTAAATAAAGGCAATTAGCATAAATCATAAGATAAAAACAAAGTTATAGTCATAAGAAACTAAGGAAATAGGTAACAGGAAATATGAAAAGAAAAGGATAGTAAGTAATACATTCCCACTCGGTAGTTTGACATCCTTGGGTATAAGAAAATGTTGCGGTAATTAGTTATTTAGCAGAATGATAACATATGGGGGGAACTGTTTTTGTGTCTGGTTGATTTGGTGTGCAATGCCCTAAACTATAGCATCATCTTGAGAAAAGAAATTGAAAGAGTTTATGTTTGGGGTGTGAGGGGGGTCTGTAGATATCTTCTCAACCTTCTTTCTGATTCATGCAGTATACAAGTCTTCAGTGGAAGGCAGGCTGGTTGCAATTATTTTTTCTGCAGTCCTAACTATCCATTGAAGTCTGTGTCTGTCTTGTTTAGTTGCTGTGCCAAACCAAATGCATTGGTTAAGGATGCCATGAATATCATCTCTGCTGTTGACTACAATAAAGACAGAGGTTGAGTGATACAGAACCCACTTTTTATGTTACTTTTAAATGATAGCTGATTTAAGATCAGGAAAGGCAATAATATTAAGATGGTTCCTAAATCTCTGATCAATACAAAATGTAAATATTTTTTTCTCCTGATTTAGTCCTTCAATATTATTTTAAAAAAACTCATTTTTTTAAAATCCAGCCTTAGAACTGGAGCTGTTTCTTTATTTCATGCCCTGCTTAAGTTCCCTGGGGATGACAGATTAATTTAATTAGTTTTATTGAAGTGCCTAGTTGCTTTTATTGGCAAATCCACTCATACAAGGCCTCCTACAAATTTCTCAGGAGGATAATGCTATCCTATTGGCCCATTTTTTAAATTAAAGTAAATTTATTGTCATGCCTGGTGTTATTTTTAGCTGTAGTCTCTGCCATTAAAGTTGCATTTGTACAGTGCCTTCATGGTCACTTAGATGAGAAATTTAAAGTTTGATTTGCTGCTTTCTGTAAACACTCCCATCCCTATCCCCAGCATGGTTAACAGATAATAAGAAGCAAATGGATATTGCCAAATGGACTGTGAATTAAAAACACTGCTCAGAATTCACTAGGGAACTAAATGATGCTGACCAAAACAGCTCAGCTGATGCCAGTTGAATGCCACTTGGAAACGGTAGACTAGTCACTAAGTTTGCAGCTTCCTGTTTTGTTTTTCTAAGCAGACAGTGTAAAATAACACCGTTTTTGAAAGGCCTATTGGCATACAAGTGCCACTTCTATAGCCATAAGAGCATCATTGTGCCAATGATAAGTACTGTCATTATATCACTTCAAAGATACCTGGCTCTAAAAGCAATATTCCCAATCTCAGCAAAAAGGGGATGTGTAGAGTCAACTCCTAGGATTCTTAGCAGTGGCCATATGATAGAATCATTTTAGGAGCTGAACTCCACATATGTTAAAGTTGCTCTAGAGGATGCTATAAGTAACTAGAGGAGAAAAACCTCCAATGCAATGGCACAGACAACTAATCGTAACATTTCAGATCAAAAAATATAGAATTTCCCATTGAAACTACAGGCAAATTGCTGCTAAACTAGAGAGAAACTGCTAAACTTTGGATTATCATTGGCAATATTTCTAATCCAGTTTGGACTAGGATTGTTCCATGTTCCATGAAAATTGCTCTCCATAGAGAAAGTTGTTGCATTCTCAGACACTTTGGGCAGAGATTTTCTCCATTTCAACCCCTTCCCCCACCAAAATTATCATGATCCCAGCCACAGCCTAATGGTATAATGGTACAATGAGTATAATGGTATAATACAAAGAATGTGAAGTGTCATGATTAAGATCATAAGGAGTCCCTGATGCATACATTGCACTGTTAGTCTATATAAGCCACCTACAATTACATATCCATAAAATTTGGAAGGAGAATATATTATTATCAAGCTGGAACACTAAATAATGAGCCCATGGACTTGCTTACTTGTGCAGTTATGGGTAGAAATAAATCAAAAATAAGCTGGACAATTGTTGCGGGAAAAGTTCCATTGAAATCTGGGGATACAAAGGTTAAACTATGAGTAGAGAGAAAGGTAAGCAGATAAATATTTCCTGATTAGGGAGGATGACGACTTTTTAAAATAGTTTTGAGGAGGGTAAGAGATTCTCTGTTTCTTATTAACACAAAGGTCTCAAATGAGCACTAGCATTTTCAACAGAGCAAGCACACAAATCAGGATGTGCAAAAAAAAAATCCAATCAGAAACAAAGAGCTAATACACACATACAAAAAAGTTATACCCGGCTCCATCACTTCGATTGTCATGCCTTACATAGTCAAGAAAGCAAATATAGCAGAAGATGGAGATCTGTGGGTTTCACACCCTTTTTTTAATTAATATTTTTCTTTTGGGTCTTTTTTTTTCTTTTTCCTTTTTTAAAAAGTGAACTCATTTGGTGATAGTCAGTTCTATAGCCTTCAGTTATCATCTCTTCGTTTCTCTAAAGTGTTACATTTTGCTGCCAAAGCATATATCATCTTAGGAACAAATATTGTTTATTCTCTTGTCACATTGTCTCCTCCTCTTGATGGCCTCCTCATGTTTTTTTTTTCTGCTTCGGTGCTTGACATGAGTGACTGAGGGCTGAATCTTGCCTGAAGGACAAGGACAAGCAAGGTGCTAAAGCGCCAATCAGTAAAGCATGCCATATGCTGTTATTGGAAAACAAATACGGTAGCTTCTGCAATAAAGTGAAGATATCACTCTTCGTAGAAGATGATTGGCTAAGATGGACCTGACATGGTCATTTCCAAAGGCTGATTAAAAGTGTTCATCTGCTCAAGATTTTCCCCTGTGATATGCTTCAGATACAAGTCTTGGATTAAAACAGAACTTTTCTTGTGAAAGCTCAGAGATAAGATATTTGGAGATTGCTTGAAATAAAGGCAACAAGTTATCTAAAATTCACCAAGCTCATTTAAGAGTGGAAAAGTTCAAATGCATGCATAACGTTTTTGAAATGGATATCTAATTGCTTTAAAAAAAGATATTTTGATTTTTTTCTAAAAATATGTTTCTTACAGACCAACTTATTAGAGAGATGCCCTGGGAAGCAAACCCTTTAAAAGCCCTTTGCATTATTCTGGGTTGCAAATCCATTCTTTCCTAAGCACATGGAGCAGGGGTGGGATTCAAATTTCTTAACAACCAGTTATGTGGGCGTGGCCTAATTTGTGGGTGTGGCTTGGTTGTCACATGACTGGTTGGGCGTGGCTTGTATGTGAATATTGTAAATATTTATGTAAATATTGAATTTTTTATTTAAAAAATGAGCAACTTTTACCCAAAATCAGGCAAAGCAGGCAGGCAGATGGAGTTGCTTGCAGAATCATAGATTCACTCCCAGATCTACCTTTCTGCAATCTGCTGCCTGAGTCTGCACTGAAAAATAGAAGCTTCAATCCTGAGGAAGGTTCAGCTCTGCTCTCAGGCCACTTCTCCTCCCCCCTGATACCCTGAATACCACCCCTGACTGGGCAGGGTGGGTGGGGAGGGGAGAGGAGGGGCCAGCCAGTGGCGCAATTTGCCGGTTCTCCGAACTACGCAAAATCGTAACAACCAGTTCTATAGAACCGGTCCAAACTGGTAGAATCCCACCCCTGACATGGACCATTATTTTTTACCTTAATTCCCTATACTTCAACCCATCTCCCATTGAAGAAATTAAGACTGTAAGTTCATTGACTCAGAAATCAGTTATAAAGTGCAGAACAGTCTTTCAAGCAGTTAAGAACAATCACCAACAGCTTCCTGTTTTGCAAACCCACATATTGATCCAGGTGATTATGACTGTGCTGAGACGTTGATTTTTGTGATGTAATGGGTATGATGAATATCTCATTATAATATTCTATATTTTCATGTAATATTTTTTGTCTTCATTCAAAGCACAAAATAGCTGGAATCATAGTTAAGTGTAGCTAACTATTTCCCCAGCCTCCTCTGTAAGCTGTGTTTATAGCTTATTTCCTCTGTATCATATGGAGTCTAGTTCCCATAATTTAATAATGATCTGTTAAGATGTATCTATAGATGTAGATATCAAACACAATCAAATCTATAGAATCAAATCTTACCTATCAGATACAATTTATTGGAGTTCTTTGATTTATTGGAAAATATCATGAAATGCAATCTTATTAATATTCTTGCATAATATTACAATTATTTAAAAATAACATATTAAAAATGTAATACAGAGAGACAATGAACCGTGACATAATGAAGAAGTTCATTGTCCAGTGATCCAGGTAAACTGAAATTCTAATCCATTTTAAAATTATGTGGTTAACCACATATTATTTTTATTCATTACAATTGAAATTAAAATCCAATGATCATTTCTCTAACCTGATCCCTCCAAGTAAGTTGACTTTCATCATACAGCATCCTTTCAAGAATCCAACTTCATCATTAGAAAATATCAGAACTAAAATCCAGCTAATTTGGAAGAAGGCTGGATTGGAAAACACTAGTTTAGAATACTTAAAGCACTCCATTTTTCAATAATAAACAATGGAAATGCACACATTCTTGAAATATTCATGTATGTTTAACAGATGTCTATCCTTTTCTTACAAGAAGACTTACAATTGTTCATTTAGTGACCATTTGAAGTTACTATGGCACTTAAAAAAGTGAATTATGACCATTTTTCAGTTATGTCACAGCATCCCCATGGTCATGTAATCAAAATGTAGACCCTTAGCAACTGATTCAGATTTATGATGGTTGCATATGATGGGTCATATGATCACCTTTTGCAACCTTCTGACAGCAGAAGTAATGAAAGCAGATTCATTTAACAACTATGTTACTAACTTAACAACTGCAGTGATTAACTTAACAGCTCTGGTAAGAAAAGTCATAATATGGGGCAAAACTCACTTAACAATTGTCTTGCTTAACAATAGAAATGTTGGCCTCAATATTGGCCATAAGTCAAGGACTATTTGTACTTCACAAGGCTGATACCTAGGGAGATCCATGATCCAGTAGGAATTTCAAGCTAAGACTACTAAATCCAAATCTACCACTTTAGTGGATAACTAAGTATGATCTGAGCACACAAACCTTCATTAAGGCTGGGTGAGCATTTGAATGCAGGTGCCCAAGTTCAAGTTTATGGTTGTAAATATTATGTTCTCAAAATAGGATATAGCAGGACTTCTGACTACAGTACCAACTGAAGATGATGTTGACAGGAACAAAATAAACATTGTTTTCAATTATTTAAAAAAAAAACCAAAAAAAGTTTTTTAAAAAAGTTTCACAAAAACAAAAATAATATTAATCTCTCTAGGGACTGACTGTGCAGATAATCATTTACCAGACCATTAGAGTGGTTTATGCAAATACTAGTGGTTTTGCAAGAGGAAGAAATGTTATTTTATTTTTCATTACTGTTCCGTTATTATAGTCATTACTCTAAAGTTCCATTCGTCATGTGCTATTCGTTTGAAGACTTTCCTAAGAGTTATTGTTTTGACATACGAGTATCCAAAAAATAATAAAGAATCATGAATATTCTCTTCTACAGAATCTCCCACTGGAAAATGTGAAAGACCACATGTAGTCCTAAAAAAACTACATTTTGTACTGTTTCATGGATGCCAATTATTGCTATCCTCCCTGGTGATAATTGTTATAAAGGATGAATACAGAATAACAGAGTTGGAAGGGATCTTGGAAATCTTCTAGTCTGACCCCTGGCTCAAGCAGGAAACCCTGTATCATTTCAGGCAAATGGTTGTCCAACTTCTTAAAAACTTCCAATATTGGAGCACTCAAAACTTCTGGAGGCAAGTTGTTCCACGGATTAATTGTTCTAATTTCTCCTTAGTTCTAGATTGCTTTTCTCCTTGATTAAGTTTTCATCCATTGCTTCATGTTCTGCTTTCAGGTGCTCTGGAGAATAGGTTGGCCTCCTCTTCTTTGTGACAACCCCTTAAAACTGCATTTAAAAGCAGAACTTCTACACAGCATATAAAATGTAAGTTATTATCATTGCATATGCCCAGTCATAATGTACCAGGTAATTAATTTAAATTTGTTCTTAGCTCAACATAGTCCACAGATACAATATTTCAATTTTTCAATAAGGTGAATAACATTTCTTTATATAGAAGGAAATAGAACAATAGTTAGGAAACACCAGTGGATAGCCCTTAGAATTTATTTGGCCACCACTTCTTATCCTTAACAACTGAGATCCCAACCTGTTTAACTTACTGTGCCTATCCACAGTTTATTTTTTGGTCTCCAATTGAGGCATGTAAAAATAATTAGTTTCACCTCTATTGGTAACTCTCAGAAGATTTGCTGACAAGCAAGGATATCTGATCCCTCATATTCATTCTCTTCAGACACCAAAATTACGCTAATGAACTGAAGAAAGCTTGAGGTGCTTACTTGGTTACAAGTAAGTTTGGGTGTGAAAGAACAGGGTTTACTCAGGAGGAGCAGACCCAATTTTTCTCAGATTTACCTTCCCTGTTCTGATTTTCTGAAAAAAATAGCAAAACGTAAAGGAACATAATATAAGTGGAACTGTGAATATAAGTGGAACTGTTTAAGTGATTAGAAGTGAACCTGCACATGTGGAGAAGGGGAACATTAGAGATGATCATATGCTTCTTAGATGTTGTCTTAAGGCTTACCAATAGACTTTCGGGTTCATGATGAAAGAAAAGGCAGTCTTAAACTCCACAAGAGAGAAAATTCAGACCAATGTTATCTGAATTAGTAGAATATAGTCCATATTAGCTTAACACTGAATTAACTGTTTACAATTTAAAGAAAACAAAAAATTCTTAAGTATATATGTGACTCAACAGTTGCCAACTGCTTTTAAGTAGATGGCCTCCGTGTGATATTTCCTCTAATTTACATAGTAGTTTCTTAATAAAACCTTTCCTACCATTGTAAACTCCTTTTAAACATTACTTCCACTGTTTATGTGCAATTTTCAAAAGAATACATTCTTTTTCAGGACTTTTATGCTACTGTTTAGTGGATGCCAGCAGCCAATTCCATATTATACTGCTGCCTATACCAGAATTAAACCTGTGACACAAATCTGCCCATAACTGATTCCATCGTGACTTCTTTTGTTTCTGGTTCATAAGCAAATATATAGTGTTACATTTTATGTTGAATAGCAAGTAGTGCAAATACACAAATACTATTATATGTGACTGTTGATTAGTGTTTGAATAATATAGTACACTGTTTGCAATGGAGCAGCCGAGGTATATAATCAAGTAAGTAATAACCTTTTAAACCTTAATTTTTACTCTTCTTTTGAAATAGAAAGAAATAAGTCATTTTGTCCAAAAGAGAGAAAGAACAAAGAATATACAGTAGGAGATTTAGATTATCTTCCTAATCATTTGTCTGTTTTTCTGTGGAATTACCTGGGGCTTACTTTTAAATAAATGGTTTTAAGAAAAGAATATATTATCTAAATAAACATTTCTGACAAAATGTCTGCTATGAGTCTAATTATTATTTATTTTTACTTTATTTATAAAACTACCTGTCTCATACACTGTACTTGACTCTGGTGACTCACAATTAAATATTGTTTCATGACTGATATCAATAAAAGATTATGTCACTGTAGGAGATGATCAGGCTAAGGCCAAGGAAGGGGTCAAATGTGTCATCGGTCAAGTGCCCTTTCGTGCCCATAAGAAATCTAACTCCAGCCCACTTTGAATTCCACTGACTCTTATCTACCACCAATTTGCTTGGACCATTAGTTATTCAGATTCTTGTAGACAACTTAAGCTTGCAATAAATCTTTACACCCATTTGAACTGCTTGGATCTTCTGGTTTCCTTGACTCTTGACAGTTACAAGCTAATTGAGACAAGTAATTGCAATAAAATATTTTAATTGTTACTGCAAATATATATATATATGATTGGTCAATATGAAATTCTGATGTGCTCAAAGATACATTTCAATTAGTAGGCAAGAAAAGCAACCCTTCCATTATAAACATCACATATATTGTATTTTTTGTGCTTCAGCACATGGTGTGTAACTATAAAAGGCGATACAGTAAATAATTTTTTGTAGCAGAAATTTAGTGTTAGAATTTGTTTCCCTGTAGATAAGTTACACTGAAGGCTTGTGACTGTTGCAAGACCACTCAATCTCATGTTCTACACACAGATGGTAGATTCAGTGACAGCTGTGTACCCAAACAGAAGTGCTACCATTGAGAAACAAACAGTCAGAGATTATCCACATAGTAGTCATAAACCACTTGCATTTTATGCAGAAGCTTCTCTCTTGGTACTTTGTCCAACCCATGAATTGCAATCCTTTCTGCCAGTGCGTCTTTGAAGATATGTGGTTTGCAATTTTCTTTGAAACTGGTGCTCATCTAGACAGATGTTTAACAGTCTTACACAAGACTACGTAACACTACCATTCTTGCTGTTAGATGAGATAGAAGGAGAACTGGTCAAGTCTGTTTTATAGATTTCATCATTCAACCATTTCACTAGATTACCAATGAACTAGTAAAGTGAAGCAAAACAAAAAGCAGTTTTACTGTCCAATCTTATCACAAACTCATTGGTGGACTGAGTTGTTGTTTGATACAGAAAGACTCATCGTTTCACTGTCCCACTGATGGGGAAATCCATCCATTAACCAATCTTCCTTTGTCCACATCATAACTTTAAATGGAAGTATCCTTGCCATGTGGTTGGTCAGCCCAACAAGCTAAGACCAAATGGCTGTGGAAGATGGTGACCAAAGGGAGAAAAATGAAAAAATGAAACACAGCAGGCAGATTGCAAGGTATAGCTTCACAAAAAGAAGGTGGAATGCATCTAGAAGTTCTCCAATCTAACTCTTGTTCAGTGCATGATCCAGTTGTGCATCTAATTAATGATAATCAGCTGAGATTGGAAAACAATATCTTTAGGCAGAGCAAGAGAAAGCAATTGGAGGCTGCCTTTCCAGTCAGATCAGGGCATGCTGAAAGCAGTATTATATATGCCTAACCTTCAAAAACAGCAGGTGGCCCATCCTAATTTTGGCTCAAGCAGGACAGTCTACCCAGAAGCAATGGTCATTTGAATCAGCTAATAGCCACTCTAAAAGTGTCAGGTGCATTTAGTCTTGGCAGTTATCAATTTTTAAATTAAAACTAATTGATATCTAAGTCAATCTTTTTTTTAACCACTGTTCAGCTGGATTGCTTTCCTTCCAACATGGGGTTCACAGAAGACCACATTGGCATGAAATCTGCTATCCCTATTATTTATCGCTATTCTGCCTTTACTATCTTTGTTCCCAGCATCTTAACTTCCATCCAAGATAATGTGGATAAGCCTTTTCATGTGGTCACCTTTGATGGTGTGCAGAATAACTGCTGTTAAAGCACTATAGCTAAAAGATTATCTCTGGGGATAAGATGAAGGAAACATGCTGCTGAGATAGACCTGTTTGTGCCATAAAAGTGAGGAAATCAGAGGCACTTATGAAAATGAAGAGAATAATTATTGAATTAAGAAGTATTGCTTTCAAAGAAACAGATGGGGTGGGAAGAGAATAGTCCTAAATCCTTGTTTTTTCTGTCAAGTGGAGGCAGAATTAATACGTACACACATTTTGTTTGTTTATTTAATTAACAATTCTCAAGTACTATAGATATTAGGGGTATTACAAGAATGGTATATCTCTGTATATCTGTTAGAACTCTTTGCCTAAATGTATTTTCTGGGCAAGGAAGAAGATCATACAGGAGGGCAGGAGTGTTCAGAGCAAGTCTAGGCCTATCTGGATCTTGGTCTATCTTTTGGAAACTCAACAGTGCAATCCTTCATTTGCCTATAATAAATCCCATTGAATTTACTAACATCTTATATAAGAGGACATAGGAATCACCCTCTTTTGTTCTAGCATGTCTCAGCTGTCTCTGATCTTGTAAGTGGCATCACTGGTCTCTTCTGCATGAAATTTCATTAATCAAATGTGCACATTTTTTCCCAAGAATTGTTCATAATAATAACTGATCTTATTCTAAAGTTCTCTTAAGCATGGAAAATAGCACACTGGAAGCTCTGAGGAGAAACTGAAAATGATTCACTGGAGCAGAAGCCACTTTCTTTCCTTTGAAAAATATGCATTTCACTGCTCATCCATCCATGTTCTTTGTAATGAGGTTACTTGAGGTTATCATTCATTAAGCTTTGCTGATCATCAGCAGATTGTGCAGAATCAATTTATGTGTCTCCAAATGAGAATCCTCCTCCCCATTGTTAAAGTCAAATAAGGAATGCTGCAGCTGAGGTCAGTTGAGGATTAGCGTGCTTTCAATTACACAGTTATTAATTCCATTAAACACTGAAAAATGTAGCTTAGCCCTAGCAACACATTACCCATTTATATGTGGTGTACTGTAACATTATGTCATGGTTCTTTAGTCAACACAATTTGGCTAAGAAAATAAGCAGAATAAATACTTGGATATCCAAGTTAAAACCAGAGTTATGGGAAAACATATTTTGAACTAAGGACTCATCCTCACATTAATTCACGTAATAATGGGATGTTCTTATAATATTGCTTTATTTCATCCCCAATTCACACAGTGGAATCATTTCCCCTGTTCTAGACACATCTTTTGTCAGGGAGATTATCCTGAACACTATTCTGATGACATGGTGGATGAAATAGACAGGAAAATGATGCTCCCAGTTCCTATTAGTCATCAAGGTCAACTTTAGATATTTTGGCAAGTTGTAGATTGGTGCCCCCTATGATTTGGCTTATTTTCTGATTTTGCTAGGAATATCAAAAAGGTGTCCTTCCATTTCTTTTCTTTTTTCCCCCTTAGATTTATTGAGCATTACACTTATGGTTTTGAACCCCAGACAATTCCCTTTTTTCAGACTTTTTCACCCTATTTTCAGTTCAAAACTTTCCTTTTGATTACAACAGCACCCATTGCTGCCATATGGCAACAATTTTGCAAAATTATATTTGACCCTTTGGCAAACATGCTGGCTCACCGTGTGCATAATTACTGCTTTTTGCTTTTTTTATTGTGTTTTTCTGAGGTTTTTTTTTTCAATGTTGGTGCCATTTAAAAGTTTGCACCCCTGGTTTAGTATCTACTTAGCCTAATGCTGGCCCTGTTGATCACAATAGGATGCTGTGGGTCCACTTTCTCCCTTTTAGTGATTAAACATTATCCTGCCTTGCTTGTGCTGTGAGAGAAACAGACATCTGGCATTGAAAAATTAGCAGCCTATATAATGTCTAGGTAATTCTGTTCAAAGCACTTGTCAGATCTTAAGCAGGTTCTTTATGCACAGATATTTATCACCCATTGGAAAATATCCTTCAGATATGTGATCTCCCAATCAAACTAGAAGGCATGGAAGATGGCAGTAGAAGGAAGTGATAGGAAGCTATCAATAATAAGGAAGCTTCATCTTCAACTAGTGCTACAACAGACAGGCAATCCCGATTGCTGGCATCTATAGCTATGGACAGACAAAATGGTGCCGATTCCTGACATCAGATGTCTAGAGGGAAATGCAGGAAGGAGGGAGCAAATGATAGCAGTTCCTCATCAACCTGGTGTAACCTCTCCCTTTGTATATGTCATGACATCATGCAAAAGGTGGGACTTTCATTGTGAATTGGCAATGTTGCTTTTATCATTTTGATGAAACTGATGAATCCTGCAGATGTCTATAATGTTTATTGAATTCACAAGGAGTATAGATAATTTCACTTGGATATTAGACACAACCCAAATAATGGCTAGTCATTCATTTCATTTTCATGGTATAAAATCTAAAATATTTGCATGGATTCTTAAGGTGAAGAAATATGGACAGCAGACAAAAATGTTTGAGTATCGTTTACTTTATACTTATAGGTATCACCCTGTCCCTATTATTAAGCAATCCAGTTTAGTATTGTTAGCACCAGATTAAAATCTTCCCCCAGTCACATGGACTATGAGCAAATCACTTTCCTTCAAACCAATCTGCCTTACAGGGTTACTGGTGGAATATTTGGAGAAGTGAGTACTACACATATCTCCATAGAAGGGAGGAAGGGAGAAAATTGTCTTCATTTAGAGTGTAAGCAATTTATATTAACCATGCTGCGCTTCTATCTTTAGGCCATCTAAATAGATTGTTGTATCCTTACTTTTAAGAATATCATAGAAATATGCCTTTGAGTGGTGCTCAGTTATATATTTTGTGTAAGTATAATTGCTGTAGTCTGTTCAAGGTATAAATGGATTCTCACCTTTTTAGCTCTTTGTGGTAGATATGTTATATTTGTTCCTTTCTTTTTCTAAAAAAAATAATTTGCACTGAAAATTGTAAGTTATAGCTCACAAACTTCTAAAACATCTGCAATGTTTCAGATCATCCAAGTTGCCATAAATTAATGTTTTTCTATATAGAAAAATATCCTAAGACTAGTCGCTTTTCAGGATTCAGGACTGCTAGGACTTGTAAGGGTTAAAGCTGTAAACGAGTGGTAAGCTCCCTTCTACACCATCTGAAGTGGGGGAAATGGTCACAGTCAGTTAGTCACATCAATCAAGAAGCCCTCAAGAACACATCTGCAGATTAAACAAACACTTTTCCTGCCTGCCTCATTTCTGGGCCACAAAGCAGTCAAAGAAAGATCCACAAGTATTGACATTTGATTCTCTGTTTTCGATGCAAATATAATTATACGAAGCAAAATTCTCCATCATCCAGGTAGGTCCCAAAACTAACATATATGCACTTTCTGAAGGGGAAAAATTATTTTAAGAAATGATAAATGCATGTTTCAGATAAATGCATGTTTCAAGAACCTCAGAGTAGACAAAATCTATAAAAAAACTTGGGTGCATTACTTATAAAAGTGGCCAAGAGTTCTGCAATACACACACACACACACACACACACACACTTTCATATAAATGAATAGTAGGCACACATGGGTACACACAAATATCATATTGTGCATTCTTTGTAATTTTCCAAACTGGACTTACACATTATCTAATATACTCCATGTAATTTTTTTCTTCATTTTAATACTGCATTAGTTTAAAACATCGAATGCTTTTAAGAAATTTTAAGAAAATAAATATAAATTCATTTGGAATTCAGTGCTTTTGCTGGTCATCATCTGTAATATAGCAGGAGAGTTAATACTTACTCTGAAGCATTAACCTGCTCTTCCTCTCTATCCCTCCACTAGGCTTCAGGGCAAGGAAGAAATCACTACAAGTACCTGGCTCACAATTGAAAGGTATCATCTTTTCTTCATTATTGATGCTGCTTTATATTTTTCATGTGCACATTTCTATATTTTTTTCAATCTATTAGACCTTGCAATTAACCGGTTAATCCTATTTGCTAAATCCAGCAGAAGCTCTTACCTTGAATTTCAAATAAAAGCATTATTACCATGTAAATCTCTGCTGTCTTGAATACCTAGAATGTATGGAACCTAAGGCATATTAAATATAGTTGTCCACAGGAGTGGGATTAAAAATTTTTAACAACTGGTTCTGTGGGCGTGGCTAGGTGGGCAGGGTCATGTGACTGGGTGGGTATGGCTTTTTTGCAGTACCCCTTCCCCCATTTTGCAGCACCCCCTCCTCCAAGCCTCCTCCCCCAAGCGTTTTTGCTCCCAAAAACTCTCTGGGGCCCAGGAAGGCAAAAAATGGAGCAGGGGAGCAGACGGGCTGGGGGGCCCCCTTCATTTTTTTCCTTCCTGGGCCTCAGGAAAGCCTCCAGGGCAAAGCAGTAAGTAAGTGAGGGGAATCCCAGCACAGCTGATCATAGGAACAGCTGATTGTCAGGAGGGGGGGGAAAAGAAATACCATAAGGAGTGACTGGGCAGGGAAGAACACAGCAGTGATGTCGGGCATGCCCACTAGGCAGGGAGGGACATCATTTCACAGTTCCCTGAACTGCACAGAATCATAACAACCAGTTCTATAGAACCGGTCTGAATCAGTAGAATCCCACCCCTGATTGCACATCAGAACTAGTGACATCATGAGAACTAGCATTGGGAACGGAGATTTATAAATGTTAAAGACAAAGATAATCATCCATGTTTAAGTTAGAAAGAAAAAAGCAGTTCTATCACTGTCTTCTAATGTCTTTTTCTCCATTGACTTTTTTCTGAAAATATTTCACACATGCACACATACAAACATAGGCTCATGCATACAAAATTCTTCAGGGACTGTTTTCTAAATACAGGTAGTGTTCAATTTACAAGCACAACTGAGCCCAACATTTCTATTGCTAAGTGAGAAAGTTGTTAAGTGAGTTTTGCCCCATTTTATGATTTTACTTGCCATAGCCATTAAGTGAATCACTGCAGATGTCAAGTTAGTAATATGGTTGTTGAGTGAATCTAGTTTCCCCATTCACTTTATTTGTCAGAAGATCACAAAAGGTGATCACATGATTCCGGGATACTGCAACTGTCATAAATATGAGCCAGTTGTCAAGAGTCCAAATCTTGATGACATGATTATGGGGATGCTGCAAGAGTTCTAAGTGTGAAAAATAGTCATAAATCACTTTTTTTAGTGCTGTTGTAACTTTGAACAGTAAAGAAATGGTTGTAAGTTGAGGACTATCTGTATAGAATAGCTGCTGTCAAAAAATAAATTGATGGTCATCTATGTACGTGAGCACACAATGATGCCAAGCCATCACAACTATTTGTTATGAGTTACTGGGAGCCAATTAGTTGTACCCTCAATAAGTGCTGCCTTGTCATGCAACCTACTATATAAATTAAGACTATGAGATACTTTTAACAGGTAAGATGGCCATGTGTATACTTGCTAAATAATTGCAATTAAAAATGGAAGACTGGGATTAAGGAATTTTTAGCACTATACTAAGAACTTGTAAGGCTATAAATCATAACTGATGTAAGGTGTGTGTGTGGTGAATAATATTAAGAATAGAGAGTTAATGACATCTTTGGAGCCATTCATACTTATTATAATTTGGAATCAAGCTAAGTCTGGTCCATTCATTATCTAGCCATCTGGGAGGGAAGGGGAGGGAAGGAGAACATATTGTATGTATATGAAACTGAATGGCCCAACCCAACCAATTCCTGTAAGAGATGTGAACCAATATGAAAATGAAGCCCATTTCATATATTACTTTTGCAACATATAATGAAAGTACAAGTAACCAGCATGAAAACAAAATGTATTTTCTTAATGTAATCCTCACCAAATTAAAAAAAAGTTTCTGATTGTGGGAAAAGGGAATCATGACATTTGCAGCTTAATCTATACATGCACACATTACTATTTAGTGGGCATTAGATTGGACTCAGTAGATTAGCCTTATCTTTGAAATGAAAGGAATATTATGGCAGTTTTCTCACCCATATCCTATTGGTTTCAGTATTACATGGAAAGTACCAGAGGGATGAGATCTACATAAGCCAAGGCTTTAGCTTGAGGATAGTTTATGTAATCCAAGTTCCTCTTTTCTCAACATCTGGCTGCAGAACTGATCCAATTTGAAAGATCAGTCCTGCTGTTCATTTATTGTTTCCAGTCTTCCCTCTCTTTTTATTCAGCTGAGCAAAAAGTGATATGCACGGTTCTATTATAGTTCTGCTCTGTAAAACCTCACTAAACATTTGTTCCCTCTGCAGCAGGACTAAGTGAGACTGCCCAATTTCTCCCTATTGTGTCTTATTTTGGATATTAATTTTACCACTCTTTTTGTTGCCAGGTTCTTAGCATTTTTCTGAAGGAATTAAGAAAAAGAAATCATAAGGTATTACTTCAGGTGAAGGCAATGATGTTGGGGTCACAAGGTTGTTGTTGTGCTGTTATTACTATCATTACTAAGTATGAACCCCACATTTCTGTTTAATTATCAATTAAAAACTTGATGAAAGAGATGCATTTTTGCCATTGCCCTAAATATGGAGAGAATGGAAAGCAAAAACACTTCTATGTGGAGAGCTTCCCACAGTGTGGAACAACATGGGACACACCCTAAATCACATACCAGATTTCTGAGCATCTGCTAAAGGGTTGTTCACGCTCATATAAGTAAAGAGGCAAATTCTCAGCAGAGGAGAAGGAAACCCTCAGAAAGTTAAGCTTAAGCCATTCAGGACTTTGAAGGTTAACAGCAATATCTTAAATTGTGCCCAGTAGATAATCATAGTCAGTTCAGATATTTAAATATAGGCTTCATATTATTCTTGTCCCTTAGATCGGTTAGCAGCCTAGATGCCACATTTTGTACTAGTTGCAATTTCTAGAAAGTTTTCAAGGGCAGCTTCATATAGAATGTATTGCATTTGTTTAGCCAATGTCACATATCTGAATGGGAACTGAATTGCTAATCCTATGGTTTTGTGTTCTTGTTCTCTGTTTCTTAGAAATAGACAACAGTATGGCTTCCTTGTCAGACAAGATGTCTCTTCAGATGATATCAACCATTAACAATTCTTCTCTGATTCAACCAGGATTTTCTTTGATGAATTTTGATGGTCAAATTTTCCTATTTGGACAGAAGGGCTGGCCAAAGAGGTCCTGTCCTACTGGGGTTTTCCTTCTTGATTTCAAAAAGGATGAACTTAAATTGAAGCCAGCATACTTTTCCAAGGATTCCTGCTACCTTCCTCCCCTACGATATCCTGCTATCTGCACTATCAAAGAGTCAGAGAAAAGCCAATATCTCATTCATGGAGGGAAAACACCAAACAATGAACTTTCTGATAAACTGTATGTTATATGTTTGGCTAGCAAGAATAACAAAAAGGTCACATTTACATGTACTGAAAAAGAATTAGTTGGAGAGGTCCCTGAAGGCAGATATGGCCATACTGTTAATGTGGTTCACAGTCAAGGCAGAAGTATGATAGTTATAATTGGGGGAAGATCTTACATAGCTCTTGGGCAGAGGACAACTGAAAAGTGGAATAGTGTAGTTGATTGCATGCCACATATATTTCTGGTTGACCCTGAATTTGGATGTTGTACTTCATATGCTCTCCCAGAATTTCAGAATGGCTTTTCTTTTCATCTCTCTCTTGTGCAAAATGATATTATCTATATCATAGGAGGACATTCCCTGGAAAATAATATCAGACCTCCCAATTTCTATAAAATAAAAATTGATCTTCCCTTAGGCAGTCCAGCAGTGAGCTGTATAATTTTGCCTGGAGGAATCTCAGTCTCCAGTGCCATCATGACTCAGACAAGAGAAAAGGAATTTATTGTTGTTGGAGGTTATCATTCTGACAACCAGAAAAGGATGGTCTGTAATACTATTAACCTAGATGATAACAAAATAGAGATAGTGGAAACAGAGGCACCGGAATGGACCCCAGATATCAAGCACTGCAAGATATGGTTTGGGAATGATATGGGAAATGGATCCATTTTATTTGGTATACCAGGAGACAATAGGCAACTGGCTTCAGATGCAAACTATTTCTACATATTAAAATGTCAGGTAGAAAATGATCAGAGCTTAGAACAGATGGCGCAAGTATGTAGTCAGAGTTCTACAGAAGATGCTGGAGAGTCCACTCCTTTTGAAGATTCAGAGGAGTTCACTTTCAGCTTTGACATAGATACTGACACCTGTAATGAAGATGATAATGAAAATGAGTCTGAATCTGGCTACTGGATCACCTGCTGTGCAGATTGTCATGTTAACATCAACACCTGGGTGCCCTTGTACTCCACAGAACTCAACAAACCAGCCATGATATTTTGTTCAAGTGGTGAGGGCCACTGGGTCCATGCTCAGTGTATGGATTTGTCTGAAAATATGCTTATTTATTTGTCACAAGTAGATATCAAGTATTTCTGCACTGAACATATCAGTTTGGCAAGGGGATTGAAAACTCCCAAGGAGATTCCTCCTATAGAAAAGAAACCCATGAAAGCATTACGGAGAAAAAAGCCTATGAAAATGTTGAGTCCTGCAAAGAAGTCCTTTATTCGTAAACTGTTTGAATAGAATCACAGTCATGAATAATATTTTAATGTGCAAATCTTAGGTACCAAATCAAAGTCCACTAACTTCAACAGATGTTAAACTTCCAAATAGTAATGGCCCTTCATTTTAAAGCATTTTAAAATATTTTTGTTTCACCTTAAGTTATAATTATAATTATACAACACAGAAGAATTACTGCTAAAAAATTATAGGCATTACCAGACCTTTATATTAACTAGATCATTACAGCTTTGTTTAAATTTAGCAATTTGCAATGTTGTTGTTATAAGGTGGGGAGGGGGTAGACAAATTCAATAATGCTATCCCTTTTGAGTCTCTTGACTGTCTACATAGCACAAGTAATTAAGCAAAATTCCATGTCAATCAAGCTTACTATAATGAATGGAAATATTTTTGCAAAAGAAATATGGTGCTAGAAGATCAATGATCTAATTCATATAAGTCTGTTTTATGTGTTCAGCCTTGAGGCAAACTTTTTTTGAAGATGTAAAACAATTAAATAATTTCCATTTCAATGCTCTTTCTCACTCACATATACACACAAAATGGCCATTGTGTAAAACTTTTGGGGGCCATACTTTACCAGGGTTAGCATTTTTCTCCCAACCAAGTTAGACCAAAATGAAACCAGATTGTCAAAGAAAGAAGCCATGTTTACCTCTGCAACAAGAAAAAGAAATTGCTGGCCAAATTTCTTCCCCACAATGAACTCGACCCCCCAGTTTAGCTGAATGCAGATAGGGAATCAGGAGTCTCCATGTTTTCAATAAGTGCTGCCTTTAAAGACCATCCAGAACCTATATTGTAGTTAATCCAGAATGCAGCAGTGCAGGCAATCATATATTATGCTTGTATGATTCAAGCTACACTAGTTACCTATTGACTTCTGAATGAAATTCAAAATACTAATTATCTTTGTGTCACAGAGCCTGGTCTCTGAGGGATCATTTATCTCCAATGGTTTGTGCCCATCACTCCCTTCTGATTCACAATCTACCAGGAGTTATGTAATAACTTTCATAGAGAAATTCAGCATGGAAATAATCTCTAAGAGAATTCTCTATGATGATAGCTTGATTGCAGAATTCATTGCATAAGACTCACAGGAAGCAGTCTTATGCTAAATCACACTGGAAGACTGTTAGAACACACTGTTAAACTATGAAAACTCATATTTTTAATTGACTTTCTACCACAGAATCTCACTTTTTGCTAATAACTCTCAGTCCATTCCACACAGGATTGTTGTGATCGGAAAAAAATAAATCCTGGACTGTGGTTTTATATGTAACTACCAAATAAAAATATCATTTCTCCTAAGACAGTTCATTGTTCCACATACAGTAGCTGAATATGGTCTTTAACATTTTGAAGTTGCTAGAAATCAAAACTTGGGTTGCCATCCTCTAAGGCATGTGCTCTACTAAGCCTCATTTTTCCTTTGTCCAAAGATATTTTATTGCTAGCAAGCAGATGATTTTTCTAGTTGTCGTGTTCCTCTGAAATAATCCTTTATTTTGCAGTAGTTTAGATCTGCTCACACTTTTTTATTCTGGATGTATCTGTTCAATTGCTGTTGCTTTTGTTGTTATATGAGCCCTCTTAGGGCAAATTATTTTACAGTGGAAATGCAGAAAATAAACACTTTTAGTAAAAGAAATGGCTTTGTGATCTCCTCTACAAAGAAACCAACTTGTTCTTATGAAGTAGTGGAAGGAGTGGGTGATAAAAGTGATAACTTGGGAGTTGTGATGGTTTGTTCTCACATACACTATTTTTTTTCAAAAGACATTGACTCTTCTAAGATTTCTTCTAACAGTCTGAATAGCTGTATGAGGCTTTTGGTGGATGTGCTTTTGAGGCAATATGTGTGAATTTCCTATAGGCAATTCATTTGTCTTGAAAAGAGAACTGCATCATCCACCTTTGCAGCGTGAAACTCTTTGTTCATATGAACCTTCATTCCCTTGCATATTCTTAACATCTATAGAGTACTTTAGGGATGTTCCATGGAGAAGCACCTGAAGTGAGTTTCTGTCAATATTTGGAAGAGTTTAAAGCTCAATCATTAAAAATGTTATTCATTCAGCTTCTGTATAAATAGCCATTACTCCGTCTATCCTGAATTTGTATGGCATTAAGTATATGCATAATAAATTGCTTAGAAATTCCTTTGTTTTAACGCTTTGGAACAATAAATCTAAGGACAAGTACCAAAACTGAAGCTTGAAAATATGAATGCGTAGGTGGCTTCATGTGTTTTTCAAATTCATAGATCCCCTCCAATGCTTACTGGTGAGCTGGAGTTGTAATGTACCAAAAATAGTTAAATACATAGAGCGTTATTGAATTCATTGTAATAAAATATTTTACCTTTTGACCTGACCCTGCTGACTTCTTCTCTTGGCACTCCTTGGCTCTGAAAGTATGGCTGCTGTCATGCCATTCACAAATCAAGAATAATTATTTGCTGGAAAAGGTAGTACACCTCTGTATTAAAAACAAGAAGCCTTAATCTGGCCAATTAAACTTATTATGTAAAAAAAATGTTTAGGAATGCTTTGATTCATGGAGTAGCAAAACTGAATGTTGATTACTCACATTTGCCCTATAATTACAAATAACAGTGCTCAGGAACCCTTTATATCCACTTTATTGAATGAGCAAGCAAAGAGACATTGTGCTCTAATTCTTGGACACTAGAGCTGGAGTTAAGAAAGTGCCTCTCCTAACTCAGGAGATAAACCAACATCACATGGTGTTGATAGAAAATACAGATGAAAATGCCCAAACCAAAATGTGAAATGATCTTATCTATGTATAGAATGATTGTTTACGATAATTGACATGTATAATTTCTGTATAGGGATTTTTCTCAAAGTACAAATTAGTTTATAGCTATTCCTTCATCTTCAAAAGCCATTCTGAATACTCAATAATACTTGTGAGAAATTACCACTCCTCTGCATTGATGTATCTTAGAAATAATAATAATAATAATAATAATAATAATAATAATAATAATAATAATAATAATAATAATAAATATTTATTTATATACTGCTCCTCTCCCGAAGGACTCGGAGCGGTGCACAGCCATACAATTAAAACAATAAATATGTGAAAAATTACTTAGAAATGGATATCATTTCTGCCTACCATTTTAAATTTTGTAAAGAAGGAAGAGGAGGAAAAGGAAGAGGAGGAGGAGAAGGAGAAGGAGAAGAAGAAGAAAAAGAAACTTCATCAGGATACTATTTTTTCTAACTTAAGGGCAAAATATAATGTAAAAAGCTTTTCTTTAACCTGTCATAGTTTTCTGAACATGCTGCCCTCTAGAAGTTTTGAACACCAATACCTATTCTCATATTGCCTGAAACCAATGGAAATTATGTGGCCACATTGGCTGATGGCAATGGGAGCACTAAACCAGAGTAACTAGAAGGAACTTGGTTGTAGAAAGTTATACCACACATAGCTTCAAAGCATATGGTAACCTTCAAAATGTGGTAAGGAAGTTTCCAAAAACACGCTAAATTTGTTGGTGTTTTATGAGTTGTCTATTAAACAGATTACTTTTCTTGCTCTGTGCACACTGACACAGTGATCCTGCTGACATAAGCAAGAGACAATTGTCTGTACCAAATCAGTAATGAAACACTCCACAAGTAAAGTAATGTTGCCTACAGAGGCTCAGATAATGATATTTCTCCTATATAAATCACATAATTCACACAACACTCCCAGAACAACTGTGCAGAGAGAACCAGCAACTATTTCAGAACATCCTTAAATTTAATGTGATTTCATCAATTGCACAGTTAACTCCAAATCAGTGGTCTCTGTTGATTTGATTTCTAAAAGATGGGACTAATGTCATTAAAAAGGTTACCAAACGCTAGAGCATGGGTGTCAACTCATGGTGTCATGTTGTCGTCATGTGACGTATCATGACCTTTTTTTCCCCTTTGCAGAGTTGGGGTGGGCATGGCCTGCATGTGATGCATCTGGCCCATGGGCTGTCAGTTTGACACCCCTGCAGTAGAGAATGCTAAAAGCATTCATTGTGTCAGTATAAAGAGGGAGGAAATGAATGGTTAAGTCAACCTAACACAAAGAGTTTTACAGAAAATGGCTTCATACTGGAGGGAAGATGGAATTACCTGCCTCTTTCTTGTTGTTTCTAAAGATTAGCTAACTTATAGCCACATCAGTAGTTATTCAGCTGCCATTATGAATCAACTCCATCTTGTACCTCACAGGCACTGGTTTCAAAAGCTACAATAATAGTTATTTAAAATTCTATCAGGCTCTTTGATTTTTCCCTTTATTAGTTTACTCAGAATCATCCTATCTCAAAAAAGCATTACTTCTCTGAGAAGGAAACACTTAAATTCATCTTCTTCTGAAGTTAGACTCCTCATCTATAACCTTCTAATTCAAGTTGCTTTATAATAGCCACACTTTCCTGTCTCAATCTTCATACAATGACGATAATCAGATCAGGATGTACTTGTAATCAAGGCTTCGTTCTTAGTAAATAATCATATCTAGGCTCCATTGTGCAGAATTATACTTAAAGTTTTATTTAGTTCTTGAAAAATTAGAACTCTTTCCTCTACTCTTAGGTAACTTTCTGTTCAGACTCCTTTCTTAGAGAAAAAATAATAAGCTAATACTATATTGAACTTGCAATGCCATCTTATTCACATAGGAATTTGAACAGTAAATAGCTCTATGTTTCTCCAAGATATATTTTGTCCTCAAGGGACATTTAAATGGACTTCAGAAACCATATTTTCCTTTCCTTGTCCCTTAAATGTCTCATTCCATGCAATGAAATAAATGATTGAATCAGAAAATTCAGGGTCCAAATAACTAGAACTCTCCTCTCAGTTTGATCCAGAACTAAATCTGAACTTCTCAAAGATGTGTATTTCTATATGATATACAAAACTTTCTGTGACCATCTAGATTAAAACTAAAGGAGAAAGTCAGTTCTCATCTAGTTAGTTTCATGCAGGGTTGTTAATGTAGGGTTAGAAATCATACCCTCCCAGTTTCTAACCAGGTGCCTTAATCACTACTGGTTCTCTTAATTACTATACCACATTAATTTAATTCTCTGTGTTCTCCTTAAATGTCATTAGTTTACTGGAATTAAGAAATAAGTGACTAAGCATTTATGTTGTCTTGATAACTATTAATTCAATAACTCAAATGCCACTCTCTGTGGCTTAAAGAGCTCTTGTTATAAGGCTGAAACACCTACTTCAGTCTAAACTAGAACAAGAGTAACAATTACCTATTACCAATTAGGTAATAGGAAATATGAAAAGGATAATAGTAATAGTAATACAGCCCAAACAAGGTGGTTTGACATCCCAAGACGTAATACAGTGTTGTGGAAATTAGTTGTTTAGCAGAGTGATAGCATGAGGAAAAAAATGTGTTTGTGTCTGATTGTTTTGAAGGCCTAGAGACAATCATTTAAATATAAGACAACAATATGCTGCAGTTGCCAAAAAGGCCAATGCAGTTCTAGGCTGCATCAACAGAGGGATAATATCAAGATCATATAAAGTGCTAGCATTGCTTTATAAGATCATACTTGGAATACTGCATCCAGTTTTGTCACTATGATATAAAAAGATGTTAAGACTCTACAAAGTTTGTAGAAAATAGTAATAAAGATGATTAGAGGACTAGAGGCTAAGCCATACAATGAACAGTTGTGGGAACTAGGAAAGTTTAGTCTAACAAAGAGAAAAGAAAACTAGGGATGACATGATAGCACTCTTCCAATGTTTGAGGAGGGGTAAACCTATTCTCCAAAGCACCTGAGTACAAGACAAAAAGTAACAAGATGGAAGTTTAACAAAGAGGGATCCAACCTAGAATTAAGAGGAGAAATTTCCTTAGTAAGTGGAATGACTTGCCTCCAGAAGTTGTAGGTGCTCCATCACCTGAAGTTTTAAAGAAAAGACTGGACAGCCATTTATTAGAATGGTATAGAATCTCCTGCTTGAGCAGAGGATTAGACTATAACCCACCAAGGTCCCTTCCAACCTTGTTAATCTGTATTCTATAGCAGTGAGTTAAAACCAAAGTAAAGAGAAATGAGAAAACTTAATGAAGCTTATTTTGTTGTTAATGCCTTCAATATTTATGTCATATTTTCCTAGGAAAATCTGCTATTAGTCTTCCAAAGATATGTCTGCATCAATTGTCACTGTTTCAAATAACTGTGGTTTATTTTATTTGAAACCAGAAAGGTAGTTCAGAGTGAACCAGGGATGCAAGCAAGTAATCTGAAACTCCTTAAATGCATCTTTTTTCTTAGATCATACTGCCGTTGTGGCAGAAGGCAGCTGTGTGAGCCTGAAAACAGCTGTAGCTGCTTTAAGGAGCTTTTAAGTGCTATAAGTGCCCCAAAAGGCTCCAAAGCATATTTTTGTCTCCAAAACCAAAGCATTGCATAGCCCTTCTGGATGGACTGCAATTGCTCCAAGTCATTTACCCTAGCATCAGTTAAAAAAAAGTAAAGCTAAAAGAAAAGATTATGGGGAAAAGGCTGTGATTAGAGTAGGATGATAAGTTAAATGAGAACTTGAATTAGGAAAAGATGCAGCTCACTGACTTTTGGAAGACCACATGTTCCCCACCACTGAACCAAGATGGAAGATGACCATGGATGTTCTGAATGCATTTAATAGCTTTGTCCATGAGATGTATTCAACCATGTTAAAGGAAATAACAAAATATGTATTTCAAAAGCTGTTTTGACAATAATAGATCTTGAAAATAGAAAAACATTTCCTGGACAAATATTTGTGTCATCTGAACTTTAGGACATTGTTTTTGTATCTGGACATCTTAAGTTCATTGTCTATTGCTATTCACAGAGGTAGTAAAATTAGCACATAATTTTCATCTTGTGAAGATCCTTGAAGATGACTAGGTTAGGACAGAAGTAATTGTTTAACCATTGTAACCTTTGTAATTGTAGAGTGAAATAATGAGAATGGGGAAATGATTATGATTAAAACCAGTATAGTAAAGCAAATCCTATGAGGAGAGAGTTAATTATATTGTTATTCACTGTTATTCTCCATGATATTAACATTTGTGCAAAAGCAATTCTGAAATGAAGCCAAATTCTTTTCACATGATGAATTCATAGCTCATCTATGATATAGGTTTCGTGGCAATACTATAAAAATATTGGGTTTTTTTTTAAAAAAAAACTTCCCAATCTAGCCTACAGTCTTGGCATTTCCTGAAGATCAGTCACTCAAGTACCACTCAAATTGAACCCTGACGGCTTTCTAAAGTCAACCAATATTGCCCATAGGTTGCTGCCTTTCTGGGAAATGTCTTTAACTCCTGTGCTGTAAAACTGTTTTTCAACACCAGCAACTTTAAAATGGGTAGATTTCAACACCCTGAATTCCTAGCCAGCATGCATGAAGTTGTAAACTACCCATGTTAAAGTTGTTGAAGTTGAGAAACACTGCCATAAAGAATATGGTGACCCAATAGAAAGTAGTTTGTGTGGATGAGGTGTCTATTGTTCCAGAGTATACTGCTTCACTCTTAACCTTCAAAGTAGATAAATCAAAATGAAACTGAAATTCTGTCAATAGTTAAATTGATGCGGTGAATTAATTCAATTAGCTTCAGTCAGGTTTTCTTGGCTGTGGATCCTGCTACAAAGACACATAAATCTTTAGATAGAAAAACTACTGAAAATGATTACTCTGAAATCCCGGTTTGAGCAATTTAATAACAAGAGCAAAAAGAAACCCACTACTAAAGATGTGTGCATGTGAGGCGAATTTATTTATATCCATTTAGTGGAGAAAGGAAATGTAATTTTGAAGAGAAGAAAAAGTGTTAAGTGCTTTCACTTATTTATAGCCTTTTCAGAACTCCCCAAGCTTCACAATAAACCATTTTGCTTAGCCTTGAGTCAATATAATGAGGATCTCTTGGCACTAAAAAAAATTCTCATTCAGATGCATGCCTGTGCTTTTATGCTATTTTTTTCCTCTTCCACGAGGAAGGAATCATTTGGAAGAGTATCATTTTAGTCTAAACGAGTCCCCAATCTCTCAGCTAAAGAGACACCTTTATTTAAGCAACATGGACAAAAAACAAGAAAACACAAATGGGGACTAAAGCTTATATACAGTAATTACATAAAAAAGTCTTTCCTTTGCTCGGTACCAACACAAGGCAAGGAAACCCACCAAGAGTCTTGTGTAAGTCAAAGTGTAACTTCAAAACTAATGTCTCAAATGAGAATAATTATCAACTACTTGTACTCCTAAGGCTCTCCTAAAAAAGCAACGTGGTTCAGAGTGCTTATATTTAACTAGGGTGCACATAACATCCTAGCTTTCTTCTGAAGAGAAAGCATAACTCAGACGTAATATTTTTTCCACTGGCTCTTTAAACTTTCTGGCTCCTTGAGAATGAGAGAAGACAAACCACACTGCCTTGTAGAGAAACACTTTCTTGCCGTTGTAATCTGCCTTTGGCATCAAGTTATAAATAAAAACAAACTAATATGCTTAGGATAAAAGGAAAATATTCAATATATGAACAACTATCTGTTTAAAAGTAAAGAATGTGAATTAGTTTATCCCAAGTATTGGGTGTATGTCTGTGTCCTTTTGTAAATTCTGTTGCTCAGCTAAATCATTTTATGTAAAAATAAAATGCAAGTGTTGGTTTTAAAATAGAATTCATTTTATTTAAAGAAAAACAGTCTGATATTACAACAATAGAAATATTTGCTCAACTTTGCCAACCAAATACAAAAGATATCCTGTAGCTGGTGCCATCCTAATGCGTAAATACTTTTAAAAATATAGGCTACTATATAGGTAAGCAATATCCCAAAAAAGCCTAAGTTTATATTAATTACAATCCTACTAGGCAGCTAAACACAAAGCAAAGTTAGATAAAATAGACTCAAGGAGAATTCTTCTCAGCTATAAGAAATTATTGATAGAATTGTGATAGATATCTACCAGAAATGAAACAATGTGGTTTCACATTCCATGACTCGCTCCCATGATGTTAAAGAGCTATAAGTATGTAAACATGTATGATCAATGAAACCACATTTGAATTATCCTATCACTACTATCCCCAAGTCATTGGTTTCTGCTTGTAGAGCAATGTTCCTCAAACTTGCCAAATTTTAAGATGCATGGACTTCAACTTCCAATTCCAGAGCTGAAGTCCATGTGTCTTAAAGTTGCTAAGGTTGAGAAACACAACAGTCAAAGCAATCTGACATCAGAAGCTTCTGGATAGAGAAGCATTTCCTATAAAATATTTCTTGGATCTATTTTCAAGAATATTTTGAAAACCTGTTGTTTGTGAACTGTGTGTGGATCCTTGTAGCGCTCTCCTTCTTCCCCACATTGTTCTTCTAACCCCTTTAAACCTCTTAACCTAGCTTAGATTGGCTATAATGGGGAAAGTTGTTCATTACTGATGGCTACACCAGTTGCTCTTTCAAAGTATTTGAACAATTTGAATCATGTTCCCCAACCAATATTCCCCAAACAGTCCTTCCAGGTAAATAGTCAATAATAGAAAGTGGAAAGTTCATTTCCCTCTAACTCTTATTGAACTGCAACTTCAAAGAAGTGCTGGATGTTATAATCGAATATCACCTGGAAGGACACTGATTCTTTACTCCTGTTATAAAGCATTACAAAAGTAACGTAATGTGAGAGAACACTATAGGTTTCTGCTAGCAAATTCTGCTTTATGATGAACTGGGGAATTTAATAAAATGTATTTTATGGTAGAAGAATCATGGGGCATCTCCAGTCCAGAATAACTTAGTTATGAGGCATCCTTGGTGTTCTCCAGGGGTGGGATTCAAATTTTTTAACAACTGGTTCTGTGGACATGGCTTAGTTGGTGGGCATGGCTTGGTGGTCATGTGACTGGCTGGGTGTGGCCAACTCAATATCACTCACATTGAGGCATGCATCTCCTCGCCTGTCCTCTTGTGGCTGTGGGGATGCTGCAACAGTCATAAGTATGAAAAACAGTCATAACTCACTTTTTTCAATGCCATTGTAACTTTGAATGGTCACTCCACACAAGCAAAGTACCAGCAAAGGAGGAAAAAAAACTCCAGAGAAGTTCCAGAAACAGGAAGTCTAGTTCTGCCAAGAATGTAATAAGGGTTAATGGAGAGATAGTTTCCGTAAGCAATACCAGAATGTTTCTTTCCTGCCTTCCTTACAGGATTAGGCCAGTAATTTCTTCTAACAACTGGTTCTAGCGAATAGGTGTGAACCAGTAGAATCCCACCCCTGGTGCTCTCTGAGTTTGGTTGTTTTCTTGTAGATATTTCATTACCTAAACTAGGTAACATCATCAGCATTGATGGTGTTACCTAGTTTGGGTAATGAAAGTCTGCAATAAAACAGCCAAGCTCAGAGGGCACCAAGAATCCCTCATTTCAATTCTAAGCTACAAATATTCTCTTTTATGACTTAGCTATATGTAACTTCCATTCACATCATCTCATTCATTTTAATTAGATATATGAAAAATAGCAAAATCATATTTATTTTATATGTATTATTTTATATAGTATTTTAAATGTATTGTTTTAAATATATCCTACCTTTGCTAAGCTCTACTGAAGTTAAGGAACTGACACCATGATCCATTTACAGCATTTGTCAATTCTTTCAAAACTCAACGAATATAGGGAACAGTAATGACATAGTTTCATATTTTGGCTTCATGGCACATAAAAGGTAAGGATTCCCTCAAGATGAACTTAACTTCTGGTAACTATATATATAGTCTAATTTAAAATAAATTGTAAACATTATTTCAAATCTTCCTTTATGGTTATTTAAAATCTAAACCTTTAGGATAATGAAATTGACTAGAAATTACTTTTTAAAATATTGAATTACTACCCAGAATTATAGTTGCATGCAATAGTAGGCCTGTATATAAATGCCTCCATATTGCAGATAGTTTGATCAGGAATGGAAGGCCAGAAGCCATTAAAAAGAAAATGTTTAATTAGATAGCTAATTAAACTTTGTTCTAAATGATCATAAACTTGCTTCTTCACTATTATTATTAGTATTTTGATCAGTAATAGACTTTAAGGTAAGTGGTTTTAGTTTCTCAGGTCTTCTGTCTCCCCTTTTTAAAATATTGGGACAATATTTGCTCTTGGCTAATAAAAGGCTAATAAATATTTATAAAAGCAATATGTTATCATCAACCTTTTACAAATTTTACTGAAATTATTCTGTTTTGCCTTCTACATAGTATTTAAATGTGGTCACAGAAAAATCATTGCTAGTTTTGGTTCTGTTTTCCTCTTTAAAATTGGTTGTTAAGCCAAACCACATCTGCTCATACGAACTTTCGTGTTATGGACCTGTTGTCAGAACAGCACAGCCCACCATCAAACAGCTTTCCTCAAGGTTTTTACAGCTCAGTGTAAAAAAACCTGTCCACTATTTCTGAATGCAAATGAATATTGACTTTTCAGCTGCAAGACCAATGCAAAATTTAATCCCACTTAGAAGTCCATGAAATCAGAAGTCTCCAAAGAATCCTCCATCATCATGACATCGCTCTCAGTTTGTTCTGGCCTAATTTGGACCATCTGGCTTTTCAATGTATTATGAGCATTCATGAATTTTTGTAAATGCTTTGAAGTATACAACCAATGATGCTTCAAAACATCTTCCATCTCATAACATTTTGACTGCCTGGCATTCATCTTTCGAAAGCGTCTGAACAGTTTGTTGCCTGACTCATTTCCCTCACTTGCCCAGGCACCAATGGAACCATCCCGTTCTATAATTTCTGGAACATGAGCAAGTGTTTTATGAAAATAATTGGTAATCTTCCCACCATATCTATAACTGAATTTAGTTGACAGCAATTCGGCGAATCTCTGAGAGTTGAAACTGTATTGGCATACAAGTTCTGGGCATTCTTTGGTTGGACATGAAGACCTCCATACTGGTTTCATCTTAAGGTAAAGGTCCATTAATTCTCTGAGGGCTTCATGTCTCTCCTCACATTTTATTAATTCACAAACGGCATCCACAGTCTCCCTACTCATGAGTTTTCTTGCAAAATTTCCATTCATCCTTGTTACAGGTTTCAAATTTATCTTTTTTCTAAGGTGTTTGTCAAGAGTTGACTGCCACCTCTTTCTCTCTTCTTTGGTTGCACTGGTATTTTTGTACACCTCACCAATCTCAAACTGGAATATTTTATAAAATTCAGCGGCATTGCCAATATCACAGTGAAGTGCGTCTATTGAAGGTACAGTCTCAATAAAAGGCTTGGCAGAAACACCTTTCACTCTGTGACGTAGTTCATCAACAGCTTCATGGTAAGGATTGGCCCTCCACACTTCATATCGTTCTAGGTTTTCAGCATGATTCCTGGTTACAGAATGCAGGATTAGGTTCTGAGAGGCTTCTAAGCGGGTGGCATCACAAAGTGTACAAATGTAAGTAGAGCCTGATGCTTCCAGACCCTCAACTTCACGGACAAGCTTTTCATCATACCCAGTGCCCCTAAATATGAATTTGAAAATTCTAGGAATACCAGCCATATAAAGTATCAATGCACTATTTTTCATGGCTTCCCGCTCTGTTATAAGAGGACTCAGGATGGCAGTGAGTGTCTCATGATCTGACTCATCAGCCAGCATAAGGCACAAAGGCTTACAACACAACTCTGAATTGGGTTTGTTTTCTTCAAAAATCCTTGTACTGCCATGATCATGAGTTACAGTGACGCTCATGAGGGTGAAGGAGAATCGAACTGCTTTTTCAGGAACTGCTGGGCCACAACCATGCTTTTCACTGACATCTCCCATTCCATCGCAGGATTCTTTAATCACTACCGTGTAAGGTCCTTTCAAATAGTCATCTAAGTCATGAGTTTTCAGTCCTTCTAAAATGTCTTCTTCTAGATCCATAAGGGCAGCCACCAAAGCTGCATCATATCGAAAACGTTTTGCAATTGTATCCACTGGGTAGTCATCCACAGAATGTTGTATTCCTGACAGCCCATCAATAATGCCTACATCTGTGTTACTGGACACATTTTTCAAAGGAGGCTCCCATTCAAAGGGATGATAACCAGGCAGAAGGGACTTCTCAGCTGTTCGGAGAGCATGCAAAGGCTGGAAAATTTGCCTTCCTGTAATTGCCTTTATTGTCCTGTACATTTTATGATATTGGCTGCAGCTAAGAAAGGTGTTGACTCGGATTGCCAAACAAACAGCTGGATGAAGGTCCGATCCCTTCCCTTGCATTATAGCTTCCAATTCATCTGCTTGTCTGTGCTCATTCCTAGATCTCAAAGCCAGCAGGAACAAAGTTAGGCACACAGACTTCACATCTCCTCCTTCTTCTTTTTCTGCAAAATCTTTCACTTGAAGCTTGAGCTCTCTCAAGCGGTGCTTTTGAGCTCTCCGGGTCAGTGAAAGCAAATGTTGTCTCGGTCGGCCACCTTTGTTGATAAAGACATAGCTGTCTGTACTTTCTGCCCCTTTATGATTAGAACGATGTTGGCAGTATTTTTCCAAAAAGACCTCCTCATGACAGCCTTTTATTGGGCATCTCAAAACCAAATTGTTGAGGATGTTTAGGAAGGATTTTACAGGGCTCACTAGATCAGTAGGAAAACAAGGATATCGGCAGGATGGGCAATAGCTGCCCATTACTTTAAGACATTTAAGAATGCAGACTCTACAGAATAAGTGTTTACATGTTGTTTCTACTGGATCAGCCAGAATGTGTTCGCAGATCTGGCAAGATATTGACTTTACAAAGTCCACAGGATAGTCTATTGCAAGGATTTTTGTGCTGAGATGGATTTGCTTACAGTTTGAAATTTTTTTCATTAAACTTTTGTTATTCAGTTGCTTTACCTTCCTTATGCATCTTATTTTTCTTGTATGTCCAGCAATAATCCTGAGTTTTTTGCTCAGCTGTGAATTCAGCATTGTTTTTTGCCTCTTGACGCCACGAAAGGAAGTAATGCAAATATCACAGCTTGTTGAATGGGGATGCCATTTCACTGGGTCTTTCTCTAGAAGATGTGCTTCATGTGGGGCATTACTGACTTTTCTTTGCATGGCTTTCCAACAATTGTGACAAAAATGAGTAGGGTGGATTGTGTCAATATCTCCCCTTACATCGATCTTAAAAACTTTGACAAGAAGATCTGGCCAGGAAGTGGCTCTTTTCTCTTTCTTTCTCAAAAGAGCCTGGGTCTCCTCATCCACTGGCCCATGAACTGGATGACACTTTTTGTAAGGGTCAGTTTTCAGTGAGCCTCCACAGATGCGACAGAGGTGCTGCAAGTTGGCTTGGTGAGTTTCCATCTCCCTTTGGCTCATGTGAAAGATAACTTTCTCTCTTGCCAAGCTATTTTTATTCAACTCGGTGTCTGTTTCAAAGGGCACTTGTGACATTACAGCTGCTGTCTTAGGTTGTTCATCAGTGACGTCCAGAGACCCTGTCACATTTTCTTTAGCAGAGTTAGCCTGGTGGCTGTCTTCAGGAAGAGGCTTTTCAAGAGATCTCACTTTGAACAGCTTGAATTTCCATTCAGAAAATTTCATATATGGCTGTTGGACATGTTCTGGTCCAAAACACAAGTTTATGCTTGGTGGGGGTAGCTTCTCCATCCTGGCAGATGTTGAATTACCTGTTGAGAGAAAGAGAGAGAAAAGAAACTGTTAAGGAACTTCCATGATTAACAACTTGATAAAAATGAATAAGACCTGATAGAAAATGAATAAAAAAACTGCTAAATATTAAGAGTGCTTCATTAATAAATAGTCCACAATATTTTACTTCATCTCTACCAAACTGCTTATCAAGCACTGACAGTGTATATAAACATGTTGGTTAGGAGAGGGGTGAATACATTCCTGCATAATGAGAAGAAAGATGAATATTACCAGTCTTTAACCACAGATGCTATCTTGATAAAGCATCTCTAAATACATAAGAACATGTGTTTCTATTTAAACATACGAACAAATCTTAATGAACTACTTCATTTTCTTTAGAAGCAGGTCTCTTATGGTTGATACATTTATCCCATCTTTGCAAAGTAGAATATAAAGATTCCAGATTTGGTCTACAGCTCTGCAGAGTGCTGATGGGTTACCCCAAGTGATATCATATATTTTGCTCCCCAGAAACAAGCTTGCCATTTTTAAAAAGAAATCCTACTTTTATTAACAACACAGAAGTTGAATGTTGGTTTCTTAAATAAAAATGAACAAAGCATTTTTTTAAAAAGTATGCAGCCTTTCTATACATCAGAAAATCAGTAGTGAGAACATGGGAACATTTTTCAAAAAGAAAAATGGATTCTAAAAAGTATCTTACATACCCTTTTATGTCTAATGATCAGATGAATAAGAGACAATTATTTTGCAATCATTTGTAAAAATTGGTTATATTTGATACTGGTAGAATTAAATCTGCACCCAACTATATTTTTATATCCCAACCTATGTTTGACTCAAGGAGTTTGAACCCTACACAGGACTTTTTCTCATTGCAGGTTTAAAGTACTATCTATCCAGTATCCAAACTTGAATCAGCAGAAAATGCTACTGACACCAAATTTGCATGCTTCTATTGAGGTTCTTCCAACTAGTTGCTGAAGGGTGTTCTTGATTTTGCATGTGTAGTAGCTGATAAGCAAATTAATTGGTTGATTCCTCCAAATTTACTATCTTCTCTTTCTGCACACCACTAGCCTTTGGGATAAACATCTGCCAGTCTTGGCAATGCAAGCGGAATGGACCAATTTGACTGTAGGACTCTGTTGATAAACTCTAAGCTCCTCTGTGTCCCTCCTTCTACATCCTGTGCTGCTGTAACCCAAATTGAATATAATTAAATAAATGATGTTTAGAAATAGGTAGAAGTATGAAGGGATCTGAATCACAACCAACACTTTGATTTAAGATTTGTATCTTCTTTATTTCCTTTTCTTTCTATAGGTAAGAAATGCTGAGTTCCAGATTCCAGTGAGTTCTACTTAGGACCTAACTATTGGGGTAGAGAGGTGTCCAATCATCTAATCCATTTCAGTTTTGTGATGAAGGTCACAGAGTTAAAATAATTGCAGCACATCTGTCTGACCACCCTAATGCTATTATTCAAGTGATGCTCTCTTTTCTTTTAGAGAGTCAGCAGCAGAATGGAAGCAGATAATCCAAACCAGAGATTTGAGGTAAGATTCTCATTCGCTCAAAACAGTTGCTCTGATTTCATTCCCATGCATCACCAGCTGTGTGATTTTGTCTTTGAAGTAAACTAGTGACAAAACAGAGCAGATTTTACACAGTTTGCAACTTCCCAAGGGAAGTTTCTATTAAAAGGGAAAACACATTTCTTTGATAGCAGTATAGCTAAAGACATCTTAAAGCATTCACAGGCTGGGCAGATGAAGACAATGTCATAGGGACACAGTAGAAAAAATATGTTGCCAAGGCATATTTGAATCATGGTTAGGACAAGTGGGGAAGGGCCCAATTCTCAGTGGGAGACTTCATTTGGACTAAGCAGAATTGGACCTCATTATTACTTTAATGCAAGACCTCCACAGAATATCAGGAGGGTTGTAGGTTGGTCTGGGAAAAACATTCAGATCCATTTTCACATAGATGGACGTCCTGCATTCCCAGATGATACAATTCTATGGCAAAATGGTTGGTTTTCAGTGGCATTCCCCCCCCCCCCCCCCCCCCGAACACAGCTAAATTGTCCAAATACAAATCAAGCTTGCTCATCCGTTTGAAATAGATGGTACAAATCATGAAAGCAGCCACAATTTCCACAAGGCTCACATAACTATTTTGAAAGCAGGGCCTGGTTATCTCTGCATGTATGGCCATGGACAGGCAATACTCGCACTGGGCCACTAGCAAAGTGAAGTGGTGATGCACACACCTGCCCCTGGAGCCAACTTTTGAAATAGTTGTGTAGGTGTGCAAAAGATGTACCTTTTTTTTAACTGTTCAAAGAAAGGTGCTTCAGTCTCACTGCATACATCACAAGCCACTTCTTTGGAATCCTTTGCTAAATCTTAATGAAGGTATTGGACAAAGGCTGTGCTTTTAAAAACTGCAAAGAAGATGGAAACATGGGCTGGTACAGTTTGCCTAACAGAAATAGAAAAAAAAAACAGTCTGCTAACTGTAGCAGAGCAATAGTACTTAGGCTTATACACTGCTTCATAGTGCTTACAGCCCCCTTAAGTATTTTAAAGAATCAGAATATTGCCCCCAATAATCTGGATCATCATTTTATCCACTTCAGAAGGATGGAAGGCTGAGTCAACCTTGAGGCAGTGAGAATCAAGCTGCTGTCAGTCAGCAGAATTAGCCTGCATTATAACCATTGAGCTATCACGACTATGTACATTGATTCATAGAAAATGACCCTTCTCTCCTTGTTTTAGTGCTCCTAAATTCTAACAGAGGAATTCATATCCACTAAATTATGTCATATCCAACAGATTTACAGAGATGTCTTAAATGTACATAGATTGTGTTTCCTAAGCTTTTTCTTCAATTATCTTTTATTCCAGAAAAAAGCCAAATTATATCAAGCCAATAACATCAAAAATACATAACAGCAGAGTGGCCAATTTTAACCCACACTAGGCCATATAATGGCTCAATAAATTCACTACATGTGGTAACTGAACCAATAAGCAATGTTCTAATCTAATCATCCCAGTGTTATTTGCCAACAATATCCAGATTTCTCACCTGTTGGCTATGTTGGCTAACAATACAAAGCCAGCAGCATACAATGACCATAAATTCCCTGTTGATGTTCCAAACTCTTCTTTACATGCTTTATTTAGTTTTAGTGTTTTGCCATCCCAGTGTATTATTGTCAGATTTGGGGAAAATGTTCACCAGCTATTTTCTATGTATCAAATGGTTGAAACCACTATAGAAATGCTATTATGAACTACCTTGCCAGCATATGCAACAGACAAGGGATATAACCCCACAAGAACTAAAAGTCTTACTATAGGAGATAATTGGGCTTAAAGTACATCAGAATAACTTCTTGACTCTTTCACCTGAAAATGTTCTAAATGTAAGTAATATGTAGGTCACAATAGACATTTATAAATGCTCAATTTATAAATTGAATAGTCTCATGCTGAAGATTAAACAACCCAATCCTCATAAGGTACTATAAAACCAATCCCATTAACTTCAATGGGGCTTATTTCCTAGGTATCAGTGTTCTCTACTTTAACTTCAATTTAGCTTGCTCTAGAATAAACCTTTAAATTATCTGGACTACTGAGTCAGAATAAAATTCTAAACTTTGGGGTTTTTTCTCTAAATGGCTCCATTCATGTATTTTGCATTTAGCCATTTTATTTAATTGTTTTCCATAGGACCAATACTTAAATGAAAATATTCATTTTAGAAATATATGCTGGTTTCACTGTGAGATCTATGCAATCACAGTGGAACAGCTTTATTCTCTACTTTTAAACATGTCACTTGAAAAGAATGAACTAAAAAGCATATCCTTTGTTTTTTAAGTCTACATGGACAAATACAATTTACACTACAAGTTGAAGTACTCTATAGCTCTGACATCATATTCTGAAATGTCTATCAGCTGATATAGGATTTTGTTCTGATAAATCAAATTAAAAAGGCTGCAAACATGTATCGTATATTTGACTAAAGGGCTCAAATGATTAACAAAATAATTCTGATCATATCTACTTTAAAAATAAGTGTATCATTTAAAATGGATTAATAAATGTGGATAATATTGAACTGCTGATGGCCTTCTATATTAAGATATTTCTTAGGCATTTTAAAGAAACCAGCTTATTCAAGGTCAAGTTTTTACAGCCTGATTCCCTATATATATAATAGACTGCTTTTGTGATTTCCAATTTGTATAATCAATGTTGGCTGAGAATTATTGGAGTTGTGATCTCACATACCTGGAGGATTTAGGAATAGACAAGGTTGCTTTCACTCTTTGCAGTGAAGCACACTGCAATGGATATGATTAAATCAAAGTTAGTCATAATTGTCTTCCATTGAGCCAGCCAGCATACCTTGACTTAATGCTTGCTATAGTTATGTTGCTCAGAGATTGTATGAGATTAATTTCATCATCTGGCTAAGAAAAGTTCAGAGCTAAAATGTCAGGAGAAGATTCTCTCACACTTAATGCCTCTCCAATAAAATACTTTGTCTTGTGTTGAATAATAACTCATTTGTACTTACTCAGGAGATTATTTAAAAGGTCTCATTTGGAATTTTTTTCTCATACATTACTCCTCCATTTCTCTGCACATTTAGCTCTAATAAGACTATGTAACATAATTCTCTCCAGTTGAAACATCTCACCTGTAAACTCTATGCAAAGGAATAGAACCTGTGTTTACTGGTAGCCAGTAGCCCTAGTGTTTACTTTGATAAGTAGCCACAGATTGTTTCAATTACCCTCATGACTAACTTCATTTTTTAAGAAATTTAAAACAAAAAAAAATCTAAATACTTTCTATCCAAAGTTTTCAGGATCTTTTCTTTTGACTGAATGAAATTTGGATCTAAAAGTACAACCAGATTTGCATTTATAGGTAGCTGATCTCATTTCAAAAACATCAGATTAACTGGTTTCTATATCCATTGTTTTCCCTTCCTTATTTCTGTGACCGCTTCTCCTTTAGACCCAGATTCTCAGATGAATTTTTAATTAATTTATGTCTATATTCTCCTTGAAATGGATTCAAGATCTGCAGAGTGGATCTGTTAATATGTGTACAAAATTAATTGGCAAAAGAGACATTTGTTTACTCCAGTCTTAGAAATCACGTAATAAACGAAAACATAGTAAATATGATCAGCCTACCTTCTTCCACTCCCAAGTCTGTATGGCTGCTTAGTTGGCATCAAGATCAAATTTCTCCTCTTTCCTGTGCTTTATAAGTTCCTTGGGCTGCTGTTTATCTCACTCTAGCCTTCTCCCTCCCAACTCCCTGAACATTTTGGTCACTAACCACAACTTGCTTACTATCATCCACAGTTGAGGAGTCTCAGCTCCAGCTGACACCTGTTTTTTTTTTTTTAACATGCCACACTGTTCATCAAAACAATGTTAATTACATACATGCTTGCTCTTCTTGCTATAGATTTTATATGCCCAATATTTGAAACTTTGCATGATGCAGGAACTTGGATTCCTATTATTATTATTATGGTTGGCCACACAGTCAGCCAAATGTTTAGGCTGGACTTGGTCTTTTTGTCTACCTATTAGATCTTTTCCGAGGACCTAGGATAGCTACATATTGTGATTTAATAATATTAAAGTTTTATTATGGTTTATTATCACACAATTAGCCAGATATGTAGGCTGGATTTGGCATTTTATCTACTTACTGAGTCCTTTCCAAGGACTTGAGACAGGAGGATATTGTTTGACAATATTAAAGGTATCAATGCATGATATGATACATTTGTGCTGGGTACACAATTTTTCTTCCAGTGGTCCTGCAGTTGGTTGCTCACTGATTCCTAGAGCCCATTTCTCACCAGATATCCAGGACCTCCAACACCTAACATTATCCTGTGATGACCAATCCAGTATAGATTTTTATAAATTACATCTCATCATATTACTTATGGGAGATGCATTCTTCCTCTGGCTCCTCTGAAGAAATCTGTCCAGTATGGTTGAACCTCTGGCATGCTGTAGCTCTCATCCACCTCAGAGCATGTAATTATTATTATGATTGATTGAATAGTTAGCCAGATATTGAGAGTGGATTTGGCATTTTTATCCACCTATCAAGTTCTTCCTAAGATCCTGGGCTAGGGAGATATTATTGTTTGATGATGTTAAAGGTTTCATCACAGGATGTAATCTGTTTCAAATAAAGGCTAGTTTGATCTCTTTGGCATTCAGTAAGCTTTCATGGTGCGCTACTTTCTATGTATCTTCTTCATTGTCCTTCAGATATTCTTCCAATCCTCTTTTTTTCTTCTTCAGCTGTCTGGTGTACTTGCAACATTCCATGCCCACCTATGATTATTATTATATATACAATAATGTGAAATCATGGCTGCCAGTTCTTTAACATGTGTTCCCTTCATAGGCAAAAAAACCTAGGTTGTCATAAACTGTTGGTGTAATATATCCCAGCAATGTGTCCTTCTTCAATAGATAAATGAAAATTTTGTCAATGTGCATGTTTCGTGGGTGCCATCCATGATCTTGCTAATAACCACTGGGACCACCATGGCCAGTTTATGCCATAAAATTTCAATTTTCAGATCTTGATATTTTCTGATCTCCCATTCTCTGTGCTCAATTCTATTATCTTCTAGAATGGCCACCTCAATTATCCACACTTTCTTCTTTTCAACCACAGTCATTATCTGGTGTGTTATGAGCCAAGATTTTATCAGTCTGTATTCAGAAATCCTACAACATTTTAACTTGCCTCTTTTCAACTATTTTTTAACTGTATGTTTCACTGATTTTTCATTAATAGCACATGTTTTTTGCAGATCTACCAGTGAATCATTTTTGTAAATGTGTAATGTCATTGGTTTCTAGTAGGTTTGGATACAGTATATTTTATTGCCCAAGCTGAGTATATGATTTACTGTTTCTTCTACTCCTTTGAACGATCTGCACTTTGAATTATTTGATGATTTTTAGTCAAAATTTGGTTAGTAATTAATATAATGTGCTGTGTTTTTATCCAATGATTTTTCAGTAAAGTAATAATTACATTTTCACCAGTAAGGCTGAAGTTTCTGGCATGCAATGCTGACATGTTCTAGCCTGAAAATTTGGGGAATTCTTAGCCCTTCTACCCACAGTCATACACTGGATGCAATAATGAAGCCCATGTTATAATACTGTGATGCTTTCCAGCACCTGATGCTATGCAACATCACATCACAGCTACAAGAAGGGAAAGCTTGCATCATTTTGACTCATCTTAGGAACAAGACACTTATGCTTATGTTTCTATAAAAAAAATTGCTTTTGAGCCCAGAATTAGAAAAAAAGGAGGAAAGAAATGTTGGGAACTTCTTAGCCAGTAGAGGAAATAACAAACAGAAGTCACCATGCAGTCTCACACATGGACTAAGGGCTTATTTTGAAATCCTGCACATAGACAAAGAGCTTTTTAAAAAAATGAAAACCATGGAAGGCAATGATCACACAAAGAGAATTCTAACAAAAATCAATTCAGACAGTATAACTAAACTAGTTATGTAATACTTTCTTGAATAAGCTGTTAGGTTGCATCACAAATTTATCACAGAAAAGATAGTTTGGAGAGCAATTATTTGGATTTTCTGTTTGAATGCTTGTAATCAGAATTATCTTTCCTATGTTGTCCTCAAACCATTTACTCCCAATTTTGTAGACAGATTTTAGAAGATAAAAAAAACACTTTGATTTAGTGATTAAGACATCAGCTAGGACATTGTGAGTTCTAGTCCCTCCTTAGGCACAAAATCACCTGATTTGGGCCAGTCACTCTCTCTTAGGCCTAGGAAGGACGCAATGGCAAAACAGTTCTACACTTGCTAGGAAAACTGCAGGAACTAGTCCATGAAATTTCCAGGTGTTAAAACTGACTCAAAGAGATACACTCAAAGAGATATGTTGAAAGCAGACTTTTGGGGGAACAAACCATTGCTCTTCTGATGTCCTGAGACTAGCTACTCTAACCAACAAAACTGAAATGATCTAGGATTCAACCCACCTTCCTCATGACTCCTGATGGAATTATTGTCATCAACAATCATCTTTTTATTAGCTCTTCCTTTCCATATTACACTGGTGAAAATCTCTGGAAAACAGCAACTGATAATTCAGCTATTCAAGTCTCTCAGCTCTATTCTTAAATACTATGGGTTTTATCACTTTTTTCCTTCATTTATGGGGAAAGAAATGGAGATCAATACAATTTTCTCTTAACTGAGTAGTCTTAAATAAAGCACTTTGAAAAGACATCATTATACATTCCCTTATGGTATTATTAAATTCAATATTTAATCATTTAAATTTAATTTAAATACCACAGTTAATTTTACTGAATTGATTCATTGCATCATAGCAATTGATGTTGAAACAAATGTGGAACTGGAAGAAATGAGAATACAAATTCTCCTGATTGGAAAAGTGTATTCTATCCCAAGGCAGAAAAAGATGCTTCAACTTTGGCTTCAGCTAATTTTTGTTGTCAATTGTCTATTTTTTCAAAACTATATTTTAAATTTAGGTTCTACCATTGGCAATTTTTCTGGTGAGAAACATGAAACTATATATTTCCCCCACTCCCCCAAATCCAGGAACAAAATCTGGGTACAAAAGATAGCTTGTTGATCTTTGTTGACTTCACATTGCTTAAATCAACCAAAGATTATTTTTCTTTGGAAGCATTGTGATATAAGGATTCCTGCTTTGGGTAGGGGGTTGGACATGAAGACCTCCAAGGTCCATCCAAGCCTATTATTCTATGAACTCCACAACCATTATCCTATTGCTTACTTCACATACAGTAACTGCCAACTGGTTTTCACTTCGGTTTAAAATGAAGCATATTGTTTACGTTTTTGAAAATATGTAAGAGGAAATCTGTTGGAGTTAGTGATTTTGAATGGAAAATAGAAACTTAGGAAATAAACAAAAAAGTGGACTTTGTCTGTATCTAAAATATATCTAGTATAATCTACTATCAAGCCTGTGGGTGTTCACCTGACCATTATAATAGGAGTGGACAGCCCATGCCAGCTGTCAGAAGGCAGTCTAATGGTAGGAAAAAGAAAAAGGATATAGGCAAGGAACAATATTGTTAGATCTACTCAGAGATTATGAGCAGCTGGATAGGAATCGGAATGTTGTAGTCCCAACACATCTGAAGGATGCCAGCAACAGTAGAGAAAAATATAGGGAAGTAAGAGTCTATGCAGAAGGACATTAAAGAGCAAGACTGAATGAAAATATTTTAAAAATCCAAGAAAAATAAGAAAAACCCAACCAGAGGAAAAATAGTACAATGATTCAAGTCATCAGAATAACAAACACAAACCATTCAATAATAAATTAAAGGGAACCTTGGGAAATAAAAATTCATAAATAAATCAACAAATAAAATGAAGTAATCATTGCAGAGAATAGTAAGAAAAATAATTCCATGAATTAGAATTAACATTTCTGTAGTACTGAATGCACTTTGAACATAGCCATACAATATCATCAGTTTGATTACATCTTAGTACTTGGGACTAAATCCAGCCTGGGTTCATTATGGTTATTATCCAGAATTCAGACACCTTTGACAATAGTACTGTGTTAACCAATTAACGTCCCTTTCTAATTGTTAAAGATGCCACATAATTTGCTAGGTTTATGCAACCGCTTCAAAACTGCTTCAGTTGTCTCCAAAGGCTGATGCATAAACTAATTATTTCACTTTACTTCCCACACCCCCCCCCGACAAGTTTTTGAATGTTTCAGATAGCACTAATAGATAGTCTATCTCTTCTATCTGTAAAAAGAGGGGAAATAATCATTATGATTGTATAATTACATCGATGTTCCAACAAATTACGTCTGCCAAATATTTCCACAGATATAAATCTTTTTTCCCCTTACAAAGTATCATCCTGCAGAAATAAGATTGTCGTACACTTAATGCCAGTTTGGGTGTCTCATTTACATTATTTAGTATGTAATGTCTCAACCATCCAATTTTGTGCTCAGTCAGCACCACCATGTGGTGGAAATTTTTTCTGCATTGTAATATGTCATTATTTTAAGGAATTAAAGCTCAAAATCTTTCTTCCTCGTTTCATGTTACATTACAGTAAAGTTGATTTTGAATAGATGTCCTTTCCTTTTCAGTTGCTTTGTTATCTGCATTTCAGAAGCAAGGAAATTTGTAATAATATTTTAGGAATACAAACTTCCCTGAATAGAATGGTTTGCTTTAGCAGAACAGCTCATAGGTGACCTTGCCTGTGTTCAAAAAAATAAGCATCATTATCCAAAAATAAGCATCAAAAAGGAATGGTTGATTCTTAAACAGGGTTTCTCTATAGAATAGCAGCCTTGGCTGGGAATTCAAAGAACATCCCAGAAAAAGGTGATAGAAAACTCCTTATAAAACAGCCATGATGGCACAGTGGTTAGAATGCAGTATTGCAGCCTAACTCACTGCTCATCCTGACCAGTTCAAGATTGACTCAGCCTCCCATCCTTCTGAGGTCAGTAAAATGAAGTCCCAGATTTTTGGGGACAATATGCTGGCTCTGTAAACTACTTACAGGGCTGTAAAGCACCATGAAGTGGTATATAAGTTTAAATGCTATTACTATTGCTATTATGAGCTGGGAACATCTCCAAAAAGTCACCAGGAGATGAACTTAAATTGAAGAACTTTACACCATACACACGATTTACATACAGTCTTATATATATAAAAGTTTTCTGTGTTGTTTCTTTGTTTAAAAAATAACTAAGGGACAGAATATCACAGTTGAAGAAGGTGAAGTAGGTGGAAAGGTGGAAGCTAGAGAACAATGAGAATCAAAATCTACTAGAGCTGCAAATCCTAATTATAAAGTATAATTATGGAAGAGAAAAAACTGATTACAATTAACATAAATAGACTTAACTCAGCTGTTAAAAGAAGGAAAACTTTCCATAAATTAGAGAAATTAAAATTTGATATAATTTGCTTACAAGAAGTACATATTAAAAAGCAACATGAACAATTATTGATACAGCCAAAGCTATGGAAAATATTTACTTCCTTGACACAATATAAGAAAAGAGGAGTGGTCTTATACATCAAAGATACCATTCCAGCCAAATTGATACATACAGATGATGAGGGAAGACTTTTAATGGTGGAAATAATGGACAATAATATGAAAACACTCCTGATAGCAATCTATGCTCCAAATGACAATCAAGAAGAATTTTATAGAAAACTACATATGAAAATAATTGAATTGGACTATGTTAATATTGTTATGATGGGAGATTTCAGTGGAATAATAGATAATAAACTGGAATATACAACACGGAAAACAACAAAGCAAAGCAGAAAGATTCTCCCTAGATCCTTTTTTAAAATGATAGATGAAATAAACCTAAAAGATGCATGGAGAGAAAGAAACACTAAGACTAAACAATATATCTTCTATTCAGATAGACACTCATCATGGTCTAGAATAGATATGATATGGATGTCAACAGAATTGATTGCTAACTTTCAAGAAATTGATATAGAAACAAGTATTTGGGCTGATCATAATTCAATGACAATTAAATGGAAAGGGCAAAGAAGAAAATCCAGATGGATGTTAAATAACTCTATATTAAAAGAAAAAGACTTTACACAGAGAATAGAGAAAGAACTGGCTCTTTTCTTCAGAGAAAATAAAAAAGAAGACACTTCAATACAGAATGTATGGGATACAATGAAGGCATATTTCAGAGGCTTGATAATAGACTATACAAGGAAAAGAAATGTTATGAAAAGACAAGTCTCTAAAACATTAGAGAATGAGTATAAAACACTTGAAAAAGAGTTACAGAAATTGCCACAGAAAAAGGATATTAAGTTAAAAATGGATACAATTAAACATAAAAATGGGATTAATGGAAAAAGAAGAACTATCACAGAAAATCAGAGGTGCGAAACAGAACTAATTTGAAGATGCAAATAAACCAGGTAGATGGTTAGCATATAAACTGAGAAAGGAGAGAGAATCAAGGAAAATATTGCAATTAATAGATGATCAAGGCCAAGTTTGCTATAGAAGTAAAGAGAAGAAAAAAATTATACGAGATTATTATGGGAAATTATACGAACAAGAGAATATCGATGGTGAAAGAGTTGAACAGTACTTACAGAATGCTAATTTACCTCAGATACCTAAAGAGACTGAAATAATGTTAGAAAGTAACATAACAATGATGGAGTTAACTGAAGCACTTAAGAAGCAAAATAATGGAAAGACACCAGGTCCAGATGGACTTCCAGTGGAATTTTATAAGACATTATAAGAATCGTTGAACCTTCCATTGTTAGAAGTCATGAATGAAGTTATGTTAAAGAAGAGGATACCCCAATCATGGTCAGAAGCTTATATTACACTTGTCCCAAAGGAAGATGCCAATCCACAATGAATAAAGAACTATAGACATTTCCCTACTAAACTCAGACTATAAAATTTTTGCTTCAATATTAGCAGAAAGACTTAAAAAATATCTAAATAACTTCATTTATCCAGACCAAAATGGATTCCTGCCAAAGAGACAAATTAGAGATAATATGAAAATAATTTTGGATACTTTGGAATATTATGAGGCACATCCTGAAAAACAAATGGCTTTGATATTTTTAGATGCACAGAAGGCCTTTGATAGTGTGAATTGGCAATTTATGTTATTACAGTTGGAGCAAATGGGCTTCGGTAAAAAAATTATCCATGCAATAGAAGCTATATACCATAAACAAACAACAAAGGTAATGTTAGAGGGAGAATTGACGGATTCCATTGATATAAGAAAAGGAACAAGGCAAGGCTGTCCACTGTCACCTCTGTTGTTTGTGTTAACTTTGGAAGTGCTAAATAGAAATATTAGAGAAGACAAGGATATAAAAGGGATGAAAATTAAAAAGGAAGAATTTAAATTGCAAGCATTCGCAGATGATCTGGTTTTCATTTTAGACAATCCATTAGAAACAGCGTTAAAACTGATAGAAAAGATAGAGGTATATGGAAAGGTAGCTGGTCTGAAAATAAATAAAGATAAAACAAAGATTTTGACAAAGAATGTGTTACTAAGGCAAAAGGATGAATTGGCGGATGTTTTGAAAATTCAGGTCACAAATAAGATCAAGTATTTGGGGATACATTTGACAGCAAGATATAGCACACTTAAAGAGAATAATTATATTAAACTCAAGTAACAGATAGCAACAGATTTGATGAAATTTACAATTATCATTAATAGGGAGAATATCAACAATCCAGATGAATATATTACCTAGAATTCTATATCTGTTTCAAACAATTCCAATAAGGCTAGGGAAAGATTATTTTGAAGATTTAAATAAAATTGTGTTGAAATATATATGGCAGGGAAAGAAAGTGAGAATAAAACTAAAACTTCTGCAAGATGCTAGAATAAGAAGATTTGGCCTGCCCAATTGGGAGTTATACTACCAAGCTACAAATCTGATGTGGGTTAAGGAATGAATAACATTAAGAACTACTAGATTGTTGATATTAGAAGACGTGATCTGTTGTTGGGGTGGCATGCCTTCTTATGGTACAAGGGAACTAAAACACAGGGGTACTTTAGAAGACATTATATATGGGAAGCTTTGTGGTTAAATTGGGAGAAGACTAAAAGGCAATGCTATTTGAAAATTCCAGTCTGGCTGTCAACTATTGAAGCATTTTCTTATCCTATAACGTATAAAAAGGAACAAACAGTTAGATATGGTGAAATATTGAATGAAAAGGGTGAACTTAAATCTATGCAAAAACTAGAGGAACAAGATATAAAGATGAATTGGTTTTCATATGCGCAAATAAGTTCTAGATATGATAAAGATTCCAAAAAAGAAGGTTTTTATGATAAGTTGACTGATTTAGATAAGATTTTGACAGGTACTGATGAAAAAGTGATTTAAAAACTGTATGGATATTTATTAGGAATTAAGCTAGAAGAAGAATTTAAAGAAACAATGATTGCTCGGGGAAAAATTTTTGGATATGGGATTGATTTAGAGAAATGGCAAAAATTGTGGTCACAAAATTATAAAATGATAATGTCAACAGTATATAAAGAAAATTTGTATAAGATGTTTTACAGGTGGCATATACCCCCAACAAGAATAGCAAGAATGTTCAAGAACAAGTCAGAAAAGTGTTGGAAATGTCATCAGATACCTGGTTCATATTACCATATGTGTTGGGCGTGTGCAGATGCTAAAAGATATTGGACTAAAATCCACACATGGTTGGAAAAAATGACAAAAAAACACATAGACTTGAAACCAGAGATTTTCTTATTGGGAATCTTACCTGAAATATACAGTAAGGAAATGAAATATTTGATTGTAAGTGTATTAACAGCGGCTAGGATTGTATTTGTTAAAAATTGGAAAAATGAGAAAATAGCAACGCTACACAGTCATAAGATGTGATATCATGTAACATGTTCATTTACAACAGTAGTCCCAATTGCCCCATTAGGTGAATCCTGCACAGTCACAGTGTTGTGTGGTCAGATGATTGCCTTTTGTGACTTCCTGCTGGCTTCTCTATTGACTATTGATTGTCAGAAATTAGCTGTGAAGGTTGTGATCATATGACTACAGGACGCTGCAACATTGCAACTGCAAGCTGACTGCTAAGTACCTGAAACAGTCACCTGTCCACAGGGATGCTACAATAGCCACAACTATGAGAATCTGTCATGAGTACCTCTCATTCAATACTGTTGTAAGTTCAAACTGTTACTGAATAAATGGTCATTCAGCAGTGATTAGTTGTATTCCCCACATCCACGAAACAATCATACTCATTTGGGAAGTTGCTACACAATCTACATGAGTTCTTCCTTGTATCTATCTGTGTGAATAGAAGGTGTGCAGGGTTGGGTGAGTGTTACAATCTCATACTGAGCTTTGGGCAGCTGCAGCTGCTTTGCTGTCAGGATTCCAGTGATTGCTCTAATTAAATCATGAGCCTCGAACCAAGCTTCAAAAGATTTATTAGGAGCAACATGTCCGGCATTAACCTGTATGAAGCCAACTTTGGCATAAGTAATTTACAGTCACATGTGACCTGTTTCCCCCCTTCCCCTGGGTATGTCATAATCGGATTCTCCAATGAAGCACATTCATGGGCTGGGTTCTCCAATTAAGGATTTTCATGGGCAGAAGATCTGGTAGCTTAGTTATAATCTTTGTCAGATAAGTGGTGGAATGTACTTCTGGTTTTAAACTTCTACACTGTTCCTTCACATTTCCTTCTCCCCCTCCCTCCCCCTGTTTATGGCAACTCTAAAACAGGCATAGGAATGCTTTACGGGTTGACATCCCTGGCTTTAAAGTGCAAAACTACAAGGAATCATTTTATGAATTAAGGATGTTGAATCATCTGCACAGCAGAATCATTGAGCTATGACTAGATATAGATGCAATGTGCCCACTTTGTTGTTTAATGTATTTATGAATAAAAGATAAGGAAAGCCTGTAGAGACATTAGATTTGTGTTGTGCAAACATGATTGTGAGTACCTTTTGCATGCAGAAGATGCCATGTTGTTGACACAGAACCTGCATGAATAGATAGATGGTATGATGCAACAGGAAATTAAAGCCAGCTGGGTGACAGAGTTGTTGTTGTTGCAGGAAAATAGGAGGAAGATGTGCTGGATATGTTGCCCATTTTGAATTATTTATAAAAATAATAAAGGTGGGATATACACAAATAAATAAATAAAGCAAATGTATAACAAAACCCAAAGTAACTATATTTTACAAAGTTGCAAGTTGGGTCTTACATAAATGACGAAAAACCATAGTAAGTATACAGATTTTTATTTGATAGAATGTTTGCTGAAAATGAGAAAATGAATGAAAAAAAATTAATAAGTGCAAATACTAGCAGAAAGGAAATGATGTGTATTGAGATAACTTAAAATGGCCCCATTTAAGAGCTTGCTTCTCCTGTCTTTATTATATAGAAATCAACATAAATATAAGTTGAATGTAATGAGAATGATTACTTAAGAAGTGAGTATGGTAAAAACAAAGAGATAATTAAGAACAATTGGATATTAAATTAAAGTGGATTGAATAGAAAAGTAAATGACCAGTAGAAAAAGAACTAGATTGAGATGATTTAGTCATGTGGAAAGTACAAATGAATATTAAATTGCAAGCTTAATATATGAAGGAAGGGGGGGAATAAGAAAGATAATTGAATGGGTCAAGAAGAAATGAAGGCCAAGAAAATTTGATTGGAAAAAATAGAAATCCTGAGAAAGAGAGAGCTGATAGGTTTTAAGAACAAAAAGCAAGGTAAGAATCCTTGTATGGACATTATAAAAGCAAGAATAATTTCAAGGATAGAAAGATATTGTATAGTAAATGCTGCATAAATTTAATGTATGCCTTTATTTCTTTGGCTTTCTGATTTTGACCCCTTTTATGCATATGTTTCAAAAAGGAATGGTATGATAGATACATATGCATGTCAATTGATAATATTGTTACTGTTGTTGCTCTGTGCAATAGCTTAAAGAAGAGAGTACAGAGAAGTGAGTCAGTGTACAGATGTTGATTATTATTATTACAATGATAATAGTGATGATGACAAGCAAATTTGTCCTCAATAAATGTAGTAATCTTCAAACAAAATTGGCAAAATGTCAACCCACTAGGTAAACAGATCAGAAAATTAATTCCAAAAGAAACAAATAATACTTCCAATTAACTATTTTTATTGAGATTGGCTACATTAACATAATCTTGCAAGTTTGATTGTTCTATGCCTCCTCCTCCTCATGTTTAGTGAATTAGGAAGGTATGTACCTGAGTCACTTCCAAATGTTATCTTATTGCTCTAGACTTTAAAAAAGTGTTTCAGATCCTTTTGCCTAGAATCTAATGGTTCTTAACATATTTCCCTCAATGTCATTTAACCCTAACCCTAACCAATTCCCTGGTGCAAAGAAGAGACCACACCTGAAGAAGAGACGAGGTAAATAAGTGGGAATTTTAAACAGACTAAGGAATAGGGGGGAAAAATTCCTCTCCCTTCAATCTTTCTGACTAATTTACGCTCATTGGCTAACAAGATGGATGAAATTCATCTCTTAAATAGATGGAATTCTGATTTTTATAATTCAGTTGTTCTTTGTTTTACTGAAATCTGGCTTGATCCACAAATTAATGGGGACAACACCATATACATCCCAGGATTTCAGGCATTTAGATCAGACAGAATTGAAGAGACATCGGGTAAAACAAAGGGTGGAGGATTATGTTTATATATCAACAACAGCTGGTCTCAGGATATAACTATAATATATAAGTTTTGTGATGAAAACATAGAGTCTTTACACATCAACTGCAAGCCATTTTACTCTCCACGTGAGTTCACCTCATTTCTCCTAATAACTGTGTATGTTCCTCCACAAGCCTGTGTAAACAAGGCATTACGAACTCTTGCTGATCAAATTATGGAGTCTGAAGCCAAACACCCAGTTTCCCTTCCCATCATTTTAGGAGGTTTCAATCAAGCAAATTTAAGGAAAGAGCTCCCAAAGTATTTCCAGCATGTAACTTGTCTCACCAGAGGCAAAAATACTTTAAACCACTGCTACACAACAGTAAAAGATGCTTATAGATCTTTACCACGAGCAGCTGTGGGACACTGTGACCACTGCATGATTCACCTTGTACCTGCCTACAGACAAAGACTTAAAACCATGAAACCAACAATTAAATCAGTGAAGACTTGGTCAAATGAGGCAAAGCTGAAACTCCAGGCCTGCCTTGATTGCACTGATTGGAATGTTTTTGAAGATGCCTCTGCAGACCTAGATAAGCTCACAGATACTGTAACATCATATGTTAGCTTCTGCAAAGACTTATGTGTACCAACTAGGAACCTGCAAATATATAGTAACAATAAACCTTGGTTCACAGCTATACTTAAGCAGCTATGTCATTCCAAAGAGGAATGAAAAGGTGACAGAATGCTATATAACCAGGCCAGAAACATATTAACAAGAGAGATCAGAGCAGCAAAAAGAAGCTACTCTGAAAAGTTAAAGAATCAGTTCTCAACAAATAAACCAGAAAACATGTGGAAATCTCTTAACAACATCACTGGCTTCAGCAAACCTCCTTCCCGGGCAGAAGGAAGTCAACAACTATCAGATGACCTGAATGTGTTTTACTACAAGTTTGAAAAGAAACTACAGCCACCTATCTCCACAACCCACATCTCAAATACACCAACAACAGTCAAGCCTGCTACAACTGGCACCAATCCATTGGGCTCACAACCTCTGGTGATCACAGAAAAAGAAGTGCAAGATCTATTACACAGACAAAAGCCAGGAAAAGCACCAGGGCCAGACAAGATAATTCCTTCTTGCTTAAAAGTCTGTACTGAGCAGTTGGCCCCCATCTTCACCCAAATCTTCAATAGATCACTAGAGATGTGCTATGTTCCTTCCTGTTTCAAACGTTCTACCATCATCCCAGTGCCAAAGAAGCCCTCCATCAAGGAACTGAATGACTACAGACCAGTTGTTCTAACATCTGTAGTTATAAAAATCTTTGAAAGGCTTGTGCTGTCCCACCTGAAAACCATCACGGATCCGCTGTTAGATCCCATGCAGTTTGCATACTGAAAAAATAGATCGACAGATGAGGCTGTTAACATGGCTCTGCATTATATCCTACAACACCTTGAATCTTCAAATACCTACGCAAGGGTCCTCTCTGTTAGACTTCAGTTCAGCATTCAATACCATCATTCCAGACATTCTTCTAAATAAATTAAACCACTAGTAGTACCTGAACACACTTGTAAATGGATCATAAGCTTCCTAACAGACAGGAAGCAGCACGTGAAGCTAGGCAGAATCACATCCGATACCTGTACAATCGGCACAGGGGCCCCTAAAGGCTGTGTGTTATCTCCACTTCTCTTCTCCCTATATACCAATGACTGCATCTCAAACGAGCCATCTGTTCAAATACTGAAGTTTGCTGATGATGACACAACAGTGATTGGTCTCATTTGAAACAACGATGAATCTGCATACAGACAGAAGATTATTCAACTTGCCTCATGGTGTAACCGGAATAATCTGGAACTGAACACACTCAAAACCGTAGAAATGGTGATAGAGTTTAGAAGAAATCCTCCCATACTTCCACCTCTTACAATACTAGACAACACAGTAACAACAGTAGAGACCTTCAAATTTCTAGGTTCTACTATATCACATGACCTAAAATGGACACCTAACATCAAAAATGTCATCAAAAAAGCACAACAAAGGATGTTCTTTCTGCGCCAACTCACAAAGCTCAAACTGCCCAAGGAACTGCTGATACAGTTCTACAGAGGAATTATTGAGTCTATCATCTGCACCTCTATAACTGTCTGGTTTGGTTCTGCAACCCAACAGGACAGACACAGACTTCAGATGATAATTAGGACTTCAGAAAAAACAATTACTACCCACCTGCCTTCAATCGAGGACCTGTATACTGCATGAGTCAAAAAGAGGGTTGTGAAAATATTTACAGACCCCTCACATCCCAGACATAATCTGTTTCAACTCCTTCCCTCAAAACGACGCTATAGAGCACTGCATACCAGAGCAACTAGACACAAGAACAGTTTTTTCCTGAAAGCCATCACTCTGCTAAACAAATAATTCCCTCAACACTGTTCAACTATTACACTGTTCAACTACTACTATTATTGCTAATCTTCTCATCACTCCTTATCACCCAACAACATGTAAAGCCAAGAGGTTCTGATCTGAAGAGGTCTGAGGCCTCAGGTGGTCAGTGTAGAAGAAGGATGTTTGCCTCTTTTCATGAAGTGATGCAAAACATATTTGAGTCTTTGTTTGTTTTCTTGTTTATCAATTAAAGGATTGCTCTGTGGTGGATATTTCTTCCTGAATGTGTATTTTACTGGGTAAGTTGCTTCATTTATATTAGAGCTGCTACTTTAGAGCTGCTGACAAAAGGAAGAATTTGGGAAACAATTCCCCTAAGTCCACACAGTTTATAACATAGTTCTGCCTGTATGGGAAATAAAAGGCCAGTTAGAACTAAGCATCGGAAATTGCCAGGTTCATTCTTTAAATACCCTTGAATTGCTATGATTCTAGAAAAACAGCTGCCAAATTGAACTAACATCAAAACAACCTTTCAGTAAGAAAATGGGCACAGCTGACCCGCTGGCTGCAATCTTGATAGCATGGATAGAAGCATATGGCTTTTTTGGAGACAGATGACCATATGAAAGGAAGATAGAAAATGTCTTCATCTTTAACAGTTGGATTTTTCTCAGCCCTTTCCAGATGGCTTGTAGCCAACTCTGTGGACTGAAAAAGCATTGATTTTCACTGGAAAGACAGAGGAGTGAATTTGTCAATTGTCCTGGCTCTGGGTGAAACATTATTATTTTTGGGTGGTGGGGGGAGGTATTGTGATGCCATCCTAAGCCTGAACCAAATGCAATGCTAAACCCAAACCACTAATTTCAATCTAATATCAAATTCCATAACATATTACTATTATATGCATACAAGAACATGGGATGCTATAATGTATCCTTGTGGCCTTTTGTAGTTGACAAATGGAAAACTTTGTCAATGTGCAGATTTTCAAAGATTTGTTGATATGGTACCCAGTGTGCCAAAAACTAGCCATCACGGTAGATTTATGCCTAATCTTTTTTATTTTCAGATCTTGCCATTTTGTGATCTTCTCCAATTCTTTATCTTTTATTCTAATATCTCCTGGTACTGGTCACATCAATTATCCACACTTTCTTCTTTTCAACCATAGTTCTGTTTTATTATAAGCCAACATTTTATCAGTCTATATTTGGAAACCTCATAATATTTCAACCTGCTCATTTCTGACTATTTTTTCAACTATATGTTTCAACCAATTTTTCATTACTGTGAACCATTAGGAAATTTTCCTTCTTTCCTCCCTCCTTCCCTCCCTCCAGTGATTAAAAAAAAATATTACTACCAGTTCTGTGTGTGTGGCTTGGTGGGCATGGCATGTCTCGGTGGGCATGGCAGGGGAAGGATACTGCAAAATCTCCATTCCCTCCCCACTCCACTAACCTGCATTCCAGCTCCGTTCTCCTGTGCAGGGCAACAAAAGAAGACCCAGCCGATCAGCTGGGACTCAGGAGGCAGAGAATAGATGGGGCCAGGGCCAGTCAAAGGTGGGATTTGCCGGTTCTTTGAACTATTCAGAATTTCTGCTACCAGTTCTCCAGAACTGGTCAGTTCTCCAGAACTGGTCAGTTCTCCAGAACTGGTCAGAATCTGCTGAATACCACCTCTGCCTCCCTCCTTCCTTCTTCTTTTCTTCCCTCCCTTTCTCTCTACCTCCATGTCATTCTTATTATCTGTCCTTATCTTCTTCTTCTTCCTCCTCCTCCTCCTCCTCTCCCTCTGGGAAGTTTGAATGGAGAATATCAGTGGGGAAATGGCAGGCAGTTGCAAGCCCAAGGCGAGCAGGATGATAAATGCTTACTGTCAGGTGGGGAGGGAGTCTGCATGGGTGTGGGTCAGAAAGGATACACTGAAATGCATGAAAGGTGTCATGTGCAGGTATGCATCAGAGATGGAGTATGGGTTGGGAAGGCATCCAGGTGATTGGCATTGATCAAGAAGGATGCCAGGGGTGTGCAAGAGATGCTGTGCAGGGCATGCAAGAGATGACTTGGGTTGGGGAGTTTGCCTGGGTGTGCTTGGAAGCGTGCAAGAGATACTCTGCAGGCCAAGGACAGCACACAGTAGTGACACAGATCAGGAAGAGTTGTGGAAGCATCTAAGAATGCCACATTGGTTGGGGAAGATTTGCAGGTTGGGAAGGGTGCACAAGAAGTGTTGCATGGATCAGAGAAGGCACATGGGGGCTTGGAAGAGTTGCTGTGCAGTCAGAGAAGGCACCCAGGATTCAGAAAGGATACATGGAAATGTGCAAGAGATCCTGTGTGGGTCAGAGAAGGCATATGAGAAGGGCAGCATGACTCAGGGAAAGCACATGAGGGAGGGCAACACAGATTGAGGGAGTGAATGGGGCTGACATGGGCAGGGAAGGATTCATGGGGGTTCTTCCCTTCCCTTCCTTTCTTTCCCTTTCCATCAGCCAGGAAATTGGCTGTTGCTGGGTAAGGGAGAGATCAAGCCTGGATGAAGTGATTGAAACAAACCTGATGAGAATTGATATATTTTGCTATAGGAAATATATAATTCACTGTAATAATGGTGCCATCATATGGCACTTCTTTTACAGGGAAAAAATACTTCATAGACTTCCGCTTTTTAGGATCAGTGGAATTACTGTAAGTATGAAAGCAATCTCAATTTAATGGGTGACATTATAGACGCCTAGTTTTCTTGGTAAAAATTTAGGAGTGATTTTCCATTGACTCCTTCCAGAATGTTTCAACTTCCCAATCCAGCTCATTGATCTGGTATTGCCTGGTGACCTCACATACAAGTATGAATCAGATGTAAATTTCTTAGTTGTTTCATATCATCAATCTTGACTAGGAAAAAGCAAAGAGCCTAGATTCAAATTTGTTTGCACAATATCCCTGTAGTTTTCTTGGCAGCATTATGGAAATAATTTTTCTTTGCTTTCTTTTACTTTCCATTCTAATTGACAATGTAGGAATCTCCCTGTAGTCATCCATCCAAGAATTGGAGTAAACCCTGCTTAGCAGGAGTTGTCTACTTCCTTCCATATCAAGAAAAATAGAAAGTTAAAAGGTAGAAATTGATTTGTGAGATGTGAGTTAGAGATGGAAAATAGATGACAGAAGAGGAATGTTTAAATTATTACTCATTCCTTTATCTCTTATGAATGTTCAAAGTGCTTATTAATTATTGCAACATCTCTGGGCAAAGACCTGACTTAAAAAATCAAATGTGTATTATGGTGGAACCATGCAAATGCAGTCTTTCATGCTCATGAGGCAACAGTGGATACAAGTCTGTATGTAATGTGGTTATATCCTGGCATTACAACAGAAATTCTATCACTCAGTTTCTTCTTTACTACCCCACCCAACCCATCCCGTTACTTATGTATTTCAGCTCTTCAGCCCAAATCAGGAAGTGGATGACCACAATATTCCTTTATTGAGAATTCTATAACCTGGCTGCATTTCTCTTCCCTTCTTCTCTTATTCCAGGGAAGGAGGGAGGGAGGGAGGATAAAAAATTTCCTCTACTGAGTTTCCTTGTGGCAGCTACCCACAAGGAAACTCAGTGGGGGAACCAGCAGGAAGTTGGAAATCAGTGCTTCTCCCAATGCTTTTTGGCCCACTCATAGTCACTTTTTTTCCGCTTAGGTAGGGAAATATTTCTGAAGTGATGATCCAACAGGCATGGATTGTGCAGTGTATTTTTAAAACGATTATACATTGGAAAAGGACAGTATTCACAAATCAGTATTGGCTGTGGCTTTCTTCAGGGTGTGTATGTGTCCAGATTATTGTCTTAATGTTGAACGTCATTATAGTAGATAGTGGTAGCAACAATAACAAAAGCAAATCCATTACGGAGGTTATTGAAGAGAAAAACAGGAAGGGCAATATGGGGAAAGACAACTAGCAATTAGAACCAATGAATGAAAATTTGGAAAGCTCAGATCACAGAAAAGGCTTCATACAATTTATCAGCACAAAAAATAGCAATGAGAACTTGACAAAAGTGATTTGGAATGGGTGACAAAAATTAAAAAGGATAACTGTCAGATAAATCGTTTTAAGTATAGTTTGCTCTTTAAAAGCACATGTAATTTGGTTGCTTAATATAGATATTCCTCAACTTACGACCACACTGGAGCCCAAAAATTCTGTAGTTAAGTGACACATTTGTTAAGTGAATTTTGCCCCATTTTATGACCTTTCTTGCCATAGTTGTTAAATATACCACTGCTGTTGTTAAGTTAGTAACATGGTTATTAAATGAATGTGGCTTGCCCATTGCCTTTGCTTGGCAGAAGGTCACAGAAGGGGATCATAAGACCCCAGGACACTGCAATCGTCATACATATGAACCAGTTGCCAAGCATCTGAATTTTGATCACGTAACCATGGAGATGCTTGGCAATTGGTTCGTATGTACAGTATGACAGTTGCTGCAATGGTTTTAAGTGTGAGAAATGGTCATAAGTCACTTTTGTCAGGGCCACTGTAACTATGAACGGTCATTAAATGAATTGTTGTAAGTCAAGAGCTACCTATAGTCTTTCCTATTCGTACTAATCATGATACAAACATCCTTTGTCAACCTCTTTTTTTTCCTGCTGGGTCTCTATAACTTGGTCTTCATCTCCTTCCTACCCCATGAGGCCTGTGTTGTTTTTAGCTGCTGTACCCATGTTAAATTAGTGTTTTCCCCTTCATTTCAACATAATCCAAGGATAGCTACAGTGTTTAAAATTACATATAGTTCACTAAACAACAATTTCCTTAGTGACCATTTGAAGATACAATAGCACTGAAAAAAGTGACTTGTGACCATTTTTCATACTCATGACCCTTGCAGCATCCCCCATAGTCACATGATCAAAATATGGGCACTTGGCAACTGGCATGTATTTTTGACAGTTCGAGTTTTCTACGGTCATGTGATCACTATTTGTAACCTCCCCAGCCAGCTTCCTTAAGCAAAGTGAAAGGAGGAAGCCAGACTACATACATACACTTGGCTTATTTTCAAAAATGCTATTGTTTTAAAATGTTATTGTGCATTTAAGAATTTAATAGAGCATTTCCTTATTCGCAAGTTAACTATTTTATCTCCAGATCTCCTGAATGTTGGATTGTAATCTTCATCATTCTTAGCTAATCTGCTGGCTAGAAAATATTGGACTCATCGCTACTTAACAAATAAGTAAGTTCAGTAACCACAAACTAAAGGTGTCTGCAACTAAAACTGAGCTAATATTGGCAAAAGATTCTAATTATATAACAATGCTCAAAACAAAAGATTCCATATATCAACTGCCAATAAAGAAATCTCTCTTGGCTTAGCCTTTTCTAACAATTGTGATAAACAGTATAATAAGACATAAACCTTATCAGAGAATGTTTATTCTAAATGGTTTAAATCTCAGGAGCACATTCAGCTATACAATTTGACTTATAAGTGAGGACACCACATAGACCTACTAATTGATGAAGGAATTCTGTTGCTTGCAAATGAGTTTTTAAAATTTGCATAGAACAGCATGAACCTGCTTGGAGTAAAACTAGGCTTTAGTAGCTGGCCCAAAAGAACCAGTACTGATCTAACTTTTGCTGGGTATGCTACTGGTTCTAAAGGGATAACTGAGGCTTGTAATCTATTAAACAACATCTCTATCTTATTGAAAGCTTCAGCAGAGACTAATATCTATGGATACAGCTGATGAAGAAAGATACTTTTGGCTTTTATATATTTGAAATTATATTGAACTGGTGAGGGGACAAAGAGACTGAAGGAGGGCAAATATCCTTATTTTCAAAAAAAAAAAAAAAAGTGGGAGAAAGGAAGATCCAGGAAACTACAGACCAGCCAATCTGACAATCAGTTCCTAGGATTCTAAATCAGATTATAAAGAAACTAATCTAGTCTTGAAAACAATATGGTAATCACTGGAAATCCACATGGTTTTGATAAAAAAATCAAGTATTGCCAAATTATCCTTATTTTATTTTAGATCAAGTGACTCCATAGCGAACTATAGAAATATTGTCCCCATAATATATTTTGAATCCAGCACAATATTTAATGAAGCTTTCCACATAGTTGTATTTAGGAAGTTACTTAAATTCTGGGTTATATGTCTAAACAATTGCTGGAAGACGATGAACAAGTGCTAAAAATGCTTATCAACTAATTCCTCATCAAACTGAAGAAGAGTATTAAGTGGCAGACCATAAAGTTTCATTTCATTAATATGCTTATTAATGATAACTGAAGATGTGGCAGGAAATCTCATCAAATTTTCAAAGTTACACAAGGTCAGATGAGAAAGTCAGGATTTTAAAAGACAGAAAGAAAATTTAAGATAATCTTGATATACTATTGAAAAGGGCTGAAACCAGTAGAATAACAAAATAGAATGAAGACAAATTCAGAAAAATCCAGTCTCTTCTTGAAAGCTTCTAGTGATGAAGCCCCCACAACTTCTGAAGGCAAGCTGTTCCATTGCTTGTTTTCACTGTCAGAAAATCTTGGAAGAGTAGTTGAACAAAAACAATTTAAAATGCAAGTGTCCAAAAAGGAAATTAATAATGCAATGAGCCACTCAGTTTTGAAAGTAAAACTGTACTAAGATGTGTTCATGTTTATTTTACAGTTTTATGTTTGTTTGAAAATGGATGGATTAAAAGTATCTGGAAAAAATACTAAAACATGCATGCACAGAACGATAGTACAAAAGGCGGAAGTATCTTTCTTCATAGTAGCAATTTTATTTTACAAATTCCGATCAGTTGCATTCCTTGCCTTCACTTAGGTTTGCAAACACGCCTTAAACAGAATGATCAGAATATGTACATACTGAAATGTATAAGACAGTGCAAGAAGGAAAGAAGTGGGCACTCACAATTGTGTAACCCACCCATTCCTTTCCTCCATGGAAGACTATTTAAGCCCAGGTTTCAGTTTCAGATTTTTAAACATATCGAGGTACGCCTCTGGAAACGGTACACCCGATTCCGTCATCGACCCAAGGAGCACCGGACCCGGCCTTTGTAGGTAGATGCAGCAAACCCCCCCCCCCCCACTTCACAGCAAAGAGAGCGGCTCCGCGGGCCGATTGCGCACCGCAGAGCAGAGGCGGCTCAGCCAGGAAGGGAAGCCAGGCAAGGCTTCCAAACGTAGACCGCAAGCGAGCAAACCAAAAGGACAACTTTCCCCGGTCGCGTGGGCAAACTCGATAAGCGAGCGGGATTGTTTTTTTTTTTTTTCGACCGCCGACGCGTTGCAAAAGGGCTCGCCCAGCCAGGCGTGGGAAGACTCCCTGGCTGCCTGCCGAGGGGCGCTGTGGTGCGGTTTCGCCCTCTGCAGCTCGGCCCTCTCAGGCTTGGCGGAGGCGGAAGCGTCCTTCGCCGCCTCCCTCTCCTTTCCGTCGTCAGTCCGTTTCTGTTGAGGCCCTGGTACAGAAGTGGCCAAGTCTCGGAGAGGAGAGAAGCTGAGGTAAGCGCGACGCCCTGTTCTCTCTTCTCTCCTTTTCCTTCGGTTCCGGGGAGGTGGGGGCAATGACGACCCTGACGGGGAAGGCCCGCCCGTTTGGTGCCCGCCCTAGAGCGCGTGTAAAAATTTTTTAAAAAACTGTAAAAAGTGCAAAACTGGTGGGGCTTCTTGTCTCTCCGCCGACGTCCTTCCTCTCTTCTGGCGCCCAGGCCTCGTTGCTGATCCCCTTTCCTAGCTCCGCGCCGCGGCCTCCAACTCCAGGACTGTCCGGAGTGGCTCGTGGGACCAGTGGGAAAGCTTGGTCGTCTCTGCCGCTGCCTACCCAGTCTTCGGTGTCGTGTGCTAAATGTCTGCCTGTAACAGCCTTGCCTTCTGCCAAGCTGACTCCATTACAAAGTAGTTCTGGACTTACGACCACAATTGGGCCCAAAGTTTCTGTCGTTGAGTGAGACAGTTAAATGAATATTGCCCCATTTTACCACCTTTCTTGCCACACACAGTGAATCACCGCAGTTAAGTTGTTCGCGCTTCCCCTGCCACTTTTGCTCATCAGAAGGTCGCAAAAGCAGATCACACACATGACCCTGGGGCAGGGCAACCGTCATAAATATGAACCAGTTGCCAAGCGTCTGAATTTTGATCGTGTGACCATGGAGATGCTGCGATGGTCATAAGTGTGGAAAAAAAAGGTCATAAGTGCCAGTTGTAACTTTGAAAGGTCGACTACCTGTACAGTGCGAAATTGATTAGAGTTAGAAATTGGTGCTTTTATTCCCTCCAACTTAGTTTGGAGTCTACTAGGGAGGGGCCCTGTTTTGATCTGTGTGTGCTTTACGCATTGGAATTGTTAGTTTTGTATGGAACCATACAGATATATAGGGAGGTGACAAATACAATTTCTCCAGGAGTCACATAAAATTGTGAAAGGTTTGGGGAGCGTGAGTAGAGCACACACTTCATTTTTATCAAATTTATCTAATACTTCATTTTTTATCAATAAATAGAGAATGTGTGTGTTTTCTATGTGTGTCTTAATAAATAGAATGATTTCTGAAGTTGAGAAGTTAAGAGGTAGAGAACTAAGAAGGGTGCACTTCTTTCCTGTTGTTCATTTCCCATTTCCTTGTCTTTGAGGGTGATGTCAGTTTCTTCATTTGCCTCTCCTTTTCTGACTATATTTTTCTCTCTCTTGTCTCCTGTATATTTTTGGGTAGGACTTGTAAAAAAAAAACTACTTTCTTCATCAAAGCAAAAATACATAACTGGGCAGCAAAAGTAAGGCAGGAATGCTTTCATGTATGTGTCAACCTGGATCTTTTCTGAGATAACTGTTTACTATCCCATTTAAGTGTGTAGTAAGAACTATTCAAAATCAAGATCTGGTCTGAAATAAAGGAAGCCAGGATACAAGCCTTATTTATTAATAAACACATTATTACTAATGTTTAGTTCTCAAAGTTTTAAGAGGTGTATTCAGTTTCCTGTACTGCTGTGGGTGAGCACTTTTGCTTATGTCATTTTTTAAGTATTCAGAACAGAATTCCTTAACATTTTAATTCTGAAATAGCACATCTAATTTTCACTGTCTGCTTTCTTAGGTTTAACCATGTAGATGAGATGGAATATCTAAATAATGTGATGGCAAAGTGTTGATTTTGCTACTGGAGAAATTTTAATTAAATTACTTAGAGAAAACTTTACAAACTGATTCTGTTTGTAATTATATGATGACATTATCACTGCTGCCTGATCTTGCCAGTTAAAAGGCACTGGATATTGAATGCCCTTGCTGGATATTTCAGGCACGGTGGAACCAGACTTGTATTGCCATTTTATTTCTAAATAATATTTATATATCATAGTGAAATAGATAGTTCCTAATAGTTTAAAATCTCCTAATAATTATCATGCAACATAAAACATAGCATCATAATTAAAGCACAATAAATAGTAGATCATCTGTTAATCCATCAGAATAATGTCTTGTAAGCCAGTGATGTAAAAGCTAACATGAACATACAAGGTACTTGATTAGAACACAAGGTTATCTTCTCCAAAAATGAAGTCATCCTGTAAATGAGGTCCTGGCACACTAAGACAAAACCAACAGTAAAATCCCCCTTGAAATTGAGGTCAGAAGGGTGTCTCCATCAAGCAAAAGATAAAGCTTTTTGAAAGAGTTGCTGATAAATATAATTTAACTCTGAAGAGCACATATTTTGAAGACAATGGATTAGAAGCCTGGCTTTTGTGTCATATAATTGCAATCAAAGTATGCTTTGTCAGTACTTGCAAAAGCTGAAGAATATATATGGTAGAAACCTGCATGTTTTGAATTCATAGAACTTGGAAGAAGTATTTCAGGCTTCATATAAAAATAGCACCTCTCTGTTACATTAAAGTAATCCATACACCTTACTGTATCTGTCAACACTGAACATTATAGCCTTCACATTTATTGCCCCGTTTTAATAATAATTTATTAAATTTTATGCTGCCCAATTCCAAGCAGCTGTGGACAGTTTACAACAATCCAGTAAATTACAGTGAAATGAATAGAAGATGGCCTGCACCACAGATTGGATGGAATGAAGCAGGATTTTAGTTCTATTTGACAGACCATATATTAAGATAAAAGTTTGTTGTTTTCTAATCAATATATTGAAATAAAGTATGACTATCAAAGCTCAAGGGACGTGATGACTCAGTGCTAAAACGCTGAGCTTGTCAATCAGAACGACTGACGGTTTGGTTGTTCAAATCCCTAGCACCGCGTAACAGAGTAAGTTCCCATTACATGTCCCAGCTTCTGCCAGCTTAGCAATTCAAAAGCATGTAAAAATGCTAATAGAAAAAATAGGGACCTCTGTGGGAAGGTAACAGCATTCCATGTGTTTAATCATGTCAGCGCTGGCTGTTCAGCTTAGAAACGGAGATGAGCACCGCCTCCTACAGTTGAGAACGACTAGCATATGTGTGCGAGAGAAACCTTTACCTATTAAAGGTCACCTCTTTAGGTAAGATTTAATTAGGGGCTTTCCCACTATTGTGATTAGCATTGGCATGTGATTTTAAATCTATTTTCTTGATTAACGTAGTTACATTATTTAGTATAATGAAACCTAGCTTCTGAGCTGGCCTTAAAACTGAATATTCTCTTATTATTTAGTAGTTTGGAAGAAAAAGTGTTTTCCCCTCACATTATTTACGACTTTTATACCCTTTTTGAATCATTCCTCAAGTACTTAAACTAGTTTGCAAAAGCAGCTTTTTTGAACTTCTAGTATCCACTACTGCAATGATGACAGATACATTCCATGCATTGCTCATGTTTAAATGTGACAATGAGCATACTTCGTCCTTTTTCCACAGTTTGGATTAGCAGGGAAATTTGTTGGTATAAATTTTTCCGTGTTGAAAATAAAGCAAACCACATGCCAAAATCATATTGATATCATAATCACATTAATATAAATCCTTAATGGATCAAGATGTTAATTCTTAAAACTTCTGTGTGTTTGGTATCAGAAATAGAAACTGGAACTTATGCAACCAGTTCTGTTTTCCTTTTAAACACAAATGGGCTTTCCTTAATTGGCAATGATTCTAAATGGAAACTGAAACTGGATTAAATAACTTTCCAGTATTGTGTACACTGAGGATCATGTAACCTAATTCCATACACTATTTATTCACTGTTTTTGAATTGAAAGTAAGAGTTGAAGTATTATAGATTTTAATAGGTCTGAGAATCTATTAGCATGTCTGTAGTATACATAGTATAGCAGTAATGAAGCCAACAAAATTCAGACTTGGATAAACTACCAATAGTAAACAGTGCTTTTGAAGCAATCTTCAGACGAATGTCTGAGATGACAAAAGTGGTGGGCATGATAAGAGAAAGATATACATTACATTTCACTAATGTCATTCAAAATACATTTGTCCTGTTTAACTCTGGTATACAAAGGCAGAAAAAGTGCTATGCAGCAATCTGGATTTAATGAGGAAACCCAATATGGAGCTTTCAGACAGGTTTATAATAACTGTTGGTGCCTTGTTAAAGTAAATTTGACTTTTCGTTGGATGAAACAACAATTATGAAAAGATATGACTTTTTGAAACAGTTGCTGATAAATGTATTTTAACTGTGTTTTTTTCTCTTCAAATCCAGGTTGCCATGTAATTTTAAAGTTTTCCCAAAGTCAGGCATTAATGATTATTAGATTATTAGAAATAAAGTGTCTCTGAGTATATATTCTCATCATTAACACATGTGTAATTAGGTTAAGTTAAACAGCAAAGATGAAATTTAGATACAAATTAATATATCAGTATATATTAAGCACCACCGCAGCGACTAATTTCGTTTCACATAATTGTTTTCATGGCCTTCATTTATGATCAGAAGCATATCTCAAAATACTGTTTTAAAAAGAGGAAGGAAAATATAAACATCTGAAAAATTACAATTTCAGTTTTCATGTGTTTATTAATTTGATTTATAACCTGGGTTCATTTAATACAACTCAAGGCAGTATGCATAAATGCTTGCTTCTCTTGCTTTTCCTACAACAACCATCCTGTGAAAATAGGCTAGGTTGAGAGAGAAAATGTCTGGCCTTAAACGATCCAGCTGGCTTTCATATACCAGTTTCTTTTATGGTAAGTACAAAAAAGGACTTCTAGGACAGTATTTTATACTGCCTTAAAATTGTATAAAATAAATGAATTTTATAAATCAAATTAATAAATATATGAAAACTTAAATTTTGATATAGTCCTAATAAACAAAAACTGTGGGTAAAAAGAGGAAAAAGCATTCAGTGACCAGGTAAATGAAGCTCAGAAGTTATATTTTATGAGAAAATTACCATTCCTAAAGAAAAAATAAAGTAGGTGCAAGCATGTGATATTTCAATTTTCATAGAAAAAACTATGTAGAATTTGTAAGAAAAGCAATCTCCTTTAGTAAAAGTAAAACTAAAATACCCTATTTTGGTAACTTCCATGAATAAAAATAGTTGCATGCAGCTGCATAACTGAAAGCATAATTGTAAACCAAATGTTTATTTTTCATAAACTCAACTAGAAAACTGTTGCTATTGTGAAGCAATATGTACTTCAAAATTAGCAATATTGTAGTATTAAGATGTTGCATGAAAATAATATACTTTAATGCTAAGTGTTCTAGATATTTTTGCTTATTTTACATATAACTTAGCAACCCCAATTGGAATCAAGAATTCCCATTGCTAAGCAAAACACCACAAGACCATGATGTCCTCTGAGAACGTTAAGCAAATCACTCATGGGCTTTAAGTGAGACATCACATGACTGCAAGTTGCAGTTTTCCTGCCAACTTCTCCATAAACTCTGCTTCTTGGAAACCAGTAGAGAAGTACACAAATGGCGATCATCTGACTATGGGGACACTACAATGATGGTAAATGCAAGGATGGATCATAAATTTTTCAGCACTGAAAATTTCAAATGGGTGCTAAACAAGGCAGTCATTAAGTGGAGTCTATATGCATATATTTATATGTATGTATTTTCAAGGTGTGGACACCTTCAAAATATTTTTCATTTTAAGTTGCATTATGTGAAGACTTAAATTAATAAAGGCAAGAGATAGAATAGACTGTATAATTCTATAGGCAGTGTGCATAATAATTTTCTGTTACTGTTTTCTAAGTGATATACAGAGATAAGGAAATTTATATTTTCAAAATAGTCTCTACATTTAAAGAATTCTACATCAGTTGAGATATGTTGCTAGTCTGGTTCCTGTAGAATAGCTTCACTTTGAAGCTAACAATGCAAATAATTTCACAACATTCCATTTTTTAAGTAAGGATTTTAAAACTGTTTTACTTCCATTGCCTGTCTCTGGATATAGTGTGCATTAATAACCCCTAAAACAGCCATTATACTTTTGTAATGGGAAATAATTTATTCTGTGGAGAAGAACTAAATATACATTTAGATAGTAATGGGTAAATAGTTTTTTTTATAGCCTTTGTTCCCATTAAGCAACCAGTTCAAACTTCCATGATTTTAAAGAGCATAAAGTTGTATATTATCTTTTTCAACATTTGGCATCATAAAGAAGTAAAAGCATAGTTATTAAAAATAATTATTAACTAATAGTTATTAGTTAATAGTTATAGTTAACTAATATTTAAAAAAACAGCTAAAAAAAAAAGTAGAAATACAGCTACTTTCTCTTAGCACCTTTGGAACAGTCACTTTATGCTTTCAAGAAGCATAAGATAATTGGCAAAATAAAATGTGTATCAAAAGAAAGATAAAAGTTATTTAAAGTCACTGATATCCATAAGTTATAAAAAGAAGATACAATACCTTGTATGAAATTTTGTAGAAAGTGTTTGTGAAATTTAATTTTATAATATAATAAAATACAAAGGCATACATGTTTTCTTCATCATCACTATGTCACAATACATAAACGTCTTTTCATTCTTCTCTATAAGAACAATAGCACCTATATACCACTTCACAGTGATTTTATAGGCTTCTCTAATTGATTTACAGTCTCAGCATATTGTCCCCAGCAATCTGGGTCCTCATTTTACTGATCTGGGAAGGATAGAAGACTGAGTCAGCTTTGAGCCAGTCAGGATCAAACTGAGCAGTCAGCAAGATCAAACTCCTGGCTGTGGCCAGAGTTAGTCTACAATACTGCATTCTAACCACTGTGCTACCACTGTGTCTTATTCCCCCAATAAGGGAATAAACAAGTAAATCAAGCTGTCATGTAATTTATAGAATTATGTTTTGCAGTTTAAGAAATCTTTACAATTTAAAAACCATTAGTATAGTTTTTATTATACACCATTACCAATATCCTAAACTTGCATAAAAAGATAAAAAGGCAGAAGGAAAGCATACGGGTTAAGTTTTTAGTAAGTGTTATAAGTTACCTACTTATCCCAAAGTGTACTATGGCTTTTCAAATGCTTTGTATAATTACTTATGTATATGCACATACATGCATACATCATATATATAATATTTCTGATTTTATGTATATAAAATCAGATTTTATTATAGATAGATAGATAGATAGATAGATAGATAGATAGATATTCAATCAGAAATATTTGATACTTTACCATCTTTCACAAAAACCCAGGTTTATTTGGAAAGCAAGAAATTTCATAATGGAAGCTCTTGGCTGGCCAAAAAAAAAAGCATTAATGACTTTACCATATATATATTATCCCTGCTAATTTACTGGTTGTTCTGATATCCTCTGCTGCTGATACTTCTCAACAAACAGATATTGGGTTTTTGACTTTGGTTGCTTTGTAAGAAAAAGGACAGAATGAAAAAAGAGAAAGGAATATAGATTCCATTCCTGGAGGATGAGGTACTTTGGCTGCAACTTGAGCATTGTGCATTTTCTACATTCCTCATATGAGAACTCTTGAATCCTGTTTTTAAAAAATTAAGAGTTAAACAAAGCAAGACTTTGGTGATTGAATGGATTGCTCCTTTAATGCCATCTTGCACTGCAACCTGTACTTTCAATATTCCATTATATTTCTCTTTTATCTATTTAATAAGGAAGGCTTTCTGAAGTAAGCAGCTGTCTTTTCAAAATTGATTGTTTTTTGATTAACAATAGTTTTCTGGAAGAGATGGGGATTTTTCAAAATCTTGCCCCCTCACTTATTTTTGATGTATCTTCTGTAGACTATCATTTGTTTAATATTAACTCTATTACATGGAACTCAGAATACTACGATGTGGTTATTGACAGGCAGAAAAGTCTTATCAAATTATTGGAAGCCTGTGCTGATGTGAATTTCTATAATAGAAAATAATCGGCATATTGCCTTGAAAAGACTATGAATTTTGGGGATATTAGTAAATAATGCAATATCTTAAATAAATCTTTCAAGAAAATATAGTTTTTCACTTAATACCTTTATAAAGCTATTTTTCATGATGTTGAAAAGCAGTTCTATCTTTAATGTCTTTGATTAGTTCTTTAAAGTGCACAAGAGCAGAGAGAGATATCACTTGAGTTTTTCTGTGATGTTCACATACTAATTGTTCCAAGGTGTAAATATATCCTACGGTATACAGGTAGTTCTCAACTTATAACAGTTCATTTAGTGACTATTTGAAATTACAACAGCACTCAAAAAAGTGACTTACAACCGTTTTTCACGCAAGCGTTGTAGCAATCCCATGGTCATGTGATCAAAATTCAGGTGCTCAGCAGCTCACTCTTATTTATGAGGATTGCTGTGTCCCAGTGCTTTTGCGATCTTCTGTCAACCAAAGTCAATGGGGAAGCCAGTTTCACTTAGCAACCATGTTATTAACTATAACACTGATTCACTTAACAACTCTGGAAAGAAAGATTGTAAAATGAGGCAAAATTCGCAACAAATGTTTCGCTTAACAACACAAAATTTAGGCTCAATTGTGGTTGTAAGTCAAGGACTACCTTACTTTATCATTGTTGCATCAGTGGAATGATTATTGGTGTACAGAGGACTTTATAAAAGTTGCCCTGAATTCTGTAAGAGATAAATCCTTTCTACCAAAACTTGGCTGGGCATTCTTGAATTCCTGAATTAAAGCAATGTAAGAACAGCTTAAGCATGTTCTTTCCCTGGGCTGTTCACATTCTGCTTTAAATGTTCAGCTGGCAAAATGCCCACTGTCTAGAAAACAGTTTTGTGAAGGATGTAGCTACTTTGTTAAAAATTCTGAACAAAGGGGAATTCTGCCAAATTGAACACTCCTTCAGATTGGGCAGAATTGCATTCTTAAACTTCAAATTAAACATATTATACCTGAACAGAAACTGCTCAAACCTTCCACTACATAGAATAGTGCATTCTTGTAACTTGTAACAAACATGGAATAGTTTCTAGTTATATAAAGTTTTTGAATAGCCATGGATAGGTTTGTTTTGTTTTTTATTCTATCATAGTAGAATTATATATCCTTACTCTTATAATCCAATCACATAAATATAAGGGATTTCTTTTATTTTTTTTACAACATGGCAATAGCAATTTAGATTAGATAGATAGATAGATAGATAGATAGATAGATAGATAGATAGATAGATAGATAGATAGATAGATAGATAGATAGATATGAATCGGTGGATAGATCGATGGATAATAGAAATATAATAAAACTTGAGTCACGGTGCCTGTGAAAGCACAGCGCCTATGAAAGCAGTGAAGCTATGTAAAAGTAAATGGGAGAAGGGATATTATTGAACTATTAGGATGTATTTGTCACAGTTCCAAACCAAGCCAGCAAAAGAAAAGGCCACACTATGAGCAGAATGGATTTCTTTCCTGGAGTCTCAGCTTGGCACTTGGTGAACAATACAAGTTAAAGGGTTTCTAGTCAGCATTATCGGCTTCTGCTAGCCAGCACGCCCCGCCCTTCTGAGCCCGGTTGCTCCCTGGCTGACTCCCAGCAAGTACTTTTTTGGGCCAGCTCCACAAGTACTCTTCAAGCCAGTTGCTTCCTGGCTGGCTCCAGCAAGTACTCTTCAGGCCTGGATGGCTTCTGAACTGACTGCAGTTGGCTTGCCTTCCAGGCTCTCCCAGCGTTAGTCCCATCACCTGACACCCATCTCTGCCTACATGCACCCCCCCTCCCCCTGCATGTATGTGGCAACTCCGAAATGGTGTGTTGTGACAACTTTGAATGGTGTGCTGTCTCAAGACATTGACAGTACTTGTGTTGAGTTCTGTATGGATTTGGGATGATTCTATCAGTAATCATTTTGTCCAAAATAAGTGACTGGTACTAAATACATTGAAGAGGTTTGCTCATATAGAGGTAAATAAAGATTAAATCATAAAAAAATTACACTTTCCCTAATATTCCCAAAGGGAATAATGTGATAAATATGCATGTATGTATGACAAATTATTCTTTTCTTTTTCATTCCTGTAGGTATCCTGCCACGTTTTAAATTATTATGAGTCTACTACATTGTAACACAAGTTTTCAAATAAATGATCAAGAGAGTGACTGCTGTGCAGCCATGGCCAGTGCTTGCAGTGCTGGGACCAAGGAGGAAAGCCTCACTGCTCCCATCAGCAATGGTACTGGTGGGACACTGTCAAACTCTTTCATAGAGGAAACCCAAGGCTATGATGTGGAGTTTGACCCACCACTGGAAAGTAAATATGAATGCCCTATCTGCTTAATGGCTCTACGGGAAGCAGTACAGACACCATGTGGACATCGTTTTTGCAAAGCTTGCATTGTCAAATCCATAAGGTAATACATTGAGCTTGTTGAAAGGAAATCAGTTATGCCCCAGGTTCAGTCTCCTAGCAGTTTGTTGGTTGGGATTGGTTTGTTGATTGATTTTAAACTGATATGCTGGCATAAAGTAGTCCTTTGTTACTACTGTTAGAGAGCTGTGATAAATATCGAAGAGTAAAATACAGTATTGCAGAAAAATTTACGATGCATTGATTGAGTTAAATTTGTTATTGCTCCTCCCCAGTAGACTTAGTGTCTAACAGAATCTAAAAACAATTTAAAACAGTTTTTAAAAAACCACAGCAGCTCAAACTAAAACAAGCATCACAATAACAGAAAATCACAGCAGCACTGTATTCTTTCATTTCCCATTTTCCCCCTAAGAATCAATATAATATCAAACAAGTAGCCAATTCATCAGACTCTGTTAATCTTATTTAGATGCAAAATATGTACCTATGTTCAGGTTTTAATAGTTGTCTTTTAAGTTCTAACAGTCAGTTGGTGACTGTCTCATGTAAGAGAAGAAATTCTAAAACTGAGCCACTTAATACATTATTATCATGTTGGCCTAATGGATAAAAATGAAGCATAGCACTTAATAGCAACTTTGGATAAGAAAATGCAGTAAATCTTTATTTTTATAATCTGTCAGACTCCTTCTTCCATGTACACTGTTCTGTCTCCATTATTATGAAAGTTATCTTGCTTAAAAACCAAGAGAACTTCCCAATAGTTTATGTTTTATGTATTGAAATATTAATGTAGACTATGAATGGACAATACAATGTCAGTTTTTTAATTGGAAATTGGATTGCTGTTATGAGAATTGTGATCCAGCAATTGCCTATACTGCATTATAAATTACATTAGTGTGACAGAAGTTGTAGGAACTCAAGTTCTCAATACCTTTTCACATTATTTTACTACTAGAATCATGGGCCATAGCTTTTATTTCACTGAAAGAAATAAAATCATTTTAACAACCTTCCCATGAGATTCAACACCTATAATTATTAACGCTTCCTTGAGTGAGGGCTATCTGTCTGCCGCCTTGAAAGAGGCGGTGGTGAGACCCCTCCTCAAGAAACTGTCCCTGGACACAACTTTGTTATCTAATTATCGTCCTGTCTTCAACCTGCGTTTTGTGGCGAAGGTTGTTGAGAGTGTGGTGGCACGACAGCTCCCCCAGCACCTGGATGAAGCTGTCTGTTTGGATCCATGTCAATCGGGCTTCAGGCCCGGGCACAGCACGGAGACGGCATTGGTCGCATTGGTGGATGATCTCTGGAGGGCCCATGACAGAGGTTATTCCTCTGTCCTGGTCCTATTAGATCTCTCGGCGGCTTTTGATACTGTCGACCACAGTATCTTATTGAAGTGGCTGGAGGGGTTGGGAGTGGGAGGCACTGTTGTGTGGTGGTTCTTCTCCTTCCTCTCTGGCCATTTGCAATTCATGTTGGGGGGCAGAGGTAGGCCCTGAGGCCCCTGGTTTGCGGGGTGCCTCAGGGGTCGGTGCTCACGCCCTTTCTGTTCAACATTTATATGAAGCCTCTGGGTGAGATCATCCGTGGCTTTGGGGTAGAATTCCATCAGTACGTTGATGATACTCAGCTGTACATCTCTATCCCGGGCCACCCCAATGAAGCCGTCGAAGTGATGACCCGGTACCTGGAGGCCGTGCGGTGTTGGATGGGGAAGAACAGGCTTCAGCTCAACTCATCTAAGACTGAGTGGCTGTGCTTCCCAGCACTCCAGTACAGCCAGCTGGTTCCATCGCTGGCTGTGGGGGGGGGAAATTCTTGCCCCCTCAGAGAGAGTTCGCAATCTGGGTGTCCTACTGAATGTGCGGCTGTCATTAGAAGACCATGTGGCAGCCGTCGCCAGGGGGGCTTTTGGTCAGGTCCGTAGGATCTACCAGTTGTCCTTTCTGGATCGGGATGCGCTTCGCACGGTCACTTCCGCCCTTGTAACCTCCCGCCTAGACTATGCCAATGCTCTCTACATGGGGCTGCCTTTGAAGAGCATCCGGAAGCTCCAGCTGGTGCAGAATGTGGCCGCGCAAGTGGTGTTGGGGGCTCCTCGGGGCTCCCATTTTACGCCACTTCTGCGCGAGCTGCATTGGCTTCTGGTGGCCCTCCGGGTACGCTTCAAGGTCTTAGTTATTATCTTTAAAGCGCTCCATGGCTCGGGACCAGGATATTTGCGAGACCGCCTCCTGCCATTATCGGCCTCCCGCCGACCAATACGCTCCCATAGAGTCGGCCTCCTCGGGGTGCCGCCAGCTGGATGGCTGGTGACCCCGAGGATGCGGGCCTTCTCATTGGGGGCACCCTCCCTCTGGAACGAATTACCCTCGGAGATGAGGATCATCTCTGATCTCCTGACCTTCCGCCGTGTGTTGAAAACCCATTTATTTCAGCAAGCCGGTCTGGCCTAGGGGTTTTTAGAGCTTTTAATTTGGTTTTTAACTTTCTTAATTCCTTATTTTTAATCTTTTAATATGGCCAACATATTTAATTCTTTTAATTTTTAAATATTGTATTTGTATTTCTATATGAGTATTTTATCTTGGCTGTTCACCGCTCCGAGTCCCTTTGGGAGAGGGCGGGCGGTATATAAATTTAAATAAATAAATAAATAATGCTGAGTTTTAAATGTAAGTTTCCCTTTTTTCCTAGCTCAAATAAACAGTTCTTGATTTTCATTATGTCTGAATTTATTAGACAAATGTCTAAAAAATTAAAAGTCTCTCGTTGGTTCAGTTATATTTTAATTGTTTACAATCTATTTAAAAATAATAGTATAGCAATGTGAATCTCATATACATATGCCCATCTATTTAGCACTAGAAGCTCAATATGTTAAATTCTGATTTAAATAATTCAGGTCTTCGATATGTGAGCATAACTCTCTTTCAAGCATCAAACCACAAGTTCCTGTTTTTCCACTGATTCTGTTCTTCTTTTGTATGTTCTGTTTCAAATATTTAAAAATAAGGGAATGGAACGGATATATTGTCTAAGAAATACACTATGTCACATATAGTAAATATATGAATATGAAATGAATATATCTATATATTGTGTTAGCCATACAGTTGGTGGAGGTAATGAATAAATGAATGAATGAATATTTTGGGACCCAGCTAAATGCAAGGAAAAAGAAAAAAAAATCTGGAATATTACTTTTTCTTGATTCCTTTTCCAGCTGCAATCTCTACTCCCACCACTCCTAAGGTATTTCAGTTAATCTGTTATATAAGATAATGTAGTCAGAGGGAGACATTTGCAGGCTGGCTGTGATGAGGGGCAGTCAAGCAGAATTAAAATGACTTCCAGTTCATGTGAGACATTTTTGGAAGCAAAGCTGATTGCTTGTAGAAATGTGAAGAACCATATTATAGCCAAATGCGTAGTATTTGGTATTAATACATACATACACATACACACACACACACACATAGATGCATATGCTTATATATTGTTTCTTTTTGTCAGAGATGCAGGTCATAAATGTCCAATAGACAATGAAATCTTACTAGAAAATCAACTCTTCCCTGATAACTTTGCAAAACGTGAAATCCTCTCACTGATAGTGAAATGTCCCAACAAAGGCTGCAGTCAAAAGATGGAGTTAAGGCACTTAGAGGTAAGTTTTAATGTGTATGTTGTTTAAGAATTAAGGTTCAGTTGTATACTGTTCTGATCAGTATATTTAGGATTTATATAAAGAGATACTTAGGATATGCAAAGCAACAACTCTTGAAAGAAATGGATGAAAGGAAGTAAGTTTAATATAACCCTTTCCTTGAAACTGGGGTTAAATCTGTTATTTTAGAATAAGTTACAGATAGTCATCTGTTACAGTGTTAATTGGGCTGGAATTGCTGTTGCTTAGTGACAAACCTCAAGTGCAATGTCACAAAATTGCATTGCTTAGTGACAGCAATTCTGGCATTCCCAGTTGCTGCTATTAAGCAAATCATTATGGGTGATGTCCTCATGGTTTCCATTTGCAATTTCCTGTTGGCTTCTCCATTGACTTTGCTGATCAGAAACCAGCAAAGAAGTTGGTAACCAAGAACCACCTGTAATAACATTAAGATTCTTCTGAACGCCATGTCTTCAGGAGTACTTCATAAATGGATTTCAGCTGCTCACTCACAAGTTCTTTTCCTGCTGCGAGAGGTCATAATATTAGTTATATTTGAAGTTTACTATTGATTTTGTAATGTAGGTTACTTTTAAATGAAAAAAAAAAGATTGTGAATCACTAAGTATGACAATATTTCTATTACATCTTTGAGAAAAACCATATGAAACTATATGTTTATTGTTGCTTGTATAGTTCTTAAAGCTATAGTTATAGTGATGTTTTTGTCTGCTAATATTATAATTATGGTCAAACACTATATATTCATTGTGTAAAAATGAATAGAATTTTGTTTTTTGTTTTGTTTTGTTTTTGGTAACTGTTCTTCTAATGGCTTTTCCCCAGGACCATCAACTACATTGTGGATTCGCATCAGAAAAATGTTCTCAGTGTCAAGGGATTTTCCAGAAGAACCAGTTGCAAGAACATACTATGTTAGAATGTCCCCGGCGGCAAATTGCCTGTCCAAATTGTGCCATGTGTATGCCTTATGAAGAAAAAAAGGTATAATGCAAAATAGAACTGTTTTATATTTATACTAATTTAATAAGCTTATTTTAATAATGCATTGAATATTTTGAAGTTGCTTTCTGTTGTCTCGTATAAAATAGTATATTCCATAAAATGAACTTTTATATTCCATAGTCCATTGCAATAATAGCATCTTTCTGTGGAAATGATTGTTCCTTCTCCAGCTCTGCCTGCTCATTATCTTGATCTAAAGGAGAACAATTAAAATATTTTGTGTTATACTTTTAAAGTAACTGTAAAGGTAGCCCTTGATTTACAACCAGTTGCTTAGTGACCATTCAAAGTTATGACAGACCTCCCTAGAGCTACTTGCAACCTGGTTCTAAAATTCTGACAGGACACAATCACAAATGACCACATGTCAGCCATTCAACAACAGACTTGCATTTAGGGCTGTTGGCCGCATCTTGTCATATGACTATGTTTTATGATGTTTTTGCTGAAAACAGGCAGTTTTGGTTTTCAACAAAAAGCACTATCATGAACACTGGGTTTACTTTACAACTGGTGTACTCACTTAGTGACTGCCAGCTTTGCTTAATGGCAAAAAAAAGTCACGTGGGTGACCCACTTTTATGATCATCATAACTTACCATTGTAATGGGCAGGCTTCATTATGGCTATAAGTCAAGTGACTATATACATTCCATAATTGTACATAAACTATACTCGTTCCTCATCTGAATATTATCTTGTAGATTCTATAGAAGTGTTATTTTTTTTGTCAAATGACTCAGTGCAGTGGTAGACAACCGTGGAGTACAGAAAAAGGTTTGAGAACCTTACCTAGAAGCATTGACATGAGTTACACCAAGGAAAACCACCTTTTTGTTCTCATGGTGTTTATTGTGCTGATGAGTCTCCACACCATTCTAATACTAGTTCATGTGTTCTTGCATCAGTGCTTCAATAATCACAGTTTCTATTCCCATGGGATTTTTCAAGAACGTAACTCCCATGGAAAACAAAACTTGAATGTACATGCCTACATACATGAGTTGAGAAAAAGGATAATGAAGCATGGCTTTATAAAATGTTCCCAATCCCTCTGACTTGATCTGAGTGGGTATCCTCTATTAATTCAAAATTCTTATTCTGGCAAAAAGGCAGACGATCTTACTTCAAAATCTTCTGAAATTATGACAGAGAGAAGCTGGTTGTAAAACATCTAATAGTCCTAATTATGTATCGTTCCCTTTCCATTACAATTAATTTTCTTTTATTTTTTTTGCTTTCACTAAAATAAAGGTTCATGATGAAATATGCCTTTTGGCAAATGTCTTCTGTGAATATTGTAATACGGTACTAATCAGAGAACAGGTAAGAGACATACTTTGTTTTTTATTTATTATTTTACTCAAAGTCTTAATAAGCACAAATTACTAAGTCATATCTCTGACAATCACTATTACTATTAATAATAATAGTACTATTACTATTAACCTCATCTTTTCTATTACCTATTCCTTTAGCATATGACTATCACCTTATTTGTATCTTATGATTTATGTTTATTTCATTTAGTATTACTGAGTGTTGTATCTTATGATGCATGAAGGTTGTATTTTTTGATTATGATCATGATTTGTCACTTGATGTTTGCATGTACGCCGAGAGCTTATGCATGGGAAACAATTTCCATACTTGGGCCATCATTATTATGAGGGATATTGGGATAGTGTGAACTGTTACATAGAGTTAAACGCCAAGGAGGAATATTATCTTGTGTTTTGTCCAACCTGGTTTTAGATATGTCTTATAATTAGATTCAAAAGCTGTATATATATTTTTGTATGTATAGGCACAAATATCTTGGGACCTGGGTATCTGAAAGCTTCACCTTATACTAAGCAGATAACGTCTATAGAAAGAATGCTTTAGACTGACTTTCACAGAATGTTTTTCCCAGGAAGGTTGTCATTGTGGCCTCTCTTAAATTTTTACAATAAATTATATGTACATCATTTATTTTATACCACCAATATTATAATATTATTAATCTTTTCAGACATTAAATCTTGTCTTGATCTGACTCTATCTCAAAATATCAACTAAATTAGTTTGCTAAAAAGAATAATGACTTTACTAAAAAAAAACTCTGCAGCTTATTTATTTTTCAAAAGTACTTTATTTTTTCTGTTGTTTATAATATGTTTTATTTGTACTTTTACCTTGATTTTTTAGTTTAATATTTTTGTCATTCATAAATTATACTAGAAGCAGAGATTTTGAAAGCAGGGAACACTTTAAAATGGAAGGTGACTTTTTTTAGAAAAATAAATATTATAATAATTACAAATAAATCACATATTTGCTTATTATAAACATAATTATAAATAAATCTGAGAAGGAAAACCAAAGATTAAATTTGGCAGTACAGAATTTTTAAAATATTTGTATTATAATATATTTGTCTAAACTGATTGCCAGCAATAGGCAATCTATAATAAAGAAGAATTTTCAAACTTTTTTAAATTGGAGAAATATTTTTTTATCAATGGGATACCATTGATCCAATGAAAATTTTGTTTTCCAATAACAGTTTTGGCAGCTAAATTGAATAGAAATTGAATCAGTTTTTTAATGTACCACTCATATTGTAGGCAACATAAAATAGGATAGATAATAATCTAATCTTAGGATTCATTTTATGATGATGTTTGCAAAGCCTGTCAGTTTTATTAAAACTTTGGTTAATTGGGTCTTGTTATCCAAAAGAAAAATGCATAACTATTTATTTAAACCTTTGACAATGCCATCTAAAAGTAATACAATTAATGTATTAATGTAATTTCATTTGAGTATAATGCTACTGATGAATTATCTTTAATAATGGCAATGTTTTTGAATCTGTTATTTTATTTGATGCTTGGAAAATTATCCTTAACTTGAGTATAAAAATTTAGACAAAATATGTCAAATTTGCTGTGAATTTCCAACTTTTTTCACCAAAAAAGTAATATTAATTTAATAAATGCTGTTTTGGTATAATTGATACACATTTACTTTTCAGTGTAAGATTTCTGGAAACTACAGATCATTCTTTTTCTTTTTATAGTTGCCTAATCATTATGATAATGACTGTCCTACTGCTCCAGTACCATGTACCTATAGTGCATTTGGATGTAGAGAAAAGGTAATTTAAATTAGTTTTATATATGCTTATGTTTGTTGATCTTAGAATAATATTTGTCACACATTATTGTAATTAATGTAAAATGTATAAAGATTGATCCCACTGTGATTATTTGGTTAGCCCTGAGACAAAAAAATTTAGGCTCTCATTAGGCCTTCTTCCTAAGGCCACATGCATGCTCCTTCAGATCACACGCTGCCTTTTTGCAATGCGTTAGAAGGCTTCAGAAGCATTGTGATAAGGCAGTGCGTGATTTGGAGACTTGCATAAGGGCTTCTTACAAGCTTTTGGGAGGCCTCAAAAGCATCATGAGAAGCATTGCACAATTTGGAGAAGAACACATAGTCTTGGGAAGAAGTCATGGCACAACAATCAGCTGCCTTGTATAAGACTAGGCATACCTTCACAACAGAGGAGGAAAAAGACTGGTATTGGAGCTAAAGTAGGGCCTGGGAGGAAAAAAAAGTATCTTTGTTTATTTAGGTATATACAATAGTCAAAATGTAGCCTATTTTTCAATCCAGACTCTACCATAGAAAAGTCTGTTTTCCCAGAAAATCAGTTCAGAATTTATTTTGATTCTTCCATGGAATGAGTTAATTCTGTAATTGCTAATGTGAAAGTAATTTGCTTTCATTTAGTGAGATTTTCCTTTGCTGTCTGCTAAGGATTTTTAATATCTTTCCAACCAATTTGGTAGTTTTTTGTTCTGAATTACTCATTTCTTCTCCCACAATAATTTATTACAGATAAAATTTGCAGGATGGAATATAATCATGTGAGAGGGGAGGAACTTTCCTATTATTGGAAATTTTTGTTCCAGCAGATTTTTTAAATTGCATAAATGTTTTTCGGCTTCTCATCTTAAACTGATGTTTTGTAATCTTTATATATTCATGTAAGAATGTTTATTTAAATGTTTATTATCAAAATAAACATTTATAGGGAAAAGATTATATACAGATTATGTTCTTCCTGTACTTAAATAAAAAAAAATTCCTTTCAGCCTTCATATTTTCTAATCTATTTGCCCAACCATTAATTTTAGAAAGTTATTGTTAGTATGTGAAGTGTTACATTCTTGTCAAATATAAACTTTAATAACAAAGTTCTAAAAATACCATTTTACGAACAAAATGACATAGTTCAAATATTACATTACTGATCATAATACTGATGCTATTTAAGTAGCTGAAAATATTTAGTTTTACACCTGAGAATTTACATAGACCTTGATCTGCTTCTGACCATTTGAAATTTCTACAATATTAATAGTTCTGTTCAGTTTATCCTTGTTTGTTTTGGCTAATAGTAAGCAATAAAGCGACTTCTTTTTTAATGCAGTATTTTCCCTTCTCCATTACGATGCAGTCCTTGATTTTACTAAAAACAAATAAGAGTTATATTCACTTTTGTCTAACTGCAGATGCAGAGAAATGATTTGGCACGCCACATGCAAGAATTTACTCAGGTTCATATGAGAATGATGGCTCAGACTCTTCGGAGTGTCAGTGTTACTACTCCAACTTCCATGAATTTTTCTGGAACTTTACCCTTCGACCCATCACTCTTCTCTCAAGGCATTCCACCCTCGTGTGAGTGTAGCCCAGAGGTTCAGAACTTCAAGGAGACTATTCAGCAGCTGGAAGGTCGTTTAGTAAGACAAGATCACCAAATTAGAGAACTCATTGCAAAAATGGAGACACAACAGTCCCAGATGGGAGATCTCAAACGCACCATCCGAACTCTAGAGGAAAAAATTGCTGACATTGAAACCCAACAATGTAATGGTATTTTCCTGTGGAAAATTGAAAATTTTAGTGCGTACCTGAAAGCTCAGGAAGAAGAAAGACCCGTTGTGATCCATAGTCCAGGTTTCTACACAGGGAAGCCAGGATATAAACTTTGCTTGCGTCTGCATATCCAGTTACCAAGTGTTCAACGTTGTGGTAACTACATTTCTCTTTTTGTTCACACCATGCAAGGGGACTATGACAGTCATCTCCCTTGGCCTTTCCAGGGCACCATACGTCTATCAATTTTGGATCAGTCTGATGGGTTTCCAAGGCACAATCATGAAGAAGTAATGGATACCAAGCCTGAGTTGCTAGCCTTCCAACGTCCTACGGCCCATCGCAACCCAAAGGGTTTTGGATATGTAACTTTTATGCAGTTGCAATCCCTGAAACAAAGAACATACATAAAAGATGATATTCTCTTGGTACGCTGTGAAGTTTTAACACGTTTTGACTTAACCAGTCTCCGAAGAGAAGGATTTCAGCCTCGTAGTACAGATGGAACATCATAGCCTATTGTCCAGTCTTGATTGTTATGTAATTATGAAAACCAAGCTTGGATTAAACATTATTTGGCTCCCTAAGGGGAAGCAGCAAATGAAGCTCCTGTTTCAAAAAGAAAAAAGTGTAGGTCATGATGTAAACTGAGGTAGCAAAATTCTGGTAGTATCACTTCTTCCTCGTTAGGAATAGAAAGTGAGCAATAATAAATAACTATGCATTTTATGCCTTTTTTTGCTACATGAAAAATCTTTCACCTATAGCAGCTGCTTTTCTATATTATATGAAGAATCTGCAGAACTGTAAATGAAATGTGATATTCATAAAAATTACAGATCTTTGAAGCAGAAGTTAGACTGCCAGTCTGGAAAAATAGTATGCTTTTCAGGAAAAGGGAAAACATTCTTCTGTCATAAGTCAAAATATTTATCTAATACACTCTTTTGTTCCTTTTGGTGAGCTGACTATTATCAGTAGCTGACATGTGCTAAAAAGTGTAATTAAAACAGAGCCACTTACTGTATAGTCAGGAGTGGGCCAAATTCTTGTGTCATTAGAACATTATCTACATAGAGGCAAATAGATAGTGGGATACCTTAAGATTCTGTCTTGGACCCAGAATTCTTCAACATTTTTATAAATAAGTTAGAAAAGGATGGAAAGGAAACCTACCAAATTTGCAAATGGCACAAAGCTAGGAGGAGACACCTCAAGGACATGTTCAAATGTTTCATTATGCTCGAACAATTGGACTTTATGCAAATAAATACTATTCAGTAGCAAAAATATGTCAGGTTCTGCACAGGTAGAAGATAAGACAGTACCTGACTCAGCCATAATACTTGTGAAAAAGATATGAAAAAGATCTAGTAGACCACAGATTAAGCATGAGCCAGGGAAGAATGCAGAAGAGAACAATAAAAATGATAAAAGACTTGGAAGGTAATTTTTATGAAGAACAGTTGAAAAAATTGGGCTTGTTTAGCCTAAATAAGAGAAGGGTAATAGGAGACATGGTATCAGTGATACCAGTCTTCCAGTGCTTGAAAGGCTGTTGGGTTAAGAAACTGGATTTATTGTCCCTAATGCTTAAATGTAGGACAAAAACTAATGGTATATTTCCCAGTGCTTCAGTGGAGATTTTCAAGCAAAAATTGGACAACCATTTGCCTTGGATTATCTGAGAATTTCTACCCTGGGAGGGAAGACTTTAATTATAAAACCTCCAAGCTACCTTCCAATGGATTCCATAGAATTCCTGTGATTTCATGAATTGAGTATATAAGCTAATAAATTAGGGCTAAATTGTGAGGCATAATATAACAAAAAAAAACTTTTTTTATACACAGAGAGAGAGACAGAGTTTGTGACTTAAGACCCATCCTTAAAGTTACCAATTGTAGCTCTCCTGCAGTCACATGACTGCAATTCAAGTGCTTGGCAACTTTTCATATTTCGCTGCAATGTCTTGTGGTTATGTGGCTGCAATTTGTGACCTTCCCAGCTGGCTCCTGATAGGTAAAGTCAATTGAGAAAGCTGGATTAATTTTAATGACCACATGATTCACTTAACAGCAGTAAAAATGACTGCAAAATCTGATCATGTGATAATATACTTAACAACTGCCATCACTTAGTATCTGAAGTTCTGGTCCCAGTTGTGGTCTTAAGTCAAGGACTACCTGTATGACATGCATAATTGCTCAGTGCTCTTTATCGTTAAAGCAAGAAAGTCATATCTTTGTAGATTTGGTATTAAAACTTCGTTTTTGCTTTCCCCTCCCAGAGAATTTAGCGTTATTCCATTCTCAACTACTGTTAACATGATAAATTAGTTTGATGTATCTAAAAGCTCACTGCAGATCTCTTCTGGAGAAGCTTAATGAGACATCAACCTGATTGCCTCAGGACATCTTTGCCCTGATGAAATCTTGAGTATCCTTGACTTGCACTGCTTAATCCTATCATATTCCCTGTTGCATTTTTTTTTGCACTTGTGATGATAAATTTTAACTGTGATTCTGCTACAAATGTTAGTAGATACGTTTCATTTTTACCTGGAAACACTGTTGCAAACTGTTAGCCTTAAAGGAAATTCACCTTTTAAAAGTGATTTGGGTTAGATATATGCTTGCATTTTGCAGTGTTTTCAGTTTATTTTGCTGACATATTCAGCATAGATGTTACAATTCTCAAGAATGTGATTTTTACCCAGCTTCAGATTGGCTGATCTGAACAAAGCTGTAACATTTTATTGTTGCGCACAATAATCTATGTAGTAATGTGCTACTTTGGTGCATAAACATGCTATTAGTGCTAATTGTAAAAGTTATTACCTTTGTGTACAGAAGTCTCTGATCAAAATTCATTGGTGTCGACAAGATCATTTTTGGTGAAAGTGCTCTTGATAATTAATATCCATGTGACATGAGAGTAAAAATGTGGAGTCATGACCAAAGTTAACCAAAGGATGAATATGTGGCTCTGATGTGTGAAAGAAAAATAATCAAGGCAGCCTTATCTTTACTTTGAAAAAAAAAATACTGATATAATTAGTACTGATGGCAACAGTTAATTGCCCAAAGTGAGAACATATGACAGTAAACCTGTAATTCCATGAGAGTGTAATCTTTCATTACAGGTTTACAAGAATAATCAGAGTATGATCCTTGCCTTCTAAACAAATATAAGCAATACAGCAATGACGCAATCATGGAAAAACCCTCAGATTTTGAGTTGATCTCTCAGATTTTGGGGGCATCTGTCAGAACACTGCCTGTGAAAAGATACAAAGGGGGACAAAGCTTATTTGAACCAAACATTTCCCAGCATTTGGGAGTTAAAAGTATTATTTGATGCCATAATGTGAGTTATGAGAGTAATTGCACTGATTGGAATGTTTTTGAAGATACCTTTGCAGACCTAGATGAGCTCACAGATACTATAACATCATATGTTAGCTTCTGCGAAGACTTATGTGTACCAACAAGGAACCTGAAAATATATAGCAACAATAAACCTTGGTTCACAGCTAAACTTAAGCAGCTACGTTGTTCCAAAGAGGAAGCTTACAGAAAAGGTGACAGAATGCTATACAACCAGGCCAGAAACATATTAACAGGAGAGATCAGAGCAGCAAAAAGAAGCTACTCTGAAAAGTTAAAGAACCAATTCTCAACAAATGAACCAGCAAACATGTGGAAAACTCTTAAAAACATCACTGGCTTCAGCAAACCACCTTCCCAGGCAGAAGGAAATCACCAACTAGCAGATGACCTGAATGTGTTCTACTGCAGGTTTGAAAAGAAACTACAGCCATCTATCTCCACAACACACATCTCAAACACATCAACAATAGACAAGCCTACAACTGCCCCCAATCCATTGGGCTCACAACCTCTGGTGATCACAGAAAAAGAAGTGCAAGATCTATTACACAGACAAAAGCACCAGGAAAAGCACCAGGGCCAGACAAGATAACCCCTTCTTGCTTAAAAGTCTGTGCTGAGCAATTGGCCCCCATCTTCACCCGAATCTTCAATAGATCACTAGAGATGTGCTATGTTCCTTCTTGCTTCAAACATTCTACCATCATCCCAGTGCCAAAGAAGCCCTCCATCAAGGAACTGAATGACTACAGACCAGTTGCTCTAACATCTGTAGTTATGAAAATCTTTGAAAGGCTTGTGCTGTCCCACCTGAAAACCATCATGGATCCGCTGTTAGATCCCATGCAGTTTGCATATTGAGCAAATAGATCGACAGATGATGCTGTTAACATGGCTCTGCACTACATCCTATAACACCTCGAATCTCCAAATACCTATTTAAGGGTCCTCTTTGTAGACTTCAGTTCAGCATTCAATACCATCATTCCAGACATTCTTCTAAGTAAACTAAACCAACTAGCAGTTACCTGAACACACTTGTAAATGGATCATAAGCTTCCCAACAGACAGGAAGCAGCAGGTGAAGCTAGGCAAAATCACATCCTATATTTGTACAATCAGCACAGGGGCCCCCCAAGGCTGTGTGCTATCTCCTCTTCTCCCTATATACCAATGACTGCATCTCAAATGATCCATCTGTTAAAATACTGAAGTTTGCTGATGACACAACAGTCATTGGTCTCATTCGAGACAATGATGTATCTGCATACAGAGAGGAGGTTATACAACTTGCCTCGTGGTGTAACCGGAACAATCTGGAACTGAACACACTCAAAACCGTAGAAATGGTGGTAGACTTTAGAAGAAACTCTCCCATACTACCACCTCTTACAATACTAGACAACACAGTATTAACAGTAGAGACCTTCAAATTCCTAGGTTCTACTATATCACATGACCTAAAATGGACACCTAACATCAAAAACGTCATCAAAAAAGCACAACAAAGAATGTTCTTTCTGCGCCAACTCAGAAAGCTCAAACTGCCCAAGGAGCTGCTGATACAGTTCTACAGAGGAATTATTGAGTCTATCATCTGCACCTCTATAACTGTCTGGTTTTGTTCTGCAACCCAACAGGACAGGCACAGACTTCAGAGGATAATTAGGACTGCAGAAAAAACAATTACCACCCACCTGCCTTCAATCGAGGACCTGTATACTGCATGAGTCAAAAAGAGGGCTGTGAAAATATTTACAGACTTCTCACATCCTGGACATAAACTGTTTCAACTCCTTCCCTCAAAACGATGCTATAGAGCGCTGCACACCAGAACAACTAGACACAAGAACAGTTTTTCCCCGAAAGCAATCACTCTGCTAAACAAATAATTCCCTCAACACTGTTCAACTATTTACAAAGTGTACACTACTATTACTGTTAATCTTCTCATCACTCCTTATCACCCATCCCCTCCCACTTGTGACTGTAACTTTGTTGCTTGTATTCTCTGTTTCCTAGTATGATTTGATGTTGATTGTACCCTATGACTATCATTAAGTGTTGTACATTATGATTCTTGATTCTTAACAAATGTTCCTTCTTTATGTATACTGAGAGTATTTACACCAAGACAAATTTCTTGTGTGTCCAATCACACTTGGCCAATAAAGTATTCTATTCTATTTTTATAGAAGAGAATACTTATATACTTGGAAGCAAAAAGTTACATTACTTTTTCTAAGCTCTCTCCACACAGGCTGTGAGATGTATTATTTCAAATAATTGCTTGTCTATTCAGAATACAAACCTTTATTAATACTGATTTGTACCATATAATTTAATATTCTCATGCTTTTTTATAAAAAATAACAGTATAGATTATTCTTTATTTAAACTTGGTCTTGCAGAGATGTCATTTTTGATGAAGTAGTAACTCCCTATGTGATATATTTCATTTACTTATTCAAAAGTAAATGTCACTCATTGGAACTTATTTTTAACTATCTTCTAGTAAGCTAAGAAGAAGAAGAATGTTGGCATCTTTAGGTATTTTTATATACAGAAGTATTACATATTACAATGTATCAATTTACTGCATATTTACAATGCTATTTTGATAAAAACTCCCAATTTTCCAGGGCATGTGATTATGAATAGTAATTTATTGTAATAAGCATTAACCTTTAAGGAATCATATTCCATTTTGTTAATAAACTATTAGATAGCATATCCTGTCTTTGTCAATTGCTGTTTCAGATTGTTATAAAGTATTCTCTGATAAAATAAACGTAGGAGCTAATTACTATATATGGGCTTATTTCAGCTTCAGGTAGTTTTTATGGTAGTTAAGTCAACCTGAATACACTTTCAGATAATGAAATACAGGATTACAGTCTCATTTTTTATTCAAAAATTGTTTAATAGATGTCAAGATTTCTATTTAAAATATCTGTACTTTTTGTCTATTATTTAAACTAATTTTTATTTTCCATCATTAGCAATATTTTAGCTTCTTTTTTATCCTGTTTTTTAATTCAAAATTGAGTCCTAATTTTGGAATTCATTGTGGATAGACATCAATAAAGTTTAATACATACCTTAGATACCCTTTTATTTTTAATTACTTGGTTTTTAGGTTCCTTACTACCCACCCCTTTTCATTGTATATATTATACTTATTTGTGTAGTATGCTACTGTTTTTATTCAATGTCTTATATTCTGTCATATAGTGGGAATAGGACAGGAGGAAAAATTAGGAACTGGATGCTTTTTTTTAAAATAACAAATGTCATTAAAAGGCATAAGCTTTCATAAACTATAGGTCACTAGTTCATACATGTAGACAAGTTTTATATATGTGTGTGTATGTGTGCACAATCTATTTCCTTGGAATACATAGAAATTGAATAATATCTTTTCTTTAGATCAGATAAAACTGACATGTTTTTGCTGCTTGCTGTGTAGCACAGGTGTCAAACTTGATCACGTCACGTGATATATCATGATGCTTTTTGCCTTTGTAGTTCCAGGATGGGCATGGCCTGCGCATTATGAATCTGGCCCATGGTCCACCAGTTTGATACCCCTGCTGTTTTGAGGTCAACATTTTCGGTGTATATTTTCTTTTAGGATCATACACTCTTATCACAATTGTTTCAAAATGAGATACTTAACTACCTTGCAACCTAGGATGAAGTGGATTTTTTTTTCTATTTGGTGAGCATGTTTTTCTTTATTATTTTTAGTGGCATGGCTTGGAGAACAATAGTGCATGAATGTATCCAGAAAGCCAGATATATTACTTCTGCCCCTTTTATATGCTTTGGGAGAGCATAGAGATATTTGCACTCTGGGACGCTAAGCAGATTTATTTTAAGTTTTCAATTTTATTTTTTTAAATGCCATTTTACCACAAATCTCTTTTATCTAATACTGCAGGCTACTTCTGCTGAGTGCTGGCTTCCAGCAGTTCGGCAGTTCAAGTCTGACCAACTCAAGGTTGACTCAGCTTTCCTTCCTCCTGAGGTTGGTAAAATGAAGACCCTGATTGTTGGGGGCAATTTGCTATTTAGAGAGGGCTAAGTGCTATTGCTATTAAACATAAACATGAAGCTCTGAGAATAACATAAATGATGTTGGCCAAATAGCCTAAGTATTGTTGGGATACCATATCAAAATATTTACCTCCTATATTTTTTAAATAAGGGATTGGAAGTTGGTTTTCTGTTTCATTGAAATATCAGATTGTAATATATGTTGAACCAGGTACCCAATACAAACATACAAGTGAACTATAAAGGAAAAGTATCATTTAAATTAAAATGCAGGGTTTCTGCTTTAAGTGAAGTAATGCTGTGACATTTTAATTAAATTAAAACTGCTAGTAACAACACCACACTAAAATATTACATATTGTCAATGTTACTAATGCCTCAGAGCAATATTTAACAAAAATATTGTGTATTAAATGTACTAATGTAAGATCCAAATACAACTCATTGAAAACTTTTTGTAACATTCATGAGCAAAATTTGTCTCAGAAGTAACAAAACATGGATAAACCTAGACTTCAAAGAAGTCTTCTGGATCATTGTTTTATGTAATGTTCCCAGTCAGCAAGCTGTTTTTAAATATGTATAATGTGACGCTTTATTTTTTCATACAATTTTCCATAAATGTTTTGTCAATCAGTGAGTTAATAAATATAAGAATTGTCAATGTGTTTCTTAGAGTTTGGCTGTCAATAACAGATGGAACAAAGTTTTTAAAAATGTGGCTGAATGGGTAAAAGACTTTAACGTTAGCAATTAGTTTCTCATTTGCATAGCTGCTCAACTTGATTTCCTTAATGCACATGTGTTCATGAATTTCCTCTTCCTGTTTTGAACACAAGAGGAAGTCCTGGAGAAACTTGGGCATTTCTTGCTTGCTTGCTTATAATAAAGTGCATTTGAGTCTATTTTGAGTCAAAACAAAATAGCAAAAACTTTTATGCTGGTGAGTGGAAATGTATTGTTTTTCAGTGCTAAATTACACGTATGAGCATAAATTTTCAGTGATGTGGATTGCAATTCCTTCCCCAACTAGTCCATAATGGCTGCCATTAATGGGAATTGTAAATTCAGCAGTAGTTTTAGTAGGAGAACCATCTGCTATAGTGTTTTTCTAAATGCTTAACTGTAACTACTGGCTACTGAAAACGTTGCTTGCGTTGCACATCAGTATCTCCATTTGAGAAAATGAACAATTTGTAACTGCTCAGAAATGTTGGTTTTTCAAAATAAAAATTATCATGAAAAGTCCTCATTTCAAGACATAAAATAAGATAGCATTCAACAAATCAGAGCATGACTTTATGGCTTACATATGTTTTATGTTAAGTGTAGCTAGCACATTAATGCCATACATTGCAGATATTGCTATATGCTTCTATGAGCATTTTGCACACTGGCTTTGTTGATTTGCTTAAGTGTAATTAACTAATTTCATATAGTAAGTTATTACTAGTGGCCCATTTAGTTTACGCTTCTGAATATACAGTAAATGAATATTCTAAATTCTAAAAGAAATTAAGCCAAGTTTTTTTCATGAGCATGTCTTTGATTAAAGTGGCCACGAAGGGGCAGTATTACTCTATTGAGTTCAACACTGCTGTTTCAAAATAAAATTTTGAAAGATGCTTTTAGTCATTGGTAAGAGGAGGATTTTAAAATTCTGCTCACTGGCCCAACTGCAGATGTGTTTAGCTAAACACACGCTCTATACCATGAAATTTTCCCTTGCAGTGGTAGTTAGATTTTAATGCTTTCTCTTTGTGCGAATGATAAATACTAAATGAAAATCCAGCTATTGAGGCTATAAGTAAACATCACAGCCATAAGGAAACAATCTCTTAAATAAATTGTGAGTGCTTCAGGGAAGCTGTCAGTAGCAACAGCTCTTCATCACCTTGTTAAGAGAGACTTAAATCTAGGGCAGATAGTGTTTTAAAGAAAAAGTCACTAAAAGTATATTCAACAGGATAAAGAATGCAGATGTTGTCAGGTTAGATTCCATTTCTAATGCCTTTGAGCCAAACTCTTGGAAAAAGGATCTTCCTCTGATCCCAAATCCATCTCATCTATTTCTATTCCAAGTCTGAGCAAGCCCATGAAGATTTCAGTTACCTCAATTACAATGGTTTGAAAGAATGTTTATTCTGAAGGGATTTTCCAGCTTCCTAAGCTGGCCCACAGCACTGGTTTTTGTCTTCCATCCAAGTAGTAATCATGTCTGATCTTGCTGAGATTGACCAAAGTAACCAAGGTACTGCCACCCAGATAGACTTTTTTTAAAAAAATGATTTAGCTATAGGCTAGATTTCCCCAATCTTTCTGGGTTGGTGGCCAGAGGGGGAGGGGGAAGAGGCGATGGTTTTGTGGGAGGGGCAGGTGCGTTGTGTGTACATATGCATGAGCACCCATTGTTCATGCGAGTAGGGCCACAAGCATTCGCAACGCACAAGTGAGGCCCCAAGTGCCCACAACATTCGTACAAGTGGGGCTTTGAGTGCTTGTCACGCTTGCGTGAGGCCCCGAGCACCCATGACGCTCACCAAGTGAGGCCATGAGCCCCTGCAATACATGAGTAGGCCCCGAGTGCCCACAAAGCTTGCTTAAGTAACCCTGAGCCCCCGCAATGTTTGAGTGGGGTCCACAAGCCCCTGCAACACTCATGTAAGGGGCCATGAGCCCCCACAACTCGTGCAAGTGGGGCTGTGTCAGCTGGCCACTGACATGGCCCAGTTGTGTATAAGCTGCAGCCCGGTAATGGGTCACAGCCCACAAGTTGGGGACCCCTGGTATAGACTATCATTTTATCTAGCAAAAACTAAAGCTTTTCTAGATTAGGAGGAATGAAAACAAACTGAAAAGATTTCCAAAATGATGATCTGCTAGACTGTCCCATCTGGGCATTATGCTAGTCAGCTTTCCCCAGCATGCTGGTTGTTGTGGGATGGTTTTGAAAATCCAGGGATCTATGCGATTATTAGCATATGAAAGGGGTCCCCCCTAAAGAGTTTGCATTGGTCCATATTTTTTTTAAATGGAGTTCCCGTGAGTAGCAGTTGTTTACAGATACTTCCTTTGATACTAACTAGGTTCTGTACCATAATGTTTTAATGATTTCTCTACAGTATAATTTCAGTTTCAGGAATATACGATAGATTCCAAAATTTTCATGCAAAGGTAGTGTTATTACACAACCCTGTATTTTTGTTGTGAAGGATTCTCAGAAAAAAAAGAATGTAGAAAGAGTAAGTGATAAACAATAGGCTAAAAATTAGGAAGACTAAGAAATATATTTTGTCTTTCTAAATCCTAATTAGTATTCAAGTTGTTTTGCTTGTATTTATATGCTGGTTTAAAAAGCATTGTCAGACTTGAATTTGTGCCTTAGGGACCTATCTCAGTTTATTTCTTGGTCAACTTTGTTTTGTTTTTTTAATGCCACTTATTTGCCTTCTGTGAAGTAGAGTAAGAAAATTGTGAATTCATGGTAGTACTTCTACTTTGGAACTTGAACACCGGCTCTGACTAATGTTTTTTGGGGACCTATTTTTTTCTTATCTGTTTGCCACATGAAAAATTAATATTTTGTGACTAGGTGCAACAGCCACTTTGATCAATGGATAGGCTCTTTCACTGGCATAAGAATTTGCTGATTGTACCCAACACACTTAAAAAGAAAGAAAAATCTCCAAATATGTCTATTAAATGTCCAAAAAAAGTTGTGAATTGTCGGTGTTATGGCTGAAAAATGGCGTAAGTAAATCCAAGTATTTACTAAAGTTGCATATATAGATAGCCTGATAAGCTTTTAATGCTACGTGTAAATGGACATATTTCTATTAGTATTCCAGATGTCTGTTTCCTAGCTGGAATACACATCTTCCTCACAATTAGCTCTTCTGCCAGTTTAGAAAGAAAATGCCTATGGTGGGACCTTTCTTCCAATGCAGTCTCAATTTATTTCAGTAAGTTGAATAAGCAATAAAATAATATTACATGTTATTTTCCCTGAATAGTCTCTAGTGATCTTTGTAAGGTCAAGATATTTTTATATAGCACTTGATTAATGGCCATTAAGAGCCAGTCTGGTCGTGTAGTGGTTAAAGCACCAGGCTAGAAAGCAGTAGACCCTTGGCTTTTTCGGCTGAAGGCTGAGTTCTTCTGCCTTCAACCAGGTGGTGGCCTTGGACTAGTAGTCATTCTCTCTCAGTTCTAGGAAAGACACAAAGACAAAACCCTCTAAAAAACCTGCAGGGATTTGTTCATGTAGTTGCCAGGAGTCAAGAGTGATGCAAAGACGTATACCCACCTATATTAAAAATTAATAGGGCAATCAGCTTCATTTTAGAAAATGACTGCATTTTAAAAAAGCCACAGCACTTCATTTAGAAAGCCGAAGCGGAAACAGTTTCAATGAAAGCAGGCAAAGCTTCTGCATTGTATGTCATGCATTTAGGTTCTGAGAGTTGAACTTAATTCTTAAATGTTTAATGAACATAGGACTTTTTAAAAATTGGAACTTTGTAGTATTGACAGCAGCGAGAACTTGTTATGTGCAAAAATGGAAAGCTATATTAATTCCCACAATGGAAGAATGGTTGGAAAAAGTGATGGAACTAGTGGAGATGGCCAAATTAACTGCTTTAATCAAAGGGAAAAATACATCTAACTTTGTGTCTGGAGACCACTTCTGGATGTTGTCCTTGAGATAGAAAAAAATGAAACTGACTGGAATTTACTGACTGAACAAGGGGGGGTTGCTATAGAAATGCTGCACCTGATGGACCCGGATAGGTTCCTGACAGAGCTTGGGCCATTTCCCGGCATTCGAACACACGACCTGGCTGAGGACTTGGTCACCACCTGGGATAGGATGGTGGCTGGTGCCCTTGATCAGGTTGTGCCTTTGCGGCCTCTGACCTGAAGCCGATCCCAATTAGCTCCTTGATTTTCTGAGGAGCTGAGGGAGATGAAGCGCCGGAAAAGACGTCTAGAGAATGGTTGGAGGACCACCCACTCTGGATCTGACCGAACGCTTCTGCAGTCCCATATTAGGACCAATTTAGTGGCGATAAGGATGGTGAAGCATTCTCGCTTCTCCGCCCTTATTGCGTCCGCGGGGAATCGCCCAGCTTCCCTCTTTAGGATGACCTGCTCACTCTTAGAGGTGGGAGTGCGGGAAGAACCTCTACGAACTGAGGATTTTTTGAATTTTCTCCAGGACAAAATCACTCAGATCCGGGATGGGTTGGACTCTGACTGGGCGACTCTGGATGGGGGGGTGGGGGCGGAGTTCGGTGAGGTTATCTGGGGGGAGTTTGATCCTGTGACCCTTGAGGACGTGGACAGGATGCTGGGTGGACTCAATGCCACCACATGTTTACTGGATCCGTGTCCCTCCTGGCTGGTATTAGCCGCCCGGGAGGTGACATGCGGTTGGTTCCAGGGTATTATCAACGCTTCCTTGAGTGAGGGATTTCTTCCCCCCGCCTTGAAAGAGGCGGTGATGAGACCCCTCCTCAAGAAACCGTCCCTGGACCCGACCCTATTGTCTATAATTATCGTCTGGTCTCCAACCTTCACTTTATGGCGAAGGCTGTTGAGAGGCACCTGGATGAAGTTGCCTATTTGGATCCACGCCAATCAGGCTTCAGGCCTGGGTTCAGCATGGAAACAGCATTGGTCACGTTAGTGGATGATCTCTGGAGGGCCCGTGACGGGTTATTCCTCTGTCCTGGTCCTATTAGATCTCTCAGCAGCTTTTGATACTGTTGCCCACAGTATCTTATTGCGTCGGCTGGAGGGTTGGGAGTGGGAGGCACTGTGTTGCGGTGGTTCTCCTCCTTCCTCTCCGACCACTCACAATTTGTGTTGGCAGGGGGGCAGAGATCGACCTTGAGGCCCCTGATTTGTGGGGTATCTCAGGGGTTGGTGCTCTCACCTCTCCTGTTCAACATTTATGTGAAGCCCCTGGGTGAGATCATCCGTGGCTTCAGAGTAGAATTCCACCAGTACGCTGATGATACTCAGCTGTATTTTTGTACCCAGGGCCACCCTGACGAAGCCATGGAAGTGTCGACCCGGTGCCTGGAGGCTGTGTGGCGTTGGATGGAGCGGAACAGGCTTTAGCTCAACCCAGCCAAAACCGAGTGGCTGTGCTTTCTGGCGCCCTGATACAGCCAGCTAATTCCATCACTGGCCATGTGGGGGGAAACTCTGGCCCCCACGGAGAGGGCACGCAATTTGGGTGTCCTGGATGTACAGCTGTTGTTGGAAGACCATATAGCAGCCATCGACGGGGGCTTTTTATCAGGTCCGTAGGATCTACCAATTGCGGCCCTTTCTGGATCGGGACGCACTTCGCACGGTCACATCCGCCCTCGTCATCTCCCACCTAGATTATGCCAATGCTCTCTACATAGGGCTCCCCTTGAAGAACACCTGGAGGCTCTAGTTGGTGCAAAATGCGGCCACGCAGGTGGTTTTGGGGGCTTCTCGGAGCTCCCATGTTACACCACTTTTGCGCAAGCTGCATTGGCTCCGGTGGCCTTCCAGGTGCGATTCAAGGTGCTGGTGATCATCTTTAAAGTGCTCCATGGCTTAGGACCTGGGTACTTATGGGACCGCCTACTGCCACCGTCGGCCTCCCGCCGACCAGTGCGCTCCCACAGGGCGGGCCTCCTCGGGGTGCCACCAGCTGGACGGCTGGCGACCCCGAGGGTTTGGGCCTTCTCTTTGGGAGCACCCTCCCTCTGGATCGTATTACCCCCGGAGATGAGGACCATCCCCGACCTATTGACCTTCCAGTGCGCACTAAAAACCCACTTATTCCATCAAGCCGGTCTGGCCTAAAGTTACGTGTAGGGTTTTAAATTTGATTTTAAATGGTTTTAGCTTTCTTAATTTCCTAATATTTTAATCTTTTGATAATGCCAATTTATTTAATTCTTTTAATTCATTTTAATTATTGTATGTGTATTTATATGTATTTTATCTGGCTGTACACCGCCCCGAGTCCCTCTGGGAGAGGGGCAGTATATAAATTTAAATAAAGTAAAGATATAAATGAAGTATACAAAGTAAAAAAGTTGGTGCTATAACATGATGTTCATTCATTCTACTACACTGAAGAATTGGAAGTTAATTTGTTTTTATTTCCTCTTTATCCTACACTAGTCTCCCTTTCTCCACAATTTTTATTTTCATTGGTATTTTATAAAGTTGAGTCAAATTATATTATTAAAGAAATCTTAACTGGGGGTTAGGCTACATCAAACATAGCAAGGGTCAACAGACTTTCAGCAGTGATGGGAGTGTGTGATCAAAGAGTCTTTGGAAGAGGGGAAAGTGATCACAACCTTTCTGAATGCTTGACTGCTATACTTACTCCAAAGTTATGTCTTCAGATATAGCTATTATTTCCATATTTCTTTCTGGTCTTCTACTTTTGGTAAAGGTAAAAGCCATGTCTATGAAATTTCCATAGACGCTAAAAGCCATGTTGCATACTAGTTCAAATCTGTCTTTTTGGGTATCTGGTGTAAGATAGTGTCATGTTTGGCCATGTGGCCTAGCATTGCCAATTTTCCAGACACCAGCTATCTGGAATCACATGGGAAACTTGCTGTTATGGAGAAAATGCCAGATTGCAGTTCCTAGCTACCATGATCTCAATTCCCTACCTCTATTTTAGAGTCCTTCATAATGATTAACTTCACTAATGGGATACGGGGCTTCAAGGATTGTATTGAAAGAACCCAGGCTATCTTTCTTAGAAAATTTCTGGGTTTTCTTCCTGTTGGTTTTGCTCCGATGTACCTGGAACTGGGCACTCGATCAGTCGAATGTATGGCGTGGAGTAACACCTTTAAATGGTGGTTTTGGCTGCTCTTTCTGGCAGTTCCTGGTAGCTACCTCTCCCTGGTGTTTGCTGACTCTCATATTTCTCGTTGGGAGAGGCAGTTGATTGAAAAAATTACACTTGCTAGGTTTTACGGGGGATGCCCTGGGAGACTACGGCCTTAAGGATGCCCAATTTAGGGTAGTCCAACGGCTTGTGGACATTGACTTGCAATATCTACGAGCCAGAGTTAACAAAACTTGCTCCCCTGTGGTCTTCAGCCAATTTAATAATTACGAACTGAGGATGGCTTCCTATTTTTACACTCTAACCATTCCCAAGTATAGAAGAGCTTTCTCCCTAGCTCGTTTTAATGTCTTGCCCTCAGCACTACTAGATGGGCGATTTAAGAGGCTCCTGATTAACAAGCGGCTATGCCCCTATGACAGAGCTTAGTTTGAAATTGCAGAGCATATCCTTTTATATTGTCCTATGTATAACGCAGGCAGATCTAAGTTACTGTCTCTCCTTGGAACAGACCCTTCTAGACCCAATGTTAGCAATTTGTTCTTATATTGTCTAGGGGATGGCTCCTCATACATTACTTCTCAGGTTTCCAATTTTTTTTAAGAGCTGTAACCATCAGAGGAGAATGTTGTAATTCCCCTTAGTCAAGTCTTTGGTGACCAATTTTTTATGATTAATTTTCCCACGTTCTTCTTTTGTACTTGTGTTTTGGTCTGTGACCACAAATAAATTATTATAACTTCACTAATGATTAATTTGCACCAAGATAAATTCCTTGTGTGTCCAATCACACTTGGCCAATAATGAATTCTATTCTATTCACTACTAAATTTTTAACTAAGGATAGTGCAAACTGGGGAACATTCTGTATGCTAAACTGCTATCTACTGGTGGACCCTGCTCCCTTGCTGTCTTACCCATCACTGTTGACTTTTTTCTATATCACCATTTCCCAGAAGGGAGCCAAGGTCTTTAAGCATGCAGTTTTAGCAGTGGAAATGGTAGTTGTCTGTTTGGGTTTCAGGCTATAGCACAAAGGAACCACAAGACAGATTTTAAAGAGAATCAAGGCAATAAGAAAGGGAGAATTGCTTGTTGGACAGTTACATTTCCATCTTGGTTATGTGCAAAACAGAGAAAATATGTGAATAAGCCTGAAAGCTATTTCACATGAAAATGTCAAACAAAGATAACAAAGCTTTGTTTCTTAACAGCCAATATGTCGGAAAGGTCTTTCTGTATCTCTCTCTCTCTTTTTTTTTCAATTTAAGGAGATGGATTTTAAGGTTTTTTTATATATGTATGTCTTGCCTGCGGTTTATCGCGGTGTCTATATTTTTTGATCATCTGTAAAGTTTAGATTCTGTTACATTTTTGACAAATGATTTCACATTAGGGCTGTGCCGGTGCGTCTCCCTTACATTCAGATCTTCACTCAAGCTACCTATAATTTGAATGTTGAATCTGAACAGTGGGCTGAAAACTGTTTTTGAACTTGGATCTAGTTCTGCACTGAATTGCAATTGTTGGAAGTTCCTTCCTAGTGTCTAATTTTCTTAAAAATGAGTTTTTGTGACAGACCATACTCTTTATGGCAGCCATGTTGTGAGCTTGATTTTGACACCTTCTCAAAATTCAGGGTTGTTTTTTTTCATTGTCCCAAAATATTGTGTGATGCTTGGTTTATGTCTACGTCCACCAGATATTTAGAATAGCTAATTATTGTTTTGAAGCAGAAGAGTTTTTCCTAACACTGCATCTTCTAAACATGTTGAGCTCCAGGTCAATATACATAGAAAAATGTTCTTGTTTTCCTAATTAACTGTACTTTTTGTGACAAGAAAGCTGCATACACAATAGAACTTGGGTAGTATTTGTTAAAATGTTTATTTTGAACTGGCAGAAAAAACACACATCCCACATTCTCCACATATATTTTATTCTACTGTTTGTTTGGGTTTTTGGCATAATGCAATTATTTTTACCATTTAAACAGCTAAATAAGTTATGATTAGATTGTGCCAAGACACCCAATAGCATTTCTTTATCTGCAGCTATATGTAGAAATTTGCCTTTTCCTTGGATTATGAATGACTTCCATCAAAAAGGAACCACTGCCAAATAAGCGTTATACTTATGAAAATTATATTAAGAAACTGGATTTTTTTAAAAACCCTATCAATTCTAGATACTTAAGGCCATCGCCCCATTAATTTCAAGAGACCAGCAGGAGGAAGACAACTAAACACAAAACTTAAAACATCTTTCTCTATTCTGTTTATTAATGGTTTGGCTACCAAAGGTGTATAGAAATGTTTTCAGAAATCACTAGATCAGTTCCAAAAAAACTCATCTAACTTGATCTTGATATTTGCAGCAGTCAATCATTACAGCAGTTGTAGATATTCCCTGTTCCATATGGAATTTTTGCACAGAAGGCTTTCCTACAATAAAGACTATTCCCACCAGCCAAATGGGTTGTCTGCTATCACCACACTAATGCAAAAGCAACCTTTCTTTAATTGTAATTGTAAGCTACAGTATTTCCAGAATATTCAGTCTTAAACCCAGCAATTTATAGAAGCTAGTAGCTCAAAAACATTATCGCTTGCTTACCAGCTCAACACTGGTGTTTTTGGCAAGCAGTCAGATACCTTCCCTAAAAATTCTTTCAATAGTTCTCTGAAAATAATTTGAGTAATTCCTGAGATGTACTGAAATCAAAACATCAAAACTATATGATAGCCACAGTAGTTTTGTTTTAGGCTACTGCTTTCATTTTATTTTATTCACCCAGAATAGAATTTGTTACTCTGACCAGCTCTGATGATAAGAGTGGAAGAAGTTTTACTGTCCTATTTTTATAGTTTAGGTATACATCATAATGTTCATTGTCCTACTAAGGGATGTACCATTGCAACAACCTTGAAGATTTTATAACTGGCTTCTTTGTACTTTTCATGAGACATCGCAGTTGAGAAGAAATAACTGCCTGACCCTAACAATGGAGTTTATCTGCCCAATCTGCAAGGCAGAATAAAACTAAGATTACAGTGTTCACCCTCGAGATAAAGACAAAAACTGAATGCAGCTGAGGGTATGAAAACCTAACTGGAAAAAGAAACTCTGAGAAACCACTGCTCTGAGACAACATTGGAAACTTTCAGCTGAAGCACGTTTGTACCTTTGTAGTCCACAGAAAGGACTCTCATATTATTAGAACCCAAGAACACAATCAACTTCAGGATGTGTCCTGTAGACCTAATTCTTGATCTAAGCAGCATGAAAATGGTTTGGCTTTGCTGTGCAGGAGTGTTCTTTTCCTCTGTTTCAACAGACAGATGTGCAATTCAGTTCTGCAGGCTCCTCCATGCCTGGGGTGGCCAGTTCCTCTGGTCCATCTGCTATGCTGGGCTCACTAAAAAACTGTCTGTGGTTCAAACTGGGTTGCAGGAGGAGACACTGGTCACCATTGTCTGGTTCTTCTGCTAGCATGCCTGAGTGCATAATGGAAGCCATGGCCAACAGCTGGATATCTGAATGAGCATTGGCGACAGTATGCCGACGGATGCTCCCACACTTCTCAAGGTAAGCCTCACCTTCCTGTTCAGTCAGGGGTGTCAAGGCGGTCTCACTGACTTGTCGGGTTGCCACTGTGTGAGAAGAGATGCTTAGCCCATTGGGTTTGTAACGAGATCTGTAATACCGTCTCTCTGGAAAACAAGGGAAAAGAGACATTTTTGTTAATTGTTTACCATTGCAAGAATTGGTTTCTCCAGATTTTGTTTCTGTGAAAGGCACATGAAAGATTTCTTTATCTTAATTTTGCCAACCAGATGCAACGTGTATAATAAGAATATTTGGAAATAAATAAAATACAAATTATAAATTGATTATACTTAATCAATTATACCCAATCTCCTGCACCAGTATGATCATGTTATGACAGAAGAACGTATGACACTGGAGAACGTTGACATTATTGTAATGTAATCCTACTTCTAAAGTTGTTTTAAGTAATTAAAAAACCCTAATTATCCTTCTGGATATTGCCCAGAATCTGACAAAGAAGTATCTTTTCTTCCCTGATGTAACTTTTCACCATATACAGTTCAGAATGATTGTATTATGGGCAAAATTTACAGCATAACAATTGGTGGCAAAGCAAAAGAAACTTTTCTGTGAGAAATTTACTGCCTATTCTACATAAACAACTCCACTTGAAACTTTTTATTAAAACAATAACGTGTGTCAGAACAAAGTAAAAGTATTAGAACATACATATCTTCATTTTCAAGTTCCTAGCACCCTAGAATGGATTCTTTTTTTTGAGACAAGAATTGTCTATTTAAGGTTTTCTTCTATGACAGAACATTTAACATTCTTATTCTCAAAACCCTGGGCACATACATTTTTTGTAATCACTCATTTTACATACCTGTACTATGAACCCATTTTTTTTTCAACTTGATACCCTACAGTGCCCACTACAGTCCTATGCTTCTGGTGGATACTACTTTACAGAAAACTTTTGTCACCATTAATCTAGTGAGCTTCCCAGTTTGGATTCATTGTCATTTCTAACAAAAGGATTATTACAAGGTAAGTGGACAAAACCAATAACATTTTAGATAGGGCTGAATTCCAATTCCCAGCATCTCCAGCTAACATGGGCAGTGCTATAAGATAGTAGTAACTTTAACTCAACTACAGCTAGACAACAAGAGATCCTTTCTTCCTGACCTAAGTAATGAAGATCATGATGAAAGTAGTAGCCTTCTTGCAGTTCCATTGGACAACAGTATTCCTTATTCTGAAGGAATTCATATGGATCTAACTAGCAACTTTTAGTACATTCAATTATAAGAATGATGGGGATGGAATTACAGATCACATATTCTTAACTTACAGTACAAGCACAGACAAATTCAATTTTATTTTAGAGGAAGAGAAGTCAAACCCTAAGTGCCCCAAGGAAAAACATGTGCACATTCCAAACTCTTAAAAGAATTATGAAGTCAGGAATTTGTTTTGAGTCCCTGAACATGCATTTTTCCATATCTGCTCGCCTCAAGTTTTTTTGTTTACAGTAAGTTATACTTTTAAATAAGGAGTCATTTTATAGTTACTATTGTTATAATGGGAACTGAAAATCCTTGTATATTTTCAGAATGCTACTGATAGTTTCTCCTCTAGTTTCCACCTGTTCCTGAACTATAAAGCTGTACCATGTCCTTTTTCTTCTACTTCTTTATATCAAACTGTATGCTGCATTAGAAACAGGTATCCTACTTCTAGGAAAGGTATGGCAAACTGAAGACAATTCTGTAAAGTGCAACTAATGACCAGGTCCTAAGAACTTCTCCAGATAAGGAGAAAATTGGAGATCACCCATATATGCTTTAGGACAGCAGTTTTCTGCAGGTTTGAGTGCTGGGAAACAAAGAGATCAGCTATATTGTTCACAAGTGGAGCCTTTTAAAGGACACTAAGTTTGCAAATCCCACAACACTTTTGGAAATTGCCAAAATTTCCAAACTATTGTAAACTATTAGAGATCTTCAAGACAAGTTTTAAAAGTTTTCATCAGGTGAGTTTATCTTCAACTCTGAACAAAAGAAAAATAATTACAGGCTTAAGAACTTAAAAGACCTTGAAATAAATAGCAAAATTTTGACCCAAGATGGTTATAAATGGATCAAGGGTTCAGATGAATATGGAGTATTGATTTTCACTATAAGATTTTGAATTCTCTTTTTGGCTATCCTGGTTATTGCAAATCAGAACAAAGATAAGTGATGATTTTAGACAGCGGAAAGGACTAAAGGTTCTAAGCAGAAGAAAGAAATACATATTTGTTTTCGGTGTCAATTCTCCAACTTCCAAAACAATCAAACATTGTAACATTGGAAATATTAAATGAGTTATTTGAAGAATGGAGCCATAAATTAGTACTTACAGTGTCAATATTTGTTGGTAATGACAGACTAGGTTCAAAAGATATTAATGAAGTAATGACAGATATGGAACAAATTTTATCGCATAAGATAGAGAAGGTACTGAAAGTGGAACTACAAATTACAGACCAACAGAATAATTTGGAAAATAACACTTTACTGGGTATTAAAACATTTTTTATTGTTGGGTGTTGCCCAGAATTGCTTTTGATTAGATTTGATGAAAAGTGATGAGAGAGGAGGAGAGGAGAAGAGGGAGGGGAGCGGAAGGGAGGGAAGACTGGCCAGAGTTTTAAAAATTAAAAAGACAAATGATAAACCAAGAGAATGACCTGTAAAATGTTTTATTTGATTTACAAAAGAGGCTTGCCAAAGCCTTGAATAAATTTGTATAATAGGTTAAAGAAGAATTGAAGATAAATTAAATCCTAAGACTATATTTGATTGAATTAAAAGTTAAGACTGTTAGGAGTAAAAGAAAGAAAAAAAGTTGGTTTTTTTGATCAAGGTTAAAGTAATTTTTTGTTAGTTTGCAATGCTCTGGCAAACCATTTACCTTTTGCTGACACCAGAACTGAAAGGTTAGTATTTTATGGATTTATTTATAGATGAGGGATGGGATTAGGGATGGAAAGATTACAGGAGCTGAAGAGTTCTTAAATTTGTTTACATTATAATGATATTTAGAAGTCATTTCCTTTGTTTTTGCATGTTTTATTATTTCCATTCTCTTCCCTTTCTCTAAGTTTCATTACATTAGTTTTTATTATTGTATTTAAATTCTGAATAAAAGTTATATTAAAAAAAGAAATAGGAATCTTCCTAAAATACAGCTGCTTTAATAAGTCATGGACAAGTACTACATTCATGATCCCACATGTACTAAAGCATCTCTTCTAAGTTCATAGAGACAGTGTATAGGTAGCCCTCAACTTACAACAGTTCATTTAGTGACCGTTGAAAGTTACAATGGCATGAAAAAAGTGACTTATAACCATTTTTCATGCACCCATTGCAGCCGGCCCATGGTCATGTGATCAAAATTCAGATGCAAAGAAACTGGTTCATGTTTATGATCATTTTATCCCAGGGTCATGTCATCAACTTTTGTGAACTTCTGATAAGCAAAGTCAATGGGGAAGCCAGATTCATTTTACAATCATGTTACCAACGTAACAACTGCAGTGATTCACGTTTTAGCAACTGTGGCAAGAAAGATCATAAAATGGGGCAAAACTCTCATAACAACTGTCTCACTTAGCAATATACATTTTTGACTCAATTATGGTCATAAATCGAAGAGTATCTATAGTACAGTGGTGAAGATGCCGGACTAGCTTTGGGGAGATTCAACTTCCAGTTCACACTCAACATTTAAAGTTCACTAGAATGAATTTGGATCGATCACTCACTATCAACTTAACCTGCCTCACAGAGTTGGAGAGGAAAGCAGACTAGAGAGATGCTGTATGTGCTGGTATCCTCACAATACTTCATACTATTCTGAAAATATTTCCAATACACATATACACCACAGAGAGAAGTATGACATCAATAAAATTCAACTTGCTTTTTTTTTCTCTCCAGCAGACAGCTCCCTTTATAGTTCTGCTCAACCGAAACACTACATCCAAAATAGCTGCTGCAACATTTATTATTGCAGCACAGGAAGAGTTCAGAAATGGCTCACCACATTTTACAGCACAGTACACTTTCACAAGACTAAGCATTAAAAAATCATCTATGGGGTAAGAAATCATAGCTAGCTTGCTGCGTCTCCAAGACAGAAGTATTAAATAAGCATAACACCCCAAATTTCAGATAGAGTGATATTTCATTTTAAAGCTTCTATCGAATTAGCTAGCTATTGGTTAAGGCACCAGGCTAACACCATGAATTCTAGTCCCACCTTAGACATGAAAGACAGCTGGGTGGCTTTTTTGGGCCAGTCAGTCTCTCTTAGCCCAATTCACCTTACAGGATTATTGTTGTGAGAAATATAGGAAGAGGAAGGAATATTAGGTATGTTTGCCACCTTGTGTTAATAGTAACAGTGGGATTAAAAAATAATAAAAGGTGGGATTAAAAAAATCTAATCTATCTAAATAGTTCTTCCTTAGTTTTCATAGATGTAGTTATAATGGATTTACTTCTAACCAATTCATATCTCAACTGAACTCCGCTTAAGCTAATAGCTGATTCTTCCATTGGCAATGGTTATTAAGGAACATTGAATTAATCAATTTTGTCTCAATATTATCCAAACCTATAACTGGGAGCAAATATTAGCAGTTAAAACTTTCATCATTTAAAGCTCTCTTCTTTTTATTCTTGGAATAAAAAGGAATGAAACACTGAAACAAGTCTCTTAAAGAGAAAAGATAGATGCTGAGGTATAGCCACCCTTTATCTGACAACCAAGAATTATATAGTCAGAAAATCCATTCCAATTTGGCTACAAATCGGAGGCTGCTGTGAAGCAGTACTTAATAAATTCCATGAGTACTTTCATTCATGCTGGAAACTCAACCCTGTATATTCTTTGTTTCAATCTGCAAGGATCAACACACAGAGAACTCCCGTCTTAAATGAAAGGAGAGTCCCACAGCAAGTTATTTTAAGTCTTTTATAGGCCAATGAATTTCTGCTTGGGTAATATTTATAGCTATTTATTTCTTCAGTAACACAGGGTGAGGGAGAGGTCTCTTTTTCCCTTTAACTAGTGTCTCCTAACAGCAGCAGCTATCCCAGGATAACTAAAGTTTTCTCTTAAAAGAAAAATAGCTAAGGTGAGAGGGAACCTTTTCTTTACGGACCAGGAGCAGATAGCTAAGACTAAGAGGACCTGAGACCTCTTGGTCTATGATTGACTAGTCATTATAATGTTTGGAGGAAATAATATTTTTCTCTGCTACTTTTTTTTTTAACAAGTTTTTCCAAAACAACATAAAAAAGCTCTTTTCAGTGTATAACATAATTCTGAGTCACCACTTTTACATGTAAATATGACAGTAATTATATATTCATTTTTACATTCAACATTCTGTCTTGTCCATTTTTAATTTAATTCTATCATTACTTCTCCATTTCAACTTTTACATAAGAAAAGGAACAAGCAAATTAATCCTATTCATTAATATTACTTTCATTCTAAAAATCTTCTCAATTCATTTCAATTTATTTCAAATGTATTTCTTAAGCATTAACATTTCTTTTAAGCCTTTTCCAAAGTACTCTTTTCTCATTTAAATCACTAATAGTTCCCATATCTTCATACTTATTCCCTTTTAATTCTTTTTTATCTTGTCAAATTTGCAGTTCCATCGCATATTCTTTTCATAAAGTCTAAATACAAGTTTTTCACATAAAACATAAATTCCCCCTCCCCTTTGACTAGTTTGGGGGTATCACCTCAGTGGTTTAAGTATGCCTTAATTCCCTCATCTGTAATTCCCAATTAAACTTCTATTTTACTTAGTTATAGTAATAGTCAATCCCTAGAAAAATAAACTACTTTACATTGTACTTTTCAGTCAGATTCCGCAATGTATTTTCTCCCTTTACTTCTATAAAATTTTATTTATAATATCAACAAAATAAAAAAAAGAGAAAGAAACAATCCATTTTGCTTGGTCACTGATATTAATCTCATTTTTAAACCTCATCGCAATTCATTTCAATCATTTTAATATATATAATAAACATTAACCTTTCTTGTAACAATAAAAAAGAACATGTATTCATCTTCTAAAAAGATATCAGTGCCCCTCCCTCCTCTCAATAGACTATATTCTATAATTTGTAATTGCAAAGTACATTATTATTACCCCTCATATCAATGTGCAATCCCCTTTCTTAATTCTTTAACTATTGTCCCAATGTATTCTACAGGTGAAACTCAAAAAATTAGAATATTGTGCAAAAGTTCATTTATTTCAGTAATGTAACTTGAAAGGTGAAACTAATATACGAGATAGACTCATTACATGCAAAACAAGATAGTTCAGGCTGTGATTTGTCATAGTTACAATGATTATGGCTTATAGCTCATGAAAACCCCAAATCCACAATCTCAAAAAATTAGAATATTACATGCAATCAATAAAACAAGGATTGTACATAGAACAATATCGGACCTCTGAAAAGTATAAGCATGCATATGTACTCAGTACTTGGTCTGGGCCCCTTTTGCAGCAATTACTGCCTCAATGTGGCGTGGCATGGAAGCTATCAACCTGTGGCACTGCTGAGGTGTTATGGAAGACCAGGATGCTTCAGTAGCGGCCTTCAGCTCTTCTGCATTGTTCGGTCTCATGTCTCTCATCTTTCTCTTGGCAATGCCCCATAGATTCTCTATGGGGTTCAGGTCAGGTGAGTTTGCTGGCCAATCAAGCACAGTAATCCCACGGTCACTGAACCAGGGTTTGGTGCTTTTGGCAGTGTGGGCAGGTGCCAAGTCCTGCTGTAAAATGAAGTCAGCATCCCCATAAAGCTCATCTGCGGAAGGAAGCATGAAGTGCTCCAAAATCTCCTGGTAGATGGCTGCGTTGACCCTGGACTTAATGAAGCACAGTGGACCAACACCAGCAGATGACATGACTCCCCAAATCAACACAGACTGTGGAAACTTCACACTGGACTTCAAACATCTTGCAGTGTGTGCCTCTCCATTTTTCCTCCAAACTCTGGGTCCTTGGTTTTCAAATGAGATGCCAAAGTTGCTCTCATCAGAAAAGAGGACTTTGAACCACTGAGCAACAGACCAGTTCTGTTTTTCTTTAGCCCAGGTAAGATGCTTCTGACGTTGTTTGTTGTTCAGGTGTGGCTTGACAAGAGGAATATGACATTTAAAGCCCATGTCCAGGATCCGTCTGTGTGGTGGCTCTTGATGCACTGACTCCAGCCTCAGTCCACTCCTTGTGAAAGTCCCCAACACCTTTGAATGGTCTTTTCCTGACAATCCTCTCCAGGCTGCGGTCATCCCTGCTGCTTGTGCATCTTTTTCTTCCACACTTTTCCCTTCCACATAACAATGTGCTTTGATACAGCACTTTGGGAACATCCAATTTCTTTTGCAATTTCTTTTGAGGCTTTCCCTCCTTATGGATGGTGTCAATGATGGTTTTCTGCACAACTGTCAGGTCAGCATTCTTTCCCATGATTGTGATTCCTACTGAACTAGACTGAGAGATCATTTAAAGGCTCAGGAACCCTTTGCAGGTGTTATGGCTTAATTAGCTGATTAGAGTGGGACACTTTGAGCCTAGAATATTGAACCTTTTCACAATATTCTAATTTTCTGATTGTGGATTTGGGGTTTTCATGAGCTGTAAGCCATAATCATTTCAATTATGACAAATCACAGCTTGAACTATCTTGCTTTGCATGTAATGAGTCTATCTCATATATTAGGTTCACCTTTTAAGTTGCATTACTGAAATAAATGAACTTTTGCTTGATATTCTAATTTTTCAAGTTTCACCTGTAGGTAAAGAAAAAATTTCCTTTATTTTACAATTCCCATATTTCTTTCTTTCCTGTTCCTGTTCCTCATTACCTCTCTTCCCTTTTGTTTTTCCAAATCTTTTCTCCCTCTGATTTATATCCCTCTCTATATATTTTCCTTCCCCCTTTTACTTTTCTGCTGTTTCTTTCTGTCTTTCTGATTTTTATAAGTATTAACCCATTTTAGTTACTTTTTTGAATCTCCCATTTTAACCCCACTTCTTTTTCCTCTTCTTTGTGGTGTTCTTTGTGTTGATTGTCTATTTAAGATGTCTTCTTCTTGAACTAACTCCTCCTTCTCTGAGGTTTTTTCTTCATATTCTTCAATTGCCATTCCATAGCTTTTAACTCAGAGGCAAGTGATTCACCTATGTAGTAGTTCTTTCAAATTTTTAAGTTCTATTTTTAGATCCTACAGAGATATCATCGTTACACTCTTATATCTCATAGTCATTAAAAATCCACCAATCAGCTTCTCTTTTTCTTTTTTCTTCTTCAAACTTTCTGGATTAACAACTATTCCAGAACTGGGTTTATAGCAAAATCACCAATCAGTCCAACAATCCATATTTTTTCTTTTATTCTAATTCAATTTTCACTTTTTAGGGTACTTGTTATATTGTTTCAATATTTGCTTTTCATTGTATCAAATCCGATTAATAGAGAAATAGGAACTTTCCCTTTTTCAGCTTAAATTTTTGTCCACCAGATGGCACTCTCCGTTATACAATGTTCTCATCTCCCCCCTCCCCCTTTTTATTGTTCGGGGCTTTCCAAACCTCGGTATTCCAAACCAATCAGATCTTCAATTTAAATATTTCCCCCTTCTTTTTGAAAACTCCTAAGTCCAGCTTTAAATTGTGCGTGTATGTTACCAATGTATTTTAATTCAATTTGTTTGGATATCTTATTCTGGCTTCTTCCTATCCTGGTTCGAAGCCCTACTCAGTTGTCAAAGATATTTTTACTTTTTTTTCCTTTCCCTTTAAAAATCCACCGCGTTCTTGTCCTTTCATAAACATTCTTAAAATACCATCTTGGGGTACTTTTTAATTAATTGTTGTGCCAAGTTGTCCCAGTTCTTATGTTCTCCACCTCTTTCTTCTCTCCTGAACAAATCTTAGTCCAGCTAAGTCCTCCTCTTCAGGGTGGCCATTTTGGACCACCGCTCAGTCGTCTTCGAGGGGGGGAAATTGCCTAGCCCAGGGAGGGGGAATGCGGCTCCCCTCGACCTGGCTGGCGGCTTCCCCTTACTCTACCGTCCCTCTGAGGCAGCTTCAGCCCCTAATCACAGTGATTGGGGCTCTCCAACAAGAGAATACAGACTGAAGCTGCGGACAGTCGCAGTCCCTGGTCCGTCGACGAGGAGGACTTAACCCGGAAGTTCCTTTTTCTCTGCTACATTTTATAACTGAGGATCCAGTCTAAATTGTGAAATGAAACTCTAACTAAAACTTATTTTCAAAGCTGTAAACAAATCTCTCTATTGTGTCTTAATACAAAACAGTTATAACAAGCACCATCTCCTTGGAATATTTAAAGGCTGCCTCCAATGACGCTGATAGATTAATTTCCTGCAAAGGATATGATGCTCTCCCTCCCATTCTCCGTTTGTGTGTGTGTGTGTGTGTGTGTGAGAGAGAGAGAGAGAGAGAGAGAGAGAGAATTTTCTTATAATTGCCACTGTCATGCATATCATTCTTCTTCCAGAGGTTTCAGCTGAAAATCCACATGGTTATGCTAAGAATCATTGCATCAGTAATGCTACATTTTTATATTCTTTCACTGAAACTATCATGGTCTTTCAGCCCTAACTTATTACTGAAATAATAGGCAAAAGGTGATGGAAAATGAGCAGTTTTAACTGGATTAGGAAAGTCTGAGCAATGCACTCTTCAGAGCCCGCACTGCCACAGAAGAAGCAAAAAATTACTGATGAGTCAATCATATTCAGCAGTGCTTCCTGAGGTCATTCTGTCTGGAGAGCACCTACTTACATCAATGGCTATTCACTAGAGGGCATAAGATGTAGCAACCAAAATGATAGGACTTCTATCACAGGACTGCATCTTGATTTAGTTAATCTCCAAGTTATCAATGATTCCAATGGTAAAAAAGAGAAGTGCACAACCTGAGACCCAGTGCTATATAGAATGTTCATGCATAATGTTTGTTCAATCTCAACTTTCCTCTCTGTCCCTTGGTCTCTTTTATTCTATAAAGAGCAGCATAGATCCTTAATAAAATATAAGTTCTTGTTCTAAATTGGGAATAAATTTCCTACTTTAAGCTTAGGCCCTGAATATGCTATGCTATTCACTAGAAATAGCACCTTCAGTAGCAAATGGAGAGAGAACTAGAAGACAACACTGGTTTGAATCCAGATCAGGACTCCTTTCCCTCAGAAAACCACTAATGATGCTTTAGGTCAGGCCTGTCAAACTGGCGGCCTGCAGGCCAGATGCATTACATGCCCACCTCAGCTCCGCAAAAGCAAAAATGTCACAATATGTTACAATACATCACATGACATGATCAAGTTTGACACCGGTGCTTTAGATACATACTGGAGAATTGCAATCTCCAGTTGACTGGTAAGTTGGAGAGAAAGTGAACCAGAATTTCCAAGAGTACAGCTGCTTGGTTGAAAAGACTGCTTTACTGATATCTTGTGGCCCCGGGGTGGGCAGATCTGAGGTTTATCACAAAAGAATGCAGAAAGTATAAAAGAAACACAAAATGGTAGAAACACTAAGAGAGAAAAAGGAAAATTAACTATCTAATTTAGAAATGTAGACTCTCATGTTTTGCAAGTTTTCTGCTCAGACTTTTAAATAGCTGCAAATATTTATCTCAAATCAAATCAATCATAAGATCTAATAGATTCCCTAGCCAGCTTGTGATTTCACTATTAAGAGCAAGATTTAGCAATCATTTCCTGCTTGTCAACTCGTTGTCTCCAAAAAGTCATTCCAATCTGGAGCAATAACTATAAAAAGCAGTTGGGAAAAAAAATGCATTCAAAGTGTAATGGTGGCAGGAATAGTCAGGAGAAAACAAACACTGCAGGCTTTGTTCTACAGTCCTGTTTACTTCAGCTAGCCACCATGAATATTTTCTGCAACAAACACTACAAACCGCTATCCTCAAACCACTATAGCAACTGAAAGAAAAAAATGAATTGAGTTCATATCAGCTGATATGCTATTAGCAACAAATGCCTATTATTGTTTTTTAATCTCTCCAACAGAAATACTATGGTCAGATTCTAATTTAAAAGAACTGATAAATATAAATGTGTTGCACAATTACTATTATACAAACAGAAAAAGGACCAGGTGTTCCTTTGATCTCATGCTCAGCTACTGCTATTGCCAGTATAATTAAACTTATCTCACTACTCTCTTATACTGCTGCAGTGAAGGACCATCCAACTTTTAAATTCTGCATGGGAAACTTCAGTCTACTTAATTGGTCATTTAGAGATTGGTATCTATGAAAGTGTTACAGTGTTTGAAAAAAAGAAAGTATCCAGAGCTCAGGTAGGCAGTATTTTCTGATTTGTTCTGCCTCCTTAATAGAAAGTAAATTATTCCTGCCTTGATTTTTTTTTAATCATCTAAGTGGACTCTACAGCACTTTTGCAAAGAAATATACCATGAGTTTGTATTTCATTTTGCATCATTCTAGTTTGCAGATAAATCTTTTTTTAATTGAAAAAAATCTTAGGAAACAATTCTAGCAGTCATCAAGGAAGAAGTGTGTAGATACACTTAGCCATTGCATATATTGCCTTTCCAGGCCTTGAAGCAATGAAAATTACCTCTATACTGTATCTCAAGAAGTGCATTAGTTTTAAGTGACCAAGCCATTATTGAAAAAAAGATAGAATTGTAGGTAGGGAAGCAAATTACCTAAATGTAGACAAGTCAAACAAAGGTGATAAGGAAGTACATCTGAATGTACAGTTTGGGCTTCTACCTTCAGCTACTAAATTATTACCTTCATAGATCCCTTCTCCCTAAAGAAAGGGATCCTGCCACAAACCTTCATAGTCATGGAAAGAGAATCATAAGTAACCTTTCAGTCCTATTTGCATGGCTTGGCACTGAGATATATTCATGACCATCTCCTTAAGCTAGATCCATTCTGCCTGATAAGAACTTTTTGGAGGAAAGCCAGAAGGAGGTACATCTCTATAATGCCTCCCTTCTGGAACAAACTTTCCCTAGACATGTGATTAACATGAGATTTATCTTACAGTAACAAGAAGAGAGAATGCCAATAATTATATTCTGATTAGTTTGCTAGTTTTAATTTTTGTACTACATTTTCTATTACACAATGGATATATTCTGTCTATGTAAATAATTATGCTGTTGTTACCACTTCATTTCAGAAGTCAAATAAATGCAATATGAAACTACAACAAGAAGAACTTTAAAATACTTCTGGAAAGCAGGAGTCACAAATAGCTCTGAACTCAACTTACAAACCAGAGGGAATATATATATGGCTCAGTGCTAAGATGCTGAGCTTGTCGATCAGAAAGGTCGGTAGTTCAAATCCCTAGCACGCATAACGGAGTGAGCACCCATTACTTGTCCCAGCTTCTGTCAATCTAGCAGTTCGAAAGCATGTAAAAATGCAGGTAGAAAAATAGGAACCATTTTGGTGGGAAGATAAAAGCGTTCTGTGTGCCTTCAGCATTTAGTCATATATGCTGAGTGGCTGGAATGGAAATTAATGGAACCAGAAAATTGGGAAGTCAATGAAACATAGAAGAGATGTTACAAGAAAGGAAAAAGGGTTTTCAGCCCAAAATGTAGGAAATTTCTCCTAAGATGCCCAAGAGAAATGGGCATGTTTTCCACAGTTCAGATATTTATTATTTATTTATTCAATTTGTAAATCTGCCTATCTCACCTAAGTGATCTCAAAGAGCTGGTATACAAGCCAAACTGAATGCTATGCCAGATTCCCTCCATGTAACCTTTTAGTTGTTGCTGAGTAGTCATTCATTTGCATCTGCTGTTTTGTGACATGAACATCCTTTCTACAGGACAATTACTCAGTAACTACGTTTCTCTAAGCCAGGGCTGTCAAACTCCCAGTCTGCGAGCCAGATGCATCACGCACTAACCATGACCATGCCCGGTTTTAGCGAAGGAGGAAAAAAAATTCCCAAAGTGTCACGTGACGCTGCCGTGACACCCCTGCTCCAAGCACATTCTTATGTTATCATCTAGTCACCGTGTCTTCTGTCAACTTCTTTTCAAACTCAAGAGTCTTCTCCAGTGACTCTTGCTTTTGCATTAGGTAATATTTAAGCTTTAGTTCCATTGTTAAGTTTTCCACTGAGCAGTCTGATATCATTGGCATACTGAAATCTGTTATTGCTTCTCTGTTATTGAATTTTGATTTTATTTTCTTCTACTCCAGCATTTTTCATGACATGTTCTGCATATAAATTAAATGTTCATTGTCACATTATTTATATGATGTACTCCTTTTCCTATTTTGAACCATTTAGTTGCACCTTTTCTATTTTAACTGTCATCAGTTGTTGGAAATAATGAACACACCTTAGTTATCAGGCACATGTTTCCTTATGTTGAGACTCAAGTAAACATGACCCATAGAATGTTTATGGTCTGGCCTTGTGAGAACAGTGCATATGGCACCATCCATCATTATAAGTCTCTGACACTTTCATCCAAAATGCACTGAACTATTGAAAAATGAAAAGTACTGGATATTTTTCTTCAGTATCCAATAGGTGGAGATATTGTTCAACTGTCAACAATTATGCTGAACAAAGACTATGTACATTAACTTTAAGGGCCTAAAGATGTCTCAACCATTAATCTATTCCAGCAGCATTTAGGATTAGAAAAACATGTCTCTTGATATTCATTCAGCATTCTGCTCACCCATTCTGGTTCAATAGTTAAAGTTTATATGGAGAGAAGATGATGAACTTCATATAACGTATTTCTTTTAGGAAACACTGTCTGGAAGCCGTGAAACATAATGTGTTCCATTCAAGTGTCTAATTAGGCCCTAAAATCCACTGAAATGATAACGTTTTCTAGCTCCAACTTCATTTTTAACTCTGAAGCAGTCTGATCATTTCACTGCTGTACCATACATCACAGCATTATTCAAGAGATCAATCTTCACACCTTCTGTTTCCCATTCACATGTTTAATTGCTACTTAGAGAGCAAGAAAAATTCAAGAGATTCTGCTAAGCTAACCGTTTGGTCACTTGGTAAAAATATACATCCATCAAATACTTGGATTTTTTTTTAAAAAAAAACAAAAAACTAGTAACCATTTCATATATAGGATGCTTAATTTTTTCAAGGTCAATAAATGTTAGTCCCAACATCCAAATCTTCAAAATCACATCTTCCCTTTAGAACACCAAAATCATTTTAGTCATTCTCATTCATCCCAGTAAATAAAAGGAATCAACTACTAACTGAGTTCAGGGAAGCATTTTTAGTTGCTGCCAAATTCAGATCAATCCAAAAATAGGAATGTTCTGTTTTCCCTTCATCGTTCATCTTGAAACATAACAAGATGAAAGATGTTACCAAAACTGTAAAATATCAGGCTCAGTAGTGTATGACAAGGTAATTATCAAAACAAGTCAGGAATGATGGTTTATGTAATTCTTACACTCCCCACTCTCATTGGAAGTCAATGAAAAATTGAAAGTTGGCAATAAAAATCACAAGTCTCTATGATCCTAATTTACAGGAATACCATTGAGTTTCATGACACTTGTACTGGGATGAGAGTGTGCTCGGGCACTAGTTCATCTTATGATAAAGGGGTGATTTGTGACTTGTCTTTTTTACCATAGCAGCTGTTTTGAAAACAAGCAGCCTTCCATATCAACCACTGTGTAAATTTCAAATAAGACTCAAAAAATAGTCTACTTCTGCTCTATCGCTAAAGGTGTAATTTCAGTATTTCTATACAACTGTCAACTCCAAATGTAGGACTGCAGCTGGCAAAGCATTAAGGATGTTCTGAATGTACACTTAGAAAGCATAGTAGTGGGGCCCACATGTTCTTTTAATGGGGGATCAAATGTAAGTATTCTGAATGTATAATTCTTTGAAGGTCATGGAGTATATAAAATGTGTTTTATGGCAATAAACCCTGGTTTTATTGGTAGACAGGAAGATAGCAGAGTGCTTTCAGAGTCACATGGCCACCGCAAATAAACAATTTTACTATCACTCAAGTTCCTGTACACTTTGTATTATTTTTCTTCTGAAGGAGAAGGGTCATGATTTTATTAGATGTAAACAGTGCACTGATTATATTTGTACTGTGACAGGAACATCTCGTTTATTGAAATCATGAATTTACAGCTGCTCAGTTTTACAAACTAATCTGATGTGGTGTTAATGCCAAGACCTATTAGGAAGCCCAGAACTCTGCTGGACTAAAGACACCAAGGATATATGCATAAAAGATCAACATCCCAACACCGGTAAGAATCCACAAGTAGAAACCTATACTCCTGCATAAGATAAGAATCTTTGGTTTCAAATCAGATTTAAGAGATAGACAAAGAAACGGAATGATCAGGGAGAAATTGTTAATCTTGGATGATTTGGAAGCAACTTACATTCTCTCTCTCTCCACTGAACAAACTCCACATCAAGTCATATTAAAATAAATCTGCAGGCTATGCTTCCCTAATTGTGAAAATCTGTTGGGAGAAAACCACGTGCTTTGGGACTAGATCCCAATTTTAGCTATTTTCATTGAAATGGTGTCAGACAGCAAGACAGGAATGATTTGTGCCCAAAATTGTATTGAAGCACTGCATTAATCTGACTTTATTGAATTTACAGTCATTTCCTTGCCCACAATGTAGCACTATGCATTGGGAAGAACAGTCCACAGCAATCATGATTTAATCTAACCACAAGAAAAAAAATTCTAACAATCAGATAAGCTATTCTGGGGAAAAGAAAAGGCATTTGTGGGAACAAGGGGTAGGCATACAAAACAGGAAAGACACTTAATAATTAGGTAAGCTCATTAAAAAGCCAAAGGAAAACAACACAGCTAAAAATGGTATTTATTTTTGTAAATCAGATTTTAACTAGCTTTTAAACATTTGCAAATGAATGTCTTATTATAATTCAGTTAGACATAGAAAAAGAAAATGAAGGGTGTTTTTCTGCATGTACGCAAATTAAATGTAAGTTTGTATTTATTGATTAGTAGCTGCACAGGGATAATTTAACATTTCACTCTCAGTTTCTGTGTCTCATCCACAATGAGTATTGATTCCACATCATTGACTATGGATGGTTTATAGCCAATTTGTAAATGGCAGGTATCTCTTTCTCTCTCTCACACACACACACACACACACACAAACACACGCACTTTTTCTTTATCCTATGGTATTGCCTCTGGCTTGTTTTGCAAGGTTTTATAACATAATACAATTGAAGCAATACTCAGATGTGAGCAAAAATTTTGGATGCTATTTTTTTGTGAACTCTTTTTGTGCAGACAAAGAAGATTGTCTACTGATTCCATGGATTCTCTAGTTACCTTGGACCCAAATATCAGGACTTGCAATATTTTTCATCTTACCCAGGGCACAGGTACTGCCAGGGAAGCAATGTTCTTCACACAAACCAAGGTATGGGGAAACTACCAGTTTTACAAGTTCTTCTAGTTGCATAAAAGCCTTAGTGGGACCTGTAGGTTCATGGACTCCCTGAAACATAAATAAAATATACCTATTGTCAAATACCTGGGATATGCAAATCAACACATTTCATTTGCCCATTTTTATTTTTCTAATTGACTGAAGAAAAGAAACTTAATCATGTATTAGATTATGAAGTAGGGGTTATAAGTGATATTATTTTCTATAGCAGTGTTTCTTAATATCAACCAATATGTTGGCTGGGGAATTCTGGAGGCTGAAGTCTGCCTATCTTCAAGTGAGAAAGTCAAAGGTTGAGAAACGCTGTTCTGCAACAACCTACTGAATGCTCTCAGCAGATAGCTCAAGCAGGCCATTCCAACAAGTCAAAGAATATAAGCAAATTAACTCTCTCCCCAGGACTTGTGACCCAATTGGCAAGTGATGGATGTTTTAATTCTCTGAATCCAAATTATCCCAGCAACTTAAGACAGCATTCCTGATGTTTCCGCCTTTTTCTTTCTCCCATCATCAGAGTTGTAACTAGGGAACATTGGCAAGGTGGGAGGCTGATTAGAACTATCAGAGTTGTAAATGTGAGGAAATGAAAAGAAGCAAAATTCATAGCCAGAGCTCAGACATGATAAAACAAACAAACAAAAGTATTATCCTTGAAACAGTCATTGAAAAGCCTATATTGCAACATATTAATTTCATTATTCAGAAAACCAGAAAATATTTTAGATAGCTCAAACTTAATCAATGAAACACTGATGTCAGAAATCCAACCCTCTTAATTGAAAATACCTTGCCCAACACACATGATTAAGGCTGCATCATGTTGACTTTCTCCATAAGAGTCATGCTTACAGCATGGGAATAGAGGCATTTGAGGAGATAGGCATATCATCAATGTCTTTCTGTGAGACAGACCCCAATATATAGGGAGCCAATATTTGCGGGTCCAGGCCAAAGCAATTCTCTGCTTCATAAACTGTTTGGAAAGCAATAATTTCATTCTTACAGTATATCTAATGCTCATTAACAGTGGTGTGCAATACATTTGGATGTCAGTACAATATATTGTTGCTAATATTAAAAAAGGCTAAAAATATTAATGCTAATGTTAAAACGTGCTGCTCCAACATCACTATGCTTCTAATGAGAGGTTGGAACAAAATATTTCAGCCTTGAAATGTTTTCCCAGCCCCACAAACATCATAAATGATAGGTGAAAATAAGACCATTCCCCACCTGTAAAATCAGCAGCATCTGGATAATGGAGGGTGGAAGGTTACTTTGGACCAGAGGAAGAATCTCATCTAACTTTATTCTCAATAAGACCAAGTCTCGGAAGCCAAGCAAGGAAATCTGACGAATGGTCAATTCTTGACCCTACATCACAGACAGAAAAAATGGCATCCATTAGCATTGTAATATGATTCAATCCTATTTGCAGACCCTACTGTTTCTTCGACCTAACCTGAAAGTAAGTCCTAGCTTGATTTTTACATGTGCACCCAATATTAAACCCTACTCCCAAAATAAGCCCTAATTAAGATCCCACCCACTCCAGATATATGGGTAAAAATTAAGCTAAGGTGGGGATGGTGGGGTGGAGCTGTCCTACTACTGACCTTTGAACAGTTGTAGCCACCCCGATACATGCCTTGCTGGCCCATTTCTTCTGCAGCTGGCAAGGCTGGCAATCCGGAACTCTGTTATTGGCTACAGAAGCCTTCAGGAAAGCCTTACCAGCCACAGAAAAAGAAAGTTTCTGAAGGCCTCTGACAGAGAAAAGGAGGCTGGGTGCGACGGATGAAATGAAGTTAGTCAGTGAATGACATCCCCTGAAAATAAGACCTGGTGCCTTTTTTGGTGGAAAAAATATAAGACAGGGTCTTATTTTTCAGGGAAACATGTTATGTTTTAGGGCAGTAATGTTACACAATATCATAAAAGAATTGGAGAACAAGCTGGTACATGAACATAACAGAGAAATTATTGTAAATTAAAAGAAACACAATGTTTATGCTGCCCCTGGGTAATCAGTTTCTGGATAGAAAGACAGTTGTAAAAACTGTTGTTAAGAATGGGGAAGTGGGATCACTGTGTAGCTAGATAGGAAAAGCATATTTGAAGCAGCACTCTTTTCAAGGGGTTCCACAAAAACTTCACTATGTATCTTGGACTTTTTAAAGCATGAGGCTTAATTTATTAACTTGTCTTTGCTGATCCAATTTCAGATATTTAATAGCACTCCAAGAGATAAAATATATAGCATTTGAATAAAGTTTTTTATTTTAAAACATATGTGTTATTTAAAATAAAAATGTGTTTTTGTTTTCTGCTAGCATCTTTAAAAGGCTAATGCCAAGCCTATGAAGCTATCATATCCTTCAACCTTTGTTTAAGTACTGTGTTTACAACTCTTATTTTAATAGCTAAAATCAACCATGCTGTATGCTCTCCATGGGAATTGTTTAGATATCCCCAACTAATGAACCAGAACTCTAGCTGGAAGGAATAAATGTATGTTAATCATCAATTCATAATAGGGTTAATGATACAACTAACAAGTTCATCAAAATGCAAAACAAGAACACAAGCCAAAGGCTCTGAAGCCAGAAATTTCCTGCTTTTAAAAAGGGCTGTTCTCCTTAAGATTCAAAGGGTGTGGTTATGGGCAAATAAATGGAGCAGGAGAAAAAAGAAAAAAGAAAGGAATGAAATTTCTGCAGAAACAGATATGGTTACTCTCAGCTTGACCTAATCTCTGTTGTATTACAACCAACCTAAAGGGCCTTGGTGGTGCAGGGTGTTAATCATCTAGCACTTAGTGCAAGCTGCCTGCAATTAGTGCAGGCTCGAATTCAACCAGGCTAAAGGTTGACTCAGCCTTCCATCCTCTCGGGGTAGGTAAATTGAGGACCCAAGATTGTTGGGGGCAATAAGCTGACTTTGTAAAAATGCCGCTTGGGAGGGCCAAAAGCCCTAGTAATAAGCAGGCATATACAATGGAATGAAGGCTATTGCCGAGCACTTAGCATGGTGCTCCATAGACTGTAAACCGCCCTGAGTCTCCGGAGAAGGGCGGCATATAAATGCAAATAAAAAAAAAAATCTACTGTGCAAATTTTAAAAAATACCAAGAAGGAACATCTCAGCAAATACATATCCACAATCCAGAAACATTAAGAATACAGTTATGTCTTCATCTATAGGGGAACATTGACATGATGGGAGGCTATTTACAGTTAGACCTGTCCATACCTACCAATTCATGTCAAAATGATAACAAATTTTGTTTGCCTGGCTCTTCACTTTTAATGATATGAAACCTTTCCTAATATATTTATTTGAGGGCGAATGTTCTGTTACAATTAATTGGCTTTGCTTTCGCGTTTGGCCCAAGTAGTTTATACAGAATTTTTCATTTAACTTATACATATTGGCTCATTTTTATAATTTAAATTCAATTCCACTGCCAACCTATAGTTGTGCAGCAGCAATCTACTGTAGATGAAGAACAAAGCATCATCAATCTACTGTAGATGAATAACAAAGCACCGTTTTTTTTTGTCACTGACCCTTTATATTATATTACAATTTTTTCAAGCACCTTTTCTCTCAGTAGTCCTCAGATAACTACTCTGGGAAATATTATAGTATGGTACACATGTGTTATTCATAATCATTGAATTTCATATCATTATAACATTCATTGCAGCATCTTTTTGGTTGCCGTATTCAAGAATTTTAGAATAGCACATTTCTTTTGTGCTATTTATCCTACTATTCGTTTATGAAGGAAAAGTGTGAAAGAGAGCACACTGCATGAAAACATCTCTTATAATATGAAGCTTTCATCCATTTATCTGTATTTCAAGAAATAACTTTCTATTTCCCATAATATTTTGGCTAGGCAATCAGCTAAGTTCAATCAAATGGAGTCACAGTTGGTTGAAAAGCCAAAAAGACCTCAATTATTTTTCTGTCAAATTGGAGGAAGATTTCAAATGGCATGCTACTGAGGTCTGTCTTAGGAACAGGTATGCTTCAATATGCTTATTTGTATTTATTTAAAATTGAAAGCACTTGTCTGAACAGTAGTGCAGATAAAAAAGAATCCAGGACAGCATTTCAATCAACAAAGCAACAGCAATATTATGAGTTGGAAAAAAAGAATGTAATTTCAGATCACATTCATCAAGGTGCAACAACTTTGAATGATAGTAAAATCTATTGTGTTAACAGATGGCAAAAATGAAGATAATTCAAAGAATTGAACCGTATTATAATCTATTTAGTATGTGGTAGAGCTGACTAGCATTTCAAATCCAAAGTCATAAAGATGCTTATGAATGGACCATCCTTAATTCAAACATCTTGCCCTAGGACAGATCTAAAGAAGATTGGACCTTATGATTTAATCTGCCTACAAATGTAATAGATAGAAACAATGATTGATTTAGAACCCCAATCTTCCTGGGCCTATTGATATATTTGGAATGTTGAGACCATCTACCAGAAGCTAAACTGATTTTCATCTCATTTGTCCTAATAACTTCTTCTGACTTTCTAATATATTCTCTGCCACTTATACTTGGAGATCATGCTTTACATTGCAGCTTAACATTTAAAAAATAAAAATTGCAAGCAAAAGGTAAAATCAGATAGGACAAGAACCCTGGTAGGTCAAAAAGGAATGGCAAGTTACACTGACACTCATGGGCATGGGCATATTGTTGGGAAGCCCAGGAGTTAAAGATTTTTCAAATGTGCACAGTTCACCTGCCTGTAAAGCCACACATACCTTTTATCATCTGCTGCAAGTATAAAAAGGAGGAATAGGGGAAGGGAATAACAGGAAAAAGAAAAAAGAGAGAGCGCATGGGAAATCAAATTCTTATAGCAAGAAGCAAATATTTACATTCTCTCTAGTAATATGAAAAACAAGTATTTCAAACACTTTGAAACAAGCCTTGCATAAGGTAGTAATGTTTACCTGTTGATATTTTTGGTTTAGAGGGAAAAATAGCATCAGTTAGTTGTGGATTGTTAAAGCAAGCTCTGGAAAAGCACAAAGATAGTATGTAACTTTCTTAAGAATTTCATTCTACAAGAAATCTGTCCCATCGGTTACTTCTCTTGCATAGATATTATTATTTTCTTGGTCTTCTAATTAATTCTCTTTTACAGAGCTCATTCAACTCCTTAGGAAGGAAAATATTACCTTTTTTATCTCAGGGTGCCAAGCATAATTACTGGGATAATGAATACAGAATATTCCACTTATCTCAAATGCAAAAATGGTTTATGTAAAAAGTGGTGCAACAGTGAGGATTGTTAACTATGGCATACAAATACTTGGGCATATTGGACAGTGAGTTGAGCCAATTTAGTCAGAGGCCAATATAAATACATTTCATGATTTCTCTGCTTCTAGGGGAACAGACAGTTCTAAAATCAGAAAATGGGAGGCGGGATTTTACCTTGCAATATGCTGCCTCTAATATACAGTATGCCTCATAGAATCTTATCAAGTATTTGGCTTCCTCTTTACAAATCATCATTTGAAATTCAAGAGTCAACCATGGAAATTAGATTTCTTTCCAGTTCTTCTACTCAGGAACAATGGTAAGAAAAAAAGAGGCTATAATGAAGATGATCAAAAAAGAGGAAAGCAGGTGAAGAAAGCACAAAATCTTGTCCTTGAGGAAATCTCAGGCTAAGTTGGCTGGGAATTTTGTTATTGGGTTCGAGACAAAGACTTTTATCATTAGTGTATTATCCAATTGCAATGTCTTCAGCTGGTTAAAACTAAAACGCACCATGAACAATGGATATTGATCTGTAAATTAACAATAACACAAAATATTGATCTGGAATAACTTATCCTTTAACAGAGTGTAGATTTATAATTATTGGGTAACGGGTTGGGATTTAAATTAGTCAAGACTTTTATAACCATATCGATAGCAGGACAAACAAGCTTAAGAACAATTCTGGTGAAATGTGTGATTCTTAAAGTTTAAAATTGTTTTCCTTTATAGATTAAGTTTCATGTCTCCCTTCAATTATAGGGCAAGTTTGCATTGTTTTTCTCTGTCCTGTTGAGCTTATATTTAACTAACTTTACCTGAACAGGGTAAAATATAGCCTGTAATGTAGGAAGAGTTTCTGTGAAGAAGTGATCCCAAGTTTCAGATAATACATAGATACGATCTTCTCCTAAAAAAAAATACAATGAACATTAGGCCAACTTTCAAGAAGCATGTTGTTATTAGATACGCAACTCTCATTTCCAAGTACAAATAAAATCCATTGCTTGGCTTTGTGAGATTACTAGAGGTGGCTAGGTGTCTTTTAGATAAGCAGCAGAGGCTTAGGTAAGTGGCACATCTACTTGAAAAGCTAACTAGGTTTGGACCTGTTGATGCCTGGATGGGAGACTTCTGAGAATACTAGTTTGTGGATTAGACTGGGAAATCCAGGAAGTAAGCAAGGACAAATCACATCTATCTGAAGGCCACCCCAAGACAGGGATGCCTAACTGGTGGCCCACAGGCCGGATGCATCACGCACAAACCATGCCCACCCTTGCTCTGTGAATGGGAAAAACATCGCAAAGAGTCATGTGATGGCAACGTGACAACCACGGAGTTTGATACTAAAGGTTCCAAATACTAATTTTCACAAAGGAGGCTCAGCTGCAACTGCAATGATGATCTCAATATGGAGCTGCCCTTAAGGACTTCTTGGATGCTGCAGTTGGTTCAAAATTTAACTGTCATATGTTGAGTAAGAACCACCAGGGCTTTGTTGGACTTTCACTTGTTTCCAATAAATTTCCAAGTAGAATTCAAAATGTTGGTTTTAACCTATGGGCTCCTTTATGACATAGAGTCTGGATGTCTGTAGACCTAGTAAAAGTAGAATTGACCTATCTGATTTGTTTGCTGCAAATGAAGATGCTGAAAGTACCTCTTCCCCATGAAAAATCAGAAGAATGAGAGGAATGGCATTATGGATTTGGCAATATGTCCCTGTATTTTAGAAGTGACCTATGGAGATCTGAATGGGACCATAATCCACACAACATTTAATTATTTAAAAAGGTTGGAAATTGTTTATTTCCAGATATCTTTGGGGATAGGGTAGATTTTATAGTTATCTTTCTAAGGTAGTGGTTCTCAACCTGTGGTCTGTGGAGGGGAGAGGCTTATGAAGAAAATGAAAGAAACATTATAATTTAAATCTTGAGTTAAGTTTTGATGGTCCATGGCCACAAAAAGTATTTAAAGGGGCTCCATGGTGAAAAAAGGGAATCTCTATTTAGGGTTTTTATGCACTTATGTAACCTTGACAAAAATTGCATAAAACCGATAGCATAAAAATTCTGCAGATACATAAATTATAACACATGGCAGTTATGCCAACTTTCTTTTTGTCTTCCTTCCAAAATAAAACAATGTGCTGACTTTTTCTGAGGGATAATCAGTATTCCATACTGCCTCAGGCTAACGTCATATGAAAACTATAAAAAAAGTTTTATTTAAAAAGGAAAAAAAATATGCTTAGCAAAAAGCTCCTGCTGTTTAAAGTTCATTAACCTTTAATAAAAAATGTGGACATTCTCCCAGAGAGAGAGAGAGAGAGAGAGACAGGCAGAAATAACAGTAAAATTTAGCAGGTTTCAACTTTCAGAGCATTTTTTAAAATTGTTCATTTCATGAAAAAATAATCTATAAGGTATCCCCAATCCTTTTTATTTAAAGAACATTTCAGTACCCCCCAAAGGGTTAGTACAAGGGATTTTAATATTCTATTCCCAGTTGTACAAATATATCAATTAATGAGGCACATACTTGTGTGAAGAGTAAAACAAGGACAGTGGTCAGAGAAAACAAGGTCCAATTTCTTAAGAGGTGATAGTGAGACTGGAAACACTTTGTCCAACATCACAACCTATGAACTATGCCTATATTTGATATAATCCTATTACAATAAGGTCATCTGGAGGCTAAACATGTAGTGGGGTTTATGAAGACAAGACCTATTCCCAGAGTCCTCACCTACATCCTGAACTTGAGAGTAAGTTTTCAAGGGATTTTCTACTAATTGTTTCTTGATCATAACCATAAATCTCAAAATGGTTAGGAATCCTATGTTATCATGGATCTTTGCATACAGTGGCTTTTATTTATGAGTGAATAGAACCTTTAAACAATTTCCAATGCAGAAAGATCAAGGACAGAGATGCTGACTGTAGAGTAGTCTTAACATGAATTGCTGAATTTATACTCCGGTTTTAACAAAGCAGTACTTTAATGCTAAATTAAGAATGCAGATTGGAAAAAAACAAGTCAAGTAGAATGCACCCCTTACATTTACATAGCATCAAAAACCACTATACTGGATCTATCCATAAAGTTATTGCTTCTCAAAATCTTTTCTTTACCAGGAAAGAAAATATCTGTTAGTGAACACTGTATGCATTAATATTTCAAAACGCATTAAACAGGATTTCTTCTAACCTTTTTCAGCAACCCTTAACTGAAGTGAGGAGTAAATTTGTGGTCAGCATTTGTGCATGCATACTATGGAACACTATAATTCCATCCAAATAAACACAGTTATAGTTTCTCTTTAAACCCTGTTACCATTTTATCCCCATGCATAGTTAAGAATACTTCTCTGTCTGCTCACTCTACCTCTCAGAGCTGGTTATAAAGTAAAACATCCATTAAAAACTTTTGGAGACTGGTCAGATCCTCTTCCAATGAAGTCAGATCCTAGTATGTTAATTGTGCCTTTGTATTCATTTCTGAAATCATAATACAGTACTACTTAGGTCACAACAATTCATTCAACTATTTAAAGTTACAACCAGTCCTCAGAGTTCTGATTGTTGCAGTGAGTTGTGGTAAAAGGACTGCAATTTCCAACATTCCCTGATAGCTTTCTACAAGCAAAGTCAATGGGGAAGCCAGTAGGAAATCAGAACCAGCTCCTGCTGCTCCACTCACTCTATACCACCTGCCAACAGCACCTCTCCCCACAACACACATCTGTACTCCATAGGGCCTGCCCATGGCACTCCCCCATATCCCAAAGCATCTGTCTAAGGTATTCCCCACTCCCCTACAGCATCTGCACACCTGCCTATGTTCCAGTGCCACTGCTCACAGAACCCTATCACCTCACCCACCAGCCTGGGACTCTTCCCACTTATGTGGTCCTGAGCTTACAATAGCAATTGCCATTACTACATAATTTATTCATGTGGTATCATGCTTTGCAACTGCCATCACTTACAATGGAAATTTCACTCCCAATTGTCATTGTAACCCAAGGCCTACCTTTAACATACACTGAAGTGGTTTTGAGCAGGATTTGTAATTGCATTGTGGTAAAACAAGAAATAACTATTTTTAAGCATGATGCACCATCAATACAGATATAACTCCTTTGGTCTAAATATTTTACAAATATTTTTCAGGCCCCTTGCCAGTGAAACTAACCACTACATTTTTTTCAGTAATTGTGGAACTGAAGAATCACTCATTTTCTCCCAAACTAAGTTTTAGCAGCCATAAATGGCACCTTCTGAATTTTCCACATAAAGTTGAGTGATTCAGAAATTTACCATTAAAGAATTGCCAAACTCGGATTTAATTTCCAATCTAAAAGCACAAATTTCTGGCTGCTGTATTGTCATGGCCTAGGACCCAGATGAGCACACACTCCAAATTACTGTGTGAGCTCACATTGCAACATTATAGGCAGATGTTATTTATTGCTATTAGACTTGTTTCCAAATAAGGACTCATACAATTGCAGTCTTAAGCAGCTTATGTCCCACTGAATCGTAATAAAATTTTATTTTTAAAAAATAAACTAAAATTGTAAAAGTCTCTCTCAAGGGAACCTTAATTATCTGACTTCAATTAGAAATTAGTTTGAGAATTGGAATTTAACAATATAGTTGATGGGTTCTAGAACTGTCATATTACATCTGCTTCTTGATGTCTTAGCTAAGAGTATCTCTGGTATTTAAAAAAAAAAGTTATAAAAATATTACATGCAATGTTTATAACCATCTGCAAAACTGTCTTTTCATTTTTTTTCTTTTCTTTTGAATCCAACTAACAGAAAAACAATAAAACAGAAAGCTTATACTAGTTAAGAAACAGGTGCAATAGTTGAAGTTTATCTGGTCAGAAGTCTGAATGGTTTTGTGGTTAAGAAACTAGGATAAATTTATTTCTCCACAGGTTCCTGCTTCCTTTTGAACTATTAGAGACCAATACAACTTCCTGGCAGACTGGCAACTGTTATGGCCTAGGTAATATTCTCCCATGTACTGTATGTCAATCTAAGATAAAATTATCTTTTATGAAAACCAGGAGCATGTTCCAATCTTTTTGGAATTAACTTTCAAATGACTAACAGAATTGGAAGAGACCTTGGAGATCTTCTAGTCCACTACTGGGCTGTAACCTATTGACCAGCTGGCTGGTGCATGTGTAGCTCGTCTTGCACAAGCAGTGAATTAGTATACTGGCACGTATATATGAACATGCAGCTCAATGTGCGCAAGTTGCATGCACACCATCCTGCCACTCGCACAAGTTGAGCTGTGCACAGACGCCGGTCCACCATTGGTGCAGCCCAGTTCTCTCTTCCCCCACTTTGCAGGGCCACCAAGCTGCAAAGGTTGGGGACCACTATTTTAGTTCAACTCCTTGATGCTGCAATAGTTTTCAAACTTTTGACTAAAATCAAAGTTGAAAGTGACCAGCCACCACAATGTATCCACAAGGTTTTAGTTGTACCTACCTAATTGAAGAAACCATGTGAAACATAATAAAAGATTTCTGGTGAACATTGAGAATTATAGGCACTACATAACTGATCTCAATTTATAATGTTCAAGCATAAGCCAGGCTTTCCCTGCAGAAATATGAACAATGTTTAATAGTCTTCCATAACAATGTTGATTGATGGTGAAGTTGGTTATAGCCATTTGCTAGACATCTTTCACCACTAATTGGTCATCGATGGTACATATATACAGATAAATGCTGTCATGTGATAATTTACATGATACACATATTACATAGCAAGCTATTTCTTCTTCTTTTTCACAAATGGTATTGATAAATAGATGTTTAAAGCATGCTTTTTAATTGGAAATATATTTACTTCTCTGTTCTAAATAACCTCTATCCAGTGCTATTATTAAGACTTCATTGTGTTATTTATACACATTAGGACCTGGGGATATTTAGCCACGTGACTCTGATATGTTGGTTTTTCCACAAATTCATCTTAGCAACTTCAGAAGATGACTCACAAAGCTTTATGGGAATCCAGAGTCCTTCACAAAGTTGTCAATTTCTATACTTGCCTTCACAAAACTTAACTTTTTCTTCTATGTATAGCAAACCTTTTGCAAGAAGCTGGTTCTGCCAAAAAGAAAAAAAAAGGGGAAAAAAGTTGCATTTTCAATATTCAAAGATACAAATGATGTTTTTACAAATGTTATTTCAAATAGATTTACCCAATCTACTGAATAAGCAACATATCTTAGTTTTAGATCAAGTATGTCAAAACACGTATGGCCAATGAAAGTTTTACATGCTCTAGCTGTAATATCTCAATTCCTAATCAGACTCATTTCTTTTCTGCCCAAAGAGTTTCATTGGATTTTATTGCTATTATTGTGCCTTAATCATTGTATTGAATTTTAATATTATATTTATATTTTACTTTCAACTCTGGAAAGTCTCAAAGAGCATACATTTCTGGGTTGCCAAATAAATGTGGAAAATACATGTAAAGAAAGGCATTTCTGCATATGATCAGCTAAAAACAGTCTCCGTTCTGCAGATGTTCAATCATGTGGCATATCTCAGTTGCAAATACCTTAATGGTCCAATGCCGTAAAAACATTAACTGGTGGAAGAAAACAACTGAACTAAATTCTTATGGAATTAGCGCAGAGACTGTTCTCTCTGGATCTGCACTTTATAGAATTTAAAAGGACAACACAATATTACAAATGTTATAATAATTTACCAATGTGCTAAAAATTAGAACACAACCAAGACTTGCAACAATACACTGCATGAAGGAATGTCCCTATTTGCTATTTGATTTTCTTTTATTATTTATTTATTTTATTTTATTCCATTTTATTCTTCTACCATTTTTCAAGTGATGGCTCCAATCCAATTGTATATCTGCCTGTACTTTGGAATCTCCCCTTAGGTAGGGAGTTTCCTAAAAATGTTTTGTACAATTAAAACCTTTGGGACTGTCCCCAGACATAACTCCTTCTTGAATTTATTGTGTTATATAAGAACTGATACTCACTTCTGAACTTCAAAAAATAGAAGGAATGAGTCAATGTTGATTCTCTATCTTACATCATCAGTGCAAACCACACTTCGCAAAACTTTACTTTCTTGTTTTTAAAAAGAGGAACACCTCAGATCTTTTGTTTTTGTTTTTTTGTATTTTACAAAGGAAACAAATGAAAAGGCTGTTTAAATAACACTCTTGTTTTCTTGATATTTAATGCAGCAGTTATAATAATCAGTTTAATGAGATGTATGGCCTTGCATGCAATACCGTTTTATTTACAATAATATTTCTGATCATTAAATGTTTCAATATTTAGCCACTGTTGAAGCATATGCTGAAAATCCACTTTCACAAAGTTGTGCTGAAGAAAAAAGAAGTCATACCATCAGGTTTTTTTTTTTCACCTCAAAGACCCCTGTGAACTTTCACTGAAATTTGTGGATTGTTTTTTTTTTTTAGTTATTTTAATATATGCTTATGGCAAGATCTATCAGCATTTCCTTTCATTTTTCACTAGAAACTAAATAGCTATAAAACCCATTAACATCTTCAATAGTTAACATTGTTATTCTGCAGAATATGGTTTAAAAATATTCACATAGCTCTACCAAGGAACTGGCAACCTAAAGTTTTCTGCAGAGAGAAAGAATAAGAGATGAAGCTAAGCAAATGCAATCACTGACATATTATTATTATCATCATCATCATCTTCATCATCATCGTCATCATCATCATTATATAAAATTTATTTGCTGTCTATCTCTAGGTGGCTCACAACCATAAAATATGGAGAAATAAAAATAAAAATTAAACAAAGGGAAAGTAAATAAAAATATACAACAAAACCCGGTTTTGCCAACATATTTGAAGAACCCAGAGTGGGATGGAGCCCGTCAAGTGGCTTGTTTGATTGACTATTGCCTCCATGGGGATAGGGGATTTTTTTTTATTGTTTGTAAATTGTTTTTTATTTCTGTGAGCTGCCCAGAGTCACTGAGAGTGAGTGGGCGGCCGTGCAAACTTTCTTAAATAAATAATAAAAAATATAACAATAATATATAACAATAGTAAAATATAATAAAACAAGCAAGGAGAAAGAAAACAAAAAAATAGTAAAAAATAGATGCATGGGGAACAGAGAGGTGAAGGAAGGTGGAGTATGCTGTCAATCTAGCAGCCACCTCCAGAACTCCCAATTGGATGGCCAGACGTTTACAGAAGATAGGAGGTTCGAGGCAGATCTTACCCTGGAGGGCAAGATGTTCCAAAGGGCAGGTGCTATGGCAGAGAAGGTTCTTCTGGATCCTGACTGTCAGAGTTCTTTGACTGACAGGATCTGCAGTCACAACTAGCACCTTAAAGGTCACAACCAGCACCTTGAACTGCACTCAAAAGCAGACTGGTAGCCAGTGTAATTTGCCAGTGTACTACAATACTTATAATAATGGAAGTGGGGAACTTCTCGGGTCATCAAGTCCGAGTCCTTGCTCAGTGCAAAAAAATCTACATCAAACCATCCCTGACAGAGACTTACTCAGCTTCTGCTTACCATTAAATCAGAAATGTTTAATAAGAAAGACGCCTCTCTAGGTAATTGATTCTAATTTCAAATTACTCTTACTATTAAGATGTTTTCCCCCTCCTAACGTTCAACTGGAATCTTTCTTCCTGCCCTCTGGGATAATATATAATAGTAGCCTTTTGTATAATCATGTCCAAGGTGCCCTCTGGACTCTCAGAATTCCCAGACAAAGTGGTCATAAGAATTCAAGGAATTAAAATCCTACACACATCTGGATACACCAGTTTGGGAAAGCCTGGAGGTTATGCATGCAGACAGAACTTTATGTAATAAAATATGCACATGGTTATGAGCAATACTTCCATTGTGAAAAAGAGGCAGATGAATCTTATGAGTAATTTTTATTCCTCTAACATTTATGGGAAGTATTTGTGGTTTCAAGAGATAGATGTACTCACTGCCTACAGTTTACCTATACTGTATGCACATGGAATAATTCATAACTATCCAGAATAGTTGTGAATTCCTTGTCTGATGGAAAATAATTGGCTGATGGTGGATCTTTGTGCAAGCAAGCACACAGAGGAACAGTGAACAAAACAGAAAATTTGTGAGCAGTATATGCTCAATTACCCAAGCAACTATTTTCTTGCAAATTCAGAACAAGCCAAAAGAAAAGGAATGCAGGTAAAAAATGCACAAAGGTCTAAATATATAGCAATCATGGGGAAGAAGTTATTCTCATTTTGAGAAATGCATCAATGCCTTTGCAGTGCTTTCTTCCCAAAAATCTTTATTTTGAAACCTAGAAAGACTATGCCAACCCAATTAAAATTACTCAATAGAAACTATGTTTAAAATAATCCATGGTTTGTTTTTATATGGTGCATAGAAGTCTGAGTCCCTTTTTAACAGAAGGCCTTTCTCTGTGTTACTTAGAAGTTTAGCAATTACTTCAGATTCAATAAATATATCTTTGGGCAAAATAAGCAATCATTTTCTCAAATTTCTCAAAATGCTAGAATAAACAATTGCTTATGTTATCCTCACAAACCATGCCATGTATTATATCTTCCTTCCACTTCCCACTGTAATAACTTATGAACTTGGGTAAAGAAAAACAAAGTATCTCGAATTAAAAATCCAGACTGAAGAAGAATCATTAATACAAAGAAAAGTTTGAGGAGCTACAAGGTCTCATCTACCAGAATTCAAACATAAAACAATAGTAAGTTAAATAGATGTACACCTCATAGTAAGTCATAATTTTATTTCCTTGTTTCAGCTAAATCTGATTTGTGAACCCAGCAACTGTGTTTTGGGCTTAAATATAGCATGGTTAAGTGAATTATTGAATAAACCTTAAGTTCTGAAGCTGTATTACCATATATTTATTTGGTAGTCAGTGTGAAATGTAATCCACTTGATTAAAAAAAAACCCTTAGTTTAATAGAATACATGAAGCTTGTCATTTGAAACTTTCTGTTACATGTAAAGACTAAGCAACCAGGTTATTTCCAGATTGTTAAATAACGAGATATCAAGAATCTCTTTACACATTATTCCAGCATATGAGGAACAGTAACTAGTAACTTATAACACTTCACTTTTCTTCTGGATATCATGTTCCAGATGTCAGTGGTTTAGCTGAAAAGTTCACTGCCTATCAGAGATGTGTGCAACTTTGAACAATTAAATGTAAAAAACCTACTGCCACCATTTATCCAAAAATAACTAGGGCAATTAATGGGTAAACTCAACTTTTATTACCTGAGGAGCCACTTTGTAAATAAGTTGGAAGAATTAAAGGAAGTTTTAAATCTGCATATACAGATGTAAAATGCCATTAAACTGAATGATGGCATTAAAAATGTAGGATGAGCAGTGTTAATCATGCAAATTTCCATAATCAAGACTCAAGTATTTTTTTTCTAAAAATGGAATTAAACTAGGAAAGAACAATATCTCACAATGTGAGCTGTTTGTAACTCAATTTGAAATATTTTCATTATAAAAAAAACTCCATCTAAAGTAGTAGAAAAAGAAAATGCCTCTTTCTCTCAGATTAAGTTCCTATTTCTGAGATGAGATTCCAGTTCTCAAATTTCTTATTAAACTCTCCTTTACAGCTAAGATTAGGGCAGGTATAAATAGAAAGTGGATCTTTAAGAATATTTAATAAAAATGAGGTTTCATCTAACTCATGATAGAAGAAAGCATTTGTGAGATAAATTATTTTATATGGGGGGTTTTTTTGTACAAAGTTATCATCTCCCCAAATAAGCAGTTCAGTTCAAACATAATATTATATATTTAGTCATTATGAGCCAAAATCAAACCATGAACCAGGAATTTTAAGTAAACTATAATGGTTGCAACTCCAAACTTACATTTTTCTCCTCTTAACTGCAAAAGCTTCAAACGTATGTCCATTCATGCTTATAACCATATATCATGGTTTACTATTACATCATTCCACAATTTCAGTCAATTTTACTGCTAACTGAGGTCAAGTACCATCTTTTCATTAGACCTATTATATTTGTGAAAGATCTGGGTTGTGTATTTTGTTCCCAGAGATAAGAGAAAATATTAGGGTTGATGTTCTGAATGGGCTGAATCTTCAGCTTAGTTCTATTGGCTCAATTCCATTATTTTTATGCTGAAAAAAGAACTAATATTTCTAAACACTGGCCATTTTCACATAGAATGAACCAGAATTCTGGAGAATCCTCACTGTAATTGAGCTGCTCATATACTTGGCTCATTAATTATGTTTCATTCCTCCCAATTAATACAAGAGGTCAAACACATTCCTTCAGCACATTGCCTGCATCAGAAATGTTGGCTTTATCTCACTGCTTACAAGTCAGTATTATAAACTATGGTTCCTTTTTCATTTACAAATTATGGCTTATATGGAGACCAACAGCCAAAACATCTTTAGTCCAATTGATGTGCCAATAAATTATTCCAGATTTATTAAACAATTCAAGCTAGAGGAGTAGTGAATAAGCTGAAATTCACCAGCGTGCCATTCATCATAAGCCATGATTTTGAATAATACTGATTTATTGCTCAGTATTTATTATTGTTTTAGGTGACTTATTTTTGAAAAAAATCTAGAAATAAGCAGAGCCTAAATTATAGCAACAAGTCATTGGGGAAAATAACATTTTGTTTTTATGCTATTATGTGCACTAGAATCAAGTACTAATGAGTGTTTGTAACCTACAATCTGGCCAATTAAAGTTGGCTCTCACTAATGAATCTACTAAAACATTTACTTATTAATTTGCTATCATGACATTCACTTGACCTGAATAGGGCTGGTTTAAATTTGTGCTAAAAAATGGCCACACAATAAGATATTGCTTGGAATTACAATCTCCAGTTATTTTTATTTCATTACTTAGTATGCAGTAGTAAGTAGTAAAGTTATGAATTGTATAGGGTTTTTTTCTGTTTCTGGAACAAGAAAGAATAAAATACAGTGAAATTCAGTGTGTGTGTGCATGTGTGTGTGTGAAAACTTTGTGTCAATTGTGTGTGTGTGTGTGTGTGTGTGTGTGTGAAAACTTTGTGTCAATTGTGTATGTGTGTGTGTGTGAGTGAGTGTATTGCAAAAACTATATAAACATAACCTTTGAGCCAATATTGCATAAGTTATTGCTGTTACAAGAAATGCATTATAATAGTGTACACTGAATTGAGGATAAAGAAGAAATTATAAGTTAGTCTTTTTAGAAATCCTTGTGGTTACTTCTGGAAAATCTAACGGGTCCCCAATATAGAGGTGGACAAAAGAAACACCCTATTCATAATTTGGTTTCAAAAGTTTCATTTTCACTAATGAGGCTGTTTTCTACAGTAAAGATAGCCATGAATTTGTGCACACATTTTTTGGACTCTTGTAGACAACAAGACCCAAACTTTTTCAGTGGTTAAATTTAAGATCTCTGAGGGCTGTTTATCAGTTAAAAGGTACATAATAATTTCACTCTGACTCATGCATTTCCTCAACTCCAGTGTTTGAATTTTTGTTGCTCTGCAGACTATTCAGATTTCAAAAAGCAATGCTACATTCCCTGAAAGGCTTATTAAATGAGATTTCTATCCATCTGTTTCAAAGACTCAACATATTTTAGTACATGCTGGAACTATGTGGGTTGACAGCTTACCTATGCATTCCACATTTAAGTGCTAAGAATGGGTATTTGCACTGTACATCTTATATCATTGCTTTCAAAACGGTGGGGAAGGGCTAAGCACCATAGCATGAATTCCTAGGGACGAAAACTCATCAAAAGAAGCTGTTGTCAAGGATAGTCTTTTCTCAGTGACCACTGAAGTGGACCATCTTAATCGATTTGGAGAAATGCATTATCCCTACTGTACAAGAGATCACATAAAGTATTTCTGATAAGGAAATATCAAACTGTCAGTTGAATATTTATTGAAAGGTGGAATATCTTCAAAGATTGTGATTGTGGAAACATCTTCATGATGCCTTATTATCAAATCTCTTTATCCTTTTTGATTTTATAATGTTCACGGGTGCTCCAGAGTCTATTAAGGCAGAGATCCCCAACCTCGGTTCCATAGATTGGCACCAGTCCATAGCATGCCAGAAACAGGTCTGCGCAATAAAGCAAAGATCCATCCATGGGATGCAGGCAGCACGCAAAACCATGCCCCTTTTGGTCTGTGGAAAAAGCTCACTCCACAGAAGCGGTCCCTAGTGCCCAAAAGGTTGGGGGCCACTGGTCTAGGGGAACTGGGTATCTTAGATTAACAGCCGTTATCTAAAAGATCTTAAGTATATTATTTACCCCAAATGTTCATCAGGCATTGAAATACATTTCTACTTTTAAGTTTTGCAAAGAGACTGATAAAGGGAATGTGGAGAAGAGAAACACAAAGAGCAAAGGGCAAAGAGGAGGTTTTGAGGCCAGAAGTGGAGAAAAATTCCCTAGTTGTAGCCCTTTTTCTGAAATCCACTTTCCAATTGTTCAAGAGGGGTTTTTTTTAAGTATCATCCTCATAGTATTAGCCACTTAAATGGGGCGTTTTTATGTAATACAATCCTACCAGTTTAAGAAAAGAAATACTAACCTTATCAATTTGTAGTTCTGTGATAAGGTTGTCCAGCTTTGTTTTAACCTTTGCTATTATGCTATGTTGGCCAAAACACTTTTTAGCTTTCTATTCAGAATCCAAGAACTTGCAGCTACTTAAAAAGGACAAGAAAAAGGAAAGCCAGCAAAAAGTCTGAACCAAAAGATAGTCCAATTTTATTGTTTCATCTATCCACTTAAGAACTAAATGTTACCTGAAAATAGTCTGTGATGAAGGATCCAAGCTCACTCTTCAACAACTGCCTGGAAAGAAATGGATCACTTATCATGAAAACATTTCCAGAAAATAATAATAGAAAATAGATATTTACTGAACTCTAAATGCATAAGTGACTAATAAGATATTTTGAGACTTATTATGTATTGTTTAATTTTATTTCTTTCATGTTTTCCCATTACACATTTGGTAGTCCTAAGTTAGTGGAACACCAAACTATTAGTTGGTATAACATTACATTTAACCAATGCCTGCTTCATTTGTTTTTACTCTGATTTATCCCACATGCATGAATCATTTAGAATCATATTCTGACAATGCATTCTTTGTAGTACATTAACTCTCTGGATTAGAAATACTTATTTGTATGAGACAAACTTTATAACAAGAATTTGATCAAAAGATTTTCGTCTTCAAACTTAACTCCTGCCAAGGAAGAACAAGTTCAATTTCAAAAGAAGGCAAGATCTGATTTGACCATCTCCTACATTCCTAGGTATTATTTTTGAGTGGACTGGAAAGCAAAGGAAAACCAAGATTTCTACTATTTCCTGTCAGGTTAACTTGTAATGCTTTGATGCCCCATCCCACACACATTTTACAAAAATCTGTAAGACAAGGTTCAATCACCATGCTAGAAGATAAACATTTTCAGCAACATTCCAGTTCAGAAAACCCTTGTCATTTTCTGATCAATGACAAACATTACACAATTCCAATTTCAACAGTTTATCTTCAAGTAAATCACTATTATATTGCTTTTTAAATCTGAATCTTTTCAAGCAGAATTGAGGTGTAACTGATTTTGAATATCTGAAAATAAAGGAGAGGATGGACCCATGGAACTTTCAGATAAACCCCATCTTACGACATCAAAATAATAATTTAGAAATCATTTTGCAGTAGTATGTTACTATGACACAACCTCCCCATTACAGTTTGTCATGAAGATGAGACTCTGAGACATCACTTTTCTCCTTGCTGCACCCAGTAATTTATAGTACCAACATTAATTCAATACATGAGATTTGTACAAATTCTGAATTCCTGTCCTCAATTTCCACCCCACAGTGCTTCTCAAATTATGGGCAGCCATTCTTCCACAATGTTATTTCTTTCCTCCTTTTTAAATTATCCCATTCACTGCACTAACAAATTTGCTTTCTAAGCTTACGTAAACTAAAACCACCAATTCCTTCTCTAATCCTGTATGATCAAAACCTTCCAGGCATTCGCCCAATACGTTTGCTATTTATTTTCTCACTCCAGCAATTAACCAATCCACTGAACAAAGCTAATCAGGCATCCTTGCAAAGTAAGCTTTATTAAACGTAGGATTTTGAGATCTGGAGCCCAATTTAGTTAATGCATCAAGTGAACTTTAATCCACATAACAAAATTCATTTGTCTTCAAAATGAAATACACAAATTTGATGTGATGTGCCAATACATTTATCCTTCTAGAAATTATGCTAAAATACGTATAATTGGTGGTTTTGTTGACAACTGATTGATCCAATAGAAATTTCTGCCTCTTCTACACAAGCAAGCTAGTTATATGCATTTGCTTATATACATGGAAGGCAGTTGCATAGCTAGAGAAACAAATATTGCCTTTACAAAGAAAAAAATGAATGTGCTGATGTTAACAACTTTCCTTTCCAAGCTTCTTACTTAAAGTATGCATTAAAGCAGTAAGATTTTTATCCATAAGAATGAAAGGTCTGATTTCAGAAGAAACTTACAAAGTCATTTGTCAGAGCATGAAGAAGGGTATCTTATTGAGATGATACAAAAAGCAAAAAAAAAAAAACTTTATGAAGGCTTCATTTTTATTTTCAAAAGATCTTATGGCCAAAACTGCATGCTTTAAACAGATGTTTTTAAATCAGTCACATAAATCTGTGCTACTGGAGAAAATGTCAGAGCTGTTCTTAATTAACTCACTGAGTACTTATCAATCAGAAGCATGGAGAATACCAACAACCTTTTGTCAAAACATTTTAAATTTCTTGGCCTTGACAATGTTTAAACAAGTTCATGGAATTGAAGGACAAAAGTGGGGGGGGGGAGGAGATCATCCTATGTGTTTATCAGATTTCAAGCTATAATCAAACTAATGTTTGTTTCCATTTCCTAGAGAAAACTCTTACCTATTGCCATGCCTTTGTTTTTGCTTTTTGGTGTTTTAAAGTCATTGTTGATTCTTGATGACTACTTGGACAAGTCCCTGCAGTATTCTCGGCAAGGTTTTAAAAAATGGCTTGCCATTACTTCCTTCTTAGGGCTGAGAGAGAATGAGTGGCTCAAGGTCACCCAGCTGGCTTTGTGCTATTACAGAGATGTCAAACTCAAGGCCTGCATGCCAAATCTGGCCGGCAAGGTGCTTAGATCTGGCCCACAAAGCCATCCTGGAAACAGCGAAGGACCAGCCCATGGTACCTCTGCCATCAAAAATGGAGCCTGGGAGGGCCGCATGCACCTGATACAAGTGATGTTAAGACAGCCAAGCCCACCCTGGCCATGTGCCTCTGCCCCCCTGGCCCCCCAAGGTCAAACACAATGCTGATGTGGCCCCTCAATGAAATAGAGTTTGACAATCCTTTGCTAAGGCATGAAGAACACATGGTCTCCTGTTTTCTAAGCTGGTGCCTTAACCACAACACAAAACAGGCTCCATCAAGACATTAATCTTTTTTGGGCTCATACATCTGACCAGACCATTCAAATAAATTCATTGCATGATCTGTCCCTGTTTTCATCATTATTCAAACTTCTGTGACTCACAAAGGTATTTCCAACTGAACACTGAAATCTGCAATATTCTACACCTACAGCATACACCTACAGCATAGTGATCTCTCTGGCACACATGCTTTTTCACCTCCTCTCTCAAAGAGAGAGGAAATTCAGTACCTAAATATGATTCCATCCAGATTTCAAAGAGCAGACCTACTGCATCCCACTTCCAAAACCACCAACCATCAAAGCAGATGCATCTGTAACACCTCACAACTTTTTTTTTAAAGAAAAAGCAAAGGCATAGACCTGTCTGGGAGAAACCCTGTTCAAGGCTAGTTCTTTTCTATTATGCCACTTATGTAGAGCATAATCTTACAAAGCAGCAGCATTCATGCAGCACCTCACTCAACTCAACCAACTCAGAGAAAATCAAACAGAACCTTTCTCACTCTAAATTAAATCTTTGCCCCAGAAAGTGCAACTTACTCATTTCTGACCCCATATATATTATTGCAGAATAATAGTGATAGGGAAAGAAAACCCCTTAAACCCCTTGCAAAAATTCAAGAGAAAACCATCTCAGTCCTGCTTATATGCAAATGGCTCCATCACATAGCATCACATTGCTCTGTCCGCTAAGAATACAAAGCACATGCATCTACCACAGCAACAACAGCCCAGCCAACCACCAATAAGCCATTTTTACAGATGATAAGTTTCCCAGTCCTGAGTTCCTTTAATATTATGATTTTTATTTATATATTTATTATTAAAATTTATATTACCGCCCTTCTCCCGAAGGACTCAGGGCGGTGCACAGCCTACTAAAACCACATATATATAAAAGTTAAAATAGAATTAAATAAGGGCTATAACCGAATCTAATTCCCAACCTTAAAATTCAATACTTAAACCCCATTAAAATTAATTTAGGATCAGCTCAGGCTGGCCTGCTCAAAGAGCCAGGTCTTCAAAGCCTGAACACCCTCAGGTTGGTGGTCGTTCTCAACTCAGGGGGGAGCCCATTCCAGAGAGGGGTGCCCCCACAGAGAAGGCCCTGTTCCTCGGGGTCACCAGGCGGCATATAGAGGCCGTCGGGACCCGAAGGAGGCCCTCCCTGTGGGAGCGCACAAGTCGGTAGGAGACTACTGGCAGAACGTGGTCTTGCAGATAGCCTGGTCCGATGCCATGGAGCGCTTTAAAGGTGAAAACCAGAACCTTAAAGCGCACCTGGAAGGCCACCGGCAACCAATGCAGCTCGCGCAGGAGAGGCACATGAGAGCTTTTAGACGCCCCCATAACCACCACGTGGCCGCATTTTGTACCAGTTGTAACCTCCGGGTGCTCCGTAGAGGGCATTATAATAATCCAGGCGGGAGGTGACCAGGGCATGAATGACCGTGCGTAAGGCGTCCCGATCAAGAAAGGGCCGCAACTGGCGCATCAGGCGAACCTGATGAAAAGCCCCCCTGGAGACGGCCGTAATATGCTCTTCTAATGACAGCCATACATCCAGGAGGATGCCTAGATTGCGAGCCCTCTCTGTGGGGGCTAAAATCTCACCCCCAATAGTCAGCGATGGAGTCAGCTGACTATATCGGGATGCCGGAAACCACAGCCACTCAGTCTTGGAAGGGTTGAGTCGAAGCCTGTTCTCACCCATCCAATTCCGCACGGCTTCCAGGCACCAGGACATAACCTCCACAGCATCGTGGAGAGTGGAGAGCTTTCTGGTTAAACTGATTCGAATGCCAAATTTCCACTAATTCAGTTAGGTCTGCCAGAATATTGCCCACTGTCTCCTTTTCAAAACACATTCTCCCTCCCTCCTTCTCTTTTTCTTTAATATAGAGTTGTTCTCTTGATTTGAATTATAGCTCCAGATGCCAACTCTTTGTTTTCATCCCTTTTCTTCAATCCATTTCTTCCAAACTATCTAAAGAGAAAAGTGTTGATGACAGAAGTAAGCTGAAAAAATACCCTTTTTGATAGCCACTTCTTAACTATGATTGTAGCATGTAAAGAATTTGTTGGAGGAGGAACTGGGCCAAATTCTGATTTCTACCATCCATTACTGCCACTGGTACTATGAGAAATCACCTGGTAACAAGAGGAATAAGGAGCTAAACCCATTCTCCTGTTTCCCATTGATATATTATCTTCTTTTTCTCTTGTGAATTTCTGAACTGCTTTAGCATCATAGAAACAGTTCATAGTTCAGTCTCCTTTACTGTGCCAATAAAAGAAGAATCCAATGCACAAGCTACTGCCATAGTACAAAGCTTTCAGCATTATTTTTCCTCCAACATGCGAAGGTTGTTGAATCCAGTTCAGTTAAATCCACATACCTGACATTTTCATTGAGGATGTAGAGTTCATTGTTTTGCAAGCCTCCCCCTTTGAACACATTGATCACTGCTGTTTGAACACTGCCAAACAGAAGGAGAAGGTTAGGGCAGTCATAAATAATGAATGTCATCGCATGATTTACACAAAGCAATGAAACTGCAATCGAGAACCGTGTAAATATATCAGTGAGTAGAGAAAGGGATTAATTGCCCTTAAATGACTTCTGCATTCCACCCCACATGGAATCATTAGGCTCCTTTGCCCACGGCTGTGGAAGAAATATAATTATACAGATATCAAGAGACTAATACAAGCAGGTGCTAGCCAAAATTAAATGCACCGCTGTTTCCTTCTGCCCTTATGCAGCTCTTGTTCAGAGAACTGCCATGACTATTGCATCATCTTCTTTGGAAACTAAAATCAATTCTGGAAATTTTGGCTGTTGTGTATTCTGACTTTTCCAGGCATACACAAAGGCCAGAAATTAAAACATAGTTTGCTTCACTGCATACCACAAAGAATACATTTTTATAAAAGAAAGAAAAAAGAGACAAAGTGTTATGTATGTTTCACAAGATGCAAAAACTCTGTAGAACTGCATGGCCAAATCATTGTGGAACAGTCTCTGAATTAACCCAAGGTTTCCCTCCCATAAAACATGAAAAAATGTTTACCAAGGTAACAGAATTCAAGAAAATAAGGACATTTTTGCTAGTTTCTTCACTAATCCAGTTATCTATAAATATATTTGTCAAACTATCCACTTTCAAGCCAATTACAGTTCTAAGCTAGGACTATGTGGTGTGGAGTTGAGGGGGAGATGAAAGCAGAATCAATCACTGCTGTCTGCAACCATTTGTAAATGCTCTCTGCACCATTAACTGCAGGCATTTAAATACGACTGTGCTTCTACTCACTGTCTTCATGATAATTCACATAGAGGTAGTCCTCAACTTTCGGTAGTTTAATTGCTGTATTTATGATAGCTTGGCAAATGGTCATGCTGTCTCACTTCCCTGCAGTCATATGAGTGCATTTCAGGCTTTTGGTAATACGTTTGCATTTACAAACATATGTCAATTGTCTTGTTGTCATGTGATTGCCATTTGAAATTTTCTCTGTTGGCTTCCCCAGAAAGTCAATGGGAAAGCCAGCAGGGAAGGATATGCAAGGGAGGATGGAGGATTTTAGGTTCGTTCCCCTAGTGCACCCTTCCTTCCATACACTGAGGCAAAATCCATGCATGCACAGGAGTAACAAATCTCATATCTGGCAAAAAAAGCCAACAAATGCCATTGTTCTCAAGATCATTTAGAAGGTCCCTTCTCCAAACTAGGAATTCTTCTGAACTAGGGGTCTACAACCTTGGTGTTTGCTGGCTGAGGAATTCTGGGAGTTAAAGTCCACAAGTCGTAAAGTTGCCAAGGTTGGAGACCCCTGTTCGGAACCATCACAAGAATGGGTTCCACTTGCAGGATGAAGCAAGTGGCCTCAGTAATCAGCAGCTGCAGAATGCAAAAGTAAATGGACCTGGGCATGGTGGGGTAGTGAAAGGGCCTGGGTCTCCCAGTGTAGTGGGAGGTCCAAGCCCTTTCCCCAGCCTTCTATTTAACAACCTGCAAAGATGCTTAACAATCACAACTGGAAGAACTGGGACTGTGGTCATTGAATAAATGATACCTTGTTTAATGACCATTTCATTTATTGACTAAGATTCTGGGCCCAATTGTGGCCGTAAGTAGATGTTGTACAGCATAGAAATACTGTTTGATACAATGAGAAATGTCCTTGAGGGAGCTTGCTTTTTTTCTCTCTAACCACTACGTTGATAACCATTACATCTGAATCAACAAACTATGTTTGGAATTTTTTCTTGTTGTAGAATTTTAAACCATAACTTGACAAGTTAATCAAGCAATAAAAGTAGAATGAATTGTAGCCATCAAATCATCTTCAATACATACTCCAAGGCATTTTTTGTAACCACACTTTAAAATCACCTACACAGAACTCTCTCTAGTGTGAAAAAAAATCCCTGTAAGGATATTGTCAAGTTCTCACAACATGTTATTTCACAAAAATAGATTAATTAGTCAAATTTGTTCAGTCACTCCCTCGAGGCATTCATGAAAACTTTAAATCATATTTAATCCAAAATCTTTTCCTTTGCACACCAACTTAGAAAAACGTTCCACTCCCACATGATACATACAATTGGTGAGATATCCACCGAATTGCACAGATAGTTTGTGAGTTCAAAGACACAGAGAAATCCAGTAATAGCAAAGAAGAGTATTATAAGGCATAAAAGGGCTCTGAAATATTCTGGGTACAAGAGGAAAAATGTTTTATTGAGTGCACACATCATCCCTGGGGACAATTCCAATTCCTAAATGCATCTTTTTCCAGAAGATGCTGCGGCTACAACGTACAACCACATCATCCCTGAAAGACACCTCCTGCTTTAAGGAACTATCATGTGAGGGACTCTGCACAATCTGAAGCAAATTTTTACCCTTTAACTCCAAGACTCAAAACATCAGCTATACATTGACTGGATGTTTCTCACCTGTTCCAGGCAGAGTTAGATCTGAACTGCAGAGATTGTCGAGCTGCCAGGAATCGTGGTAAATCACTCAGCACTGGGGAGCTCATGAAACGTGGCCGGGGTTTTCGGAATGAGCCCATCTTCTAAACTTGGAAAGTTCGAGCTATGATGGAGTCCACGTCATCAGTTTAGATGGAAGTGGATGAGGAAAAGGATTTGCATGAGGATATTGAGGTTACTGGCTTGGAAGATGCTTCTGTTTCTTCAGGAATCAGAATTCAACCTGTGAAAAGTGGAAACAACAAAGACAAATTGAGGTTTGAATATGTTATACAAACTACAATATATGACAGACTGGTCATAATGCAAGCTCACTTAGCTTCTGTTGCATCAAAATAAACTCCCTCTTCCCATCACCACTATTCTGACATTGTTTAATTAATTGTAAAAAAAAACCCCTCCTCTTTCATTTTAACTTCATCCTTAAGAGACGTTCTGGTTTTTTGATGTTAATATACCAGTATTTAGAATCCTTTGGAAAAAACAGAAAGATTGGCTTAGAAACCCATGTTTGTAATAAGTATCTAGAAATCAGAAACAAGTAAGGAAGAGGAATGCTGTATCCAACCATCTATTTATCTACCTACCTATATAAAGCAAGCTATGCGATTTATTTTGTTCAAAGGGTTTTATCCAGACTGAATGTAGCTACCTCTTAAGGATTTTTTACACTACAACATGCTCAACCATATAAATACTGACAACACAACCGAGCCTGTTAGGAAGGATCCCAATTATTTAAGGAACACTGAGAAAAGCAGCCCCAGGCCTTTCATTAAGACCTCTCTAGATCTAATGAAGAATTGCTGAAAATTGTCAAAGGCGCAGAGTTTTTCTCTAACTGTAAAGCAATGTTGTAATCTATTCCTTGTGAAATCACTACATACCAATGAGTAAGACTGAAGTTGGTAATACTATACCAAGCTTTTGGATCATTACCAGTGGAAATTTCCTTTACAGTTTAGACAATACCACTCCTACTTGCTAGGACTGTCACCCTGCCAAAGGGGATTTGGGTCACCCAAACTGGTTTTGTTTTGACTTTAAATGTAGTTCTGGGTTCAAAGCTAGACAATGGGAATTTTAGGTCTGTACATCTTTTTAATCATCAGTGGTAGGCAGGAACTGGCTGAAACTTAGAAGGCAGCTCCAAAATTGTCTGTGCTATCATATAAAATAGTATAGTAAAGATCATGGACTGAAATTTCTGATTCACATCTTAAGCTTATAAGAAGCTTGTTTCAACCAGTTTCTATCTACTAATCTCACCTTACAATATATGGATAATACTGCATTTTACTTCAAATACATAATAATCAAGCATAATAATAATGAGTACAATTGGAAGGTTTTATATTTCTACAGAATTTTCATCTTGTCAAACATGCACTTTATATTCCAAAATCAGGATGAGAGTGAGTATAAATAAAGAGAAATTAGTAGATCATGATCAACCCGAAATCCATTTCTTCTTCTAAATATGACTAAGCTTCGGTCTAACCAAAGACTGTCGATGTTTGTTTATTCATGTCAGAAGCATCACAATTAATATAAAGTATACTGTATGATATAAAACTTAAAATATAAAATAAAGATTAAAATATGTGCAAGTTAAACAGATGTTGCCCAGAAACTAGCAATATTAATTGCAGTCTGTTGTGTTGCCATGAGGTACTCAAATGTACACTGATCAGGACACAAAGAACATATGTGTTGTTGTCTGCATGTCACCACAATCATAAAGGGTAAAAGCTACCAGAGAGTCCCATTCATTCAGAGTGTTTCTGGGTCTTATTGTACCCATACGCAGCCTATTCAATGATTTCTGTACTTCCCAGCTTTCTTCAATCTTTACAAAATACTGTAGATCAAAATATTAGTGATTATTACAATAGATTAAATTTTTATTTTATTTAGATATTTTATATAGCTGCCTATTCGCACATTGCGACTCTAGGTGGCTTACAGATAATAAAACAATGTAGAAAAATTAAAATAATAAAAAGTAAAATAACAAAATAATAATAAAATAAAAAACCCACCTTCCCCTCAGTGACAACACACACTCAAATCAACCATTTAATGGGCTCCATCCCACTCTGGCTTCCCCACCCCCTCTGGCAAAACTTCAGAGCCATCTGAAAGAGTGTTGGAGTGGGAGCCAGTCTAATTTTTAGAAGGATGATGTTCCAGAAGGAGGGAGCTACTATGGAGAAGGCCCTTCTTCTGGGTCCTCACCAGATGTACCTCCTTATGGGACAGGACCTGCAACATTCCTTGCCTTCCCATTCTAGTGGGGTCAGGTAGATGTGACCGGCAAAAAATGGTCCCTCAAATAACCTAAGAGATTTATACTAGATAAATTCCTTTTTAAAAACTATCTCAGATAGGTTTTTCTTCTCTAGAAACACAGCCAGCAAAGATTCTTAAAACAAAGAGGCTAATCCAATCTGCTTAAATTGTCTTCAATAAATTCTACTTTCATTGGGTAGAAAATATCCTTCCCTTAAATAGCCAACTTCATCCTGATAGAAATACATAACTGCATAGCATGTTTGGTACTGTAAAAGTAAATAATTGACAAAGGAAAAAGTGCAAGTGTTCCTATAGACTCGTTAAATTACAACTGAAGTTCGAAATGAACAATATATTACTCTAAAGGCAAACTAGGCATCAGAGTCTTGGGTTAATTCAGGGATAAGCATTCAGCTCTCAAATCTATTTTATGTCCTCCCCAGATCCCCTTCACACATGGTTTCACAAAATTTAGGAAAATTAATTTATAATCCATTAGCAATAATAACTTAACTTACAGCTTTTTATTATTATTTTAAAACTAAAATCCCTATTTTCATTCTCTATCAAAAATAGGAGGGAAAATACAAAAACACACAATTCTGGTTACATCTATATCTATAACACAACTATGAATCTCACCATTGTATAAAAATATTAAATGCCACCCTAGCCTCCTTTAATTAAACAGCAATATAGAACTTGACTGGTCATTGGTACAGCGGTACACAATTATACCTTGCTTCTTCAAGCACAATTGCAATCAAATTCTCCCTCTCAGCATATCAGTTCAGGAAAAATCTTCCCCATTGCTAGCTTTTTTTTCCTCCTATAATTAATCACTGCAGAAAGAAAAAGCTAAGCTTATGTATATGTCATGAAATTATCTTTTACTATATATAAAAACAAAGGATAAAGATCCTTAAGTACATTTGTACCAGTTGTAACAATTCCCATAATTTTTACTTACAGGTAATCCTCAACTTTTGATTACAAGTTGTGTCCCAAATTTCTGTTGCTAAGCCAAATAGTTGTTAAGTGAATGAGGCCTCATTTTACAACCTTACTTGCCACAGTTGTTAAGTGAACCACTGCAGTTGTTAAATTAGTTACATGATTGTGAAATAAACCTGGCTTCCTTCACTGACTTTGCTTGCTGGAAGGTGGAAAAACACAATCACATGACCTCAGGACACTGCAACCATTATCAATACGACTGAGTTGCCAAACATCTGAATTCTGATCAGGTGACCATGGGGATGCCGCAACAGTCGTAAGTATGAAAAGTGGTCATAAGTCACTTTTTCAGTGCTGCTGTAACTTTGAATGGTCACTAAATGAGCTGTTGTAAGTCGAGAACTACTTGTACTTGGTTGGTTTCTTTTTCATGCAGGATAACCTTGCCTCATGACCAGTTGCTTAGCCACTGTTCAAAGGTATTATGAACTCAAAAAAAGAAAAAATACTTACAAGCCATTCCCAAAGTTATGACTGCTTCATTAGCCATAGGGTCACATAATTGCATTTTGAGTGTTGGCAACCAGCTCACATTTATGATTAACTGCAGTAATCTGGGGTCATGCGATTGCAATTTGTGACTTTTTTTGCCATTTTCTGGCAAAAAAGCTCATTTGATAAATTGGATTAGGACTTGTGACCATATGAATCACTTAACTGTCATAAAATTGAGTACACTGTGTGGCAATCCCACTTAGAACTAAAACGACTTATGATCAAAATTTCAGGCTCAATTTTGGTCACAAGTCAAGGACTACCTATACACTCTACCTTTTCTCTACTGTCAATTATAGCAGTATTTATTTGTAGGCAAGTTTTTCTTCAGGAATTTACAAGACTCAAATTCTAGAGCATTCAACTTCAGAATATTTATGACAGTCTTTCACAACCTGTTCAGCTTTGGTAATAAACATGCTTAGGTGTACACCAACAATGCAAAAATGTGTCACATGTGAAAATGGTACGATATTGTGTGCAATGAAGATTTGACCGTTAAATATTTCCTGAGGGTATGGACAAAGTATAAACATCAAGGGCAAAAAGTTAAAAAAAATTGTTGGAGGCCATAGGAAACCAACTAAATGTACAGTTACTCAAAGTAAGACGGAGAAAGGAAGGAAGGAAGGAAGGAAGGAAGGAAGGAAGGAAGGAAGGAAGGAAGGAAGGAAGGAAGGAAGGAAGGAAGGAAGGAAGGAAGGAAGGAAGGAAGATTTTAATAGTTGCAGAGCTGAAGTACAAGGGCAGAAAAAATTCCCCCAAGCTTTCTTTTCTCAACTTTCAAGTTTATTTGTTTAACATTTCACACTGCTAAACCCTTTCATGTTCCTCAAGGAGGGATTCTGGGTGCTATATAGTAAAACACTGAATAAAACATGGGAATATAAAACATTATATAAAAAATTAAAATTTAAGAGTTAAAATTTAAACTTTAAGTAGGCAAGAATTAATTAACTTTGCTAAAAATCTATTGAAAAGGCAAAAGGAGGTTTTCATGGAACTAGCCAACCTCACAACAGTTTGCTCCTTTGGGCTTCCTACCCAAGGCTGCGTGTTTTAGAAGGCCAGGCGCGTAGGGGCTTCCTCACGTCTGAGGGAGAATATTCAATTGGATGGGGACTACAGCTCTCTTCTTAAACCCCGCCAGTCAAACTGATGGGTCCACAACATACCTTCCCTGCCTGGCCCGGTGGGACAGACTGATGTGATGGGACAAAGCTGGTTCCTTAGGTAGCCTGAGCCTATGCAATGTAGGTTTTTATAAGTCACACCTTGAATTGGACCCAGAAGCAAACCGAAACTCAATTCAGTTTGTGGAGCAGAGGTATTACATGTGCCCTTCTTTGGACACCCAATATAGCTCACACAGCTGTACTTTGCACCAGCTGAAGCTTCCAAATACTTTTCAAGGAATCCCATGCAGAGCACATTGCAATATTCCAAACGGGGAATGACTAAAGCATGAGTGATTGAATGAAGAGTATCCCTATCCAGGAAAGGGCATAATTGGCATACAACACAAAATTGAGCAAAGGCCTTTCTGGCAACAGCTTCTACCTGCGCTTTGAGCAGGAGCCCAGAATCCAAGAAGACCCTCAAATTATGCACCCGATCTGTCTTGGATAGTGCAACCACATCTAAGACCAAAGATGATAAACCCCTGGGTACAGAGGGGCCTATCCCCAGACACTCCGCTTTACCAGAGTTCAACTGAAATCTGTTTTCTCCATTCAGGCACTGCAAAAGAATGAAGTTGGATGAATGTTTTGGTATAAAAGAAAATTTTCATAATTTGCAAGCCATGCAACTTAGCATTTCATTTATGCATAGTTCAGTTAGATATCAAAGAAAAGGGTTTCAAAAACCTCTTCTTATGTCTATTACTGTATCTTTTATAAGCACGTAGGTCTTCTCCTCCAGTACTCATAGCTCAGGGCAACACACTCCCATTTTCTCTGCCTTTAGAAGAGCAACCAAGGCAGATGTACATATTTCACTGGGTTTTTATAAGATTAGTTTTGGTTTTCAACTGATATTTTAAACAGGCAGTTCTCGACTTACGACCACAATTGTACCCAAAATTTATGTTGCTAAGTGAGAAATTTGTTAAGTGAGTTTTGCTCCATTTTACAATCCTTCTTGCCACAGTTGTTAAGCAAATCACTGCAGTTGTTAGTCACATGGTTGTTAAGTGAATCTGGCTTCCCCATTGACTTTGCTTATCCGAAGGTCACAAAAGGGGATCACGTGACTCTGGAATGTTGCAACCATCATAAGTATGAACCAGTTGCCAAGTATCTGAATTTTGATCACATTATCATACGGATGCTGCAAAGGTTGTGACTGTGAAAAACGGTCATAGGTCACTTTTTTCAGTGCTGTTGTAACTTTGAATGGTCACTACATGAACTGTTGTAAGTCAAAGACTATCAGTGTAACTGAGTAAAATGGCATAAAAGACAAAAAAGAAAAGAAATGAAGGTGGACTTAAGAGATGGGCAAAATCACCACCCATCTTGTCAGCTTTTTACCTAAACATACATCACATTCATACTCCCTCCCTCTCAAGCTTTGACTGCCTGTTTCTTTTCCTAGGTAGAAATATGGTGAAGAAGACCCTGAGAAGCACTGTTTATTTCAGCTTCTTGAAACAGCAACTGCCCAAGTAAGGATTTCATAGAAAGTCTGGAAGACCAAGCTCAACCTCCAGGTCAGAGTTTCCCCATCTCTAGTACAAATCATCCTGCAACAGTATTGATGTTCAAAACAAGGAAATTCCAAATCACTCATAAACCTGTGTTATCCTGAAAGCAAGGGAAATACAACTAGGAGGTTCAACTAAGTTCAGAAGAACTGGATGGATGATGCAATTTTTATTGTTCACTCAGAATGGTAGAATTATAAATAACATGGTTTCCTGGGTGGAAGGCTTTGATTTGAGGTGGATAGCGTGATAGTGGTTTTGATGTTTTTCATTAATACAGATCCTGTTACAGGAAGGCTTATCTTTTTTCACTGATATACACATAGCATTAATCAAGACCACATTATTATTTTTGTAGATCTTAGGCACTTTTGCTGTTGTGGATCCTCCTTCCATGAAAATAATAGTATTAAAAATATTTTGCATCATATCCAATATTTATTTTTTACAGAGAAATAGGGAACAGTAAATAATATATGCATTTTTGTAATAATAATTAACCCACAACAAGTGATTATTATGTTTGTCCCAAATCATCAAAGTTACTAAATTTTAGCGTTCATATTGTGCCTATAGATTAAAAAGAAGGTAATTGTCCTTTCCATTTAATTTGAATCGGATTATGGTCAGCCCATAAATTTGGCAAGATTTCAATCCTTTCAATATTCTCCATTAGCCCAGGGTCCATCCATATCTGATCTATTCTAAACCAGGAAATGTGAGGGTTCGAAAAGAAAGTATATTGCTTTTCATTTGGATTTAGTTCTCTCCATACGTCCTTCAAATTAAGTTCTCTTATTATGTTATTAAAGGACCTGGGTAGTGTTGTCCTTTCCTTTTTTTTTTTTTTTTGACGCTTTATAATCTTTATCTTTATCTGGAACTGCATTGCAGTCCCCTACAATGCATACATTGGCATATTGGAATTCTATTATCTTCTGATGAAGTTTATTATAAAAGTCTTTTTGATTTATATTCGGAGCATATATTGTGGCTAGCAGTACCTTTTTCTGGTTTAAAATTATTTCTATAAAAAGCATTCTCCCTTCTTGATCCTTATATATTTGTTTATGTTGAAGCCAATCTTTTACATATACTACAATGCCTCTTTTTTTTGTGTTTGCAAGTGCCGAATACATTTTGTCTAGATTTACATTTTTTAAGAGATCTGTTTGAGTGTCTGGGATGTGTACTTCTTGGATACAAATTATATCAGCATTTTGTTTTTTAAGTTTTTCTAATATCTGTTTTCTTTTGGATGATAAATTTAAGCCGTTAATATTAACTGAAAATAAAGTGATTTCCTTATCAATATCACTGAGTGTGGGATGCATTTCTTATTTCGTTCCTAGTTCTGGGTTCTCTTCTTCTTGGTCTATTATCTTCTTCTTCTCTAGAGTTTTGGGGTTCGGATTGTGTATCGGATTCTTTTTCAGTGGAGAGTTGTTTTTCTTGATTTCTCATAGTTAAATTGTCTCTACTTTCTTGTTCTTCCTCTGGTCCTAAATATTGTTCACGGAATTCCTGTGCCTTTTCAACTGTATCTATTTTATATTTTTTATCCTGCCACGAGACTAACAGCCCCTCAGGAGTAAGCCACCTGAACAGAATACCAGTTTCTGATAAGATAGAAATTGGTAGGCCCTTCTCTGTTCTCTAATTCTCCTGGGTATTTGTTTTAGAGTGACCACTTCATGGTCTTTATATATAAGGGGTTCGTCTCTGGTCTTACGGTAAAGCAGGTCTTGCATTATATTATATAATATATAATTATATTCTCGTGGTAATATGTCTCCTTGTGTAATGAGTGTATACTCTATAGACTTCATCTATGTCAGTTTCAATTTCTGGTTTGGATTTCTGTAGAGCTACCGCTCTGAGGTTTGTCATGATTGCACGGAGATCTTCCTTTCTAGCCTCCATCACATTTTGAAATCTAAGATAAAAAGATGCCTTCTCTAGTTCCATGGATACCATTGAATCCCAAAGCTCACAATAAAGGACTTTCCAATTTTGTTCTGAATCCTCTAGTCTCTTCTCCACCATTTCCATTCTTGTCTCTACTAATTTTAATTTCTGTTCATTTTTTAATATTACTTCCTGCATTTTTCCAATCTTAGTATTCAAATTTTGTATTTCATTTTTTACACCTCCTATTTCTGTTTTCATCTCTGTTTTTATGTCTTCGTGATTCTTGGCCATTAATTCATGAGTTTTTTCCTTCATTTCCTGCATCCTATTAAATGTTGTTTGTACTGTCTGCAGGGTTTGAGCTGAGCTAGCTTTTTCTGCTAGTAACATTTCATCTATGGATCTCTGCCCTGCAGGTGAAGACATCGTTGTAGTTATTTTCTTTCCAGTTTTTACAGTTGTAGAGGATATTGTCGCCATTTTAACCTTCTGTATCAGCTCTCTCCAATCTACCATCCACTATTCCTAGTAGAGTACTGTTTTCCTCTCCACAATCCAATGATAGAATTAATACATATATTGTGTTTTTATTTACTAGTTATAATAATTAATAATAATTAACCCACAACAAGTGATTATTATGTTTGTCCCAAATCATCAAAGTTACTAAATTTTAGTATTCATATCGTGCCTATAGGTTAAAAAGAAGATAATTGGTTTGATGTTCTAAGTGTTTGTGTTTCTTGGCGGTTTTTTTTTAATTAAAAGGCCTGGAAATAATTTATTAAAATAACTAAAAATAACTTCTATTTCATTTTTTCTTTCTCATTTAAAAAGTGAGTAAACATTTTCATGAGCCTTAGGCCTATTGTGCCTAATGAATAAGTCAGTCATGGTACTATATTTTATAAAAAAAGCTTCAAAAGCAAAAAACATAATTTACATCTGATCATCAGCAAATCAGAAAACAAACTGTCAATAAACTGTCATACTTTTTATTGGTATTTTTCAAATAGTTCATCTCCTTACATTTGGAATAGATATAAATAAATCAGTTACTGAAAATGGACATTTTTACTTAAACCAAACAGCTGGTCTTATTGCAAGCTTTTGAATAATTTGTCCAAATCTAGAAAATATTCTTCACACTGTCATTACAACAATAAAACAACTAGTTTATTCAGTAACAATGTTAAATCAGACTGACCATAAAAGTAAGATCAAATAAAACATATTTTATTACAGCTAACCAGAACATGCTGCCTAATAGTGCAGTTATCTCCAAGGTAAGAAACCCAAAGGGGCAGAATTATAAAATGAAAACTAAATTGAAGATTAGAGGCAGAACTAAATCAAATTTCACAGAGCGTTACAACATTTGCTGCAGACAAGGAATTTCCCAAGGCTAGACCAGATGCCGAGAAAGGAAAGCAATCTTTTTTTTTCTATCTGGCACATCGTTTCCTATCTAGTTCTGATAAGAAATTCTCCTTCTCTTAACAAATTACCAAGACTTTATTACCTACATTTCAAATTTAGAACAGTATCACTGTGCTAGTTATTCTCAGATGTAATCTGGATTAAGACAAAGAAACCGCCCTTGTTAGATCTGGGATCTCAGCTGAGAGTCAGCAGTTGTAATCTATATTATCAACAGAGACACAGAGATAAAGGGTTCATAGCAACCAAAGAAATATTAGTGTCCCTCACACAGCAAATTTGTTTTCCAGTATCATCCCAAAATATACCAATAAAACATGCTTGCAATATTGCAATATAATTTGGTATGATGAAGAGGGAGAGGGAAGTCATATGTCTCACTACCAATTTAAAGGTTCTTGGCCATTCTTAGTGGAAAGCAGAGTCATGTTTCAAATGTTGCTAAAATATGTAAACTTTTAATATATTTAACAAAGCCAAGTATTTGCTATTTCAAAAAGTTCACAACACTAATCTTTTCCGGACCCCAAACAATGCAGTCAGGCCCAGTCAGTGCTTGGATGACACACATCCAGGAAAACTCAGGGCTGTAAATAAGGATGGGAAGTTAAAAAAAAAACATTCTAAAAAATGAAGAACTTCCATCCATGAAGTCTTTTTAACCTTTAAAAATTCCATAGATGAAATCCTTTAGGAGGATGGTTTTGTAATACAGCTGACCAGTGGTGTCCATAGGAGCTCAAGCGTTCCTCAGAAAGGTAGAAGAGTTACAACATCACACTGCAAGCTCCGCCCCTTTCGTGCATGCATGCATGCAAGCTACAACACATTCAGGAAAGTAGTGGGCATACATTGCAACATTATTTTTGTCAGTATGCCTGGGGATTCCTCTGCTACTAAAAATGCTAGGACAAATTTGCAAATAAAGGCTCGAAGAGTATTGGCCTACAAATAATTCTAAAAAAATGATGGTCCTGAATATTTTAATGATACGCCTGGACCTTATTACTTTTATCAAGATTTCATTAATTCAGACTTCAAATGCTAAGAAATTAAACCCTATTATGTCGATGTAATTTACTTATGAGAGGTTGAGTATATATTGTAAATCCTCTTCTCATTTAAAAACAGTTTTCTTTTAATCTTCTGGCCACCTGCTCTCGATTTTTAACCAGCTAGGTGATTATTTCACTTTTCTTTTGCCTGTGGATTGTCCTTCTGCCAAATAATAAAAAAAAAGATTTGAAAGATATTAGAAGTCATTTTTAAAAAAATACTAAAAAATAGTAATCAACACTATGGGTTGTAAAATTAAAGATAAATTCTTTCTATCCATTTAGCAGTCAAGAAGCTACAATCTGCTGCTTGCTTCCTTTCCAAATCTAGTCCATCTTTTACTGCTGATATGATTACAAAAATTCTTATTTATAGGTACAGATGGTAATTTCCAGTCTCCAATTACATGTTGATAAAAATGTAAGTTTAAAAAATATATACTTTTTCATGTGAGTTCATGGAACAAATGTGAGAAGATTTAAACATTTATTGTCAGTCACTGCTCATCAGCCCTCCCAAGTAAGCCTGACAAGAAACATGACCAAGTGAGCTAAGTCTATTGTACTTTATTATACGGCTACATTAACAGAATTTTGCAAATCTGAAAAAAGCTTGCCATTACTTTTAACAGACTGATCAATTAGTGCAGGTCCTTCTTAAATTTCTTTCTCCATTAAGAACAAGAGGCTCTTCCCTCTGGTCTGATTGTTTCTCAGACAGCATATTTTCTCCTTGTCCCTCAAGGTTATTCCCACATACCATTACACTTCTATACATCACTATGTACATGAAGTCATTTCCATCTGTTCCAAGAGTAATGTGTCTATTGACAAGCTTTGTTTTTTATTTTCTCCTCATGCTCAAAGGATATTTCTGGGCAAATTTTCTAGTTACAAAAAAGGAAAGCAAAAGAGCAGAGATCTGAATTGAGCATTATATGCACCCACTGAATTCAGGAAAAAGACTCAAAATGACTCTACTATAGTTTACATAGAATTCAAAAATGAATTAGCTTACTCTGTAGATGACTGCTACTTGAGAAACATAATGGTGTTTTTTTTAAATGAGTTTCATCATATATATTTTTTAAAAGGCACAACCTGATTTGTATAGCTATATAGGATATCTGAAAACTCAAATCATTAATACTTTCTTTGTAATGCTATAGAAATGGCTTCTGTTGCCTTCATCTTTTAATTTCTCATCTAATTTGCAGCTTTTATTTTTTCCAAAGACCTGACCTGATCCTACTCAACTGTGAAATCCATAAAAGGTTGCCTTGCTTCTTATTAAAAGATTCATAATATATGACACCATCTGAGGAGTACATTTATATAAAGATGCATACCTGAAACCATTTTGGAACCGATTTTATGAAACAATATACTATAGATTTCAATGCATCCAAACCTTTGCTTGTGAGAATATGTTAAACAAGATTTTCTCCATCAACCAAAATGCAACAGTTTATTGTGTAATTAATGATGTGCTGCCCTTATAGGTCACCAGGTCTACCAAATGCCAAACTTCCTTTAAAATTGGATCCAGGTTCAGCTTTGCATCCTGTCTTCACTGGATATGGTTAGCGCATAAATGAAAAGGGGAAAGGGATTTCTGGACTCAGCAGATAAAAAAAGAAAGCATATCTCCATCCAGGCTAGCAGACTATTTATTTAATCCAATTTTGAGACCAACTGACTCCTTGATAACCAAGAGTAGTTTACACATTCATTCACTCATTCATCTTACATCCTTTTCACGAAAAGCAACTCCAGGCAGCTTACAGACATTGAATCAAATGCACTATAAAACATTAAAACAATAAGTAAGAATCTTAGATTTAACAATGAATTAAAATAAAACTAACAGGATAGAGAGGGAGGGAAGCAAAGGAAGGAGTGGAGTACTATGTACTCCATTAACCACCTCCAAAGTGCACAGCCCCATTGGGACCAGAAGCTAATTGGCACAGCCATGACTTCAAGGCACTTTGGAAAGCCAAAAGAGTGGATACAGATCTGACTTCCACAGCACAGGAACCATAACAAAAGGCTCTTCTTCTGGACTACACCGAAAAAAAGTAAGAGAAAGCAACCAACCAGAATGTTAAACCAGATTAAACTGCATTAAACCATACCAGGGTCCACAGCCAATCCATCCCATGTCTTGGGAAAACCACCATGTTTTTAGCAACGTTCTAATATTATAAGGCTGGGAGCTACACAGACTTTTAAAGTCCCAACACCATCTCCATCATACCTACATGAAGTTTGTTTGCACTCATCCAGGCCACCACTATCAACCTCTTCTGACTAGAAAAAGAAACACCTGTCTCCTAAACAAATTAGTAATGTTCTGATGAGCATCTATCCTGGAATAATGTTTTAATATTTAATCACTATTATCATTTGTAGTAGCAAAAGTCATCCAATGTTTTTTGTTGTTGTTCATCCCAATCCCACTACCAGTCAGTCTCACAAGATGTTCTGGAATGTCTTCATAACTCACTGTAACATTTAGATTTACAGTATGTAACAATAGATTACACTGACTGTCTAAATCATAATAGCCGAAGTTTTCCTGTATGGCAAAAGTGCAGCTTTTAATAGGCCATGTAACTATATATTTAGTCCTAGTCTTCAGCTATAGTAAGGATATTAATAAAGTTTAACTTAAATGTCAGTTGATTTATACATTTTCTATTTAAAAGGATCATTAAGGTTTTTAAGTACAGGTGGATTTCGGAAATGCAGAAACATGGATGTTTGTTATAATCTATCCCATGTTATTTTCAAGTGTACTGCAATCCACAATTGCATTCTTTAAGCAACAGTCTATTTGATTAATAACAATATTTCTCCAGCAGCCACCATATTTAAGTATAATTTCTACCAATCTTACTATTTTAGCCCAAGTTATGTAAACAGGGTGGGGTTTACAAAGCACGCAAAATTATTTTTGATTTGGCTTAGCCACTGCTTATACATCATGGTTCACTCACTATTTAGCACTGAGAGAACCCATGCAATTTTAGATTAATAAACACTGCTAAACCTGGTCTTACTGCATAATACAAATTAACCTTGCTAAATAACGTGATATGCTTTAGAGGAACAACACTAATACAGTTCTATCAATCTTTTTTTATATAATTTTCCAGTAAACTTTCCTTCAAATGTTATTTTCTTAACTAAACAGAGTGCAGTGGTAAATTGTAGGGTTCTAATCCAAACTCTTAAAACACAACATTAAGCATTGTTATACCCAACACAAAATGCTTCCCAAAATTGTATCCACCAAGTTGCTGTTTTCTATGCATGCTGAGCTACCATCATCCCTCATTGCTTATGCTTTAAATGTAACTTGGATAACTGAAACTAATTTTAAAAAATCAGCTGCTAAAGTGGTCACTCAGTATTCCCACATCGATTACTTTATCTGGAATAGCCAAAAGCTATATTTTTTTAATGTTTAATATCTTTACTTTTCTTAACCAACAATCTTTAATTTTACAAGAAAATAAAATTAGAAATACAAACTGAAGATACAAACAAAATGTTATAATTTATTCTTACCAATATAAAAGTTACTGGTTTACCAATGAATTGAATACTATAAGCAAAATAAGATTGTGAGATACCATAAAATCTCTACCATAATGACACATATTGCTACATCCTTTGATATAGCAAATAATCCTCTAATCAATATTTTGATTAGAAAATATTGCCTTTTCCAAAACAGATACATCACACATTTCCAGGAACCATTCCTTGACTCTGGAATAATATCACTTTTCCAATTTAATACAATAATTGATACAATTACAATTCCTTATAGAAAGTCAAATTCCAAAGCTTTGGTATAAAATTCAAGATTGCATTCATATTTTTTATATAATATTTAAATTTTTTGCCACAAATCTACAAATATACATTAATACACAATCCCAAAAAGTTATTAAATGATCATATGATCATATAATATGATCAATGACTCTTCAATTTTTTTACACTTCCAGTATAAAAAAAAATCTGATTTCTACCCTTTCAAATATATTACTTTGGGAATCCAGTATAACCTCAATATTATTTTTGATTAATTAACTTCAGTAATTTCATTGCATTTAGAAGTCATCCATTTGGGAAAGGCTGCCTGGAGACTGTACTTATAATAATTGCCTAAATAATCATCATATTCGAAATTATATATTACCTCTTAATAGCTCTTAGTTATTAATCCACATTGTATTTATGGTATCTTCTATCCTACAAAACATATACTCTATGTACTTCTTTATGTAAATATCCACTGAATTCAATGTGTCTCATTCTGGATAAGTAGATACAAGATTGCAACCTTCACTTCAGTGGGAAAATTCAAACCTGTAACTTTATTTTGAAAACATTTATTCCTGCTAAAATAACCTAATTTTTAAAGACAAGTTGAATGTAAAAAAGTTCTTTCATCTGCGTATTAAGCTAGAAACTTTTTCAAAGATTAACTTTTTAAAAAAGTCATTCACACAAAAATGTCCCAAATCAAGATATTCTCAACACTCACCTTTAAAGTAATGGAAATGTTGCTCCCTTCCTTTGTGGTATACTGAGAAGCAAACCACTGCCCTTTAAGGAATCCGAGCTTAACTGTGGCAAAAACATTCAGCTGCAAGAGGGAAGAGGCAGAAGGAGGAAGCTCCTCCCACATCAGTAACCCACCAGAAGCAGGATATCTGCTAGCAGCCACAAGGAGAAGAACATTTCAATTGGCTGGACTTCCAAACAAGATGAATGCTACAAGAGGCACCTATAAACTTAGCATTCTATGACCCAGAATAGGCTTATGATATTCAAGGAATAATTTATATCAACAGAAAAGGAAACTGCATTGGAAAGGGTAAAAGACAAACTCAACAATCACGGTTTGAATGCAAATGGGTTTCTTCCCTCCCACAGGTGAGGCAACCAGGCAACAATGAAGTTTTTCCATCACCTTTTTGTACAACAAGGAGTTTCACCTGTTCAAGTATATAAAGATGCACTCAAGGATAACTGAGGATATGTGGGGTCTACTGCTGATAATTAGGGCATTCTATCTTGATTAATTTCCACTGATTGCTTCTTGTCTTGCCTTTTTTGCTTTTGAAAATTGGTTGACCCTCTCTTCTTTGTGGCAGGACCTCAGATATTGAAATATTGCTATCATGTCATCCCTAGTCCTTCTTTTCATTAAATACAGACACACCCAATTCCTTCAATCATTCTTCATAGTTTAGCTTCTAGCCATCTAATCATCTATGTTTGTTTGTTTTCTCTGCAATTAGTCTCTACCTTTGCATTTGGTTTTTATTGCTTAAGTGTAAAATGTTACTTTTCTCTCCATTCATTTTGTTAGATAGGGCCCAGTGTTCTGTTGAGATCCTTCTGGGGTGTTGGCTATTCCTGCCAGCTTAGTGTCCTCAAATTTAATGAGTTATTCTATTCCCTCATTAAATCATTTATGAAGATCCTATCAGCAAAAAGGAAATATGGTCTGATATTTATATCAGGAACTGTGGAACTTTAGTCTAAAACTTTCTGAAAGTTTGTAGAAGACTTACGGGATGCTGGCATGTAAAATCCTTGTAAGTATCATATCCAGTATTTTGGCTGGCTTTCATTGTATTTTTTAGGCAGGGGTGAAGTGGCTATCATTCAAATCATTATTCTAAAACACAGGTGTCAAACTCACCACATCACATTGCTGTCACATGATATATTGTGACTTTTTTCCCTTCGCACAGCTGGGGTGGATGTGGCTTGTGTGTGACGCATCTAGCCAGCTGGTCGCCAGTTTGACACCCCTGTAAAAACAAACGTTAAGATAAAGCTCAGTTCCCAGTTTAGCTCTACTTACATAGCTAAAACCATAATTTGTTTTCCTAATGATTTATAGATTTTATTTTGTTCCAATTAGCACATTCTTATATTTTGTTCTTTACTTTAAAAATCAGGAAGACCACATATTTTTAAATGACAATGTTAAGCATGTCTAAAATTATGTTACCCACATAAGTTAAACAGATAAAGTTACAGGGACCAAGCCCTGCTTGATTTCATATAAAAGATGTAAAGATGTTTGGAGTGGCAGAGAACCAACTAACTCTCCTTCCTGTATAATGAAAAAACACAGCTATTAGCCCCAATCAGAACTCATCTTTCTGCAAGTATGGATAGCTTTGTTCTACTGCTCATAGGATAACCCCCCCCTCCCCACTTCTCATCTTTAATATTTGAAGATTCCAGCTATCTGTTGGGATCTCTTTTTTTTGAAACAATATCACTTTTTTGCCACAAGAAGACAACCGGAATTGTGGGAAAAGGCAAGACAAGTGTTACCTCAAATGGTTCTATCCCAAGAAAGACAATGTTGACTCTGAAAAGTTAAGGAATCAGTTCTCAACAAATGAACCAGCAAACATGTAGAAAACTCTTAAAAACATCACTGAATGTGTTTTATTGCAGGTTTGAAAGGAAACTACAGCCACCTATCTTCACAACCCACATCTCAAACACACCAACAACAGCCAAGCCTCCTACAACTGGTGCCAATCCATTGGGTTCACAGCCTCTGGTGATCACCGAAAAAGAAATGCAAGATCTATTTCACAGCCAAGAAAAGTACCAGGGCCAGACAAGATAACTCCTTCTAGCTTAAAAGTCTGTGCTGATCACTTGGCCCCAATCTTCACCCAAATCTTCAATAGATCGCTAGAGATGTGCTATGTTCCTTCCTGCTTCAAACATTCTACCACCATCCCAATGCCAAAGAAGCCCTCAATCAAGGAACTGAATGACTACAGACCAGTTGCTCTAACATCTGTAGTTATGAAAATCTTTGAAAGCCTTGTGCTGTCCCACCTGAAAACCATCATGGATCCGCTGTTGGATCCCATGCAGTTTGCATACCGAGCAAATAGAGTGACAGATGATGCTGTTAACATGGCTCTGCACTACATCCTACAACACCTCGAATCTCCAAATACCTACGCAAGGGTCCTCTTTGTAGACTTCAGTTCAAAATTCAATACCATCACTCCAGACATTCTTCTAACTAAACTAAACTAGCTAGCGGTACCTGAACACACTTGTAAGCAGGTCATAAGCTTCCTAACAGACAGGAAGCAGCAGATGAAACACATCCGATACCTGTACAATCAGCACAGGGACTCCCCAAGACTGTGTGCTTTCTCCACTTCTCTTCTCCCTATATACCAATGACTGCATCTCAAATGAGCCATCTGTTCAAATACTGAAGTTTGCTCATGACACAACAGTGATTGGTCTCTTCATTAGAGACAACGATGAATCCACATACAGACAGGAGGTTAATACAACTTGCCTCGTGGTATAACCGGAACAATCTGGAACTAAACACACTCAAAACTGTAGAAATGGTGGTAAACCTTAGAAGAAACCCTCCCACACTACCACCTCTTATAATATTAGACAACACCGTATCAACAATAGAGACCTTCAGATTTCTAGGTTCTACTATATCACATGACCTAAAATGGACACCTAACATCAAAAACGTCAAAGCTCAAACTGCCCAAGAAGCTGCTGATACAGTTCTACAGAGAAATCATTGAGTCTGTCATCTGTACCTCTATAACTGTCTGGTTTGGTTCTGCAACCCAACAGGACAGACACAGACTTCAGAGAGTAATTATGACTGCAGAAAAAACAATTACTACAAACCTGCCTTCCATTGAGGACCTGTATACTGCATGAGTCAAAAAGAAGGCTGTGAAAATATTTACAAACCCCTCACATCCCAGACATAAATTGTTTCAACTCCTTTCCTTAAATGACGCTATAGAGCACTGCACACCAGAACAACTAGACACAAGAAGTTTTTCCCCGAAAGCCATCATTCTGCTAAACAAATAATTCCCTCAACCCTGTTCAACTATTACACTACTATTACTGCACTACTATTACTGTTAATCTTGTCATCACTCTTTATCATCCATCTCCTCCCACTTGTGACTGTATGACTGTAACTTTGTCACTTGTATACTTATGATTTATATTGACTGTTTCCTAATATGATTTGATTGCTTATTGTAGCCTATGACTATCATTAAGTGTCATACCTTATGATTCTCGACTTTTGACAAATGTATCTTTTCTTTTATGTATACTGAAAGTATTTATACCAAGACAAATTCCTTGTGTGTCCAATCACACTTGGCCAATGAAGTATTCTATCTATGTTGGAATTCACTTCTGTAAAAGCACTTGTTGCTAATAAACAGAAGTTCCTTCTTCCAGAGCAGAGGGCTCCAACCTTAGCAACTTTAAGACTCCCAGAATTCTGGAAGTTAAAGTCCACAAGTCTTAACGTTGCCAAGGTTGGAGATCCCTGCTCCAAAGGGAGTTAAGACAAGTACAGTGATGAGTTGGAACAGTGATAAGAGCTATGGGAAGCTCAATTTTCTCCACAAGCAGGACCGAACCCAAGTCTGGTTATCCCCCAAATAAACTCTCTTTTGCTCACAAGTACACATAAATATGACAATGGTGGGACAAAATTTCCACCCTATTTCATTGGTATTAAAGATTTACTTTCAGTTGCTTAAAGTGAGTCAAAAAAAGAAAGAAAAAAGGTCTATATAAAATGAAACTAGAGGAATGTATCTGTTTATCTCAACAGGTTTGTTTTCTAAGCAGCTTTTCAGCCTTTCTAAGGTAATTTGGTTTTAATCCTGAATCTATTTAAATCATGCACTTAAGTCAGCAATTTTCACTTAACTACTTACCACATAACCCTTTTTGAGGTTCTTATACTTCTATTTTAATTTTTCAGTCAATTCCCATATGATATGTAAAATGCTAAAAATTCTATTTCTTCCATTGATAAAGTCAATACCTAATTGCTCTGTTTGCAATAACTTTTTGTATCTAAATAAGTAAGAGATATAGCTTTATATTGTTTTATAGAGTGACATATAAAATTTCCTCAGCATCACAACTGACCTGACCCTCTTTTCTTTTTACCCATATTGTCCTATTGGAAAAAAATCTGGATTCTTATTACAAACTATATTCATGATAATATAATACATGATAATGATTATTTTAATACAATAGCAAGTTACTTTAGTATCTTCACTTGTTTTGAAGCTGTGAACCCTAACTTTTCAGATTGGACAGAACTAGAAGTTTATTTATTTATTTATTATTAACATTTATATACCGCCCTTCTCCCTAGGGACTCAGGGCGGTGTACAGCCAAATCAAACCCCGAACAATACAAAAGTTAAAAAGAAATTAAATAGTGGTTGTTTAGATTAAAACAACCCTCCCCCCTAAATTAAAAACCCAAGTTAAAACCGAATTAAGGAGACAATTAAAACTATCTCAGCCCAGGCCAGCCTGCTCAAAGAGCCAGGTCTTCAACGCGCGCCTGAAGGCCCTCAGGTCCATGCTGGTGCGTAACTCAGGTGGCAGAGTATTCCAGAGGGCAGGGGCCCCCACAGAGAAGGCCCTACTCCTGGGGGCTGCCAGACGACACATAGCGGCCAACGGCACCCGGAGAAGGCCCTCCCTGTGAGAACGCACCGGTCTGCTGGAGATCACCGGCAGAATGCGGTCCTGCAGATAACCTGGCCCAATGCCATGGATCGCCTTAAAGGTCAAAACTAGAACCTTAAAGCGAACCCGGAAAGCCACCTGGCAACCAATGCAGCTCGCGCAGGAGAGTTATCCTTTTGCTTGCTGGGTCTTTTTCAGGGGCTACAATTTCTAAAATTTCTAATCACAATAGGCAATCACTGTGATTTCGTGGTACTGTAGCATTAAGCTCAAAGTCAAGTAAAACTTGCACATAAGGAATCAGGCTTTATTAAAAAAACATGGATTTTCAAAATTAATATCTGCTCTGTCAGATATTAAGGGTAGGGAGGGGAAGGAAAGGGATATAATCTAACTTGCCCTTTTGCCATTAACAGCAATTTCACTAAAAAAAAGTGTACTGCAAAAATAACCATTATTTTTTGTAATCCTTCAAAGAACAATTTGAGGGACCAAATATAAATCAAATATACATATAAAAGAAAAGATGTCAGTATTGCTAACTTCTCTAATAAAATCTCATTAGAGATAGAGCATGAATAAGTTATGAAGTTGACACAATGAACACTAAAATCTCTTATTCTTACTCTTCCTATTTGTTTAACAGGATTTAATTGACAGAAAAAGTGGGTAAATATAACCCAGGTTTTAAAAAAAGTAGTTTCAGGGAAAAAGCATGAAAGTAATGCAAATGATGCCAACTGTTATTTTTGTAGCAATTTTACCTTTGCATAATTATCAGACAAAAACATAATTTGCATGTGACATTATGCAAATGATGCTGCAAAAATATTATCTGTTGCATGTGAAATCTATTGTTCAAAAGTCCAGAAAATAGAAGCTGCATAGTTGGTATTTATACAGCTCCATTTTCATCACATAATTTCATGTGGAAAAGAAAACCTAAGGGAAAATAAAAGTCCAGTAGAATACAGAGAGATGACTGAATTTCACCAAGTCCTGTTCTTAAATTACTAATATTTTCCTGCTATAACGGCATGTTTCTAATATTGTTTAATTAGTAAGCTAGATTTCAAAATGATATTAACTGATGCAAAGAAATTCATAAAATTAATTCAGAAGTGATAGATTGGAAGAAGGGTTATATCAAATCTCTGGATATTATTAAAATAAAAACAATTACTGTAGAACTTCAGTATAATTGATTAACTTGCATATGTCTCTTGATTAATTTCAATACAAATAGGCACTGCAGTCACAGTGAAACATTTTCAATAGCTTCAGCAAATCAGCCTTAGAAAAATCAGGAACAGATCATGCTTTTATCAGTACTCCCAATGTAATTTTTTTCCTCATCCTGCTTTCAACAAGTAACCCCAAACTAGTAAGCTGTAAAGGTTGATATCTCTAGAATAGTTTGCTTCAAAAGAAAAAAGTCAGGTTTCTTATCATGGGAAATACTTGTACACCTGCTGCATTACATTGTTGACATTCAAATTCAAGCTTAAACCCTCTGGGGCTCTAGGGCAGGGCTGTCAAACTTGTGGCCCCTGGGCCGGATGCATCATGCAATGGCCATGCCCATGCAAGGGGGTGGAAATTGTGATATGTCATGAGTTTGAGTTCAGCCTAGCATCCTTTTTGTTAACTTGTTGTTGCTATCTTTTTGTTGTATTTGTTGGAAGCATTACCTATCCAAAATACAGTTTGATGCATGTACCATTTGATTGAGCCTCTGTGGCTCAGTGGTTAGAGTGCAGTATTGCAAGCTATTGCAAGCCAGCTGCCTACAATTTAGCAGTTCAAATCCCACCAGGCTCAAGGTTGACTCAGCCTTCCAACCTCCCAAGGTGGATAAAATGAGGACCCAAATTGTTGGGGGCTATATGCTGACTCTGTAAACCACTTAGAGAGGGCTGTAAAGCACTATAAAGCAGTATATAAGTCTAAGTGCCATTGCTATTTGGGAGTGCAGTACCAATATAGGGAACAGTTATTAATGGAAGATACTGTAGTTGATACATTCTCCCCCCAAAAAGGAAAAATGTTATACAGAAGGAACCTATATTTGTGTCATCATTTTTGCTTTGCCTGCCAGAGAGATCAAAACCTCCCCAATAGCCAACCTGTTTTTCTTGCCATAGGAGAACACTGACCCTATGGAACAACTTAAATAATATCACTATTCCTATTGGTAGGCTCCCCTCAGTCAGCCTGCCTGCCTCTCTCTCCTAATGCCACACACCCAAGCAAGGTTGCTGCGGCTGAAGGAGCAAGAGGCAAAAATGTTTCCTTTTCATTTCTGCTACTGCCTCTCCCCAAAGAACCAACTATCTTTGGTTCTCCTTTGTTGCATCTCTCCTTGCCTTCATGTATACTAGAGAATACCATTACCAGTCCCAACATCAGCAGCATCTGTATTTGACCATAGCCTGTGAACCAAGCACAAATCTTTCCTAACCCTAACCCTTTTCTTTTCTAACAAAAAAAAGTTTTCCCCATTCCCAACCACTACTGTAAAGTGGAGGAAAGGATGTTTTGCATTTGTTAGGTAGAGGGCAGGCGCAGTGGTGGGATTCAAATTGTTTTACCACCAATTCAGTAGGCATGGCTTGGTGGATGTGCTTTGCCTAACGTTGGCGCGCAGCTTTCCCCACCAGCTGAGACCTGCAGCGCCAATCAGCTGAGAGGATAAAAACAGTTTTCTTTCTCCTCTCAGATGATTGTTGGAGGCTTTTTTCCCTCCTCTCAACTGATCATGTGAGTCTTTTTTTACTACCAGTTTGGCCAAACCGTGCCGAACCAATAGCACACCACAACTGGGCAGGTGGTATAAATTGATAGAGCTGCAAAAGGATGCAACCATCCCTAATGAAAGCTCTGGCTACCTTCTAACGTTAGCTTAAAGACTAGCTTTTAGAAGAGCTTAGGAAGACCCTTTTACCTCTGTAGTAAACTATTGTTAATGCTTTAATCAGGCTTTGCTTGTTTTTTATTCTTACCTATCTATTTTAATTTGCTTGTCAAATGTGTACAAGATAACAAGTATAGGCATGAACATAAACATGAACAAAGGAAGTAAATACAGATAAATGGGGACAGTAAGACAGGGACGGTTGGCACGCTGGTGCGCTTATGCACGCCCTCTTTACAGACCTCTTACAGGTGAGATCCACGGTAGACAGTTTGAAATTGAAGCTGCAATTTGAGGCTGTAACAACAGAGTCAGGTAGAACATTCCAGGCATTGACCACTCTGTTGTTGAAGTCATATTTTCTGCAATCGAGTTTGAAGCGGTTTAACTTGAGTTTGTATTGATTGTTTGCCTGTGTATTATTGTGGTTGAAGCTCAACTAGTTTTGATCTAACAGGCAAGATGTTATAGCAGACAATTTGGTGAACTAATCTAGCTACTTCTTCCTTTATATCGATTTAATTTTGTTTCCTCTTTGTTTCTTTCCTTCCTTTCTAAATTCACTGAAAAAGTACTTATTTTTTCAATTTCATTTACAGTGGTACACAAATACAATATATAGTCAATTACAACAGGATCACGGGAGTTAAATATGGGGATCAGGGTGCCAGTCACTTTGTACTTGAAAGATTAAAGATTAAAACTTTGAACTAGACCTGGATATAATTTGTAAAAGTGGTAATATTTTAGACTAATAATAGTTTCATACAATTTTAGAGGCATATTCTATGCAGCAAATTCTAATAATTCACCCTGGAAGTTAACTGGCATAAGCTATTTCTACAGAACCAGTTCCTGCATCAATCTGATGTGATATAAGACACTCCATTAAGGCTACCTCTGCCTCTGTATGGCAAAGCATGATGGATCCAAAGACAAAATCAATGGATCCTTAAAGCTAACAATCTGATGTTCTTGCATGACTGCAATATCTACCAGAATAGCTGACCATTGCCTAATTAGTCTATCATTACCACCGTTAACTTTTATACTTGCATTATTTTAAATCTAGCTACTGGTGGTTTCATTTATTAGCATTTAATAAATATATTAACTACTATGCCTGTTTTGTAAATTTTCATGATTTGGCATCTACTGATTTAGTAGCACAGAACAAGTAAATAAAAATGAGCAATAGCTCATACTCAAAGTAGAACTGACATGTCACACAGATCAGTCTTCCTTCAACCCGAAAAGGTCTTGTTAGAGGATAGTCCTGACACATTTCCTAAAAGAGAACAGGTGGGGTTTAGTGCAACTTCTAAAGGAACATATTGAATAAAGATATGCTTGCCCTGCCTAATCTAGGACACTAGTTAATTAGGAGCATATAACAAAGTGCTCTTACAAGAGATCAGATATTGTTTTCTAATACACTTACCTTCTATGGTAAACCTATGCAAACAGGTGTCTTACTCCTGCATATAGTAATATGGGAACTCACCTGCCTCCCACCTATTCATTACTGTATAAATATGCAGAACATAGAACCAATATGAAGGCAGCAGACGAACTAATAGCTTTGCTTATTTTTTAGCAGACAACTGGTTAGTTTTCAACAACGAATTTCAGCTTTGTTGGTTCCCCTTTCCTCTGAGTAGTTTCATGAGAACACTCATCATTTTTATCCTCATAGAAATCAAAGGAAAAGGGACCAACCCAGAGTTATTAAGAAGCTCCATGACCAAGAATGCTCTGAGTCTAGATCTCCCCGACTTCAGCTGAGTGCACTAATGCTTGCCTACATGCTGGGAAAGTTTTATCTACCAATTTTTTTCTTACAAATCTATCCAGGACACTACAGAAGGAGCATGCATGCCAGCATATCTGACAACTTCTGGCAATCCCACTGCAGAAGTTATTGGAGAGTGCAAGCCACTACAAGCATCAGAGTATGGTCCAGCCAATTCACATTCTACTTGCTGTGATTTGCCAGAATTCATCCGTCAAATTTGTCCCACTTCCCCATGCAGATCCATGAGATTAAAAAGCACACATCTGCTGGTTGCACAGCTGTCTCTGTGGCCCAACAGCATGAATCCAGCCATACAATTTAAAACAAAAAACAAAACAAAAAAACACCTTCTGCGGGGTGCCAAAATGTTGTGGACCCAACTCTGCAAGGGCCTCCCAGCACTTGACTCTTTCCCTCAGTAACCTGTATCTATTCTCATCGGAACATTATAGGGTGCCTGGGTCTGTGGTAAATGGCTGGCTGAACAAAATTGAAACTTTCTGCACCACAAAATTATAGCACTGCCTATAAATACACTCCACAGTTGTTACCAACAAACCAAAATATATGAGACCGGCTCAAGCATCAGTTCAGTCCTTTGGGCCCTGGGAGAGTTGCTTGGCAGAAGGGGAAATTTCGGGAAACAAGGAAGAAATGTAAGAAATCGGAGAAGGGAGGGCAAAGGGAGGACCGTCTATTATCCAGAATGCAAAATGATTGTTCCTTTTAAAAAAAAGAGAGAGTAAACATTCTGTTAACGGAATTAAACGCGCTCAATTATCCAAGCCTTTCCCAAGCCCGGAGATGCCTCGTTCATTCGTTTAACAAAAAGCGCTTCATTCTTCCCAGGATGACTCAAAAGCCAAACTCACCCAGTCCCCGAGACGAGGATTTTAAACAAGTGGGAAGCGCCTGCCAGATCTTTTTCGCTCTTTTTTTTTCCACGCTTAACCGCACGTCTACAGTCTCTGAATAATAGCCGGTTACGCTCTTAATTTAAAGTCATTTAGCAATAATGAAAAAAAAAAGTGGAAGGGGAGGGAAAAGGAGGGATTAAGTTATTCGCCCATCTCCGCCCACTCGGGTTTCGGAACCCAAGCAGCACCTCCCGGAAAATATATTTATATAATGAAAAATAAATAACCCAAAAGGAGCGTGCAAGTCGGCGAATCGGTCCCAAGAATACTTAGGAGAACCAGCAAGAAAAGAAGCCCGCAAGTTCGGTCTTCTGTTGCTTCCGTAGCGTGGAAATAAGAATCCTCCTCCACAGGGAGGCATCACTTCCCAAGCAGACACTCACCGGGTCTGTCCTGGCAATCCTGCGCGCCGATCCTGGAGAGGGAGGCCAGCTCCTGCTTTCCTCTCTCCCTTTCTAAAGACCCCTGGTGGCGGCGGGCTTCGGGGTCGGTGTGCAAAAAGAAAGTCCCTGAGAGCCGCCTCGCTGCTCTAGGCGGGCGAGGACCCAGCGCGTGTTTCGCGCCTCGAGAAAGCGTAAACAAGGCGCTGAGACCGAAAGAAAGAAAAAGTATTTTTTCTCTCTCTCGCTCGCTCACCCCGCCCCGCCATAATCAAAACATATCGTTAATTTATTGCTCTTTGTACATTCCACGTTGTTGTTCGTCTCTCTCTTTTCTTTTCTTTTTTCTTCTCTTCTCTCTCTTTTCTTTTCTTTTGGAACTAACTGCCTTCTCCATAAAGATCGTTAGCGCATCTCAAGAGCCGGTCGTATAACAAAAAACAACCACCACCTTGTAAAATTGTAAGCGGCTTTTCCTTCACGCCAGGATAAACGCCGCGGACGACTGAATTCGGAATCCCTCTACAGCCGTTGCTGGGGAAACTGCTGTGGTTTTCCTAAATTTTACAGCTCTCTTCCCCCACCCCCCCAACTCCTCCTACTCCCATTTTTAGGGGAAGTTCTCACCTTACTTCGCCATGCCCTCAGACGAAATCGGACGCGAGGAAAGTTTACGCTTTACGCAACTCCCCCCCCCCCCGCCTTTTATTTAAAAAGAGCTTAGAGCGCCACTTTTGGAAAGATAGGAAACTAAGAGATGTGAGAATTTTAATAGCTGATGAAGAAGGTTCTCCCGGTTTATAGATTTCACTACGGCACACGCCGTTCTGGCCATAGAAAGTTTTGTTTTGCATTTTGTTGAGGGTTTCTGCCCCAGATTCCAAGATTTTATCGAGTCAGCTGCCTTGGACCACCCAAAATGAAAGAAAAATCAAGGAAATGTAGTAAGAGGAAAAGAAATTGAATTATAGGTAGTTCTCAACCTACAGTAGTTCATTTAGTGACCTATCAAACTTACAATGTCACTGAAGTGACTTTTGACCATTTTTCATGCTTCAGACCATTGCAACATCCCCATGGTCCTGTGGTCAAAATTCAGACAGTTGGCAACTGACTCATATTTATGACAGTTGCAATGTCCCAGGATCATGTGATCCCCTTTTGCGACCTTCAGTGGTTCACTTAACAGTGGTGGCAAGAAAGTAGTAAAATGGGGCAAAACTCACTTAACAAATGTTTCATTTAGCAACATAAATTTTGGGCTCAATTGTGGTCATAAGTCGAGAACTACCTGTATTAATACTTTCTATATTTTTTCCCGAAACTTTCTTATACCAGACACTGATAAATTATGTTTATTCAGAAATTGACACAACAGTACTATGAATATGTACTCAATATTACACCCAATGTATTTTATGTATTTTTACATGAGTAGCTCTTAGATCTTTCCCCACATGGTGATGTCCCTATAGATGAGAATTATGGAGGATGATACTGAATAGATTGAGTGACAAGTTGGAAAAGCTGCTTTACTCTTATACAAGAGTCCGGAAATGAGATTCATTATGTCTGCTTTGTTAGTCACGAAGTCATGTCTGACCCATCGCGACCCCATGGACAACGTTCCTCCAGGCCTTCCTGTCCTCTACCATCCCCGGAGTCCATTTAAGCTCACGCCGACAGCTTCAGTGACTCCATCCAGCCACCTTAATTCTCTGATGTCCCTCAAGCCCTCAATCACACCCAGCATAAGACTCTCCTTTAGTGAGTCCTTCCTTCTCATTAGGTGGCCAAAGTTCAAATTAAGTGGCCAAGTTAGGTGGCCAAAAAGTTTCATCTTCAGGATCTAGCCTTCTAAAGAGTAGACAGGGTTGATCTCTAAGAGTGACTGGTTTGATTGCCTTGCAGTCCAAGGGACTCGCAGGAGTCTTCTCCAGCATCATAGCTCAAAGGCCTCAATTCCTTGGCGCTCAGCCTTCCTTATAGTCCAACTTTCACAGCAATATATCTGCTTAGTTTTTTTTTATTTCAATCCATGTTGTTATGCTTCTAAACGACATCAGTTTAATACATCAGTTACAGCATTTTCCTACGAAGAAGTAATAAAGCCACCACAGAAAAAAAAACATAATCATCATAATCAGCAAGAATAATATGTGAAGTGTACACAGTAAAACAATTCCTTCCAAATAGCAAGAAATAGCAAGAGCGAGGTTTTAAAATTGGTACAAATATTTGTTTTTTCTCTTAAATATTTTGGAAAATAAAGGTCTTTCCCTGAGGCCAGAAGGATAATATAGGAGAGTGTTTATGGGAACATTTCATAAATGTGGCTCCATCTGTTGTGGTTGGAGCAAATGATGGAATGTAGCCAACATTGGTAGATCTCAAAAAAGACTAAACTGGATTGGGTCCACTATTTCAGGGGTGTCAAATTCACGTCGTCACAGCAGCGTCAGGTGATGTATCGGAACTTTTTTTCTCCTTTGCTAAACCGTGCGTGGCCAGTGTGTATGCTGTAGAGTGAGAGCTGATGTAATGCACTCTAAAAATGTGAAGTCATTTGGAATTCTAGTGACAGTTCTAGTGACAATGACAGGAATCTGCTTTCTTTTTGCACATGGCTTCAATGAACTGATATTGTACTAGACTTCCAAAATGGTGCTTTGTGATTTCAGCCTGGCCCCATCTACTGGTATAATAACTACTATCACAAACATGTATTGATAATGGCTTATTTTTGGTCAGCAACAAAGCCAAGAAGATGGCTTCATTCTGGCATTTTAAAGTTTGATCTAGACATGGAAGGTTTCAGTTCACTACTACAAATTGTCCATTTAGCATTCTAGCTCCCTTGACCATTACTTTGCATGTACTGTAATGGTCATTAAAAGTACGATTTCTCCTTGTCCCAATAATGTCCTACTGTGGCTATTCCATGCTACAGAAAGGAAGCAGCAGGTGAAGCTAGGCGGAATCACATCCGATACCTATACAATCAGCATAGGACCTTCTCCAAGGCTATGTGCTATGTCCACTTCTCTTCTCCCTATATACCAAAGACTGCATTTCAAATGATCCATCTGTTAAAATACTGAAGTTTGTTAATGACACAACAGTGATTGGTCTCATTCGAGACAATGATAAATCTGCATACAGACAGGAGGTTATACAACTTGCCTCATGGTGTAACCGGAACAATCTGGAACTGAACACACTCAAAACCGTAGAAATGGAGGTAGACTTTAGAAGAAACCCTTCCATACTACCACCTCTTACAATACTAGACAACACAGTATCAACAGTAGAGACCTTCAAATTTCTAGGTTCTAGTATATAACATGATCTAAAATGGACACCTAACATCAAAAACGTCATTAAAAAAAGCACAACAAAGAATGTTCTGCACAATGTTCATCTGCACCTCTACAACTGTCTGGTTTGGTTCTGCAACCCAACAGGACAGACACAGACTTCAGAGGATAATTAGGACTGCAGAAAAAACAATTACTACCCACCTGCCTTCAATCGAGGACCTGTGTACTGCATGAGTCAAAAAGAGGGCTGTGAAAATATTCACAGACCCCTCACATTCTATTTCAACTCCTTCCCTCAAAACAACGCTACAGAGCACTGCACACCAGAACAACTAGACACAAGAACAGTTTTTTCCTGAAAGCCATCACTCTGCTAAAAAAATAATTCCCTCAACACTGTTCAACTATTTACAAAGTGTACACTACTATTACTGTTAATCTTCTTATCACTCCTTATCACCCATCCCGTCCCACTTGTGATTGTAGGACTTTGTTGCTTGTATTCTCACGATTTATATTGACTGTTTCCTAGTATGATTTGATAGTTGATTGTACCCTATGACTATCATTAAGTGTTGTACGTTATGATTCTTGATTCTTAACGAATGTACCTTTTCTTTATGTATACTGATAGTATTTACACCAAGACAAATTCCTTGTATGTTCAATCACACTTGGCCAATGAAGTATTCTATTCTGTTCTATTCTATTCTACATTATATGGCAGGAGAATTATTCCAGTTTCCATATAATTCTTTACAAGCTGATTTGAATATAAAACCAATTCTCTTTTCCTGGGAATTGCCTGCATAGGACTTAGCTGGAAGTTTATAAATAACAAATTGCACTTGTTTATCAGTACCTGATAACGTGTGTTGAACATTTCCTTCTTAATCCCAGCTTTTGGACATGTAACCATTAAATAGCAGAACAAGCTGAAGTTAAAAACAGCAATAAAATATGATTGTTTTACAACAGTAGTATCAGCAGCTGAGGCAGGCATACATGGAAAACAGGCTTTTGAATCTTTAAGAGCTCCCAAATTATGAAATGTTTAACCAAAGTTCTCTTTCCAATGTTCTACAGTGAAACTCTGGGAAACTAGCACATGTTTCTTAAGAATTAGGAAAGGAATATCCTTTGCTTGTATCTCTGCAAGTACCTGAGCAGTTGCAAAGACGAAGCAATTCTGAAAGATATCTTTATTAGGTATTGCTTGCTAAAACTACACATATTCACAAAATTGTCACCTAATCAAAACTGCAGCTGAATACTTGAAACAATTTTGGAAGCATTATAAAATTTAAGAAAGGTGAGATAAATGTGTTAACTTATACAATTAAGAAAAGAACTAATCAGAAAAAGACTGATTAAGCATATCACTTTTAACATATTTCTATTACATTTCTATTGCTGGATCATTTCAGCTAATCTAATGTCTCTTAGATCATGTACCAGGATAACTTTTTCTGGAGGGGAGAGGAACAGGCTCTCATTCCATCACAGCAAAACAAAGAGGTTATTGATTCAGAAGACTGTGGATTCTGATAATTTCCACTTTTGATCCTGAATTGATTTATTCCTCTGTACAAAATGAGTTCACAATTTGGTGGGGGTGGGGGGAGACTGAGATGATCCTGTTGGAGTCAATGCTAAATAAGCAGAGGAAAGCTCTAGACAGGAGACACCTTGTACAGTTTCATCCTGCTGCCAATTTTGGACAATTCCTAGACTAAGAAGTACTCATGCCCTTCTCACCTTTTATAAGACTATTGTTGCCAGCATGAACATAATAACAGAGTTGGAAGGGATCCTGGATGTCTTCTAGCAGTTCGCACCTATTCGCTAGAACCGGTTGTTAACATTCTAAGCAGTTCAGAGAACCGGTTGTTAGAAGAAATTACTGGCCTAATCCTGTAAGGAAGACAGAAAGGAAATATTCTGGTGTTGCTTACAGAAACTGCCTCTCCGTTAACCCTAATTACATTCTTGGCAGGACTAGACTTCCCGTCTCTGGAACTTCTCTGGAATTTTTTTTTTCCTCCTTTGCTGGTACTTTGCTTGTGTGGAGTGACCATTCAAAGTTACAATGGCACTGAAAAAAGTGACTTATGGCCTTTGTTCACACTTACGACTGTTGCAGCATCCCCACAGTCATGAGAAGCCAGGTGAGAAGATGTGAGTTATGTTGAGTTGGCTACGCCCAGCCAGTCACATGACTACCAAGCCATGTTCACCAACTAAGCCACGCCCACAGAACCAGTTGTTAAAAATTTTGAATCCCACCCCTGTCTTCTAGTCCAATCCCCTGCTCAGGCAGGAAACCCCATTTCAGATAAATGGCTGTCCATTTTTTTCTTAAAAATGTCCAGTGTTGGAGCATTCACAAATTCTGCAGGCAAATTGTTCCACTGATTAATTGTTGTAACTGTCAGGAAATTTCTCCTTAGTTCTACATTGCTTCTCTCCTGTCCTTGAAGATCAGTTGGATAATGCAGCTACTGCAAAATTAGAGGCATCTACAGCTACCATCACTGTCTTCAAAATGGCAGGCATAATCACCTGATTACACCTGTCATTTTTGAAGGCAGTGACCATCAATGGGGACACTCCAGTTTGGAATGCAGCATTCTGAGTATTAAAGGATTTACTGCATTTTGTTTGTAAGTGTATTTGTACTATAGAGGCTACACAGGTTTCCAGTGGGCTTTTAGGAGCAATTGCTACCTTTATAGCTTAAGATGTGCTATTTATGAGACCATCTTCTCTTAATAGCATCTGTCCAACTGAAACTTAAAAGAGTGGACTTGCTGTGGGTCCCAACCTGTAGGGAATGTCATCAGGGACTGAGGAAGAGCCTTACCAGTGGTGATCCCTCTCCTATTGAAAGAAAAACTACTTTCAGAGATAAAAATGGCACTATTCCAACTAGTGGCAAGAAAAATGTTAAGAAATAGCTCTTTTGGAGTGTCTTTGGTGGTAATTGTAGAAGTTGCACTCTTGAGATAGGTTGTTAATTGGATTTTATATATATTGCATGTTTTTAGCCCTATTAAGGTACTAAGGAATTGTAAATTGGCCAGAGTTGCTTTGACTGGAGTAGCATATAAAGTCAGTAACAAATAAATGTTCATATTGCTTATGAAGGTGGTTCAAAGACCACTCTAATTAAAAAAAAAAAAGGCCACCCATGTCTTCTTCTAATGCAGAGGTCTCCGAACTTGGCAACTTTAAGACTTGTGGACATCAACTCCCAGAATTCCTCAGCCAGCTATGCTGGGAATTGAAATCCACAAGTCTTAAAGTTGCCAAGTTTGGGGACACCTGTTCTAATGAATAACTGGAACAAAGGTGATACAAGAAGTTCAGTTTCACATGTGACTGCATCTAATATCTTTCTAGCAAAAGCACTTCCTCCTGCCCTTTTTGGTAATTCTGAATGTATCTGAAATGGAGTATTACACTATTACAGTATGATTGAACTCTTTTCAGTAAAAGTCTATCAGTAATCTGTCAGGCAGGGAATTGCTACAAGGAAATTGAGTGTTTAGGCTGTAATCAACCATTGATATAATCCATTATAACCTAAAGATTAGTTTCAATCCACTGGCATTTCTTTGATAATACATTATATGCATTTCTTATTTCATAAAAGCACTACCCTGTGAAAGCAAAGTTATAGTGACAACTGTTATTAAAGGACTAGCTCAATACCCATGCTTCACTACAAAATTATGTAGTCGGGCTTAATTTGGGGGGAGGAAAATAAGGGGAGGAAATTCTGCTTCTGCCTACCAGCTTCCATCGATATTTATCTGGCTAGCATCATGTCAGTGTGTGAGAGAGTTGAGGGCTGTTTGAAAAGTGAAACAGCATTTGCTGTGTGAGCAGGAAGGTGACAGCAAGGAGCCTGGTATGGCTTAGCTCAACTGTTTTGTACTAAAGCTGCTTAGTGCTGTGAAACTAAAACTTAAACTGAAACTCCTCTCCTTTGCCTGTGTTTTGCATTTGGAACAGTTTTCTTTTCAGGTGGAGAGGGAAGTAGAATTCCTTAGCATCAGAGTGTGTTAATAATAATATACGAAATACTAATGCGCTGATGGTCATTTCAAAAAATCCTTTTTTAGTGAGCACCTAGAAGCCAAGAGGAACATACGTGTCAAATTTCAAGTTTGTAGGCTTTACGGTTCTGGAGATTTTGTGATGATGCATAAGTGGTATCTCACTTTTATATATATAGATTGTATACAGTAAATACAACAGATTTTAATTTTTGATTGTTTGGTCCACCAGTATACATTGTGGCTTTCAATACGGGCATCTACCCATCTAACATATATGTCAAAGTCATGTCACATATGTAGACCTACCGGTAACTATATAGCTACATGTATTTATTTTATTTTATTTATTTATTTATTTTTGTCAATTGCTTACAATAGGCATAAGTAAAAACATAGTTATGAATACATGGATACATATAAGAAAAATAAAAAACATAAAAGAAACAATAGGACAGGGATGGTAGGCATGTTGGTGCGCTTATGCATGCCCCCTATAGACCTCTTAGGAAAGGAGTGAGGTCAACAATAGACAGTCTAAGGTTAAAGTTTTTGGGGTTTGGGAAAGAAACCACAGTCAGGTAGAGTATTCCTGACATTGACCACTCTGTTGCTGAAGTCGTATTTCCTGCAATCAAGTTTGATTAACCTTGAGTTTGTATCTATTGTTTGCTCTTGTGTTGTTATGGATGAAGCTGAAGTATTCATTATCAGTAGGACATTGCAATGATTTTATATACTATACTTAGATCGGACCGAAGGCAGCATAGTTCTAGATTTTCTAGGTCTAGAATTGGGAGTCTGGTGGCATAAGGTATTCTGCAACGAGTAGAGGAGTGGAGAACTCTTGTGAAATATTTCTGGACTTTCTCAACTGTGTCAATATCAGATACGTAATGTGGGTTCCAGACTGATGAGCTGTATTCGAGTATTGGTCTAGCAAATGTTTTGTATGCTCTAGTTATTAATGTAATATTACCAGAGAAAAAGCTATGTAAGATTAGGTTAACAACTCTTAATGCCTTTTTGGCTATGTAGTTACAGTGGGCTCTAGCACTTAGATCATTAGAGATGAGTACTCCAAGATCCTTGACAGAGTCTGGATCATCAACAAGGTCTTGACTATTCATCCTGTATTTTATTTTCTGATTTTTTTGCCAATATGTAGAACAGCATTTATTTGTTGAGATTTGAAGTTGCCATTTGTTTGACCATTTTGATACATAGTCAAGGTCTTTTTGAACGGTAGCAGTATTGTCTGTGGTGTTGAATAGCTTTACATCATCAGCAAAGAGAACGCAGTTGCCGAGTGTCACAATTCAGTCACCATAAATGAAACAACTGTGATTTTATACATGAAATACAATTAGGAACATTTGAAACACAAATTATTATACTTTGAATTTCCTTTATTCATGTTCAGTTTTGATCTGAATCATTCTTTCTCTCTTGTTCATATGTATCAGTATCAAGTGAATGTCTTGTTGATATCAAATTCTTTCTTTTTGGAAGATGGAAGGCCCCTACCTACTGTATCCTCATTTCTATTTATGAAGATCAGTAGAAGACAAGTCATGCATATATTTTTTTGGTGCACAGAAGCTGCATGCAGTAGTAGAACTGATTCACCTCTTTCAATCGTTTCAACTACTGATACATTCAGAAGCTACATAATTGCACATTTTTTTGGGAAAATGTTAGGAAAACATAACTTGGATTGTTATTCTGTAAGATCTATACAAGGTGTGAACAAAACCAGGAGAAATTCATCCTTCTCTCTAAACTGGTTTCCTGTTTATTATTTTGTTGCACATGTGTGCTATTTTGTTGCCAACAAATGAATCTCATTACAACAGTCTATCAGTTCTGTACCAAGAGGATTCATGTCTTCTGTACTCATGACTTCTGTACTCATAATTATCTGTCAGATTTATGTACTACCCATCTCACTTTCACTTTTTTCATCTTACAGAAATAAAAATCAAGACGCCTATCTGAAGTAAAATCGTTTTCTTTAAAAATTATCATTTATTTTGAAATATCTCTAGATGCATTTCTGATTTTCAGCTGGTAAAATCAATTTCATGTCCATTTTTGATAAAATAAATAAATAAATAAAACTCACAAGAACATGAAAACACAACCTAAAATGAGATGAGCAACATCTAAATAGCATCATATTTGAAGTTTAGGTTCTGCTATCTCTTGTTGGCAATGGCCACCTATCATGACAAAATTTAGAAATACGATTTCTAGGCACCACCACTACCACCACCACCTAAAATATATTCCCAATTACACAATATAATAAACATTACACATAGAAAAGAAAAGCAATAAAACTGCCAGAATTTTTATGATGATAAGGCATGAACGCATGACCTTCATCCCAAAAGAGATTATGTCAAAAGCGTGGGACTTAATCAAATTATTGAAACTGACACAGCCTGCAAAATCAATCTTCCAAGTAAATGTAAGACATAAATTTTAATCTGTACAAGCTACTGAAGAATGAGATAGGATTTAAGGCAGCAAGAATTGCTGTGCTTATAAATGTAAGGACAAAAACGTCTACTTGGCTGATTATAACAAGCAGATATTTGTTTATTGACTGGATTTATGTTCCACATTCTTGTCTTTCTTATTAACAATAAAAAGAATTTAATTAAAATGCAATGGAAGCACAATTAAAACACTATTAAATCACAGTGAAGAATAAAAACAAAAGTAATCAGCGTCATCCATTGCCAAATTAGCACTAAAACTTGCTCATGTATCAAAGGCATCTCTAAATAAAATATTTGTGGCTGTTGGTAGAAGGATAACAGAAAAGGGGAAACCTGAGCTGCTTTCATTGGGAATTCCAAAGCTTAGGAGCAGCCATCTAGAAGTTCTCTGAGGATGATATGATTAAAGAAATTCTGTCCTCAAGATCTTAAATCTCGTATAGAATTGTGAGGAAAAAACACTGTCTCAGGTCACATAGAGCTGAACCAGCACTTTAAATTACATTTAAACGGTATTAAGAAATTCTACAGTGCTTTAGTTGTTAAAAGTCATATACTTTTTTTAGAATTTGTATATTGTCCCTGCACAAAAACTCTTTTATTTTATTGATCAGAAGTGCATTTTCTACTTTAGAGACTACTCTTGTTACAAGATTGATTATTTTCTCTCCAAACAATTAAACTATCACTTTAAATTTAAAGCAATGTTGCTCAAAACAGTCAATACAGATTTTTATTCAATTTGGCACACATTGCATCTCCTTATCTGTATTTAATATTTCCTATATTTGAAAATTGTTATGAAGTTTCAATAAATTTATTCCAAGCAAGATATTTTGGTTGAATTGTTTGTGTGTACATATATATATTATATATATATGTACAACATTAGTGAAATAATAAATATAAAAGCAACTAAATGTGTGTGTGTGTTGTGCATACACATATGGGGAAATCACAGAATATCAACTTTTAAAAAATTATAATTATTTATTCATTTCTTCCCTCCCTCCCTCCCTTCGTTCCCATGGGAAAATGGATTTTTTGGATTCTTCAGGAAAAAAATAAGATTTTAATCATTGAACACTAGAGGGAACTAGAAGGAACTATTGATTACAATTACAGAAGAAGAACTTTCAAACTTTCATTAATAATATAGAACGAAGCAAAATATTTTAACATTGGATATATTGAAACAAAAGTCCCAGAAGTTATTTTTAGAGTGTCTGCCTCTATAGATAGTGTTTAAAATATGTCTGGAAAAGGAAAAGGTTTTACATGACAAGACTGCAATTGATTTAAAAGTGGATTTAAAAATAGAAGGCTACAAAAATGACATGACAAAAGATGTTAGACTGGACATAGAAAAGAAATCAGTGAAGGTCTTAATAATTAAAAGGAATATTCAAATTATAAACCAAGAAGATGACCTGGGTAAAGTTCAATTTCTTCAAGAATTATGTGAGAAGGGAGAAAAAAAAAAATGAAAAGAAAACAGATTCTTAGAACATTATTTGAAGAAAGTAAAATGAAGGAATATAATTTAAACCTTTGATCAAGGTTAAAATAGGCATACTCTTATCTCTGGTAATCCTAAATTACTAATCAGGACTGAAATAATAAGGCTTTGAGAATTTGTTTATAAATTACCATAAAAAAAGATGCTGTGCCACTCAATACCAGAGTAACTCTGAAAGGTTCACAATACAAAAACAAACAAATACAAATATATAAATAATAGAATACAGGAAAAAATGGCAACTTGGACAACTAACATCAACACATGTATCAAACACCTCTAACAAGGGGGTAACCAAAGGCCTCAGACGACAATCATGTCTTTAAGCAGCGGTGTCAAACTCGCGGTATCACGGCAGCATCACGTCACGTATCAGGAGCCTTTTCACTCTTTGCTAAACCGGGTAGAGGCGGGGCTAGCACATAAGGCATCTGGCCCACAGGCCACAAGTTTGACACCCCTGTCTTTAAGGATTTCCCAAATATCATGAGGGTGGTAACCAACTGCATCTCTCATTTCAGAGGTCAAGAATTGTGACAAAGAAGGCATTCTTCCTGATATCAAAAGATTTATTTATTTATTTATTTAATTTATTAATTAATCAATTATTAGATAACAGGTATAAGTATAAACATGGTTATGAATACATGAAATGGATATGTATAACAAAAAAGAAAGAAACAATAGGACAGGGACAGTAGGCATGTTGGTGCGCTTATGCACGCCCCCTACAGACCTCTTAGGAAAGGGGTGAAGTCAATAGTAGACAGTCTAAGGTTAAAGTTTTTGGGGCTTGGGGAAGAAACCACAGAGTCAAGTAGAGTATTCCAGACATTGACCACTCTGTTGCTGAAGTAGTATTTCCTGCAATCAAGTTTGGTGCGGTTTACCTTGAGTTTGTATAAATGGTTGTATTGTTATGGTTGAAGCTGAAGTATTCATTGACAGGTAGACATTGCAATATATAATTTTATGTACTATACTTAGATCGGACCAAAGGCAGCATAGTTCTAGGTTGTCTAGGTCTAAAATTTCAAGTCGGGTAGCATAAGGTATTCTGCAACGAGTAGTGGAAAGGAAAACTCTTCTGTGAAATATTTCTGGACTTTCTCAACTGTATTAATGTTAGATATGTAATGCAGGTTCCAGACTGATGAGCTGTATTCAAGTATAGGTCTAGCAAATGTTTTGTATACTCTACTAGTTAGTAGTGTGATATTACCGGAAATAGGTTAACAATTCTTAATGCCTTTTTGGCTGTGTAGTTACAGTGGCCTCTAGCACTTAGATCATTAGAGATGAGTACTCAAAGGTCCTTAGATCATTAGAGATGAGTACTCAAAGGTCCTTGGATCATCGAAAAGGTCTTGACAATTCAGCTTATATTTTATTTTCTGATTTTTTTTTTTTTGCCAATATGTAAGACAGAGCATTTATTTGTTGAGATTTGAAGTTGCCATTTGTTTAACCATTCGAGGTCTTTTTGAAGGGTAGCAGTATTGTTGGTGGTGTTGAATAGCTTTACATCACCAGCGAAAAGAACGCAGTTGCTCTTAATATGATCACAGAGGTCATTTATGTAGAGTATGAAAAGAGTTGGTCCTAGAAACTCTCTTGGGGGACACCACTGTTGACAGGATTTGATAGGACGCTCCCAGTTTTGACCATTTGTTGTCTGTTTGACAGGAATGCTTCTATCCAGTTATGCAGGTGTCCAGAGATACCATAAGATTTTAGTTTTAGGAGTAGTTTGTCATGTACCACTGAATCAAAGGCTTTACATAAGTCTATATAAATTGCGTCTATTGCTTAATATGAGGTAGATTGAAGTCAACAAGAAAGATAAACATGTGTGGGCAGGATGTTGCCCATATTAGTAGTGAATTTAACTTGTTTACATGTTCAATGTCATAATCAGGGGCTCTGTAACTTAGTAAGAATTGAAATGTGATATTTAAGGACAGTTCACAGATGATGGTCTAAGGAAGAGCACGCTCCAGGGTAACTTGGATGTTTTTTAGATGTAGGGACTTTTTATAGAAGATAGCAACGCCACCTCCTCTACGCATTTCACGATCTGATTGGTAAACATGATAGTCTCTTACTGTGGTAATGGAGTAAGGGAGAGATACTTTGAGCCATGTTTCACAGACAAATATGATGTCGAATTTACAGTAGCCATATTTAGTAAGAGGAGAAATTCAGGTATTTTATTTACAAGGCTTCTTATTTATTTATTTTATTTATTTATCATATTTTTATACCGCTCCCTCTCCCAAAAAGGGACTCGGGGCGGTGTACAGCCTACTAAAAACACATAATAAATACGCTATAAATACAATTTAAAAATATATTAAACACGATTGGTCCGGCTGTGTCCCATCTAAATTAAATTTAACAATATAAAATCAGGGATCTGAATAAAAGTTAAAAATTAATTATTAAAACCCAATTAAGTTTAAAACCGGAACCTATTTACTGGGCCAGGCCAGCCTGTCTAAAAAATAGGGTTTTAACTGCGCGCCGGAAGATCAGGATATCCGTCATGGCCCGTATCTCCGGGGGGAGATCATTCCATAGGGAGGGAGCTCCCACAGAGAAAGCCCGAATTCTCGAGGCCGTCAGCCGACAACGGCCGGACGGCGATACCCAAGGAGGGCAACCCTGTGGGAGCGTACTGGGCGGCGGGAGGTTGACGATGGCAGTAGGCGATCCCGTAAGTACCCAGGTCCCGAGCCATGGAGCACTTTAAATACCATCAGTACCACCTTGAATCGAATCCGGAAGGCCATGGAATTGAGGTAGTTAGGGGCATGTGTGCCTAGTTTTGGGTGATGGTGTATTGGATGGAGTAGGGTTGGATGTCAAGTTGTGGGTTGTATGACTTACTTTTGATACAATCAGCACGGTAGTCAATGTATAGGTCCATTCTCTCCAGATGTTCTTTGAGTTCTGTGCGGAGTTCATGGGAGCAGATTCTTTGCAATATGGATAAGTCTGGTCATGAGCAAAGTTTGTTATGGATGGGATTGGTTTTAGCTATGGCATTTATTATATGAATAAATATCTGTTTGCTGGACTCATTTTTGCAAACAACTCTTCAGAATCTTGGAGCCGCTGAGCCATTATTGTATTTGAGCTCAGGGCCATCTCTCATTATTTCAATCATATCTTCAGAAGAGATGTTTGTTGTATTGGAGTTGCTTATGATATTGCAAACTTTGGTGATATCATCAGATTCTTGGTGTCTTCAAGACCAAATAAGATGGCATTTGGACGTTTCTGATCACATTCCATGATGTCTCTGATGAGTAAGGAGATACCATTTGTAGTATTATTTGATGGGATAATGATTATTTGTGGCTGTGGTTTGGTGGTTATTTTTGGTTGTAGTTGTGATTGTAGTTGAGATAGTGGTTGTGGTAGTGGTTGTTGAGTTGGGATTTGATTTTGAGCTGTAAGGTATTCGCTTATCTGTCCTGTATTTTTTTTTCAAGAGAGATTAGGCTTGCTTGTATAGTTGTTTCAAAATGTGTTACTAAGCATTCTTCTATTGAACGAATGAATGATTCTATGCCACTTTGACAGCTTTTACCAGGCTGACAAAAACCTCAGGAGCTAAGTGATGCCTCAAATAATTGACCATTGTAATGTAGGCCTTTATAGCTGATAAATTCAACATCTTGTATTCTTGTATAGAAGAATATTGGCAGCCAGTGCAGCTCATGAAGCAGCAGTTTCACACAGATATGCCAAGTCAGGCACATCACTCTCACACCACTGTTGCCAGTTGCAGCTACAAAATGGTCTTCAGGGGTAACTCCATATAGAGTGCATTGCAATAGTCAAATCATGAGGTGACCAGAATGTGAGGAACTGTCTTGACAGCATCCTATAATTGTTTATAACCGGGCTGTATTTCTCCTCAAAATAACATGTAAAGTGTACTGGAACAACAATTTATGCATGTAACAATTTAATATATACTTCACCTGGGATTTTAGTCATAAAACTGCCTCAGAGGTAAGATGCAGAGAAATCATATGGTCTTCCATTTACTAGATTATATTTGTTTTCAAAATACACTGTCTGATGTAGTGGGTCTAAAGGAGACTTAGAATATTTCATTAAAAACTTCATTTTCATTTTTAAAGCAGAAACTCAAGAGCATGCTAGATGTGCTATTATTACATATAAATTTTCCCAACAGTGGAAAAGAAGAGATAAGTCTAATTTAACTTGTACAATTAAGAATGGGAAGGAAGTTCTAAAATTCTAAAATCCTAGAATGCTGGTTGATAACTTGATTTTTCCTTTTTTATCCAATAAGATGTACTGGGAAGAAGCCCAATGGGAGAAGAATATATCAAGCATATGTTCTCAGAAATGCAAGCCTTAACCTTTATCTAGGCACTGCTTTTGCTGTTAAAAATGAACTGCCGCTCCCCACCAACACACACCAACACATATCCTTTTTTTCTTTATTGTAGGAAGACCAAGAGAGGAAGGAGAAATGTGAACAGATTGAGAAAGTTCCTTAAATGACTGGCTAAATATTGGAAATAGTTAATTATTAAGCAGAATAATTTCTTTGTTATGGATTTACTATAGAAATATATTTTGAGACTTTTGATTGCACTAAAAGAAGCTAAATAACTTTTCACCTTCAATATGAAGATTTAAATCTACAATCTGATATTATCCCATCCTGTTTTTGCCCTGAAATTAAGTGATACATGGCTTGCCTGAACTGATTATGGCTGAACTCAGTATCCCTCGGTCAGTTTTCAACACTGCACTGAATGGGCCATCTAGATTTAATGCATCATCTAAATGATTTTTTTATTAGGAAACATTTTTATTACTGTTGTATAATGAAAACAGATTAAATTTTATAATATTTCATAATCTAGTGCTCAAAAACTAGATAACTAAATAAAGCAATGACACAAATCATACAGCATGTTAAATAAACTGAGAAAGATAAGGAAATGCATAATGGTTGTGCATGTAATACCATTGTTTATGAAACAAACAAAAACAAATATGTCAGCAGATGGCCAGCCCAGATAAATAAATATGAAAGGCTAGAGTTTAAGGCTGAGAATGAACAATAGCCTTAGAAGAATGCACATTACCCCTTTTGACCAGACTTCCATTCAGGAAACCCAAGACATAATACTGTTGTCCTGTATCCTGTCCTCTATCTAAGGGCATTGATTCCGTTCCACTTAATCATGCTGGCCATTCTTTCCTGTACATGTTGTGGGTTATAGACACCAAACAGTTACAATAAGAAAAGTTTTTTAACTGAGGATTCGTTTACATGGTTTGAAAAAAGAAAGAAAAACTCCAAGATGGATGTTTTGAATGCAAAACAGCATGGCCAATGTTAGATGCTTCATATCAAAAGAAATCCATGTTTCACCTATTGTCTAAACTGACAGTGGTTTTCCAGGTTCACCAGCAGAGATCTTTTTTAACAGCTTACGGGGATTGTATCTAAAAACTTTGACATGCAAAATATGTACACAGTACATATTGGGTGTTGTTGACTATTCCAATTAAAAAAAAAATTAAAGCAAAGTCAAACATTGCTCTTCAAGAAGATGAAATAAAGCTTTTGTGAAGTAAGGTTTGCCACAAAACATTGTAACTCCTATGTTTTTATTTCATTTATTTTAAATGTACTACAACATTCTTTTATCCAGAAAGATTGCAGCGTTGTGTACAAATATATAGTAATCATTTTCAATGGTTAGCTTAGAAGGACGTGTTAATTAGCGAGAAAAGATTATCTTTTTCCAGAGGGCGTACACTATTGAACTTTCTGCAATTTTATTTTTTAGGTAGCCCAAGCTCTCTCTTATCAGGAAGTAGATGCCAAAAAAGATGCCCTGGAAAATGAGTGGTGGCAAAAGGAATTAGCAAACCACTACTCCAAAACAAGTAGCAGGCTGGCATGTGAGCATACAGAACACTTCTGGGAGATTAAGTTTGAAATCTTTAGCTTTTTACCCCTCAAAGGCTCACTAGTACTTATAGAAACACTATATTGTAATGGGAAAACATATGTTGCTACAGACGAAGGATTGTGCGATATTTTATAATGATCATCCATATCATTATCCATATCAGATAAAGGACAAAGATTAATATTCCCAATTCTCTTCCTTGATTTAAGAATAATTTCCTTGGTGTTTTAAGGAAGAGCAGATTGACAGCATTTAACATGCTTTTCTGAAGCATTAAAAGAACTAGCTAGAGATAGTGGAAATTCAGTGACAGAAGTGCTGATAGTTTGAATGGAAAAGCAGCCATTTTAAACTTCTCTGCCTACTTAGTTATATTTAGTATATAGTGCAAAAAGGTGAGAAGAAGAAGCCTGTTACTACAATGCATCATTTAGTTTTAGCTTGCATGCCAGCCAGCTTAAATGAAATGCATTCTTTTGCTGTAAGTAATGAGTTCACCCTTTTTTTCTGCATAGCAACGTTGGCATCTTTTGGCGGAAATAATATATAATCATTTCAGAGAGGAAGGAAAGTGATGTACCATATTCTCACCTCCATTGTAGACAGCAGAGTAAGATGACTGCTATTTTTATGTTTCCTAGCAGGAAGAAAGAGAGGAAAAATGATCAGAGACTGCTTTCCTGAGCTAAACAAAACAACGCATAATGTTGTTTTATAAAGAACTGTATTTCCATAAATGTTCATATCAGCAAAAATGATGCATATATTTTCTGGGTACACATTTTTCAATAAGCACTGCAATATATTTTCCCCCAAAGGTATAAAAGCAATATTTGTTTTGCATAAATTACTGTATTAATTTCTTCTACAGGCAAATAATTTGCTTTTAATTTGAAACACGTTTCACTTTTACATTCTAGTGTCTGTCTGAAGAATAAACAATCAAGTAAAATTAGACTGAATTCACAAAGAAATCTCCCATTTCATTTAATACATAAATAAATGTATTGAAGAGAAATACAGGCTGTATTAATCTATAGGATACATATATATATACACATGTACAGTATCTTTAATATAAACCCTGTGTGACGAATGTATTATTTTACCAGAAGCAATGAAGCCCTAAGTGGGATGTGATGGTTAGGCAGCAATTTTGTATTCACCATTATGTGTATGTTAGGACTACTTGTGCTTTAAAATCTTCCTTGATGTGAGCTCTGGTGCTGTGTGACAAGATCCCTTTTATTGAATAAGGTTTTTAATTACATTCAGAGTATAATACCCTCATTGTGACAACTAGGAATGAAATCAGCTTCTTTGTTCAATGTACTAACAACAGAAAAACAAAAAATGTTACATCCCAAGGAGATGGCCTGCCTCAGATTGAGGACAACTAAAAACAAGAAGAAAATTTTCAAAAGTCTCATTTTACATAGGGAATTTTCAAGTTGTACAGGGACAATGGCAGTGTTAGAGAAAATGGAAGTAAATAGATTAACCTTCTTTTATATGCCGTAACTGGTTCCTGCATAAAAATAATCCTCACTTATGTAAACTGCAAAAACCCAGTGTTAGAAAAGAAAAACAACAATAAACTTCCCTGTTCTTAATGGGATGGGCTTTCTCTGTCTTTATTTACTTATATCTACTGAAGGCATTAGAGATTCTTCCAGTTAAGAATGGGAGTTCTCAAAATCCCTGAGCAACATGGCCAGTGAACTAGTATGATGCAGGTTGTGGAATAAAGTGGTTTGTGCAGCAGTTCCTGAATCTCATTGTAATCTCTTCCTTCTATACATCCTGAATCATAACATGAGGTCATGATCAACACATCAAGTTGTGGCTTAGTCATGAAAGCCAACTGGATGACTTTGGACACTCACTCTCCCTCATGGGGTTGTTGTGAGGAAAATACGAGGAGGAAGAAAGGTATGCTGGATATGATCACTGATTTGAATTATTTGTAAATATAATAAAAGCAGGATATAAACAAACAAACAAACACACACACACACACACACACACACAATTCAGAATCCATACCTTCAGCTTTCCAGTGTACATAGCAGTCATGGAATCCTACCAGGAATTCTACTTTATGCCTACTAGCAATTCTGACTTGCTAATTCCAAACAAGCCACATTAAACCTGGTTCACACAACCTACAAAGATTTCTCACAATACAGAGAACCCCATACAGCCCAACCCATTTTAATTGAGTCAAACATATGGTACAGACCCAGCCAATGTCTCTGGCCAAAGCTGATAATTATTTTTTATATAAAATTTGGCATCATCCCACTTTTCTAATTCATATATATTACCCAGAGCCACTAACAAGTCTTAAAATCAATACAAGGCTTTAAAAGCTTAGAAAGCTTAGACAAAGCTATTACTAACTCTAATAAATTCCTGATTCGGGGACAGAGATTAAAATAATGAATTGCTACATAGTGGTTACCGCTTTTCACAGTAAATAAATTATTTACTGCTTTTCACACTAAACAAAATGCCTGTATTAATTTGTGCTAAGCAAGCCCCATTAACTGCATAATGATCTATGGTTACAATAAAACATCCATTTGAACATCTGGCATATTCTCATTTGCAAAAAAGACAATTGTTTCATCTGCTGCCACATTCTATAAATGTTTATTTGGTCAGAGTCCAGAATATTTGTGGAACACTGTTCTCCTTAAATTTTCACAGAAGACAGGTTAAACCTAAATTTTATTATTACTGCTAAGTCTAATTTCAATATTACAAATCCCGTAACTGCATAATTTTAACTAATTTGTAGAATGAATAGGTCTCCTATTCATTCCAATATTTCATAGAAAATACTGTAACCTACATATAGAAAATATTTCACATTTGGAAGTTTAAAATATATTTTGGACAGTCTGAAAGAATGGCTGTTCTAAGGCTTCACTTATTCACAATATGGATTCAGTTTGGGTGTGGCTAAGACCAACACCAGAGGGCTAAAATTAAACTTTATACAGTACTAATATTCCATATATAAGGAAGTTCCTATTGCTCAAATAAAGCTTAGTTTAAACAGGAAGTCTCTTATTAACTGACCAGATTCAATGGACAAAGTTATGTGAGAGCTCTGGAGGAACCTCAATCTACATGTCATTGGTTCATCCATAGAAATCAACAAAGAATAATATTGTGCTGACCTTCTGATTACTGGAGTCAAGGATTCCAGTAATTCTTTCACTGGGAGATGGCCTTCTTGGGTACCTACTCTCAGAGCTCGTGTTCACCAGTTCTGATAGGTTCTGGAGAACCGATAGTGGAAATTTTGAATAGTTCAGAGAATCAGCAAATACCACTTCTGACTGACCCCTCCCCATCTATTCTCTGCCTCCCGAGTCCCAGCTGATCGTCTGGGTGTTCTTTTGTTGCCCTGCACAGGAGAACGGAGCTGGAAAGCAGATTAGTGGGGTGGGGAGGGAATGGGATTTTGCAGCATCCTTTCCCCTGTCATGCCCACCAAGCCATGCCCACCAAGCCACATCACGCCACACCCACAGAAGCGGTAGTAAAAAGATTTGAATACCACCACTGCCTACTTTTCAATTAAAATCCAAAAGAGAGCATCTGGGGAGTGGTGGGATTCAATTTTTTTTTTACTACCAGTTCTGTGGCCATGGCTTGGTGGGTGTGGCAGGGGAAGGAAACTGTAAAATCTCCAGTCAGAGGTGGTGTTTGCCGGTCCTCCAAACTACTCAAAATTTCTGCTACCAGTTCTCTAGAACTGGTCAGAACCTGCTGAATGCCACCTCTGATTTGGGGGAATTCTTGCAATAGGCTTTTAATTTGTATTTCCAATCAGAAAGAATGAAAAGCTAGGGGAACTGCAGAGTGAAGGAAATACAAGCAGCAGAATAAAATAAAGGAAAGCAAGCAAATAATCAGAAATTTGCAAAAGCACCAACCTAGAAATTCTAAAGCAAACTAAGAATAGAGGAAAGCAAAGCCTTTTTTTAAGGGAAGAAAACATGGGGGAGACTGAAGAATAGATTTTACTAGCTTTAATATTCCTACAAAACAATTAAGCACTTGAAGAAGCACTGATGTTTCAATGGAGAGTTTTAGCATGTGATAATGATATTGCAATAAGGCTTGAAAATACTGAACTGGGATTTCACTATGCATTCATGGTATTCAGCAGGTTCTGACCAGTTCTGGAGAACTGGTAGTGGAAATTTTGAGTAGTTCAGAGAACTGGCAAATACCACCACTGACTGGCCCTGTCCCCATCTATTCTCTGCCTCCTATGTCCTAGCTGATCGGCTGGGTCTTCTTCTGTTGCCCTGCATAGGAGAACGAAGCTGGAAAGCAGGTTAGTGGGATGGGGAAGGAAATGGGATTTTGCAGTAACCTTCCCCCAGGAGTGGGGTGGGAATGGGGATTTTGCAGTAACCTTCCCCTGCCATGCCCACCAAGCCACGCCCACCATGCCACGTCCACCAAGCCATGCTCACAGAACTGGTAGTAAAAATTTTTGAATCCCATCACTGGCACTATACCAAAAGACCATAAAAGTTGACCAAGATTTTACAGACATAATTCAGTTCTTGTCTGCTGTGCTCCTTTCCCATTCCCTTTGTCTATATGCTCCTCAAGGCTTTTAGAAAAGAGTATGATATTATATGAATCTAATTCACTGTTATGGATTCATCAATAAAATTACAAGGTTGTAAAAAGCACTTTTGAAGAGCATGAGTTAAATTCCATCCAATATATATATATATATGTATCCACGGAGGTGGGTAAAATGAGGACCCAGATTGTTGGGGGCTATATGCTAACTCTGTAAACCACTTTGAGAGGGATGGAAAGCACTATAAAGCGGTACATAAGTCTAAGTGCTGTTGCTAAAAAGTCTATGGCAATTTGATGCCAAATCAACATTTCTGCACCTTTCCGAATTTAAAATCTAGTAAGAAAATAATGGCTAATTTTCCATTAGGGATAGCTGCCTACCAATGTAGGAGGCCCTAAAACACTTTTTCAACAGCTAAATTTACTATTTTAAAACCATTTTTTCAGAAAGGAGAATTAAAACAAGTAAAAAAACTGAGGCTTTCATAGCAACATTCATTTATTTATATGAATCAACATTCATGGTTGTTAATTTCCAGATTTTATCATCCAAACACTACTGTTCAATTGTGATTAATTATGTTTTATTTTCTTGTTAATTATAAGGCAAAATTATGTGGGTTGTATGACCCATGGGAGAGGAAACCAGTGACATCTAGTGGCAAAGGCTGGAGGTGATGAGATTAACAGACTGTAAACTTTAAGAACTATGGCATTTTTAAAAGTAGATTACAGTATATTATGCAGTCCAGTTCTGCCTGAATTGTGCATTATTCATTCATTTACTAACTCTTAGTGTTTAATGTGAGTATGACTTTCAAAACTGACATTTTTATCTTCAAAGAATACCAGGATAACATACATCATTTTTTCCTTTTTAAAAAAATCTTCCTAAGAACCCTGCATAAGTAATTAGGTTGGGAAATAGCCTAGTTTATGCAACTTTCATGATTGCATAAAATTCTAATCAAAGCAAACTTTATTACCAGGCAGAGGTGTTGAGTTGGATTAAGGATTGGGTTAAATTAAGAGACAAGAGAATCTTAACATTAGAAGGACATGACCTCTTGATAGGTTGGCATGCATTTTTGTGGGAAAACAAAAGTAATATACATATCTATTTCAATCAACACCTAATAAGAGACTCATTGATTACAATTTGGAAAAAAAATCAAAGGTAAACACTATATGGAAATCCCACAATGGCTGTCAGCCATGGAAGCCATAATACATCCAAATAGATTAGACCTATGGAAAATGGTAAGCTATGAAGAATTATTAGATAGTCAAGGGAAATTAAAATCAAACCAAGAACTGAAGGAAAATGGCTATATTTGCAAATTCAAAATAAATATTAAAAAGACTCAAAAGATTTTGGATTTGACAAAGGGCAGAACCAATCAGATAAAATATTAATGGGACTGGAACAAAAACTTATAACTAAAATATATAAATATTTATTAGATTTCAAAATGGAGGAGGAAATAGTCAAAAGTACGATTGCACGGGCACACAACTTTGGATACACTATAGAATTAGAGGAATGGGAGAAAATATGGAATATAAATTATAAGTTAACGATATCTGAAGCATACAAAGAAAACATATATAAAATGTTTTATAGATGGTATTTAGCTCCAATGAGATTAGAAAAAATCTACTCCAACATGAATCCCAAATGTTGGAAGAGCAAAAAAGTTGATGGTACATTTTATTGCATGTGATGGATGTGCCCCAAGGCCAGGACATACTGGATTCAAATTAAAAATTGGTTAAAAAAGATCACTGGCTATCAGATTAAGCTCAGATCGGAATCCTTCCTTTTAGGAATCATCAAAGAAAGATTACCGAAAGAAGTAAAATACTTAGTGTTACATATTACAACAGCCACCAGAATAGCCTTTGCGCAGGTATGGAAAACATCAAATATCCCCAATGAAGAACTAATAATACACAAAGTAACAGAAGTGCTGAGATGAATATGCTAACAATGAAATTGAAAGAAAAAGACAACTCTGAATTCTTTACAATTTGGAACAATTGGTATAAATAGTTAACGACCAGAACCAAGAAGTGAGACAAAAATGTTAATTGAAACAACCCTTAAGAAAGTAAAATAAAATTTTGTAAATTATATAAAGATATAAGAATAGTAATTACAGCTAAAGATATTATTTAGTAGTAGACAAATGCAATATAATGTATTATGATATTTAAACCAAAATCCTATGTAGATGCTAAGAATGTTGTTGATACCATGATGTTTTATGATGTAAAAAAAAGAAAATTAATAAAAATATATTTTAAAAAATTCTAATCAAAGCAGAACCAGAATGCTTACTATTATTGTTATTGAAATTATCATTATCATCACTGTGGTCATTGCTTTCATCTACAGATGGTCCTCGATTTACAAACTACCTGAAAAAGGGAACTTATGATCCCAATCCAAAGTTCCAACAATTGCCCTGTGGTCACATGACAGGAGTTCGGGCACTTAGCAACATGGCTGCATTGACAGCTGCTTGCAGTATCCCATGGTCATGTGACCATGTTTTACAACAGTTTTGCCAAAAACCGGCACTTATTTCCAATTTTCAGCAAAACTATGCCATAGCAAACAATGAGTTCATTTATGACTGTGGCATTCACTGTATGATGGATACTAATACGATCAATCAATCAAAAGCTACATTTTAGATTGCTCATTTCAAATCAGTTTGAAAGATCTTCAGTGACTTTAGAACAGAGAGTTTTTCTATTTGATCAATTTTCTAAACAAATGCACTTCATAGCCAATTTTCCCACAATTAACGTCTCTTAATATACCTGTTTCAAAGAGTTCAATAACAAATTCATTAAATAACACAATTGATAGTACACGGAAAAAACAAAGAGGGCAAGCATAGATGCACCAATTCTTCCAGAGGTCCTTCCACATGTAATCTACAGGTGTAACCAAGTTCTTTTCAATCCCATGGTCTAGTATAAAATCCATTTATCTAATCTCCCATATGCAAAGTTATTTGGAGTAGAAGTACACCTACCTTTTCAACAATGTTACATTAAAAGGAAAGGAAGACTCCTTTTCTCTTAAGGAAGAATTGACCATTGCCACAACCCAACCACATGTCACCTCTTGTGAAACTTTAGCTAGTCAGGGAGAGATGGATCTCATATGACAAACTAGCATTTCTAAACATCCTGACCACTACTTTGGAAGTAAAGATACTTTATCAACAGGATACTGGGTGTCCCTCCTGGCTGGTTCTGGCCACTCGGGAGTGACATGAGGTTGGCTCCAGGGGATTATTAACTCTTCCTTGAGAGAGGGGCTTTTACCTGCTACTTTGAAAGAGGCAGTGGTGAGGCCCCTCCTCAAGAAACCATCCCTGGATCCAACACTATTGTCGAATTATTGTCCGGTCTCCAACCTTCGCTTTGTGGTGAAGGTTGTTGAGAGTGTGGTGGCACGACAGCTCCCTCAGCACCTGGATGAAGCGGTATATCTAGATCCCCTCCAATTGGGTTTCAGGCCTGGGCACAGCACCGGGTTGGTCATGTTGGTGGATGATCTCTGGAAGGCCTGGGACAGGGGTTGTTCCTCTGTCCTGGTCCTGTTAGATCTCTCAGTGGCTTTTGATACTGTCGACCACAGTATCTTATTGTGGCGGTTTGGGGGGGCTGGGAGTGGGAGGCACCGTGGTTACGGTGGTTCTCCTTCCTCTCCGACTGCTCGCAATTTGTGTTGGCAGGGGGACAGAGGTCGACCCCGAGGCGCTTGTTTTGTGGGGTGCCTCAGGGGTCTGTGCTCTCGCTCCTGTTGTTCAATATTTATGTGAAGCCACTGGGCGAGATCATCCGTGGCTTTGGGGTAGAGTTCCATCAGTATGCTGATGACACTCAGCTATACATTTCTACCCCAGGCCACCCCAACGAAGCCATTGAAGTGATGACCCAGTGCCTGGAAGCCGTGTGGAGTTGGATGGGTCTTAATAGGCTTCGTCTCAACCCGACCAAATCAGAGTGGCTGTGGTTTCTTGCGCCCAGATACAGCCAGCTCACTCCATCGCTGGCCGTGGGGGGAGAAATCTTGACCCCCCATGGTGCACAATCTGGGTGTCCTCCTGGATGTACGGCTGTTATTAGAAGATCATATAGCGGCCATCGCCAGGGGGGCTTTTTGTCAGGTCCGTCGGATCTACCAGTTGCGGCCCTTTCTGGATCGGGGCGCGCTTCGCACGGTCACTTCCACCCTCGTCATCTCCCGTTTAGACTATTGCAATGCTCTCTACATGGGGCTCCCCTTGAAGGGCATCTGGAGGCTTCAGCTGGTGCAGAATGCGGCCGCATGGGTGATTCTGGGGGCTTCTCGGAGCTCCCGTGTTACACCGCTCCTGCGTGAGCTGCATTGGCTTCCGGTGGCCTTCCAGGTGCAATTCAAGTTGTTGGTGGTTACCTTTAAAGCGCTCCATGGCTTGGGACCTGGGTACTTATGGGACCGCCTGCTGCCACCATCAGCCTCTCGCCGGCCAGTGCGCTCCCACAGGGTGGGCCTCCTTGGGATGCCATCAGCTGGACAATGCCAGCTGGCAGCCCCGAGGGTGCGGGCCTTCTCTGCGGGGGCACCCTCCCTCTGGAATGAATTACCCCCGGAGATGCGGGCCATTACTGACCTGAGGGCCTTCCGGCGCGCATTAAAGACCCACCTTTTCCAATAGGCCGGTCTGGCCTAGTATTAATTACTAGGGTTTTAAATGTTTGGTAATTTTAACTTTTTTACCTTGCTTTTATTGCGTTACTGTAATTTTATATTTCCAGCTACTAGTTTAATTCTTTTAAATCTGTTTTAAATTTTCTACTAATTGTGTTGTTTTATCTGGGCTGTACACCACCCCGAGTCCCTTTTTGGGAGAGGGGGTGGTATAAAAATTTAATAAATAATAAAAATAATAATAAAAAGTATAGAAATGTAATTAATACATCTGCACAAGTATAATGAACCCCAAAGTCCAACAAGTATCTAGTGGGGCCATTTTTTAGATACATTTTAGCATCTTGGAACTTGTTTTAGTTAACTGTTTTTTAAAAAAAGAAATCAGAATGTCTACTACGTCCCTGAAGTACATTTTGAACTTCCGTGGCAGAACAACCAATACAAATATGCTATAAGCATTAAATATGTATTTTCTTGTTCCGCCTAAATACAATCAAGGAATTTATCTTTTAGCCCAAGGGTTTGGAGCATTGTTATTTTTTCAGACAGAGAACAATGTGGAGTCATGAGATAATGTACAGCATCTAGTTCAGAAAATTAATAAATCATGCATTTAAGCTATGAAAATGTATCACATAAAAGTTGCCATGTAGGGTGGTATTCCACAAGCATGTTGGTACTTTTCATCAGTTATCTCAGTCACATAGACCCCAGATCTTTTTCAGAGGATTTTTCTTTCCAGTGAAAAAATAATAATAATTTCCTCAACAGAATTGCCTTAGCCCAGAAGTCTCCAAACTTGGCAACTTTATGACTTGTGGACATCAACTCCCAGAATTCTCCAGCCAGCGAGTCTTAAAGTTGCCAAGTTTGGGGACCCTGCCTTAGCCAATAGAATGACACCGTTGAATACAAACCAACCTATTTTAATTTGGAAATGAAAAAGCTCGTAGACCTACTAATCGATTTTAACTCAATTAGGTGTCTAGCAAATATAGTGCAAGACAGCTCCCTAAAACTGCTTGCCTTCCTCTAGTCAGATTTTTCTTTAAAAAAATCTTTACATAATCTCCTTAGCAGTCTGTTTAATATCCTAAAGAAATCTATACAAGTAGTCTTTCACAGTGGATCAATCTTAATGAATTTCAAGAGGCCAAAAATTATAAAAAAGAATCCCACATTATAAACTCATTTTTAAAAAATGGAAAGAGAAATACAATCTGGGTGTTCTTTTTTTCTTGCAAAGGGACTAAATTTAAAACAGTGTTAACAAAGGGGAACCCAGTCCTTTAGGTAGTTTTTGAACTAACAGCATTCTTGATTTATTTCAGGGAAAAACCACAAATAAAACTTGCATATGTATAATTTCAAAAATACATCCTGCATAGATAAAGAAAACTTTGAAATATATAAGGTGCTGATGCCAAGACAGTGACATGATGAAATAAGTATAACATGAGACATTTTTGTTCACATAAATAAGGTTCAAAGCTTCTCTTATATTGGAAATTTCTGTTCTGTATTTTAGAATCTGTAGATTAAAATGTTTACATTAAAGTATATCATACATAAGATCAATATCAGAAAATTTCATATTTTTAATGCCTGTTCTCTCACTCTTTTCAGACATACTTTATGCATAAAAATAAGCCATAGATTTATATCTGGTATAAATCTATACCGTTCCAATGTCACTTTTTAAATTCTTGCTCTTTTTGAAAAGTTTAAGGGCTAGCTTTTCCCTGATATTTTTTATTGGAGAATATTTTAATTAACACAAAAGAAAAAAAAAGTGTCCCAAAAATGTATTTTCCCAAAGATAAATGAAAAACATATGACATTTTGACAGTAAAATCCTCCAGTCATTTCAGAGGGTTTTATAAATCTTCAACATAAAACTACTACATCAGAAAGAACATAAAATATGACTATCACCAATTTTTAAGGTGATTCCAAGTCATTTCACATATTACAGACTGGTGTGAAGTTGCTTCCTGACATATCTCATTATGCCACAAAACAAAATAATGCTACTGTATGTAATGTGGGCTAAGAAAGAACTTTCAAGGAACCAGTGTTGAAAGAGGTCACATAAGCAATTGCATTGCCAGGGCTGGACATACCAAATACCTTTGAAGGCATTTACAATTCCACTTCTTCAAGTATGTAAAAGTAATTGAATACACAGTTTAGCATTTCTTCTCAGATTGGTTCTCATTCACAATAAGGTACAGAGAATGGCAGCCATAGTAATCATGGCAGCAATACCTATTCTGAATACTGAGGACTAATATAGCATTAACGTTGGACGCATGCATTTATGTACACAGAGAGAGAGAGAGAGAGAGATGCAATCAAATAAAGAATGCTATAGTGCTACAGCACTTTTTCATATTGCTTAGTTAGGACCAAGACACGCCATCGTAGTCATGGCCATGGCAACTTCATCTATGTAGAAAAGCCCACCCTGGAGATTGAGGGGGATGTGCAGTACTGGTGTATATACGGTAGTTTCAGAAACATCAAGTGCTTTTGCAATTGCCTTTTCTTTACCACTGTCACCTAGAGGGCTATACAGATTTGTTATTTTTAAATTAAAAAGTGTTGATTTTCCTAGCCTAACTAGTTCTGATTCTGATTCAAGTATTTATTAAACAGAATACAGAGTAAGGCTACTGGATCTGGGACTGCAAAAATCCAGACATCTTCGGATAGCAGCAAAGAGAGGCAGAACACCTCTTCGCTGCCATCTAAGATTGATCTGGATTTTTGGATCATCCCTCAGAATGAAAGCAATATATACAGTATAAATGGATGCATGTTTAAAATAAATCGGCCATTCAAAGAATAACTTTGAAATGTAAGCAATCAATTCCCTCGATTGCTTGCATTACAATTTTCTTAAGCCCTCACAAACAGTCGTCTAAGATTTGGGGCGGTTCAGTCAGTGCTATCCAGAGGTCACTACCACGTCGTCTCCTTCCTCGAATTCCACTGCAAACTCAATTCATTCATCCAGCAGCTTTAAGTCACTTTCTAATCTAAGCCAGTTAGTATTAAACTACAACTCCCAGACTGCCAAGCAGCCTCAGACCTTACCACGTGACCCAATTTATTTTCTCTTCTTCCAGTGATATTTCGTATCTAATCACATGGGAAGGGAAATATGGCTGCATTGGATAGGGAAGTGTTTGCTTCGCTTCAGTTCTTACTGAAAGTAAGTGTGTGCTTATTTTAATATGGGGAAAGCAGGATGCCGCGGAACAGCGATCAGCTGCAATCGTTTTGCTCTAAAGCACATTTAAGTGACAGAGCACAGAAATGCTCATGCTTACGATTTGTATCCGTGCTTATTGTTAACAGAGTGATGTCTAGTTTTAATCCCCTTTTCACAGTTGCCAGGTGAGGCAGGGACATGGGTATAGAAAAAAGCACTTTCCCTTCTTTTAGGCATTTATAAATTTAAACCTAAAATGTTCCGTCAATAGCTAACACATTAATTAAAAATATATCAGGTTTTCATTGGGCTTATTATCTAAACGCCATGAGACAAATAATGAGCAACAAGGCAAAAGCAAACCTGGTCCTTTTTCCTCTTCAACATCCAATTTTACTCTCCCTTCAAAAAGTATTATTTGTTCACTCTTCTTTATTATTGCCAAATACAAGTTACTAGATGCCTCAGGATGCATCAATATGTTATACACCATCACCCTTTGTGTAGGTTAAGATTTTTGACAGCTGACTGCATCTCTGCTCTTCCTGTGCCATTTCTTAGATGCACTATTTCTAGTTTATTCTTCTTTGCCTTGACTTTTTCGTGTTACTCTTATTTGTATCTTCTATTCTTGATTACTGTGTTTCAGAAAGAAAGCTCTAGATTCAAAACCTTACAAAGGTCCATTCTTTTTTTTTTCTATTTCATATGAAGGAGCAGATGTGTCTACGCATTTAGGTTTCTAATACTTGCTGCACTATTTTTTTGTGAAGGATCACTTTTTGTTTCTCTCCTTCAAAGGCTCCTTCAAAGAATGTTGTTCGGCAGTTATGCCAAGAGTGCTTTTCTAGTTCAGGAATTATATCTGAAAAGTTCATTGAAAGTACCTGTTCCAATCTCTCAGTAACTCCCAATGAAGCAAATCAGGTAAGATGCTGAAATATGTTCAAGATTCTATGAATACTTAGGATACACAGTATTATACAGAAAAAAATCATTTGTTTACAGTATTTCTGAAGCAAATGAGAAACACCCCAATAATAATAATAATAATAATATAATGCTGCAAGGATAAAAAATAAAAGTCTAATAGGGAACTGGACAGATATGGATTACATAAATTGATGTGTTTTGTTTCTTTAAAAAATGCATATAAGGGAAAAGAAAAAATGTTTTCTTAAATGCAATGTGAAACCCTTTATCTCTCATTTTTTTTTGCAGTTAATCCAGTCTTTGCATAACCTTACAAGGCACATTGTTTACCACGGCCTAACATTGCAAGAAGAAATTCTGTCTCTCTTTCCAGAAGGATTTCACCAGAATCTTAAAAATCTTGTAACCAAGATAATCTTGGAAAATGTGTATGTTTCTGGTTTCTAACTTTGGGCACAGACAAAGGGATTCAGTCTGAGGTTCATGATAGACCATGATTTTAAAAAGTTAACTGAGATTTGATTGGTTAAGCAATTGTTATGGCATCTCCGGAAAATGAAAACAAGTAAAAACATCTTGTTAACACTTACTGATTTTTAACAGTCTGAGCTGAAGTTACAGGCAAATCTCATGATTGTAACTCTGAATTATGACTGACTAGCTGCTACACATCTATTTAGACCAGAGCTGTCAAACTCGCGGCCTGCGGGCCAGATGCATCATGTGCTGGCCACGCCCACATCCAGTTTAGCAAAGGGGGAAAAAGTCCTGATACATCACGTGATGCCACTGTGATGCCACAAGTTTGAGCCCTGATCTAGACCCATGGTGTCAAAAAACTGTTTGCAGCAAGCAAACATTATTTTGAAACACAAATCCACATTATTGTTTGTCACATATGGGAAGTACCTAACTTTAGCCCCTCCATAAAAAAAGGGAACCTAATAACTCCAAGGAACCTATCCCCCATATTAAGTTATAAGATATAATTTGGGTGGTGCCACATGACTTCTGACCAAATCTTTTTATATCAGTCTTTCTCAGAATGTTGTCCTTAAAGGTTTGTTGGTGCTCCAGGTTATAGAATTTCCTGCCAGCATAGCAATTCACACATTTTAGAGTTTAATATAAGATTCTATATTTCTCTATTTAGGGTCATGTAGCCATGCTTGAGCAACTGGATATGATTTTTATAGTAAATTGGCCATAGTTATTTAGATTTCATTCCGTTGCCAAGTCTCCCTTCCTTTCTGGGTGATTATTTGTCACAGCATAACCCTGATTTCCGACCTACAATATTGCCACTGCTAGATGAAGGCAGATAAAAGCAACTTGTCACTCTCAATGAACAAGAGACATTTGCAATTACTGAGCAAAAGAAATAATCTTGCAGACTGTCAGCTGTTGAAGCTGTAAGTGTCACTGAACTCCAATATGCATTAGATTCTTTCAGACTTCCTGGCCACAAAAACATAGTTTGTGGAGTGAAAACAATAATATGGAATCTGTTGCTGCTTTCTGTTACTATTTTGCCTTGCAAAGACAATTATATTTTTTAAATATTTTCTTTCTTCTTTTTAGTGCTGCCTGGAAAAATGAAGCACAAGCCAGTCAAAGTGAGTAGTAGGATATGTGTTGGGATAATTGCTATATATAATATAACATTTACATGATATAGCTTGTCTGCATTTAATTCACACATTTCAGTTTAGGGCTAATTCACATAAAACATTGTCTAGCATAGAAATTGCTTCATAGATTATGTCTGAAGCAAGCCTCAACCTCTTTTGCTATTGGAAGAGTCATGGATTCTTGTAGTATTTCTTCCAGTGTTATGCCCAACGCAGAAATTAATAAGAAATATTAAATCAAATAGATGAAAGACATAAAATAAGAAAATGAAGCAAGTGTACACCATTACTATTTACTATATAATACTTCATACCAACACTGTTCACTGTGCTTCTCCACATCTGTCTTGCAAACCATATTTATTTTCATTAGATTAGTACACCACCTCATGTATTGCTTTTTTTTCCTCTTTACATTCTCTTCTTTCTCTTGATTTCATTCCATCCATTCTGCTATTCACTCCCATTCAACCTATGAAACAGATCGTCTCAGTATATTTATTTATATATTCATTTAGCATCCATTCACTTTTGATCATATTCTTGTTTTACCATATTCACTTATTAAATGTCCCAACTTCCACTGCATCCAATTTTTTTTCCCTAAAATACCCAACTCTCACCTAACAAAGTGGACAGAAGTATGCTGTTATACTCTGCCATTCAGCCTTATTGCAATATTCATTCCTTGGATAGACCATATACTACCCATTATCAGCATTTGATGTTCTTAAATTATTTCTGTCCACTTCCCTATCTTTAATAAATATCTTAGCAAGGGCCACAGATTCATCAACTTGCTCAGTTTTTACCTTTTATAATTTGCAATCACTTCTTCCTTTTTTCCCTGTAAGATTTAAACATCTTTGTTTTTTGATGCATTAATTTTCACTCTGCATTACATCATATAACCTAATATTTCCTACAGATCATTTTAGTTTCACCATACAAGGCGTGGTACTTACAAAAATATGTGCATGTTCATGTCTCTAATCAACACACTCCAATATTTCTACAAGCATTCCTTATATATTTATCCAAAAATGCATTAAACAATCCAGGGGATACCAAATATCCTCATCTTAATCCTTGTCCATTGTTGAATCATTTTTAAGCATTCCATTTATTCTCATGCATACTTTATTTCCATTAGGTGTTGCTCTGGCTACATGCAGCAATCAACCTCCAGTTCCATTTTCAGCCAAATATTTGATAATGCAAGTTTATACATATTATCACACACTTGGACTAAATCCATAAACACAGTAGATTTAACTTCTCTTACTGATGCATTTCCCAATGGCTTTTCTCACATCATACACTTCTTAATAATAAATGCGATTGACAGAATGTGCTGGAAATATTCCTCCATGAGGCAAAGCTTGATAAAGAGTTTTCTATATTTAGTAGGAGTGAGAACTCTCATTACTAAATCATTGTTGGCTTTTCAAAGGTTTTTTTATTTCTTAGTATGCATTAAAATGATATTAGTATTAAAATGACATTGAATTTCTTGCATTATATGTAACTTTTCTCCTGCCTAATACTTGTAGGTGGCAATACATTGACAATGCAGGAAAATGCATTATTTAAAGTAGATATGTCTTTAATATCACAGTTTTGTTAAACAAGAAATGAAATGCATTGTTTCCTACATGGAAGTTATTGTTACAAAAAATGTGCTGCTTTATGAATGTCAATATTAATAGAGAGCTACTATGTTTTTTGAATTAGAGATTTTGATTCTTGGTTCATATTGTACATTTCCAAAACCAGGAAAATTACAGTGAATTATACAAAGTCAGTTCAATATTATCTAGAAAAACCAATGTTTAAAGTATGTAAATTTATTTGACTGCCAGTATATAATGACTGATAGCTCCTTTGTTCAGATGTTCTGTATCTAAAAGCTTCTTCCCCAACTTTCATATTTTCTTCATTCCCTTCCTTCTCAACAGGATCCTTTTATGTATTATTAAATACTGAGTTGTGATGGTCTTTTGATCAAACTTTTTGACTACTTAATGGAACTGTGGCATGGTGTGCTAATAATCATTTGCAAGAAGGGCATAAAAACAGATGGGGAAAACAGTTTAAATTAACAAGTGAGTCATGAATTGGGGCATGCATAAAACCAAGAACAGTTTTGGTACAAATTCAGGAACAAGCTATAATTTCTAGAGAATCTGCTGAACTGTTCGTGGTCAGTCATGGTTCCCCTAGGTTTGAAATGAAACAAAACCTAGTAAATAGAGCAACCTGATCTGGGTTGATATTGCCATGTAAGCAAAATGGCAGACTTCTGGGAGAAAATTGTTAACTGAATATGACAATTATGGTGAATTGAAATGCCAGTGAATAAACTGGATATTTGTAATGCCTCTCCAGACAAGGAGAAAACTAGAGATTTCCCACAATGCTCCATACATTTACTCCTTGTGAGAAGTCGTGAATTTAAGAGTTCTGGGAGATGTGAGAATAGCCATCTTTTTGCTCAAATTATGGAAACATAAGTTGAGGACTCCCTCTATAAGAATCTACCCATGGGAAAATGCTTTTGATTTGAATTCTCAAAAAACACAATAGGATGAGATGCTGAAGATTGCACACTACTGAGAATGAGAAGAAACTAAAGATTACAAGTGAAGGAAAATACTTTTGACTTATTAATACAGAATGGAGCAAAATATTTTATTGTTGGACATATTGAAGAATACTTTTGAATAATGGACCCATACGTTTATTTTAAGAATGTCTGCCTCTATAGATAGACTGTTTAAAAGATGTTATGGAAGAGGAACATGTACTGTTCTTGATCAGTCTCAAGTTTAGATTTTAATCAAGTTCATTTTCTAATCTGAAAATGAATTTAAAAAATAACAGGCTACAAGAATGAGATGAAAAAGGTTCTATACTGGGCTTACAAATGAAATTAACAAATATCTTAATAATTAAAAGAGGTATATAAATACCAAATCTAGAGTGTTGAATAGTTTTCCTATTGTAGAAGGGACAAAAAAGTGATCAGAAATCAAGTTGTAGGACATTTGAAGGGACTAAAGATTATGTTTGTTAAAAATAAAAGGAAGGGATATAAAGTTGGTTTATTTCATCAAGGTTAAAATAGATATGTTACTATGTCTGGTAATTCTAAATGGAGTTTAGCTGATCAGCACTAAAATGGTGAAGCTTCAAGGATTTGTTAATAGATAACAGGTGGTATATGAGAAGAAGGGAAAATTTGTTCTATTTTAAGATAAAATAATAAATTACTAAAATTGTTTATAATTATGAGCAGAGGTGGTATTCAGCAGGTTCTGACCAGTTTTGGAGAACTGGTAGTGGAAATTTTGAGTAGTTCGGAAAACCAGCAAATGCCACCACTGACTGGAGATTTTACAGTATCCTTCCACTGCCACACCCACCAACCCACACCCATAGAACTGGTAGTAAAAAAAGTTGAATCCCACCACTGATTATGAGGAAGGGGGACACATAATTTCTTTATATATTTATTTTCTTTTTCTTTACAGTCCTCATCTTTTCTTTGTTTTTATTTCTACACTTTATTTTTTATTTTTATTCTTTCATTTTGTATTAATTTTTATCTATGTAATTACAATTTTTAATAACCAACACACAAACATACACATTACATGAATATACAGTGAGAATATTTAGACAATATTTGCCAAAGAATATTTGCCAAACTAAGATGAACAAACAGATGAATGGACTCTCACAGAAAAAGGAGAAGCCGTTCTTTAGTAAAAAAAAGATTTAAGATGCTTCACTTTGATAAATAAATAAGTGGAATGTAGTTATAAGTCAATCGTAGTGCAAAACAAGAAGAGATGTTCTGAGGGCAGACAAGACAAAATCACTGCTAAGAAGAATTAATTATTTTGAGCTGGTTTTCTAATGTAAAGCTCTACATGTTTATTAAATGTGTGAGAGGCAAAAAGGCCTGGGGTCAATATAGGAGGGGAAAAAAGTATGTTCCCTCTTCTCTCCCCTCATCCTCTCCCTACCCCTTGAGAATACTTAATGGATAAGAGAAAAAAATTCTATCCACTTTCTCCATTTTTTGAGAACAAAAATTTAGATCTTCAGCACAATTGATGGTTACTCCAGACATTGAATGAGACATTTATGACAAGATTATACTAGGCAATGGTCATTAGCTTTAAATGGAGATTAGATATTAGACTTTTGTAATTGTAGTAAATAACAATTTTGCAAACGAACATTGCATATACATTTATACAACCCCATTCTTAGAAGATTCAGTTTTAACAATAGGTGTACAAAATGTTTCAAATTCTAAATTCTTTGAGCTGCAGATGACATTTGTTTGAAATACGAAAACACCTCAGTTCTGAGCTTGAAATGAGGTCATTGCAAGGTCTGAATACTTCTGAAATGCTTAGGAAATTGTTTTGAACTTAAATTGGGACATTTTGAGCCCGAAACATTTTAATTTTGAACTGCCTTTACACACCTGTCATTTGAAGTATACTTGTTTGGAAGCAAGTCACGTTGAGGTGAATTGGATTTCTTTGCAGTGAGTATGAATAAGGTGATATTCTGAAGGAATATATGGAATTTCTTGCACTTGTAAGCATCTAGGCTATTGCTGGGTTTGTTTTTTTTGCACCTTGACTTCATTAGTTCTAGTCTGCTACAAATAAGGTCAGGAGCATCTTCCAGAGTCATCCATCAAATGGAACTGTCCCTGGGGCTCTAACAAATAGATGAGGCATCCAAAGGTTGCTATCCTATACACATGCCATGCATCAGCATGCTTTTGTTTGGAAGCACCAAAACTGCAGTTATGTTCTTTCCATTGGTTTTTAGAACCGTCTTGATCTTTAGTTGCCAAGTGAGCTGATGATTGCTTGCTCTTTCTCAGGAAACTAGAAGCTAGCAGTGGAGCTAATAGCAGTTTTTACGTGTGAATTGGATTACAGATTAATTAAACCAGACTTGGGTGGAGGAAGATGGATGGATGAAGAATGTAATCCTTCTGTGTATTTATAGTCCATTTTTAAAGATTCTCTGATGTGACATTCATAACACTCAGAAATGTTACCGCAAGGATTATTTCTAGGTTCTGCGCAGGTGCAGAATTTTGTAATCCTTGTGGAATTTGGAATGGCAATTATCATATTAGAAAGCTAGGTTTCTAACTAGACTTAAATGAATCTTAGTTGAATTAAAACAAATCAGGGTAGGGCTTTGCAGGAAATTAACAAACAGAATGTTTAGCACAATCTAACCCTTATTTCTTAGAGTTAGACCACAGCTGCCTTCTGATGTGCTTTGCTTCTGGTCATACTTGTAATCCATTATTCTTTTTCTGACATGTAAAGATCCAATCAAAATGAATGACTAGGCCTAGGTTCTCCAGGGGACAAATAGTAATAAGTTGAATTCTTGTTGTTGTTTTAAACATGTCAAAAGGGAAGGTTTATCTAAACTTTGAGCCTTTTGTGACAAATTGAACTGTCCTTAGTTCAGGCTTTTTTAATAACTTGTCAGTCTTGTTGGAATTATGAGGCAGTATCCTTTCTGAGGCAACAAGCCCTTGTACTATATAGTGATCAATACAGAGAAAACACTCTTAAGTTTTTGAAACCAATAACAAATATTTAGAAATTGGCTGTATACAAATATAAAAAAAAATATGTTGATAATCTAAACAAAAATGTTAACCTGTTCAGGGCTGAATATGGATTTTGCATCAGAATTAAGAAAGAATTATGTAATTAGAATCAATAAAATAAGTAAAAATAAATGGGAACTGCAATATAAAGCGCATTCCTTGGTCTATTCACAGTAAAAATACAGTATTCCATTATTACTGAGCCAGTATAGTTTTAATTGAACAGTTTCTTTCTTTCTTTCTTTCTTTCTTTCTTTCTTTCTTTCTTTCTTTCTTTCTTTCTTTCTTTCTTTCTTTCTTTCTTTCTTTCTTTCTTTCTTTCTTTCTTTCTTTCTTTCTTTCTTTCTTTCTTTCTTTCCTTCCTTCCTTCCTTCCTTCCTTCCTTCCTTCCTTCCTTCCTTCCTTCCTTCCTTCCTTCCTTCCTTCCTCTCTCTCTTTCTTTCCCTCTCTCTTTCTTTCCTCCCTCCTTCCTGCCTGCCTTCCTGCTTGCCTTCCCCCACTTCGCTCTCTCTCTTTCTCTCTTCCATGCATTCAGAAAATTCTTGACTGGATTGAACAAATGACAAAAGAGTCACAATATATATGATACAGAACCACAGAAGAAGACAAATATAACTTTCCAGAAATGGAAAGAGAAAATAGCAAGTTACATTTCTTCATTCTAGATCCCACCACTTATATTTGTTTTCTAGAGCCATAAGGGGGGAATGCTGTTTTAACAAGTTTTCAGTTTTCCCTAGAATATAGACAGTCTGTAACATGAGTTGTCAGCTTGGTGTCTAAATTTTGTTAGACTACACCTCCCCAGTTCTTGTCATTGGTTAATGGGAATTGGATTGAAACCCAGAAAGGTACCTTAGTAAGTAATTTATCTTATTACAAGTAGTAGGACACAAAATCTAAAAAATGCTACTTTGTAAATAATAGTTCTCCGTATCTTTGATATCCATCCTTGCATAATATTGTGTGCCACTCTACATATGATAGTAGAAAAATAGTTGGAGCAGGATGATTGCACAATGAATCTGTCTTATATTGAACGAAGCTATTGATCTGCCGTTCTTTATTTAGTAATATATACTGTCACATCTAGCAGCTTTCAAGATTTCTGGCAAGGATTTTTTCTAATTCTTTAACTGAAAATCTACTTAGGGAATGATAAATATGAGACTCCATATGTATGGCTACCAATAAGTTGTCCAATTGATTGAATTTTATCCACTTACCAACATTCTCTCTTGGGTTTAATGCAAACGTTTTTCACATCACATTCGTAATAATTTTACCTGGAGGTATCAATTAAACCGAGACCTTGTATATGTAGAAATCCACTATGCCCACCAAGAAATAGACCGGATCAAACTTGCCAAAGCCCTCTGCTTGTTTTGGACTTCCAGTATGGACAGTAGCTGAAGATTATGGGTTTTGTAGGTGAATATATTTATAAGTGATAAATTGAGAAAAGTTGTGTTCTGCTATTGAGCTGAATAAGCTAATAAGCTGAAAATATGCTTATTTTCATGAAGCATATTAATGTAAGTGCTTGACTTCTACAAAAAGTTGGTGAACTTCAGCTTTCATCTGGGTATATCTTTGAAGAATTCTGAATTGTTTAGCAAACGTGGTGGTAGTTGATGGTGATTTCCAGGAACAGAAGTGTGTTGAGAGGTACAGTTTAGACTTGAGTGTATTAGCAATAGCAATAGTATTTAGATTTATATACCACTTTACAGTGTTTTACAGCCCTCTCTTAACTGGTTTACAGAATCAACATTTTGCTCCCAACAATCTGGGTCCTCATTTTAACTACCTCGAAAGAATGGAAGGCTGAGTCAATCTTGAGCCTGCAAAACTTGAACTGCCAAATTGCAGGCAGTGGGCAATCAGCAGAAGTAGCCTGCAATACTGCATCCTATCCACTGTGCCACTCTTTTCAGTGTATCATTCACTGATTCCATTCCATGTCCTTTCAATTTCAGTTTCCCTCCCAAGGCTAGTAGATATGGATTGGAGAGTGGACATCAAGACATCTTCAGACAATATCAGCAAAATGGCTATTCCTACCTGCCTGCTACAACTTAAGGTATTGTCAAATGCATTTTTATGCATTGTTATTTGTTTGTTCTTAAAAAGAGATATAGTTTTCCCTCTCCTATGCATGAATACATACATACATACATACATGACTAGCATGTATTATCTTTATGTATGTGTGTGTGTGTGTACGTATGTATGTGTACACACACACACACACACTACATGCTGTTTTTCCCATTGAAATTATTCCCTAAGGAGACAGAGAAAATATGATAATGGTGGCCACTTAGGTAGGTTGCATGGAGAACTTTCATAAGCTGCATGAAGGTGCAAATTGCATAAAGGTTTGTTAAGTGAGTGAAGTTAGGTTCCTGTGTCATGCCCTATTAAATCATAAATGCCTTAATAAATGTCTGAGTTCTAAAACTGATCTGTGTATGGAACAGTGTAGCCTCAGCCAAGCTATAATACACCAATGAGAAGACTGCTTCTCTGCTTCGTTGTATACTGTGTAGGGCAGTGATAACATTATAATTTCCTTGGGCTGTTTTTCATTTCCTCTGGTTAATTTCCAATTGACACTAAAATTTTTGCAAAATCCACATGATCAGAGAAAGGGGCAGCAAGTGAAAAAAAGAGTATGTCTGAAGTGATTTTGTCATTCAAGTAGTCGTTGAGTTCACACCCATATATGCGAATTGCAAAACCTGTCATTAAGTGAGGTGCTTAAGCACACACCTGATTTTACAACTTTTTTTTGCCATGATCATTAACGAAACACTGTGGTTACTCAGTGAGACATCATGTGACCTTCACTTACAATCTTCCCTGCTGGCTTACCCACTGACTTTGCTTGTTGGAAAATGGCTGAGAAGATCACAAATGTCAACCATATGACTGCAGGATGCTGTAACCATAGCAACATATGCCAAACAATAGCACTTATATACCACTCCATAGTGGTTTACAGCCGTTTTTAAGCAGTTTATAGAGTCAGCATATTGCCCCCAACAATATAGTTCTTCATTTTACTGACCTCAGAAGGATGGAAGGCTGAGTCAACTTTTAGCCCTGTCATGATCGAATTTCAGGCTGTGGGCAGAGTTAGTCTGCAATACTACATTCTAACCACTGCATTAACAGGGCACCAAATCACAATCATATAACTGCAGGGATGCTGCAGTGGTAGTAAGTATGAGGATGGATCATAAGTTATTTTCTTCAGTAACATCATAACTTTGAATAATTACTAAATAATTGTTAAGCAAAAACTATCTGTAGTATCTTCAGAAAACATAAATGGATGGACCAAAAAGCTATATTTAGGTTTCCTATATGGTAACAATGTAAAAAAAAAATCCATGTTCTAGCTTCATCTTCAACCTTCCTGTTAATCTGGAAGTTCTCAAAAGGCGATTGTACTCATGTCAGATTTCATCTCATCTTGTTCACTCTGTGGTCATTGAAAATACTGTATTCAGCAAATTCTTTAATGTAGTTACTTTATCACTCAAGTCTTAACAAGGTTTAAGTTAATTGCCCTAAATACTAGCTTAAATCAATAGGATTTTAGATAGGAATGGGACTTTTCACATTGATTTCAGTAGTATATATATCACAAAGGCAGGATCAATCATACTGTTTACATATTACCATCTCTATGATTATGACATATGAAGAAGCACTTACTCAATGATTAACAGCTACTGCAAAGACACTGTTTTGCATTACAAAACCAGAATATATATGGCAGCCTGACAAGGAAAGAGAAGCCAGCTGTTTGGCTTCTTCTAAGAAACTTGTCTAGCTTTTTTGAATCAGGATTAGATTAAACCAAAATGAAGGGAGAAGGAGCAGTAAGTAAAGACAAGAACCCTTGAGCTTGCTGGCCTACACCCCAGAACCATATATCCAATCTGTTTTTGAAGAATGGGCAATAATGAAGAAGTCATACGTGCCTCGAGGGTAGATTGCTTTTATATTTAGGATGATTAAAAACTCTGGTTTTCTTTCAGATTCAAGAAGATGCTGGCTTGTGTGGGAATGACTTTGCAACCTCTGCATTAACAGTAGAGCTGAATAAACAAACATTGGACACTATGCTGGATGGTCTAGGGAGGATTCGGGATCAGCTTTCGACGATTGCAAATAAATAATACTCTTAAGTAAAAAAAGAACCGCATCAGCCATTTGTATGCATAAAAATATTTTCTTTCTAACTCAAATATGATATTTCATAAAGATTCATTTAGCCATTTATTTTGTTTCACCCCCTCAAGGGCTAAACACAGTTTTAATAATCTAGATATTCTCAAAGAAGATTGTATTCTGGGAGTGCTGCCTAAGATAAGCTTATAATGTCACTCAGGCCGTCAGTTTGCATCTATTGCTACAGAAGTTCATAACTATGGTTAATAGAGAAGTTTTAACAAGAAAAAAGAGCAGCCAGTGAAGCAGATTATTTCCCTGGACTAAAATTGTACTATTAGAAACACAAATGCAGCTAGTAGACCAGTTTCCAATTCACACATACTTTTGAAAAGGGTGTGCTGAAGAGCATGTCACCAGAGACATTTCATCTTCACTGATGCATCATTTTTGACATAGGACAATTGTGGGGCAGTGTCTTTTGTCATTGCAGAATGTCATTTTTCAATAAGCCTATTCCTGTTTTATGCCAAATAACTCCAAACTTTATAATAGCAAAAAAAAAAAAAAGAAAAGTGTCACTTCATACTGACTTTTAACAGGAAATGAGTGTCGTTGCAATTTGGTTATACTAAATAAGATTCCTAACAGCAATTCTAGGTGTCATTGCAGCCTATATGAAATACTAAGATTTCATTAAAAAACATACCAACAACTGAACGTTATATATTTTCATTTATTTTAAGCAAATTATTTTTCTCTCCTAGGTGCCATGAGACTATATCTGTTTTGTGCTTTTTGTTTTATTAAGCCTTAAAGTTAATGTTATGTTCCCTCAGTATTCTCAATTATCCAATTTTATGCTGTGATATTTTTCTTTATGTTACATTATTCTTTTTCCCATATTTTTCCTTGCATGCCTGAAGCGTATGTACCTTCAGTTATCTTTTCTCTTTTTCCTAAGTTGATTTCACTAGACACTCACATGGTGATATCAGTAGAGAATACCTGGCTAGTTTCCATTCTGGTATCTTTCAGATGTGATCCTACTTACATGAACTTTTCCCAACTTGGTGCCTTAAGAAAAATCTGGAAAGATACCTGGAGGTATTTGGATGGTAGGATTAAAGTTAGCAAGGCAGGAACCAGCACAGTTCGGTCCAGTCAGATCTATCGGAGTAAGGGAATTCCAGTCTCAAGAACGGAATAGTTTGTTGATTCAAACAGATGAGAAGAAAAGGCTTAAAATTAAATTCCAAATCTGATATAAAAAGGGTTTTAATTTCTGATTTTCAGTAGGTAGATGTTCTGCATATGTTTTTTTTCTTATCAAAATAAAGCAACGTACCTAGAACTATCAAGTTTGTGAGCCTTTTACACTTCCTGATTATTCAATGCAGAATTAAGTTTCCAGAAAAGTAGAAGTATAATCATGCCTCCCCTGACGTTTGAATTGGTAGCAGAATTGATAAATTTGGAATCATCAGCAATTAGAACCGGAGCATTAAATTCAACGTCCATTGGACAGAGCTCCCATTGATTTCAATGATAAATCAGTAGGAGCTGTGGTGGTGCAGTGGTTAGAATACGGTACTGGTTTTCCGAACTACTCAAAATTTCCACTACCGGTTCTCCAGAATTGGTCAGAACCTGCTGAATACCAACTTTGAAACAGCAACAAAAACACAAATATCTATTTCTGGTTAGTGGTATATGATCAAGGACTGTGTCCTAAAAGTAGGTTCTTTCCACTTCTCTGTAGGATGTTAATCCCTGGCAGAAGTCATTGTTTATACTTTCCTCTACAAAAGTCATTCTTAGCCCAATTGGTATAAACCATTTGTCCAATATTATTACGTAAGGTAGAAGTTATCTTCCTTTACCCTTGATTGTCACAGCTGGCCAGCTGTTGTGGGATGGGTGACCTTGACTGGGGATAGTCTTCCATATTTTTCTTCCTTTGTTTTTAACCATCAGAATGCTGGCAACATTGTCCATTGTCTTGCCTTCCACTGAACCTTAAAAATATCTCTTCCATGCATTTTGATCACATAATGCTGAATCCCCTGATTTCTAGCACTTAAGCTGGCATTGTTGAAATGCTAAAATATTTCTTTCAGACTTGGAAAGGCAATTGCTCCCTGTCCAGTTACCATAGTGATCATCATACTCTCATCCCAAAACAAAAATAATATCTCGCCTATCAGTTCACATCATAAGGGGGAAAAAAGCAGGAAGGTATATTGTTTGCATTTCCTTGTTTTTCTCCTGGGTTGTATACTAGTCCTTCCATTTTAATGACTAATTGGTCCTAGCTTTTAAAAGGTATTCATATTTTTGTTAAAATATAGAAAAGCGAACCAAATGTATAAACATAACCAGAGATAGTGAACTGACATCTTGAAGTTGAATGAGATGTCTCCTTGCATTAAACCATATCATCTTAATATTTTATTATTTAATAATACTTTCCTCTAGCCTCCTAACACATCACACGTGTACTTCTCGATATTTATAACTGTTGTGTAAGTGAGGCTATGGAGAAATAATGCCTGAGGACAATTATGTGGCACATCTAAAGCCCGAATTGTTTTTTTGTTGTTGTTGTTTCCAGTTTTTGGCTATGATTTATCTTGTTGGGTCTAGCAGAAAATCATTTTATATACTATAGTGAGCTGCTTTATATAACATTAAATCATGGGTCCTTTTAATTCAGTCATCTCTGCAATAGTTCTCAAGATGTTGAGGCTAAATGCAAGTGTTTGCTTGCAGGGCATAACCTTGACTGGTGTGATATTTGTTCTGCTAGAAATGAGCCAATGGAATGATCTGATCCTCTTCTTTGATGTTTACTCAGCCATGTACCTCTTAATAGGAAGCCACAGTTGCTAAGTCTTAAGTGTTGAAAAGAAGGTATATGTTTCTCTGAAATGCTTTTTTTTAAATTCATACATTTTGCTGCCTTCAGCTGAAATCTTTCCCATTGGCATTCAGGACATTAATCCTATGCTATTAATTACCCTAATTTTCCTGCATCCTTCTCTCGTTGAGGGCAGTTTTGTATATAAAATGGTTGGCTGATTTATTTTCTGTAAGGCCTTCTGAGGCTGGAATTGCTTGAGCTTTATTGAATAACCATCTCCCATTCCATGTAACTTGATTAAGGTTTAATAATTCAGCTGCCAATCGGCTTGAAGCTTTCCAGCACCACGTTGCAGATTCTGACTACCAGACTGGCAAATTCCACTTCTCCCCAAGCCATGTCGCTGCTTTATATGCTATCTGTATCTTGAGGCAAATTTAGTGTTAGTTAATGATGCTACTATGTGGTGTTTATTTGGCATCTATACAACTACTATTAAGCAAACTATACAAATGGGGAAGCTAACTTGATTTATCTGAAGTTCTATATCAGTGAATCAGGTGGAGAATCGAGAAACCTGAATCCCTGGAGCAGTGTTTCTCAAACTTGAGAACTTTAAGATGTGATGACTTAGACTTCCAGAATTCCCCAGCCAGCATGCATGGAATTTGAATTCAACACAGTTTAAAGTTGCCAAGATTGAGAAACATTGCCTTGGAGGACATCTGCATTGATCTGACTCCAGAAATGCTCATTCAGAAGTGAATGATGTTCTTTTCTTTCAACAGCTTCCCCTATAGGATGTTGTATATGTCTTCTAATACAGAAGTGGACAACATGGGTAGTGGTGGGATTCAAATTTTTTACTGTGGGTGTGGCTTGGTGGGCGTGGCAGGGGAAGGATACTGTAAAATCTCCAGAGATGGTATTTGCCGTTTCTACGAGTTACTCAAAATTTCTGCTACCGGTTCTCCAGAACTGGTCAGAACCTGCTGAATACACCTCTGAACATGGGCCTTCTGAGATTCCTGGATTACAGCTTCCATCATTCCTCACCTTAAGCTGGGGAAAGCAGAGGAATTGGAGTGCAGTCACATCTGGAGGGCCATATTTTGTCCATCCCTGTTTTTATAGGATACTCGTATTTTTAAGGTTAAAAAAAAAGTGAAAGGAAATATCTAGTTCTGCAGAATTCATCCGCCTCATGTCCCCATGTTAGCCTTTGACCTACACATTATACACAAACCTGTATATTATGATATCAATTATAAGAGGCTATTTTTTTAGGTGGAGTACTATCAGGACAGAAAATATGTTTAATTATTAGTGCATTGGCATTTTTTTTTGCTCAAAACCACTAGTTTTTTTAAAAAAAATATGTTAGGGGGAAAAATCAGTACCAGAGCATATTGTGTGGCAGCAAAATTCTGATGCCTAGATTCAAGACAATCATAGTTTGAGGCTGCTCTTATGGAAAGGTTGTCCTCCCTTCAGACCATTGACCTAGAACAAGTAGTGGTTATGCTGGGGTTGAGCAAATGAATGACACAATGCTCCCTCTTTCATCAGGAAATATGTGGGCTGATTTCATTGTGCCATAGCATGTTAATATTATGCAGACTCTGTCAGATCAAGTATTTTGCTTCTAAGCTTAGATTGACAAATAATTAAAGTTTAGGGTTGAAATGCTTTAAAGAACTTGATCTTCAAGGAACTGCCGTATAAAAGCTAAGCAAGTATGAGAAGAGGAAAATATTTTTAAAAACCCAGTAGAAAAGTATTGGTGCTCTCTGAGCTTGCTTGCAGACATTTCATTGTTTGACTAGGTAACATTATCAGTGCTCATGAGTGTGGTTTGTTCCAGAGGTGGTGTTCAGCAGGTTCTGTCCAGTTCTGGAGAACCGGTAGCAGAAATTTTGAGTAGTTCAGAATACCACCTCTGACTGGATCCGCCCCGATCTATTCTCTGCCTCCCAAGTCCCAGCTGATCACTGGGTCTTCTTTTGTTGCCCTGAACAGGAGAACGGAACTGGAAAGCAGATTAGTGGGGTGGGGAGAGAATGGGGATTTTTCTGTATCCTTCTACTGCCATGCCCACCAAGCCACGCCACCCCACCAAGCCATTTGCCCACAGAACCGGTAGTAAAAAATTTTGAATCCCATCCACTGCTTTGCTCTCTATTTATATATAGTAACTTTCCCTGCCAGTGTTGATGGGATGAGACCAGGTTTTTTTCCTTTATAGTTCCTTTAATAGTATTGTTTTCTGCTGGACTGGCTGTTTGATGGTCTATCTCCTTAGGAGTTCCTTGATTATGGTACCATTTTCTGTTTGATTGCTTGTCTGGAAAATTGTGAAAATCCAAGACCAAGCTAAATCCAAAAACCCTAGGGGTTTACTATAAGCTTGGCATTCAGACAAATCAGCCAACAGTAGACACATAGAGATAAATCACATTTATACACCATTCAGAAAAAAGAATAAAAAAGCTAAGGAAACAAAAAGACCAGAACGTAACCTCTCCAGCAGCATACACTCAGATAAGCAGGGATTTACACCAGACAAATAAGAAATATTCTAGTCAACGAACCACCAAGGAGAAGCCACCCACTAACACTGGGAGGGCAAGCTACTGTATAAAACAGAGCAAACCACATTCATTAGTACTGTTGATGTTACCTAATCAGGTAATGGAATGTTTGCAAGCAAATAAGCTTAGAGAGCACTGAGAATTCCACAATCTCAAAAATATTCCTGCAATGATAGAAACATGCAATAGTGAAGAAATAGTTTGGCATATATTTTCATGATTCTGATCCATTCAGGGCTAACAGAAGTATTTAAGTTTGATATTAAATAGTTCCAGAAGGGCCCTGGGTAGATGGAGGCATGCTTTGATGAGAAACACCTCAGGCCTAAATTTTTGACATCTCCAGGCTGACAAATTCCTGTCTTAAAAGACAAGAATTGCAGATCTGGGAAACACTGATGTCACAAACCACACTATCTTTTTTTGGGTGTGGGGGGAACAGCCACGAGTTAAGCACTGAAAATAAGTGAAGCAGGATGAAAAGTAGAGACACCCATTTTTCCCCCATGTCTTCAAATAACACATTCTCCATCAATTCATTTTTTTCTTATTCATATGTTCAATCTGTCCATATGCAAATATTTAGTCTGCCTTTCTCACAGGCCTCACACATACACTTTCCTTCTAGTATTTCCTGAATATCAGCTGCCATTTACAGAGGTCTGACTGTAGAACAATGACAAGATGATCTTTCTATAAACTACTCCCAACTGTAGTGATTTGCACTCAAGTCCTTTATCAGGATGCTAGCAAGAGATAGGCAGGTATACTGTTTTTAGGAAAAAAAGTTGCCTTGCAGCGAGATGGGCAGTAAACAAATTTAATAAATAAAAATAAAATAAATAATTTATCCTGAAAAGTAGTTTCACCACAGGACTTGTGTCAGCATACTGCTGTTTGCCATTTTCCAAAATGAAAAGTTTTACCTCTGTCTTAAAAAGGTAGTGAGTCTTGCCATTGGTCAAGCAAAGAAGAGGGCTCAGAAAGGAAGAAAAAAGACCAGGACTGAAACTAGAAGTGATGTAGATAATCCATGAGAAAAGGCAATCCTTTTTTCTTTGAAAAAAAAAAATCAATAGCAGCCACTATATGATTATATTGGAGTTGGGAGAAGTATTTTTCTATGTGAAAGTATTCCCACAAGCTATACAGCTATTGATGTTAGGGAGGGAAAGAATATGACAGAAAGCTTAATTTTTTTCATGTTCTGCTTTGTCAGCCCTTTCAAGAAAAAGGATTCTTCAAGAATTATTGGAATGTTATTAATATAGGTTATAGGAAGGGAATCTTGAAAATCTAATTAGTGTTTTATCTCCCTCCCTCCTTATACTCAAGAGAGTAAGCCAGTCAGTTTAAGCTGGTTTCTAATGTGTTGTTCTTGCCCTGGACTTAAATCATTTTTTGTAACTGCTGTTGTATAGTTTCTCCGGAGTCATCTTCATGGTTCTTTGCCTGCTTGTGCCCTTCCCAGAACCAGCTGGCTAGTAGCCTGGGAGAAGGACACAAATTAAATCTTTGTTGAATCTATCATGTTCTAGTATCGTATCTAGTTTGGTCTAAAATTAGAATAAATCCATACTTGACATTTTCATAATTGGCAAAAAATCACTTACATGTTAAATTGACATCCCCACACCACCACTATATTTATTTTGGAATGAGACTTTACTTCAGTTCCGTCTGGCTGTGAACCTGTCTATGATTAAATTTTAAGAAGGAAAGTTCATGTAATAAATATCATAGCTACAAATCTGACAGATCTTTTCTTAGAATCTTGCAATACAATTACATCTCGCTTGTTAGATATTCTCAGAAAAATGGATAAGCCACATTTGCTAGACCAATACTTGAATACAGCTCATCAGTCTGGAACCCACATTACATATCTGATATTAGCATAGTTGAGAAAGTCCAGAAATATTTCACAAGAAGAGTTCTCCATTCCTCTACTCATTGTAGAATACCTTATGCCACCAGACTTGAAATTCTAGACTTAGAAAACCTTGAATTACACCGTCTTTGGTCTGATCTTAATATGGTATATAAAACCATACATTGCAATGATTTACCTGTCAATGAATACTTCAGCTTCAACCATAATAATACAAGAACACACAATAGATACAAGATTAACCGCACCAAACTTGATTGCAGGAAATACGACTTCAGCAACAGAGTGGTCAATTTCTGAAATACTCTTCCTGACTCTGTGGTTTCTTCCCCAAACCCCAAAACTTTAACCTTAGACTGTCTACTATTGACCTCACCCCTTTCCTAAGAGGTCTGTAGGGGGCGTGCATAAGCGCACGAACGTGCCTAGTGTCCCTGTTCTATTGTTTCTTTTATTTTTCTTATATGTTCCCATTTCATCTATTCATAACTATGTATATACTTATACCTATTATCTTGTAAGCAATTGACAAATCAAATAAATTCTAATTCTAAATTGAGGAAGCTGAAGAGTGGAGATCGAAGTAGTTTTGCAAGTTGCAATCTATGTTTTTACCAGAAGATGGCCTCATTGCATTCCTCATTTTATTATAATTATCTCAGAAAGTCTAGACTTCCCTTCGAGAAGGCAATAAAGCTGTCACATATCTTTCCTTCATTCAAACCACTTTGGAATTCAGAAACAAGAACAAAACATAATTGACTTTTCCACTTATTTAAAAGGTCTTTTCTTGTTTCCATCTGGCTGGAAGAAGAGATAAGTAAGGTGTTCCCATGGATGTAACAGACAGTTTCAAAAGAGCACTTGGTTCTCAATTCACAATTTTATTTAAAAGAAAGAGAGATACAGGCCAAATTCACATCTTCCTAGTAATGCCCTAACCCCAGTGCAGATGCCACAGGAGTTGATCTTGGCAATCACAACTCAGCAATGGGGTAAGATAGTTAACAGTGAACCACTTTTATTTTAGGAATAAAAACTCTTTCAATTTAATAAAAGATGCCAATTTATATATTATCTGTGTAGATAGGAAAGTAATACCCAGATTTAGTTTTCACAAAGATAGATTTCTAATGTCCAGGGAGCATCTTGCACAGGCAAAGTTCTTTCCTTTCTTCTTCAGAAAAAGGAAGTGGATTTGCTAAAACCAAGGAGTTTTCTTACAGACAAGCAAATAATTCCTAGGGCAACTGTGTTTGTTAGTACAAAATAATGATTTTGGATTCATCACATTCACAAATGTGTTTTCCAAGTTTACATGCACAAACACGGTGGAGAGAATAGGCTACAAACAGTCCAGAGAAATGAGAAAAATTCACAAAGTAATAATGTATGATCAATAATAGCCATTACATTATCAATAATATCTTATCAATAATAAACACTTGCAAATATTGTATTATGTTTTCCTGATGAGGGGTTTTGCTCTGACCATTGAATGACTACCATGGAATGCTTAATTAGTCGAAAAGACTGATATTGGTATATTGTTATGAAGTCCTGTCCGACCCATCACGACCCCATGGACAATGTTCCAGGCCTTCCTGTCCTCTACCATCTTCTGGAGTCCATTTAAGCTCAAGCCTATAGCCAACCACAAAATCTGATCTTTCTGTGGGAATCATCAGGGAAAAGGTAAAGTGATTAAAGTTGCATTTTTAACCCAGCGTAAAAAAAATAAGATATCTTGACTAGTTTCCAACATTGTAGAGTTAGCAAATTCTATTATTTAGGCTGAATCCTAAAGAGATATCACTGTTTCCCCTCCTTAAAAGCAGAAAAATATGTCCTCTTCCATTTTTTCCGTGAAAATATTTGCCTCCCAACAGATTTCTGGGAATGAAAAGTCTCATTTCTCCTTAGTCTCATCATTTTTGGGACTGCTTGGCAATGAGACTAGCCGCAGATTCATCTTCTGGGTCATTTGTTTCTCAAGTAGACAGTGCCCCTTTATGCTGAGGAGACAGTGAAAATTTAGGACCAGCTACCAGCCACAGAATTATAATAGCATCCATTAAGGTGGTTCAGTGAAATCTGTCAGAGGTTCTGCTCGTAATTTAAAAGTAATAACTCAGCCCTGAAAATATGATTCAGGAAGCAGGATGTATGCTTTAACAAGAATGAGTGGCAAAAGCATTGTCTAACAGGAATTAGGTTTGACAGGCTCCCATGGAAATGTATAGAAGCTGCAAGCTGGTATAAAATGGTTCTATGATTAGGATAATCAGAGACAGAATAGTGACAAGCTAACTGGAAGTCAAAATACCCCATGTTTTCCTTTTTCTGTGAAATTTAAGCTTTGCTGGATGATATCAAATGCATTTATTCTCTAACAACTGATATTCAGACTCATGTTGCTTCCAGTATGCAACTGATATGCAATTATCATAACCATTATCATTTCTATGCTATTTTATCCTCAGAACAACTGATGTAGTTTAAGATAAGGGAACACGAGAGGTTCAAGATCACTATAATAAAATGGGGATTTGAATCTAGTCTGTTGCTTTAATCCAATATTTTTCAAACTTGGCCATTTTCAGGTGAATGGACTTCAACTCCCAGAATTCCTTAGGTAGCATACAAAGCTTTTTGTAGAGCCAAGGTTACTTTACACTCATCAAAATATTGTTGAAATTATGCCTCTAAACTGGTTCACCCTTTTGTAAAGTAGAGAAAGAGATGACATCATCACATGGTATATTTATGGAAATGTGGATTGGTAGAGCTCTAAGAGGAGATATTCATATCTGAAATTCCCCTTGAATAGCAGAAAGAATGTGAAATGTTTTGAATTATAGCATATAATGATATTGTTATGACAACTAGAAATAAAATCAGCTGCTTTGTTCAGGGTAGCAATAAGAGAAAAATAATATATAAAATTATCTTCATTCCAAGGAGATTTTATCATTTGGCTGAGACCGAGAAAGATAAAACAAGATTTTCCAAAGTTCCTCCTTCAAATGCTGCTTGAATTTCAAACCAAATATACAGAACAAACATATCCTGGGCTGGGAATAGTTCATTTCTCTCCCATTTTTGTATTCAGGGTTTTGAAGTGTTTTGTCTACCTTTTTCTTTTCTTTGCCACAGAGAGCTGGTGGAAAAGAGAAAAATATGAATTCAGAAAATGTTTCTATGGTGCTGTATACAGTCAGTCAGTCAATCTCTGCTTTTTATTCATGATTTTAAAGTTAGTTACCTTTGATTTTTTTACCCCCTAAAAGTATTTCTTGACCTTCCAACCCTCCTACTTTCCTCCTTCTGTATGCTTGTCTGCTACCCCATCATATCCAGGGGTCCCAGCTACCTCTGATTTTTGCTGTTGTTTTAATTTACTTATTTGCCCTGACATGGACCAGCAAATATAACAATGACTTTGCCAGCCCCTAGCAAGAAAGTATACTTCAAATACAGATGCCATGCCAGAGCAACAATCAGGGGGCTGGTTCTGGAATCTGCAGAGTTAAGGATGTTAACATTGATAAATGAACTTTAAATCAAAATAAATCTCATTTGCTACAGCTGGAGGAAGAAGTCGAGATGCACACAGCCATCTGTTTCTTAAGTGAGGAATTTCCCTCCCTCCCTAAGCACAGATGGCCATATTCCCATGTAAAACAACAGCAGTATGAAAATCTCAAGGCACAGGTTTCCACCCATTGATTTCCTATGATCTCATTTACCAACCCATTTTGGCCCTGGAATGAATTTAATAAAAGAGCATGCAGCTTTCTCTGGAGGCCAAGGAAGGAAAATGTTTCTAATCCAACAACTATATACTTCTTCTCAGGTAATATCACACTACTAACTAAAGCATACAAAACATTTGCTAGACCTATACTTGAATACAGCTCATCAGTCTGGAACTATATTTATTCTTATACCTGTATCATGTAAGTGATTGACAAATCAAATAAATACTAAATACTATATTATTAAAGGATACTGGAAGGATATTACAGACTGGATACAGATTAAAGAAATCCAGGACATTAATTGGAAATAGGGATATTGAAGGAACAAAACTTTATCTTGGAGGAAATTGGACCATTCAATTTACAGTTGTATTGAGTAATGCTGACTAGGTTTTATCAGCGATTTTCCTTTAAGTGGACATGCTAGGGAGTTTCTGCATACAAAGTATTGTTCTACTACTGAATGTCAGCCTTCATCCGTAACAGGAGTGCTGGAAAGAATTATAATCAAGAGGCTCCATTGTGTTTAATATGTGGACCTGGAGAGAGGGAAAAAATTAAACTTATCCATTTGTGACATTTCGCTAAACCAGATAATGAATAGTTTCAGGCCACATTAATGCAAAGTACTATGGAGAATACTATCTTGTCTTAGTGATATGGGTTGATGCTTATCCTTTAAATGAAAGCACAACCCTCTGAATTTTCTTCTGATTGAATGGAATTTATTCTCTAGGACTATAATTGCAGTCTAAGGATTCTATTAGCATAGAATCCATGTGTTCACAATACTCAAGTATGAGAAAGCACATGGAGATTTTTCAGTCCAAAGGCTGGAATTGGCTTTTGGACAGCACAGAGAAAATACATAATCAATGTGAGCTATCACAGATCAGGAAAAAAAATGATTTAATTTTATTTTCTCAATAGTGAAATCAGTCAAATATGAACAATATGATTGCTTGTCCTGTATTTAATAATTTGCATTCTGTCTGTCTGTCTGCCTGCCTGTCTGTCTGCCTGTCTGTCTGTCTGTCTGTCTGTCTGTCTGTCTGTCTGTCTATCTATCTATCTATCTATCTATCTATCTATCTATCTATCTATCTATCTATCTATCTATCTATCTATCTATCTAATATCATAATCTATCTACCTACAATTTGGAGCCAATTTTTGGCATCCTTGGAACCTGTATCTAAAGATTTTTTGCAAAAAGATAATTTCTGGCACTGGTACTTAAAATTATGTCTCTTGGGTAGAGAAAAGTCAATCTGAACATTGTCTGGGCTTGGTTTCAAACCTTATTCTTTTATTTCTTGATCTTAACAAAAAATTAGGAAAATACTAAAAAGATCACATTTCTGCTACCAGTAGCATCATCATTCAGAGTCTGGAAGTTGGAATTCCCATCTTGGGCCTTGAGGTTTGATGAGACAGTGTGCAGATCAACTTAACAATCATACAACATGCTTAGCTCTCATATTTGGCTAAGAGGAGGCTCACATTTTGTTTGCAATTAGTTCCTGCTTTATTATTTCATTACTATCAAAGGACATCTTAATTAATTTATTTTTTCTATGGAGACTAAAGATCTAGCCATTCTGAATGGCAAATGTATGAACAATTTGATAAGCTCATTATGCCTCTCTCTGTTGATTTGGTCCTACGAGATGCAAAGTTTATCAGTGCCTGAACAACTATTTGACTTTCAAATAAACAAAAAAATGATCAGTCACAGTTCTTGAGTAAACAGACAAGGCAATGTGGAAGAAAGCCTAAATATCAAGCTGTGTCTGGTAAAAGGATGGCCATGTTGGATTGAAGGGTTTAAGTGGCTGCAGTCACAGGTGCTCCACTATCCAGCAGCACAACAACCTAGATAGGTTCTCCAATTTCATTCCTTGCTATGGGATCAACCAAAGCCACCAGCCTCCCATTTCGTCTGATTAATGCAGTAGTGAGCCTTCTGCACTTCCCAGAGGACACATTGTGTTTTGTCCTTCTATAAACATTTTTGTAAAGCAGCTCAGAGCTTTACGAAATCATTTGCCTGTAGCTGAGGAAAAAAAGGATGGTGCCAGGTGTGAAAAGGGCCTGGGAGTGAATAATAGAGGATTTTATTACATGTCCACTATTGCTAATTAACAAGAGAATTGCCACATTGGTGTATTTCTCTCCCACATGCTTCGTATCTAATATTACCAGAACTATTTTGAATGTATTTTGTGAATTCTGTGGGTAAAGCAAGCTAATGTGTTCCAGCATTTCCAGTATAGGAAGACTGGTTCCCTTATGTGGCAATGCTTCCAATTTCACAGACAAATTATTTATACTTTCCTGGTAGCGATCATCTCAAAATTCTTAAGCAGTGGTAGCACATATGTTGTTACTTTTTAAAATAGCATAATGTTAAGAATAAATATGTTTAAAATTTTCAAAGCCAGAGACTCTTTCACACCTCTTAATATAGCACATAGCTTAGAGAATTACATAAAAAGTCTACATTAGGTAACACACATACTGTTTCAAGAATAAGGAAGAGGAAAACCTTTGTAGACTGCTATCCTGTGATCCTTCAGAAAGTTTCTGAGGCAATGGTGGGATTTAAAATGGGTCTGTGGGCGTGGCTTGGGCATGGCTTGGTGGGCATGGCAGGGGAAGGATACTGTAAAATCTCCATTCCCTCCCCACCCCACTAACCTGCTTTCCAGCTCCATTTTCCTGTGCAGGGTAACAAAAGAAGACCCAGCTGATACAGGAGGCAGAGAATAGATGGAGGCAGGGCCAGTCAGAGGTGGTATTTGCCAGTTCTCCAAACTACACAAAATTTCCGCTACCGGTTCTCCAGAACTAGTCAGAACCTGCTGAATACCACCTCTGTTTTGAGGTCCATAGGTTATTTCAAACCTCTTTTTGGGGGAGCTGAAAGAGCTGCTTGGAAGGCAGAGATCCATTCTCAGAAACTCTCAACTGCTGGAAACTTCACAGCCTTTACTTTGTTGACGGCAGAACTCAACAGAGAGAAAAGTTTGAGTGGGAGAATTAGAAGAAATTTGGAAGCACATTTTCTGAAGCCTTCTCATTCTCCCTGCATGCTTCAACTTAACAGCAAATCTGTGTCAGCCTAAGAACTTAATTTCTTCCCCATGTCAATTAGTGAGGGGGACTTTGAAGAAGAAAAGAAAGACAGCCAGGAAAAAGGAGGGGGGAAATGCCTTAGTAAAATACTGCTCCTTTCTTCCCCACCTAGTATGAGGTTGGCAGAGTTTTGGATCTGGTATATCAGCTGCATACAGGTCTGTCAAACCATTCCTGGTGGGACTGCATATTACATGTTGCAAAGATTTTCCTCAATTGCTGCAGAATGTTTCCATATATCCATGTGCTGTGATAGAGAAAGAAAGCTGAAAAACCCAATCTAAAGTCCAACAATGCAGTGATACATTAAAAAGAAATGAAGCCATCAAGAATCTGAATAATTTGCAAACCAATCTGTCCCTTATGAAGTTCCTCTGAAAATCTGGGTTGAATGCTGAATATTTCCAATTTATAGCAACAGGGTGGTAGTTACTTACCAAGGAAGCTTATAGTATCAATTTTAGAAATGGTTTTTAGTTCTAGGCAAAATTCCAGGGTTTTTTCTTTTTTGCTTCACCTTTAACCCCTAATGGCTTGAGTCCAAATTGCCTAAAGGATTTCTCATTTCATGCTAAGAGATTTATTTTATGTGTTTAAAGTTTCTCTAGGGTACTTAAGGGGTCATCATAGTCCCAAGAAAGTTTTACATTTGTAAAATAATCAAAATATTAGTAAAATCAACATAAAAACCCCAAACCCTATAAAAGATAAAACAATCTTCCAATGCCAACATTCCTAGTTCCAAATGTATCCTGAGGCATTTAGGTAGATAACTCATTTAAGACAGAGAGTTGCATTTAGTTTTTGAATGGTCTATCAGAAGCTCTATTGCAATAAGAAGGCAGAGTCAGAAAACAGAGCTAAACTAGGGGTGTCAAACTGATGGCCCGCGGGCTGAATGTGTCATGCGCAGGCCATGCCCATCTCAGCTCCACAAGAGGGAAAAGACATCGTGAAATGTCACATCATGGCTGTGCAGCCCTGAATAAAACAAAACCCTCAAAATTTATTTGGTTTACATTAAACTTAAATTGAATAAACACAGTTTATATAATGGTGAAACCTCAGTTGAAGAAGCTAGAATGGGGAGAAAAGGATATCTATTATTTCCAATTGTCTGTTAAAATAAAACATATCATGCTATTTATGATATTGTTACACAAATAGCACAGAAAATTGGTCCATTGCATGCAAAATCTGTTGTATGGAAGTCCAGATCTTACTGTACTGCTTGCATTACTGGAGGAAAAGGTTACTTTCTGTTATATTAACAATTGCAGTTCAGCAGTAACTTTTGAATGACCGGGGGCGGGGGGGCATTGAAAATTAATTAATTCTTAACTTTCTCTACCTTAAATACCAAAGCAAACCTTGGTGTCATGCAAAACAATGGCAACTGATCTCCCTTTAAGTTAGCCCTGCCATAGCTCAAAATGGGCTGGGAAAAAGTGATTAGCTTAAAATCACTCACTGAATGTTCAGTTCTGGGTATTCTAGATTTGAACCTGGGTCTACCCAGTCTTTTCTGAAACCCCACAGAGATATACTGGTTCTCAGTGAGCCTGAGGAATGTCTAAAGTTCTATAATGATATTCATAGATGAGGCTATTTTTCTTGTTTTGTTCAGCTTGGCAGCCCTCAAAAGGAGTGTAGAGAAAAATCAGTGTTTGAGAACCTGTGGAGCAAGCAAGTTAGTCATGGTGGAAGCAGTTTCTTCAAAAATAACAAATTCTTCTTGGAATTGAACTGGGAGATGCACTGGTAATCATCTTGAGTGCAGCTGTGCTTGCAGTCTTGATAGGCAATTTCATCAAAGGAAAGAACTTATCTGATATTGTGTTCTGAAAATTGATTCTAACTGAACCAGGGCATGTGGCTGCATAGTGTTAAATTATTTGTCATGGTATAGCAGAAAACCTGATCCAGTAATAGGAGTGCCTTGATAAATGTTGTTCAAATGAATGGCAGCAGAGTCTTGATCTGATAAAAATGAAAGGAAAACAAGGAAACTGATCAAACTGCTACTCCTAAAGGAAATTTTGCAAAATATTTTATTTTAAAAACGTCAGTTTACTTCCACATGTGAACTTACACTGAGACTTCTAATTATTGGAGGTTAGAGTTCACTGCCCTTTTTTGCCTTCAAATGCGTTCTAAGGGACCTCACCCTAACCCCCAATAATTTAAAAAGAAGGGATGAAAGAAAAAAAATGTTTAGAAGGTGTGTGGAAAGTCAGGCTGCAGGAATTATGCTGGAATAAGTAGTGTCAATAGCATTATCGATAACACTTGGAAAAGTTTGCTTTTCAAAATTCATACTAGGGTGTTTGAAAAAATGCAGAACCAATTTAGCCAGAGATTAAAGTCCTTTTTTTTGTGTTCAATAAAAATGCAATAAGCATGTGAAGGAAACTGGGCCCTATTAAATATAATTTTGTGATGCTGGCTCATTCACATGTGTGCCTAGGAAAAGGACTCAGGCAAATACAACTGAATGTGTGTTGGCACTCTACATATTTTCAGAAGAACACAAAATGAATATTTTTTCATCATTGTCAATGATGCTCAATAAATATTCTGCTGTAATTCTAGACAACTTTTTGAATTGCCTACATGGGGATGTTTACTGACCCCACCAATTCACAGAACCTCATTTCTCACTCTGAGAATATCTAAGTACTGATTTGTAAAAGAAAAAATATGGTATATCTAAATATTTACATACCCATCTCCCTGTCTGATAGAAAGGAATTTTGAGGTTAATTAAATGGATCAAACCTGGAGTGAATAAACTACCATCAAGTTTTGTTTTCACAACTTATCTACCTGCATTCCAGATTGCCTATTTTGTCCATAGGTTTTTTGTTTTGGTTGATAGAAATCTATTACTACCCATAGGAATCATGCTGTATCTTTGTGCCTTTAAAAATACAATATATAGTTTAAGGAGTTTCTCCAGACCCAAAGACTTCAGGCTTCAGTGGAACTGTAGCTATAGCTTTAGCATCGTGTGAGGAGAAATTTCTCAGGCTTGAATCACGATCTTGTTGGGAATAAACAGGATGCCTGCAGCCGGATGTCTGTGAGAGAGCAATTTGTCAGGGCTCATCAAAGTGAGGGTGCTGAGCTGAAAGGCCTCATAAATTGGAAGCTGAGATATTGAGCCGATGACCAGTCAGAAGGCATCAGACCAAACCTTAAAGTCAAAGTCTAGAAGTCAACCAAAAATGGCAAGCAATTGGTGTGAGGTTGAACAATTGAAGGTTAGAGGGTGTGGAATAGAAAGATAAATGAAACTTCTTCTTGAATATAAGTTGAGGGTCAGAAAGAAGTTTCAAAGTGGAAAAGCATTGTACTGTATTTCACCCCATATCTGATAGTTTGTTATCCCGCAGACGGCAGTGAATAAAACTTGACAGTGTGCAACATACCTTTTCTCTGTATGAAATGGGAAAACAAAATGTCTGTTCAAATGCGTGTGAACATTTAGGTATATTTCAGTGGTGCATTTCCAAAAAGTTTACCATCATTTCGGTGGGCGTGTCTTGGTGAGTGCACTTTGCATGCATGCAAAACTTTGCACGTACATGTTTCAAACGTACACTTTGCACAGGCGCAGAGGCTTTCCAACTCACTTCCTGCAATCCTTCACTCCCTGTCGCTTCAGCAGCTGACACATGACAATCTGCTATGCTGCGCAAAGCAGATGCGCTTCGAAAGTAGGACATAAAGGTCAGTATGGGTGTGCGGGTGGGCCCAACAGCAGAGCATCTTAGAGAACCAGTTTGGTCTCCGTATCTCTTCAGCGCCACTGGTTCATCAAAACTGGGCCGAACCGGTACCACTGATATATTTGCACGCATTCTTAAAAGTAATCATCATCATCATTAGCCTTTGTTTATCCATTGCAGGATGAAGGCCTCTTTTGTATATTTGTAACCAATATGGTCCTGAGCTTTCTTTTGACAAATGGACCCACAATACTTGCTGATGTCGTCGATCCATCCTGTTTTAGGTCTCTTTCATGGATGCTTTTTATCAACTGGGATCCATTCTATGATTGCCTTGGTCCACCTGCCATCAGTTCTTCTTGCTATGTGACCTGCGCATTTCCATTTCAACTCTTTTACTCTCTTGATGATATCATATACTTTCATTTGTTCTCTAACCCATATGCGGATCTTTTTATCTTATCATGTAATGCTGAGCATGTATCTTTCCATGGCTCTTTGCGCCACTTGTAGCTTTTGAATTGATTGTGAGGTTAGTGTCCATATTTCACTGGTATATGTTATAGCAGGTAGCACACTCTGATCGAAAATGTTTTTCTTCAGACATAGGGGGAGGTTGTTCTTGAAAATTATACTTAGCTTGCCAAATGCCTGCCAACCATATTTAACATGCCATTCAGTTTACTTTATTATATCATCTTCCATTAAGATCTGTTGGCCAAGATATGTGTAGTGGTTTACTACATCTGGTTCTTCTCCAAATATATATTTTTTCTTTCTTTGGTGAATTTATTAAACATAACCTGACTCTTTTTTAGGTTTATTTTTAAGCCAAATGATGGTTCTCCTGCTTTATGCAGCTCTTGTATGTCTTTGCAGCTCTTCTAAATCTTGTGAAAAGAGAACAATATCATCTGCAAATCTTAAGTGACTTAACAGATTTAAATAATAATGGATTTTTAATCCATCTTTTGCCTAGTCTAGTTGGCAAAATACTTCTTCAAGGAAGACTGAGAAAAGGATAGGTGATATTGTATCACCTTGTCATGTACTTCATTCTATGCTGATTTCTACTTTAAGACCATTAAGACAAATTGTTGCCATTGTTTTTCCATTTATTGATTATAGTAACTTTATATAAGCAGTGTCTATACCTTAGTTGACCAATACATTAATTATTGCTTGCTGGAATATTAAGTCAAAAGTCTTCTTGTAGTCAATGAAAGCTATGTAAGGTATACTCATTGTGACTTTCAATTATTGATGAACAACCTAGATGTGATCCATTGTGCTGTAGCCACTCCTGAACATTGTCTGCTTCCCTGGTTGTGCATCATTTAATGTTCTCAATATTCTTGTTGCTATTATTTTGGTGAAAACCTTGTGTCAGTGTTGTCAGCCTTGGAAGCCATTTTTTATTTGGAAGCTTCGAGGCTGCCACCTTGTACATGACTGAAAAGTTTATTGGGCAATAGTTCTATAAATCATCTTGGGCTATTACAAACAATATAAAGTCACAAATAAATAATTAGATGAATTAATTATACAGTTTTTTGTCCAAACTATGGTTGTTAAGTACAAACTACACAGTCTGAATCCTCAAAAACACCCAAAGACAATTCTGTTTTCTACAGACCATCATTTTTTTTACCAAGCTTTAATTTCTCTGAAGCAAATATCATATACTCCCCAAATCCCAACAAGCCTTGAACATTCATTCCTGGCATATGTGTCCTCTTTTTATATCCTGAATGATGTGATCAGAGTATCATGTTGTAATTAGCTTACTAGACTTTGATTTCCCAATTTCAGGTCTTTCAAAGAAATTCCACTTTCAATTCATCTAAATCAGTTCAGGCAATGCCTCTTACAGTTTCAAGATTCTGTATTTACTCTAGATTAGTATTAAAATTGTTTATACATCCATCCATCTATCCAACCAACCAACCAACCAACCAACCAATTTATACGGCCACTTATCTATCAATGGAATTTTTACTGTAATTTGTGTGTTTCTTACCCAACTCGATGGAGCTTGTAAGTTCTACTGGATGATGCTGTTGATAATGATTATATTTTTGTCCCACATTTATATATATTTCGGTCAATTAAAATTTGCAAACATGCCAAATATTCAAGCCTCCTATTTTCTCCATGCCTACAACCTACTGAGGAGAATTGGGCTGAAAGTCACTCAGCTGATTTTCATGATTAAAGGAGCTCTAGAATTCATTGTCTAGGTTTCCAAGTCAGCACCTTAATCGCTACACCAAACAGCTGGAAGATTACCTGTTACCTGATTCCCTAAAGCAATCCTTTAGCCATGTGGGGAAGCTTGAAGAAATATAGTTGGTGCAATGGAGGGTATACTTTGGTATTTATTTAGTTACATTAATGAGTCTTATTTATAGCAATAAAGGAAATGCCAGAGCTTTATTGAAAAAGGCACTAGCTCTCTCTTGAGCTTATAATACTGCTGATCTATAATTTGTAGAATCAAAGTCTATATTAATATTTTGTTTTAAAGCCACTGACCTTTTAAAATTTATGCTTTGAATAAATAGGGCAGGTTGATCTAAGTGTTATTGTTTTTCTAACTATGGCTTCATGTGCTGCAAACTGGAACAACAAATAGGAATATAATAGCATTCTTCCATTCTTTCTGCTTGATATTATGGCTCAGAGAATTAGCTCTTCCTATTCCTAGGAAAGGAGTCAGATGCAAGTATTTTCCCACTTCTGGAATCTGGATCTCTTTCTCCCAGTTGTGAAGGCTTCCCTTTCCAAGTAATCATATAAAAAAATAATGCAAAGCAGCTTTTTCCCCTTTGCATGCCCTTCCTTAAATCCTTTCACAGATGTGAGCCTGTATGGAATGAAGAGTAAGAAAAGCTCATTACACATGCTTCAAAGCATTCCCTCCACATGTGTGACATGAGCCTTGAATGACATCCTTTGATCATCCAAATATGCATATATTTATTGTCAACATTTATACTGTGTAAATAATATAAATTGATATACATAACATTCTGTTTCCTCTAAAAAGAAGAATGTTCCTTCTTTTGTCAAGAAGTCTATAGTGGGTATTTATTTTGGAGTTTTAGGATGTACTTTGCCATGGTGACACTCAGAAAATTATATTGTCTTCCAGACAGATAGGATGAGAGAGAAAGAGAGAGAAGATGTACAACAATTCAAACTGGAAAGATGTACTAGATTATGGTCCATAAAATTCAATGGCAAGACCTTTATCTTGCAGTAAATTGATTCAGGCTAATAATCATTATTCTGTACTTTTACCTTTCCAGAAAAATTTATCCAGTTATTCCACTGCCTATGTTTTCCCCTTTTTTTTTCCATCAAAAAGTCTGATTTTAATAGCCAAGTCAATTAACTGTCATGGTGTTTTTATTGTTTTTTTTAATTGATGATCAGGTAAATATTTCATTCATACTTTTTTGTAAATTTATATTGGATTCTCCATAGGTCGCTATCACTTGTCCAAAATTTTGAGCTTCAACGTTATACCCTTATATTAATAGAAATAACATCCCTCCTGTCTTTTTTTAAATGCAACTGCTTAATTCAAGTCGTACTGCAATATCACAGAGTCATATATACAGTAGACTAACCTGGGAAGATATTTTGTAGTATAAGATTTTTTTTAATTAGCTCATATTATTCAACCAATAACCTAATTTATCAAGGAATATTCTTCCTTCATTTTCAATTTCTTTCAAGAGAGATTAATCCTGTAACCAGATATAGCATCAGGATTTGAAGCAGCAATCCAATTCACCTTTAATCTGGAAACTGTCACTATAGTTCTATATACACAGAAAAATTTTCCTTTTACTAAACAAGAAACTCATATATGATTATATTAATAACTTCATTCATTTTTAAGTTTCTTAGTCATGTTCATGTGATGTCTCTCAAAAGCAGACCCTCCTTTTAATCAAAGTAAAGCAACTATCTGAATGAAATCATTTTGAAGCTATGTAAAGGGAAAAGATTTGAGGGTCATTTAACAGATTATTATTTTATATTTCATGCCATAGAACAACAGGGTTTTTTTTTTCTATACAAGAACATAAACAACTTGACTACTCTTGGACATTTTCACTTGATATTATGGGCAAAGAAACTACATTCTTTTCTGCACCATGAAACAGAATATATTTTGTTGGCCTTAGGCTCTACTCAGAAATCTGTATTAGACTGATCAGGTCTGGAGAAAGGAACTTTTTAGAAATGATGTTTGAAATAAGAAACATTATTTTTTATTATATAAAAAATTGTCTGGTAGCAATTTTCACAATTACCTCTTAGTTGTATTGGGTGGTAGTGGATGCTTCACCTATGAGATGCTTGTTGCTTTTTTTACTGAGGTAACTGTGAATAACATTGTTTTCTTTTGCTAATTTTCTTCCAAAGTGGTGTACTCTGTACTGATTCAGAGCCCTGTTACTGAAAAGCAGATTTAGCACACATAACTCATTTATATTTATTAGAGGAATACAATTAATTAACTTTAAATGTTGTAAGTATGGAAATTCAGATGTGTAAAAGGACAAATACCTGCTTTTGCACTTTGAATTACACTTAAAACAGGAAAAGCAATAACAGAATAAAAGCTTTGGAAGGGACCTTCGAGATCTTCTGATCAACCCTCTGCTCAGGCAAGAAACCCTATAGCAGGGCTGTCAAACTTGATTTCACTGAAGGCCACATCAGGGTTGTTTGACCTTGGGGAGGGTGGGGTGTGTGTGGCCAGTTTGATGTCACATGTGTCAGGGCGCCTGTGGTGGTCTGAGCACTCTGCCTGCGAAAATAGGTTCCCGAGCTCTGTTTTCAGCAGCGATGGCAACTCTCTGCTACCCGTGACCTTTCTGAGCTCCATTTCTGCTGGCAAAGGCACTTCAGGCTATTCCTTTGCTGTTTTCTGGATGGTCCCGTGGGCCAGATCTAAGCACCCCATGGGATGGATCTGGTCCTTGAGTTTAACGCCCTTGCCCTATACCATTTCAGGCAAATGGTTGTCCAATCTCTTCTTAAATACTTCCAGTGTTAGAACACCCATAACTTCTGGAGGCAGGCCATTCCATTAATTAATTGTTCTACCTGGTTTCCAAATGGTTTGGTGATGGGGGATAGCATGGGTTGGGGAAAAAAATACAAGGAAGACCAATAGTAATCAATGAAGTGAAGCTGAAAACTAAGCAAAGTTTAGCCTAATTACTAGTACAGTTTACAAAAGCACCTACTGGAATTAGTTTATGCTTCCATAAATCAAAATAGTGGGATTCAGTTCATACATGAATATCATGGCTAAGTTAACATTGGATATGACCATATTTTTTTTGTGTATGTGTGGGTAGGGTGGTGGTAAGCCACATCTCTATGTATTTAGGATTGATATATGTGTTATATCTCTGTGAATTGATGCAGGTAGCAAAGAATTTAGAAGGGTTAAAAAAAAGATAATGTGTTTTTTAAAATAATCCAAAATGTAAAAGGATTTTTTTTAGGTATATTATACTTGTGTGGGATGTGATGTTTGTTTTGTGTGAACTTAGAAAGAAATCATTTTGAGTGATATTATTCTTTGAAGGAATAACTGATGAACTTTAGAAAACCTGTTTTAGAATGCAGAAGTGATTTGGAGAAAATTATTGCATTTCTATAAAAAATGGTTTTATTGGATTTGGATATGCAAGATGTATGCTCATCTTCTATCCATCCCAAACCGGATTTTTTCCCATTCAGAACAAGTATTCATATCTCAAACCTGACAATAGCCATTCCGCTGTTCTTTCCCATACACACATCCCCGGCTCATGGTAGATAATTCTCAGAACCATACACATGGTCATTGGCTACAAGAAGTTAATGTTCCCTACAATATGTGATGCTGATGTTAACTAATCTGGCCAAATGCCCTAGGTTTTCAACAATGCACTATAAATTCTACTCTCACAGAATGCTACTGATCCCATCTCAGTGAATAAAGGAATTGCACCATACATAATAAAAAAAGTCAGCATTTACCAATAGCAGCGGTCTGCCAGGTCACTGCAGGGGAAAATTATTTCTTTTTCTGTATATCTGGGACAATGTGTTGCTTCCTGAGTCAACCATGTCCACACCTTGAGTTCATTGGCCTCTATTCTATTCAGTGCTGGGTGGGTTTAGAAATAAAAACATGACAAGTTCACAGCCTGAGGTGGAATTGCTGTTTTATCACTCAGTCCTCAGTATCAGAACATCGGCCTTTGAAAGTAATCCAGTTCATCTTCCCAGCTTGCTCTCTTCTTTTTGTCTCAATAGGTCCTTTTTCATGCCTTGTTAGCACAATTTCAGCTGGTTTAAAGAATGCTTTGAAGGGCAGGCCTGCCACTGGAACCTACATGGCTATCCTTTGATGTTAATCCCAGCTTTATGTTTCTACATGACATTATTGTGGACAATAATGTCAGGCTGGTGATCTCTCATCACCTGGCAGCATCATTATTGAGCAAGTAACGCCATCAATAATGCTGAGGTTCCTGCAGTTTTCCTTTCAGTTCATGGCTGAGAAGTTTAAGAGGATAGATAGGGTAAGAGTTTACTCATTTGTCGCTTTTCCAGTGGTACGCTAGCTAGGAGATTATGGGAGCTGGGATCTTCATATATTTAGCATTCACTGGAGGAGGTAAACTCACACATTCTGACTTCCAAATATTGGTATTTGATATTTTAAATTTTATATCATATAGTATGCCTTATTTTAATTATGATGCTTCTAACACAAATAAACAAACAAACTTCAAGTAAATTGAAAAGAAAGATTTTTTTTGTTCTTGGAGCTGGAGGGAAAATGGACAATTTTTTGTGTAAACTTATTTATTTATTTATACAAGATACATGAACATAAGCATTTGCAATTCTCTCTCTCTCTCTCTCTCTCTCCCCGCCCTCCCAATCGAGTTCTCAGAAATTGGCTGAGAGAATAGAATTGGTCTTACTAGCAATAATAATAATTGGTCAAGTAAATAACTTTTAAAATCATTTAGACCTTGTTAAAATTCTTGGTCCAACTTCATTTATGCATTTCAGATCCATTCCAGTCTCAATTATATCAAGCCACAAGATTGTGCTTTTTCTTTCTGGCCTTATGGCAACACAGCAGTATTTCACACCTATCCCTTAGCCCACTTCCTTGGCACTTAGACTTATATACCATTTCATTATGCTTTACAGCACTCTCTGAGTGGTTTACAAATTCAGCATATTGCCCACAACAATCTGAGTCCTCATTTTACCTTCCAGGATGGAGGCTTGAGTCAATATTGAGCTGGTCAGGATCAGTGGTGGGATTCAAATTTTTTTTTCTAACAGTTCTGTGGGCGCAGCTTGGTGGGCATGGCAGAGGAAGGATACTGTAAAATCTCCAGTCAGAGGTGGTATTTGCCGGTTCTCCAAACTACTCAAAATTTCCACTACCGGTTCTCCAGAACTGGTCAGAACTTGCTGAATACCACCTCTGGTCAGGATCGAACTCCAAACTGTGGCAGAATTAGCCTGCAATACTGCATTATAATCACTGTGCCACCTTATTCTACTTCAAGATTGTGAATGACCACCTATGTTTATTTGAGTATCCTGAACAACTGCACAAGGAAAAAACTTGATGGGTGATATTTTCTTTATCATTGTGTCTAATTAGCAGAAAGCCATAGTTCTTGCTGTATTTTTACCTCTCAAGTCCTCATTGATATATTGTCCATGAAATCTCACCTGTAAAGTAAATCATGCAACAGGCAAATACAAATTAAGCTGGGTTTCAAGGAGAGCAATGTATCTATCAATATGTACCAGGATGTGGTTTTAAAAAAGAAAACGATAGCTACAATGGTGCAATCAAAGTTCTGTTTTTATATCCTTTGGGCAAAGTTTTGCATTATCATGGTCACCTGTAGTTTAACATTTTTATGACCACACTCCATATATATATATATAACTGATTTTTCATTTTTCCAATTTTAAATTCAAATATATTTATCGTTTTCAAAAATGCCTCCCAATTTTTTTGTGTTAATTTATTTTTCCTAAGGTTACTCATTTTTTCTATAAGGTATTTCCTATATGATTACTTTTCATTTCCTGTAAGTACTCACTTTTTAATTTAAACTTTCCTAACATATGCCTTTTAAAAGAGATGTACAATAAAACTGCTACTCTGCATTTCCCAAATTTATCTAGAAGTGTAAACCTGACTGGACCACAGAGCAATCATATATAGAATATTCTTGATGTAATAACAACCTTGCTAACGAACTTTTAAATTTTGAAAATGTTAATGGAAACAAATGTTCCTATCAGAAGTCATGGTTCAAGGAAATAGGATACCAAATCTAATCCAAATTTTGATGGATTTTTCCAAAATAAGTCTTTAAAACTCTGTATACAAACTAGAGTACCCAATGAAGCTGAATTAAAAATTAAAAATATATCTGAAAGAAATACTGGATACAAAATCTAAATATTTACAATTCCTTTTATATATATATATATATAAACATACATGTATATATATATTTCTTTTAGTGAGATAAATAGACTTTCTTTGACCTACAGAAAAAAAGCTACTTTTATGTTCAAAATATTATTTTCTTTGTTTTGTGTCCTCTACAGAACTTCTACAGAACTGTTGTAGTGATTGCCTCCATTTTGGCTACACAAAGAAAATAGCACCATAATAGAATCAAAAACAAAATCCCATCATCGTGGTAATCCTGTTCAATGAAGCCTCCAGCTACAATTATTCCTATCCTCCATGTTTGTCATTTAGCCAGTTTCCTATCCATGAGAAAAACTTCTCTTACCCACAACTAAGTCTTAATTAGCGATTTTATCAGCAGCTTTTTGAAAGACCAAAGACACTTTCACCTGTCTAGTTGCTTTCTACTTCAGCCTGCTCACACACTGAAGTAATGTTTGTTGCTCCACTTGGTCAAAATAAATTTTCAACTAAACTTTGCCTTTTAACTTTTCCTGCACTGGAAGTTTTGTGATTCTTCTGTGGTTTTGGAAGAGTCCTATCAAATGCATGTTTTGTTTCTTCTAATTCTAATAGGTTCATTTGTTTCTGTAGTTACCCGCTGTGGGCTGTCTTTGCTTGGAGTTATGTGGTATACACATTTGTGAAATCAATCTATGTTGTTTTCTATCCTTTCACCATTGCTCTGTGGCCTTCTGCATTCAGGCAGTGCATGGAATAACACATGAGTTTTTGCTGTTGGCACAATCAGGAATGATGTAGATGGGCAGAGTTGGCAGTAGAAGCATACATGGGATAATTGTGGTCATCAGAAATTAGAAGAGCGATGTTTGTGGAGGCCCCTAAATGGGGGGAAGCTCACTTTTCTGGCAACCAATGTGTAGCCCCTTACACTGACTCAGCTTCTTAGGAACTACTTTGAATTGGAAACACAAAAGTCCTTGGGATCTCGAAAGATGCCTGTAGATGGAACATTCTACAGTTTTTCAGATCCTATTCCTCAACCCCACACCCTCCATCCCACACACATACACTTATAATCAAACATTGGTTTTCAATAACTATCTAAAAGCCATAGCTATGGCAGTAGGTTCAAAGGGTGTGGGTGAGATGATTACTTCAAGTCATCATTTGGCAATGAAAACTGGTCCTTCCATCTTTCTTGTGAGACCCTTCTGGCTTTTTTTAAACATTCAATCAGGGGTGGGATTCATGTTTTGGTTCTGTGGGCGTGGCTAGGTGGGTATGGCCATCTGACTGCATGAGCATGGCTTTTGGGGGGCAGCACCCTCCATTTTGGGGCCTTCTGGACCTCAATGAAGCCTCTTGGGGGAGGACGTTTTTCCTCCTAGAAGGCTTCCCTGGAGCTCAGGAAGAAAAAAAAATGCAGCATAAGGGCGGGCACGCACATACAGCCCCGTGCTCCGTTTTGGAGCCTCCTGGGTCTCAAGAAACAAAATTTGGACAACGGGTCCATGAAGCCTATTCTTAATAACCACATATGTGCTGCTGATTTAGTACCAAATTGTCTTCTTTTTAATTTGCTCATTTCAAAAACTGGCGCAACAATAGCATAAGCCTCACTGGCTGGACCATTCTCCGTACTTGTTTCCAAGTGTGGATCTGTGCAGGTTTTGTTGCTTAGGAAACATAGTAGACAGACCAGAGGATGTCGATTCTGTCAAGAGGAAAGCACAATAACATAACATGTAACTTCTACTGACAATGACAGCCTCAAACCTGAAGGGGATTGAGGGCAAAGGACTAATTTTGCAATGGGACAATATCCAGTTTTTCTATTATTATGCTGGGTCAGAAGATCTTTCTTTGTCAAAACTAGCTTTGGTCCTGGGGAAAAAAGCTGGATAAAAATGTGCAGAAAAAAACAGTGATGATTTCTACAAACAAAGAAAGAATGAGAGAAAGGCAAGTAGGGGTGATGGAAAAATGAAAAGGCAGGCCATTATTTCTACACTCCATAAAGCAGCTTGCCAACTCATGCAAGGTTACTTTCTAGTCATTTTTAAGAGGTTGTTAAATAAAAATCTAACTTAGCTATGTTATTACTATATTCACACACGTGTGTATATGTGTGTGTGTATATCTATATATCTATATCTCATATATATCTATATATATCTGACTATATCTATATCTATCTTTATCTATCTATCTATCCATCGATATCTATCTATCTATGTATCTATCTATCTATCTATCTATGCAGGTCTTGGCGTGTTTGGGTCTTTTCCTGTGTAAGATTGAGAGTATCTTGGCAACGTTTCGATGAGATCTCATTCGCCATCTTCAGGCTGGTGCTTTCAGCTTCATGCTATTGCTGAGCAAAGCATGATCTGAGCTGCTGTCTCCCTATACATACTGGTGGGAAGGTTGGCTATGTTGTCATTTCTTGATTGGTTGATGGAGTTGATGTTTGCAGATTGGCTGGCTTTTTCTTAAGAAAATGTGTGGCTGAGGTATTGGCTGTGTGTCTATCAGCCTCCTGTGTTGTAACGACTTGGATAATGGGCTATGTGATGACCTTCTGAGTTCTATTGTTTTGACATCCTGGGTCTTGTGCTGTAATTTCCCGGGTCATAATGACCTGGGTAATGGGCTGTGTGATGACCTTCTGAGATCTAATGTTGTGACATCCTAGGTCTTGTGCTGTAATCTCCTGGGTTGTAATGACCTGGGTAATGGGCTATGTGATGACCTTCTGAGTTCTAATCTTGTGATATCCTGGGTCTTGTACTTGAAATCTCTTGGGTCGTTGGCTGTGTTGCAATGTCCTGAAGTTTTGTGGTGTAGCCTCCTGAGTTCTGTGATGTGATATCCTGAGCGGGTGGCTGTGATGTGATGTTCCGGGTTTTGGTTTGGCTCCGAGTTTGAGGCCTGTGTTCATGGCGTGTGTCAGTTTGCCTGGTTTGGGGGTCGGGGTGTGCAGCAGCTGGTGATGCAGCCGTGGTGTGGTTTCTGGAATGGTGGTTGCCTTTCGTCTATGGGGTGGGATTGGGTTTGAGTCTGGTGAGGAAGATTGGTGGTGATGTCATGTGTTGTTTTGGGTCCAGTCTTGGTTTTCATGGCTGGGACTCATTTGTTGATAAGAGCTAGTTGTCAAATGTCTGGTAGGTGGGAGGCATCGTCCCGTTTATTCATGTTATGGGGGTGTTTCTCTATTTTGTTGGCTTCCCTGATTATTCTCTTGTTGAAGTATTCAGTATTGGAGATTAATTTGGTTCCCTCAAAATTAATTTCATGTTCTGTGGCTTTAAGGTGCTGGAAATAGAGAAACACCCCCGTAATAGAATATATCATCTATCCTATCCTATCCTATCCTATCCTATCCTATCCTATCTATCTATCTATCTATCTATCTATCTATCTATCTATCTATCTATCTATCTATCTATCTATCTATCTATCTATCTATCTATCTATCTATCTATCTATCTGTCTGTCTATCTGTCTATCTATCTCTATATCTATCTATCTATCTATCTTTCTATCTATCTATCTATCTATCTATCTATCTATCTATCTATCTATCTATCTATCTATCTATCTATCTATCTATCTATCTATCTATCATCTATCTGTCATCATCTATCATCTATCTGTCTATCCAACCAACTGATCATTATATAACTCATATCTTTAAAGTGGAATATTTTATTATATGGCCATTTTATGTTTTTCTATGTTGAATTCCCAAGACAACTTTCATGCAGGTGAGATACTGATGACCAAAATATTAGCATTCTTCTTAAATAGCATTTTTGCTCAGACAGTCCTGAGCTGAGACCAAATTTTTCCAACGTGATGCCTTCCAGATTGGTTGGGCTTATTCCTCTAAATTCTTAGCCAACAAGAGAGTTGAATTTTTTAGAGTATCAGTTTGGACAAGGCTTGCCTGAACAGTTAACTTTGGTTTGTCCCAATTCCTTCTAAAACAAAACATTGACTTACCTAGTCTGTATTAGTCTGATTAGGAATTCTAGCAGATACCTGAAGGGTTCCAGGTGAGAAATACTATTTAAAATACCTCTTCCTTTGCCCAGCACTATCCTTTATATGAAATAGCATTTGAAAACAGGTCAGAAATTGGTGTTAGGCCCCTTTAAAATGAAAACAGCAACAATCCTGTATTTCAAAATAACATAGCTTTGGAACTATAATCAGGAAGAAATATATTGTCGGTATGATACATTACATGGGGAAGTGGTCTTTTTTGGTTTGCTTGGATGAATTACTTCTGCTGAATCTGTTCAACCTTTGAAATCTTGCGGAAGGCAAGCAACAGCTTTATACCTCTGAACTCTTGCCTCAAGATAAAGGAGAAAAGCTCATGGGGTAATTTTGGACCAGTCATTCGTTCGCAGGCCAACCTGCTCAAGAGGACTTTTGAAAGGGGAAAGGAGTGCTATGGACACAGCCTTGAGCTGCTTAAGGAAAGATGGTAAGGAAAATAATCTAACAAGTAAATACATTTCAAAACTATGGAGGCCACAAAAAATGTAATTTAGGTTATGTTGGTTTTGACAGCCAATTTACCAAAATTCTTCAAGCAAGTCATCTATTTGCTATCAGAATGAATCAAGGAAAGAGTAGCCTATCAATCATTTTCACAATGTATTTCAGAGAAAAGACCAATATATTGAGAAGGATTGGACAGTAGGAATAAAAATAAGCTGACTCCCCCCAAAGAAGTACACAAGAAAAGGACCTGGGAAATTTCTCTAAATTTTAAGAGCCATACAGAGCTGATGTTCTCCACAACTAACAAACAGAAATATCAGAAACTTTTTCTTTTTCAAAACAGCAATCTTATCTCTATAAGCTAATATTTGGTGATAGAGTTTGGCTGTTCAGTAATAAAGGTCAAACATTTTTCTTTGCTGGAAAAACCATTAACTGTTTTTTCCCTGAGAGAAAAGTGTTAAAAAAGGAAGAATTAAGATGATGTTCCATTGGAAATGATAGAACAACTATTTGAATGTGTTCAAGCCATGGGCTTATTTCCTAGTTTGGGGAAACACTGATTTACCTTCCAGTCTCATTTTCAGGTACTATTCTCTGTCCCTGGGCTTTCCTTGCAGCTAAAACCCCAGCAATATAGATAGTCCTCATTTAGTGACCACAGCTAGGATCCAAAAATTGGTTAATAAGAAAAAATTAATGATTGCTAAGTGAAACAGAAATTTTTGTGCTTACTATAAATTATTTTGGTTAAATAATTAACTGTAATAATTAACCTTAATTGGTTACAAAATTACTTTTTTCATCATCTTGTAATGCATGTGTGTGTGTGATATCTATATCATATATCTATCTACATCTATATCTATGTAATTCTATCTATCTATCTATCTATCTATCTATCTATCTATCTATCTATCTATCTATCTATCTATCTATCATCTATCTATTCTCTCTTTCTCTCTCTCCAATTCCATGGCATGGCTTCTAATCTCTATAACACACTCATTCGTATTAATATTAATGTTAACAGGAGAGATAATCTGTAGACTACATAGTTCTTATCAGTCATTGTAAAATGGATTTTTTGTATCACGGAAACATTTCCATTGTATGCAACACCCTCTCAGCTTCCATCATCCCTACCTGAAGCTGATGTAGTTTCTTATTAGCACATAATAATCCTAGACAAAATCAACTTCATATGATCTGTCTCTCCAAGAGGATATGCAAATATAATATTGTGAAATGTAGGCCTCATGAAATGTAGTATTGAAATTTGCAAATGAGAATTTGAAACATTAACATTGCTTTACATGTACACAAAACAGATGTGAGAATATAGATTTCACAATATTCAATTGTCAAGAAATGTATTTGTCCTTGCTTTTCTAATAGAAATAGAAGCCCTTTCTCCAGCAGATGAACCCTCTAACATTTTGTTTTGTTTTCTGTTTCTAATAGATCATCTCTGCCAAGGAACTTTCACTGAAAGAGAAGCACTTTTAAAACAAATTTAAGGACAAACAAAACATTGCTTCTCCTTAGACATATAGTGCACTTTCACAATTATTTTGCCTGCTCCAAAATTGCTCTAGCTAGCCATGACCATGAACTAAGTCAACTATAATTGGGGATGAGTTACACAAGCACTATATATTATCTTAAGAGGGAGAGTCAAACATCTCGGAATTAAAGATGGTTGACTTTTCCACTTATAGTAAAATAAACTCAGAATAGAATTAAGGCTCTGAATATCCCTCTGAAATAACAAACCCCAATTTTTCTCCTAAATATTTGCTTAACATTGGATTCTCTAGTAGCAGTCTCTAGTAAACTGTTGTGGGGACAGAATAAGGAGAGAGAAGCTGTCCTCTGTTACTAATTTATCAAGCTACAGAAAAGCCATTATTCTATGCGAACTGTTAAATACCAATGGTCTTGTGCTACCTTTGATTACTTCCTTAATCCAAAATCAGCACATTTCCCCATTCTGGAAATCAGTTCAGAATTTTAAAAACAACAAAACTTCTTAATTGACTGGATTGCTAAGTACAACTGTTTTTTTCCCCCTCCAATCCATTCACTTTCCCTCAATTCTCCATGTCTACTCCTTTCTCTTTCTCTGAATTGACTGGTGGTCTGAATCAGTGGTGGAATTCAAAATTTTTTTACTATCGGTTCTGTGGGTGTGGCTTGGTGGGCATGGTAGGGGAAGGATACTGAATTCTCATCCCACTCCAGGGGAAGGATACTGCAAAATCCCATTTCCTCCCCACCCCTACTAACCTGCTTTCCAGCTACTTTCCTGTGCAGGGGAACAAAAGAAGACTCAGCTGATCAGCTGGGACTATGGAGGCAGCGAATAGATGTGGGTAGGGCCAACCAGAGGTGGTATTTGCCAGTTCTCCGAACTACTCAAAATTTCCTCTACCAGTTCTCCAGAACAGGTCAGAACCTGCTGAATACCATCTCTGGTCTGAATGAGTCCATATTCAAAAGAACATCCAAAGTACACATAGATACGCTTTGGGATTAATATATACAATTGGGTAGCGTGATGATGAAGAAGCCTTTGTTTCCTGTCTGAAATGTGTTTTGAGCCCCTTGCAATTTTTTCAATTTCCTACACTTTCTTCCTGTTTTAATTGCAAAACACGGGTTTGCTTGTAGTCCTATGGAAAAACAAAGCAGCTGGCACTTCATGCATTTCAAAGAGCTGTTGTCAAAATAACTGTGATAAAATCTAGGTGGGTTTATTTATCTGCATTCTCCAAATGAAAAACTACATTGGAAAGCATTTTTCAGGCTATCAAATGTTATTCCTCTTCTTGCGGCTTCTATATCAATTGCACCCTCTCCAACCTCTTGGTGAGGCTTCTAGTGGAGAAGCTTGATGGTAGGCCTGCTTTTGGTCTTTTCAGCAGCTCATGGTGTGTATGATTAATGAGCAGCTTCTGGCAGACGCAGCTTATCTTGAGAAGACACAAAAGCAGTTGGTAAGCAGGCACGAAGTGTACGTTTTTCATTCACAGCCCCTCTGCTGAGCAGAGAAATGGAAGGCAGGCATTTTTCATACCTCTACCACGGGACACAACTGCACATCTGCAATCTGAAAAAAGGCCTCTTTTCATTGAGCTTCAGGAAGAAAGCCTTCAAATGCAGGGGGAGATCCAGCAGTCAGTCACCTTAGGAATGCAAATAGAAGGAACTGGAGAGCAAACTTGCCCTGTGCATTTTCAGATCTAGAATCTGTAAAGAAAAAAGAAAAAAGCAGGGCACGGAAGAATTAAAATCATGTTAATTGGTTTCTAAATAAAATTGCATGTGGTAGTGGGAGATGAGTGGTTGAAAGCAGAGTAGTTAGGAATTGGGTGAAGTCTAAATTAGTTCTGTATGAAAATGAAAGCTATGTTTACTTTCATTTTCACTGAAAGCCACTTTTATACAAAGACACAGTTAAGAAGAGAATGGTTGCTTCTATACACAATATAACCTCGCAAATTCTCGAGGGGTACTGGTACAATGGAAAGCTATTATCAAAAAGACATATCATCAAAAAGAAATAGGAATCCCTTATTTTTTTCAATCAGAAACGAAAAGAATCTGAAATTGTCAAGTTAAATGTATATATTGGGATAGGATTCCAAAATAGGCTTTGATCTTGACATTGACTTTTCCCTAAATATTCATGGGTATTACAGCAGGAAATTTTTTTAGAAAACTTGTTGATACTTATTAGAAAGATTCATGGGCTCAGCTTATCTTGAGAAGACACAAGTTTTAATGTGGTGCTGAAAGTTATAACCCTCCTCCCTCCTAGAAAAATGAAATACTTTAGGATATATGAAAAAGGCAGAATATTTCCCCTAAAAGAGAAGTAGAAACTCAGAAGCAGAAACTCACCTCAGAAGCAGAAGCTGATCCCCACATTTGTTAATGGGCAGGCCATTAAGGCCTGGGTCAGAGTATTCTACATAACAGAGCCCTCTACCCATCTCACCACATGGCCTGGGAAGATTGCATCAGCCAGCATTCAGGTGAAGCCATGTGGTCCAGACAAAGCCTATAAAGTTAGCTAAGACCCCCACCCCTGGGAAACTGACAGCCAATAGGATACATTTTTTACACAGGAATAGGAAACACTAAGGTGTGGCCCAACAGAGGGTATAAAAGTAAGGGTCTCTCAGCATCTTGTCCCTTCTTTTCTTTCACCCAACGTCTTGAAGTATGTGATTATCCTTTTCACTTTGGAGCTCCAAGCCATGTGTTCCTGTCTACCATTAAACCATCTTTCCAAGCAGTCACCATGCTTCTAGTGTCTTTCTTCCACACTTGGAACTGAACCCAGAAGGATAATTCTTCCAAAAATGGGACAACATGCGTTGAATCACATGGCATCATTGTGCCCTACAATATCTGTAGAGGTTGGAACAGGGCTACAAATATTCAATCTTTTTGTTTGTTTGTTTTGATAGGTGAACTTTGTGCATTAGGTCTGGTGTAAGTTTGAAACAAACATTTGAGTATTTTAATTTTAAAACTATGTAAAATCATGCAACCAGAAATAAATATTTTTTCCATTGAATATCAACAATGCTGTCTCAAGACACATAATGGGTGATGGGGAGGTTAGGCATAATGAACAGCTTGAGGCAAACTATTATTCAGTAGTCTGAACTGACTGCAATCTGTTTCTATGCAAAACAACCAGAGATGAAAATGATGTTTTTACAAATCTCTGAAACAAAACATCGATTTGTTAATTTCCAGCATTGGAATTCTACTTTCTTCACAGGAAAACTAGAAACACCCAAAAGAAGAGCAGGGCAGGCAATGTTGATCAAGGAAGTAAAAGTATCGTTGCAATCTGCATACACATGCATGCACATATATAAAAATATAATAGACATGTTAATATAACACTACACAACCTAGGGCTATCAAAATACGCACATCCTATGCCCAAAGTTTACAGATTATAACAAAACCTCCAGTTCTTCCCTGTTTGGACTTTACTTATACAGTATTTTAATGTCTATCAGATTATCAGCAAGCTGTTTTTAATAAAGATAAACAGCTTGTCTTTTGATTGATGACCATTATGGTTAATGTAGCTTCTTGACCAACTGAACTTGTCAGACAAGATTAAGGGATACACCAATCACATCCTATGTCCTTGTCAGACTCAACTTTTTAAGCAAAACATATTTGGGATGCTAATAAAAAATAATTGAACTAATTAATATTTTACTTTTTTGTTGGGACTGTATCTTATTCTTTCTCCTGGTCATCTACAGAATGGGCCATTAATTCCTCAACTGTCATTAATGTGTTGCTTGAAGTCAGAAAGGTCTTCAATTTTCACACACACAAAAGGTATGTGCAAAGAAGTAGAAGACTGAAGTGACATTACCTCTCATCTTCTACTCCCATTTCTTTTTTTTCAGTGTAAAAATGAAAAAAGCAATTTATTTTTAATGCTTAGACAGAAGCAAGCCAGCTGCTATGTGGAAACGTCTACTATTCTGCTTAATACATTTCATTTTAATTTTTAAAGGAATAGAAAAATCCAAAAGTTATTTCATTCTACTTTCTTCCCTTCCCCTTCTAGTCATCTTGTTCAATGTACTGTTCAAGAGAAGGCAGACATGTTGATGTTCTGCACCACAAATATATTACTAAAGACCACTAATGAACTAATTTTGAGTAACATGTGTACAATAGATCATTGAAGTTCCCTATAACAGTTGTATCAATATGTGGCCAATCTTTTATACCTATATATAAGTACTTCAGAGAATCCAAAGCCATTAAAAAAGGAGTGGGTGAGAGAAAGAGGATGTAAACTTTCCTTTGTAATATGGGTGGCTTCATGGAAAATATTAACAGGTGGAGATACAGTGTCGTGAAAATTGCAGACACCATTTCAGAAGGACTTCTTGTAGAAAGATATACTAGAAAATTTGAGCAGGTCAAAGACATCTATGATTCTGCATTAGTTTGGACAGGTATATTCAACCTGTGCAGCCTCTATATGTTGCTAAGCTGCATTTTTCAGCTGCTTGAGAAGCATGGCTATTGAACAAGAATACTGCAGTTGGCTGTTCAGCAATTATGCTATTTATTTCCCTGCAATTGTAGCCTTTCTGCAGGGGAATCACCAAATGTAAAATTACTCACAATAGAACTCATATTGAATTATAAATTTATGCACAGCTTGATTAAATGTTGCAATAGGTTAGAGTGGCATTGGTTGTTTTGCTGTTCACAAAGGTTTTTTTTTTACCCTTACAAGAGCTGGATTCACGAGATTTGCTTCTGTACATTCATCATTTATATGAGAAAGCTTTTCCTCTAGGCATTGGTAATTATATAGCCATTTTAAAAGTTCAGATCGAATGCAACAATGAAAAAAAAAAAAGAAAGAAATCATCAAATACTAAGCAAGCAAGCTTCTTGTTTCCCCAGTTCTGAGAAAGATGACCTCCCAGTCACAAAATAACTGTAAAACTTAAATATTACTCATTTATATTACAAGTTTAGAAAAGGCCAGTTTGATGTAGTGGTTAAGGCATCCAGCTACAAACCAGGAGACTCTTGATTTCTAATCCTGCTTTGGAAAACTGCAAGGATTTATCCAGCCAGTCTACAAGAAGAAGAAAAAAAAGTAATACAACTAGAATACAATTTTCAAGTAGTAACTTTCCTTTGAAAAGTAGTTTTAGATTACAATTTCTAAAATTTCTTAAAATTACACTACAGGTAATTTTTGAGTTGTGACTGTAATGGAGCCATTCCATCATGGTCATAAGTTGAGATGGTCATAAAATGGGTCATCGTGTGACTTGGCCTGTTTTCATGTAACTGCCATAGTTGTAAAGCAACCACCACAATTGTTAAGGGAATGTCATTTATATTAAGAGCCGTGGCAGTGCAGTGATTAGAATACAGTATTGCAGGGTAATTTTTGCCAACTGCTAGCAGTTCAGTCTTAACAGTTGAAGGTTGACTCAACCTTCCATCCTTCCGAAGTCAGTACAATGAGAACCCAGATTGTTGAGGGCAATAGGATGACTCTGTAAACCTCTTAGAGCAGGCTGTAAAGCACTATGAAGCACTATATAAGTCTAAGTGCTTTTACTATTGCTAAATGAAGCATTGGGAGGTTTTGGCCAAAAATCAGAATTGCTGGGTTTTTTTTTTAAGAACCTCTTTAAAACACAGTCTTGTGACTGCAGGATGCTGCAAACAGCTGTAAATAGTTTTCCAGCTGTACTTTGGAAGTGGGTCATAAGTACCTGGTAGGTATCTGCTAATTGACAGATTATACACTAAGGATCACCTATATGTCTCCTAATGTCATTGCTATTTTCAACTGCTCAAATGCCAGAGTGGATTAAGGGACGTTATACTCAATTCTGCCCAGCCTCTAATACAAGAGATGTTACGGGCACATCATGGCCATCTCAAATTGCTGTTGGGAATGGTGATCCCTTCCCAGATTGAGTGGATTGTGGGATATTGGTGTGGGAGGGAGAAATTAAGTCGAAAGGAAAGCTTCCATGAATGAGCAGAAGTTGACTCACAAGTCATTGCCTATAACCCCTGATTCTTTATAACAGGAAAATAAAAATTCTCTGACATTTTTTAATTCAGCAACTTACTCATGGACATGAGTCAGATTTATGTGCTGAAAAATAATATTTTTCCATGCAGCCATTTCAGATATTTTGAATCACCAAGGACTCAATCACAATACAATTTCTGTGTAAAAAGACTGGCAGATAAAGTTAGCAAAACATGAATCATTCAGATCATAAATGGTTGTATAAGTTGACCTTTGTAAGAAAGAGCACATAAAAACCATAAAGAAGCCATGGCCTTCAGTTCTCCTCTCTGACGAAAAGGCAGCTGTTTGTTAAAGGATGACATTAAAACACATTTTTCTGTGAATTCAATTTCTGCTTTTTTCTCCTTACACATTCTTGTGTGGAATTACAGGGCTACATATTGCCCTAGCTTAGATAGATCATCACCAGAAAAATCTTTGGCTGGAAATTCCATTCAGAGTTTTTAAAAAATGGAGCTATTATGGGAATTTTGTAAAGGAAATGACCTACAAATCAAATGAAATGGAATGCTCTTGAAAATGGTATGTTTTCCATTTTGTTCAACTTTCTAAATAATGTTTCCATTTTGTGTGACCTGTCTTTATGCACCTGATAAATTATTCACTGGTGGAATTTATGGCTTTAGGGAACTCTTAAGACAAAACTCTGCATACCTTGTCTAATCTAAGTTACTCCTCTGCACATCCCTCAATACTAACACGGCTTAGTTGGAATATTAATGCAACCTGTCTTAGTACTGAAGTATCCTCTAGGAGGCCCCAGATAAAAGCATGCCAATGATTCCCATTTCTGATTTCTCAGTTTATTAAATATTATAATCAAAACAAAAATTAACTACAAAGCATCATGCTGCAATATCAGCAACGTTATTTTTAAAAGTTTATTTACTGTAAATTTATTTATTTATATCAATGACTGCATCTCAAATGATCTATCTGTTAAAATATGGAGGTTTGAAGTTGATACAACAGTGCTGGTCTCATTCGAGACAACAATGAATCCACATACAGACGGGAGGTTGTACAACGTGTCTCGTGATGTAATCGGAACAATCTGGAACTGACCACACTCAAGATTGTAGAAATGGTGGTAGACTTTAGGAGAAATCTCCCATACTATCACCTCTTACAATACTAGACAACACAGTATCAACAGTAGAGACCTTCAAATTTCTAGGTTCTACTATATCACAAGACCTAAAATGGACACCTAACATCAAAAACGTCATCAAAGAATCACAACAAAGAATGTTCTTTCTGTGCCAAGCTCAAACTGCCCAAGGAGCTGCTGATTCAGTCCTATAGAGGAATTATTGAGTCTGTCATCTACACCTCTATAACTGTCTGGTTTGGTCTGCAACCCAACAAGACAGACCCAGGCTTCAGATGATAATTAGGACTGCATTAAAAACAATTACTACCAACCTCCCTTCCATTGAGGACTTGTATACTGCATGAGTCAAAAAGAGGGCTGTGAAAATATTTAGACCCCTCACAGTCTGGATATAAACTGTTTCAACTCTTCCCTCAAAACAACACTATAGAGCACTGCATACCAGTACAACTAGATACAAGGACAGTTTTTTTCCCAAACACCATCGCTCTGCTAAACAATTCCCTCAACACTGTCCAACTATTTACAAAATCTGCACTACTATTACTATTAATCTTCTCATCACTCCTTATCACTCATCCCCTCCCAGTTGTGACTGTAACTTGTCACTTGTAACCTTATGATTTACATTGACTGTTTCCTAGTATGATTTGATTGCTTATTGTACCCTATGACTAGTATTAAGTGTTGTACCTCATGATTCTTGATTAATGTATCTTTTCTTTTATGTACACTGAAAGCATTTGCACCAAGTCAAATTCCTTGTGTGTCCAATCATACTTGGCCAATAAAGAATTCTATTCTATTCTTCTTGTGCCATATCTATCATTGGAGGTTGGACATTTTCTACAGAATATCTTCTAAGATGTCCTTTCTTTTGATAGCATTTTCCCTTGGCCACCATTAAACAGTTTCCATTTAATCACTAAACTAATGAATTAAATTTCTATGGCTGCCACTGAAATTTGTTGCAATAACAATAACACTTAGACTTATATACCGCTTCACAGTGCTTTACAACCTCTAAGCAGTTTACAGAGTCAGCATATTGCCCCCAACAATCTGGCTCCTCATTTTACCAATCTCAGAAGGATGGAAGCTGAGTCAACTTTGAGCCTGGTGAGATTTGAACTGCCAAATTGCAGTCAGCTAGCAGTAGCAGAAATAGTCTGCAGTACTACACTCTAACCACTGCGCCACCACAGCTCTTTCAACAGAAGAATCAATGTTTACTAGTCATAGTAAACAGACTTTGTATCAGACTTTGTATGGCATATCAAGAACCATATTTCAAAGGTGAACAGAGCCTGGACTCATTTTGGGAAGGTAAAGAAAGAGTTGAAAGGAAGAAAAGGAGTATCTTCAGCTTTAAGATACCTATGTGCCTCTTAACTCCCCAGAATATAAAACGAAGTGTTAATCTTTTGGCCACTTCTAATCTAGGAGCTATAAAATGACAGTCAAAAGGGTGCATGTTTGCCACTTATTTTAGAATAATTTATTGCAACAGGAGACTGCATAGGCCTTAACAATAATTTTTGTCTATTGCAATGACTTCATTTTGCCAATGTTATTGGATCACTTTCAGGTTTTTTTTCTTGTTAATATAAGCAAATGCTAATGATTACTTAATTAGCTATTGCTAGAGACCATTCAAACAATGATAAGCTACTGGGAGTATAAACTGCTTGCAATGAGATAGGATGACATGGTGGTGCCGACATAATCAATTTAGAATTGCATGCCATAAATTAGACAATTCCTGCATAATTTCTTATAATTTCTGTTGACTCTGCTTTAGTTTAGGGTTGTTCTGTATAAATGGGATATAAGCACTAATAATGATACAAATTTAATATTAATAAACATGGTTAATCATTGGAATAGCTGAATAGATACCAGAATAAAGGCCCATTTCCTCAAAAATATGCAATTTAGTACATTTAGCATCAACAACTCAGCAACAACAGGAGGCAAATAATTAGCTGCAGTGTGTAAAAATCTCAGCAATTCCTATACGCATCTGCATGTATTAAGTCCAACACCACTGAGAAAGTTATATTAATATCAATTAAGCAGCATTAACAGCATTCTAGTTCATTTGCAGCAACACTAGTTTGGCATGGTCTCTTGTGCAGGAAAATATTCTAGAGATGTTTTCAGAACTGATGAAATAACCCTCACTTCTGTACCAATCAACTCTACATCTAATGAGATGGTAGAAATAACACAACCCACATTCTGCCATCTACTTCAGTAGGATTTCCTGTAACCTTCAACTTGGAGGAATTGGAAAGTAAAGGGTGACAATTATTAAACCAAGGTAATTCAAATGGATTAATTTAAAAAATTCATGATTCCCATGGGGATGAAATTTTGGAAAGTTGTAGCAACTTCAACACCACCACATTTTCTGACTACACTTCCCATCGATTGTATGGTGCAAGGAAGATAGAATGTGGTACCTTCACCCTATTACCTACCTCTCTCTGGTCCCTGCATCATCTGGCAACAAAGCCTGATGGACAAGTGCTGATTGGATACTTTAGAACAAAAGTACTGAAACCTTTTAACAATGGTGGGTGGTGAGTGAACGATGACAAAGTAACTGTGAGGCCTGCTGGTGAAGTAAGGCTGGTGGGGGGTTCTGGCAATCAATGGATGAACCCTCTTCATCTCTGGAGGGAGGGAGCCCTTAGGGATACTTTAGTTGTGGAATGGAGATGTAGTTTTTCTCATGGTCCACAACTCTTGTTCCCCATCCTTTTACAAAGTGATAAGCAATTCCATGGGTCACCCAAGATGGAGCAGGAGGAGTTGTTATTTTCAAGCTCCCTGCCTCCTTTCCAGAAACAATGGCAATGGGGAAGCCAATAGAAGCCATTGCTCCCTCTGCTATTATTATTGATCATCATCATCATTATCATCATCATCACCATCATTACTATTACTTGCTCATGAACTTTCTCTATTTAGGTAAGTAAATAGCTTTGAAAGGATATCCAATGGGTCACAGGCTATTTAGTCCATTCTAAATTTAGCCAAATATTGACTTCAGGTTGACCAATCTTGTAGTCTCCCATGTCCTCCTTTTCTCCATATTTGAAGATAGGAAGAATATTTCTGCAAACCACTAATCTATTTATTTATTTTATTTATTTAATCGATCTTCTATACTGCCTCTCTCCTGGCAACTAATGCAAAGCTCTCCATGTTTTTTGAAAGATCACAGAAATAACCTCTAAGATGATAGTCTTCCTCCTCCCTCCCTCTTTCCCTTTTTTCAAAAATAATACTAACATCAGATATAAGGAAAGTTATAAGCCATTTTGTTGCTTTTAGCTTCCCTTAAGAGCCTATATTTCTTTTGTGTTTCAGCCTTTGCTCTCTTTTTTCAGATGTTAGAGTGACGCTGCTATTCCTCTTTGGTAATTACACCTATATTCCATTTCCTATATACTGTATGTTGCAAAGTCCATGTGCATCTATAATCATTTCCCTAGCCGATCCCCATTTTTCCTCCTTTGGAATGGTAGAAGATTGTATTTCTAGTGTCTTATGTTTGTGAAGTTTTTAACCCCTCCTGAGCTACTTTGTCCTCTGGATTTCGATCCATGCTTTTCAGCCTAGTACTCCTCTGAAGTCTCTTGAAATCTAGTACGCATATATAAATCATACTATGTTCCAGTTACTTCTGCTGCAGTATTTTGGAACTCAATATGGTGCTGTGGCTTTCCTTAAGGTTCCATTCCTTTAATTGCTTCAGCCAGTTTTTTGCTGCTATTCCACAGGATACATACAGTGCTATCAAATAATATGCAATTTTCTGCAATTTTGCTTCAACTCTTGGTTTTGTATGTAATACGGTAGTTTTTTCATTGGTAAATTTATACTAAGAACTTGAAGGATAGCTGATATAGTCCCAGAACTGTATGAAGTTAATAGTTCACAATATGCTGGATGCTAGGTTAGACAATTATAAAAATAGTAGTAAAATCTAGTCCAACCTCAGCATGTAGTGTTCAGTTTATCACTAATTATACTTTTACAGAAGTTTGAAACAGAAAAAAATAATGTTGGACTGATCTAGTGGGATTGATTCCCACTAACTGGGAATAATTATGTTAACACTGCTTTCTAACTTCCTTGACTTTTTGATACTTGACTATTCTTACATGCAGTGGCTAAAGAAACCAGATTATACAGACTAGATTGCTTGCTGGTTATATCTAAACTCCTAGCATCTCATCTCCTAACAATTCAGAATCAAATACCAGGGTTGTTCTTGACCACCATTCTTTCTTTTGCTAGAAGATCCTAGTTTGTAAGTAAGAGCTCAGGCTTCCTAATTTGTTAGCCGCTCCCACTGATGTAAAAAGCCCAGAAGGAGTAACCAGGTTTTTCATTCATATTGACCTAGTGTCATTTAAATAAATACATAAATAAATAAATCCACATTACCTCAAGAGGGGTATACAAAAACAATTTTATTTCATTTAAGTAGCTGTGAAAAAAAGGTGCTGATGAATTGTGACCTGCATTATTTTTGTAAAACAATTTATAAGCCATGGTGGCGCAGTGGTTAGAATGCAATACTGCAGGCTACTTTTGCTGCCTGCCAGCTGCCTGCAGTTTGGTAGTTTGAATTTCACCAGGCTCAAGATTGACTCAGCCTTCCATTTGGGTAAAATGGCCTAAATTGTTTGGGGGCAATAGGATAACTCTGTAAACTGCTTAGAGAAGGCTGTAAGGCTAAATTCTATTGCTACTGCTATAAAAGTACATAGAAAATACAAATTGGGGGGGAAAGAGAGAGAAAGATGAAAGAGACTTAATTTATTTTGGAAATGAATGTGCCAAGTTGAAATGTATAAAGACATCCCATTATCAAATGGAACAAACGACAGCCATTCCATTGGCCATTCCATTGTTCCTGAAGGATCAGTCATACTTAGACTGAGAGAATATGTGATCACTACTAGATTTAATGGCCATAAAATTGGATATGGTGGTTTATCTATATCAAAGCCAATAGTCCTTCCTTCCTTCCTTCCTTCCTTCCTTCCTTCCTTCCTTCCTTCCTTCCTTCCTTCCTTCCTTCCTTCCTTCCTTCTATCATCCTATGAGCTTCATTGATAGAGGTGGTTAAACCAGAATCTTCCCCATCATAATCTACAATAGCCCTGCCAATAATCCTACCTGACTTCACAGTTTGATGTATTGGTTCTGAAACCCTAATTCCATGCCCATTCATCTCAATTCCTCTGTATCATGAGGTATACATTTTGCTTCTCCTCCTCCATGCCAATATTTTTAAAGAAGAGCCCAAGCTTTAGCTTAAAAACATTCTAATTCAGCTCTCACCTCCAAAACAATAAATTTAGAGACCATAACAAACAGGTAATGTGTTTGTAGTTTTTGCTAATAGAAAGATGGCATGTTTCAGTGTTTTATGGAGAGAAAGAGAAAGAGTAATAGAATGCTGAGTTGAATGACATTTCAAAGTGAACTTCCCTGTCTCCCCTAAACAACCACAGAAAATATAAACAGGACATAATTGAACATTCGGACTGCTGCCACCAAAATTAAAGAGTGCAACTGAAACCCCAAACATTTTGTTAGACACCCCCACCCAATTAAGGGATGGCCAAAACACAATGATGTCACACAATAGACCCAAGCATTTTATTTTCTTTCTTTCCCTTTTCAGAAGTGGTTCGATCAACCTTGCTTAGGACATTTTGATAAGACTCTATAATTGGTTCCTCAGACTTTTCCACTGTGATTAAATAGATTATTACTTTCCCCCTCCCCAGTATTGAAACACCACTTTGTGCAATTTTAAAGAACCCTAGCCTTTGAAGAGACTTAATTGAAGGGGCTGTAAATGTTCCTTATGAAAGCTTTCATTTGATTTACTAACAATCAATAAGCCCATCCTTCCAGAACATCCAACACATCAAAGCTTGTGGCCCCTTTGGCCCCCTTGACTGATAAGTAATCTAGTCTGAAAGATTGTATCGATTGTTAGCAGCTCTCCAGACAGAGCTTGCACCAGTCATTGATATGCAATGACCAGCTTCTTGTTACGGATGTAAATTGTTACAGAGGGAGCATTCAGCAGGTCTAGTATGCAAGTGAGATTTTTTTTTTTAATGAAACAGTATTGAAAAACTACATGTCTCAGAGTGAGTATGGATCCTGAAGATGATGGCCACAGACACTCATCAAAGAAAGTCTTTGAATTTTATTGAGGAAAATTGCAGAACGAAAACACATCAATGGCAAATGGCAAGGAGGGGAAAGGGACAATCTTTGGGGAAATAGCCTTTAATGAGGAAATAGAGTTTAAGCAATTCTGAAGGAAGAGCCATGAATACGCCCTGCGGGGAGCGGGTGTCTAACAGCAATCTGCCCAGCAAGTTTTATGGGAGAAAGCAGGTTTAGTACAAGATTTTAATAAACATTTTTGCCATGGAAGACAGAAGAAGTGTGAGTTTTGAAAAATTGTGCAAGCTTTGGTCATGGCTAGAGGGAATGATGGGACTAAAAATTTGTTACACACCGGAGATGTTCTTACTGGGAATAATGGAAGAGAAATTTAGCAAAGCTGATACCTATCTAATTATACATGTAATCATGGCAGCAAGAATGATATTTGCCCCAAATTGGAAAGCAAATGAAATTCCTAGTGAGGATGTTATGATTGATAAGATATTACAATGCGCCAAAATGGATAGGTTGACATTAGAATGGAAGGATCAATATGAATCAGAATACCACAAAATATGGAATAAATTTTTTACTACTGGAGGGGCATGAAAGGGAGTTCATAAAATTGAAATAAGAATCTAAGGTGAAATAGGGAAGAGATGAAGGGCTGATATATAATTGTATACAACTTCTTTATCTTTCTAAATATAAAATGTACTGACCGAAATGTATGTCAAAGAAGACCACCATGTTCAATGTTTTTAATGTTTATACTCAATAAAATTTATTTCTTAAAAATTGTGCAGGCTTCAGCATTTGGGATCAAATTCTGAGAAAAAAGAAAGAGGAAGTAAGAAGTCAGTCTATATACTGTATAATAGACAGAGGAGAAAAGAGAGAATCCTGTGCTTGTTTTGTGTTCTCACAAGGCTACATTCCAATCTGTTAAGGAGACCATACTTGCCAGGAGAGATAAAGTTCAGAGCTGCTGCTGAACCCTTTGAGTGACTTGAACTAAAGATGGAAAGAAAATCTCAAAATGAAGTGGTTGTTTTTGATTGGGCAATTCCCTTTTGGACTGGCTGCTGAACAAGTCAGGGTTTGGATATTGTGTTGGTCTAATGCAGGGGTGGGATTCTACCGGTTCGCACCTATTTGCTAAAACCAGTTGTTAACATTCTAAGCAGTTCAGAGAACCGGTTGTTAGAATAAATTACTGGCCTAATCCTGTAAGAAAGGCAGGAAGGAAACATTCTGGTGTTGCTTACAGAAACTGCCTCTCAGTTAATCCTTATTACATTCTTGGCAGGACTAGACTTCCTGTCTCAGGAACCTCTCTGGAGTTTTCTTTCCCTCTTTTGCTGGTACTTTGCTTGTGTGGAATGACCATTCAAAGTTACAATGGCACTGAAAAAAATGTCTTCTGACCATTTTTCACACTTACGACTGTTGCAGCATCCCCACAGTCATGAGAGGCCAGGCAAGGAGATGCATGCTTCGATGTGAGTGATATTGAGTTGGCCACACCCAGCCAATAACATGATCACCAAGCCACACCCACCCAGTCACATGACCACCAAGCCATGTCCACCAACTAAGCCATGCCCACAGAATCGGTTGTTAAAAAATTTGAATCCCACCCCTGGTCTAATGATTATTATTATTTAGAGGGATAGTGGACATCTTTCTCTCAACCCAAGTATCCAAGATTTCCCAATCTTGCAGTTGTACTTGGGACTCCTTGTAATAATCTTTCTTTTTAAGATGATCAGCCTTGAAATCCAGTCAACCTTCCAATGAAGTCCCTGCATGCTTGCTGCATCTGCCTAAATGGAGACTTTATCTGATCAACAGCACTGAGCAAAAAGCTGTATCTACACAGGGGAGAATTAGAGAAAGAGAAGCGGGTGCCATGCAGAAATATTGTCTTCAGTGCTCTTGTGCAACATTTCCTCTTGTTTGGTGTAGAATAGAAATTTAAGGGACAAAAATCTCTCAGGACCAGCTGAAGGGCAGGTTTCTGATGAATTTCGGAACTTCATTTCAATGTATCGTAACACAAAAATGGGAATATAAACATGGAATCATTGGTGAGGTTGGTGTTTTGAAAACTGTCATATATTACTACCTTCTAACTCAAGATACTGCCTTGATGGAGTTGCTCATCTATGTAACATTAGTAAGTTCCTCTAATCAAGTTTATATTGCAGTTGTATTCCATCAAGCAAGCAAAATCTGCTGTTTAGAGAGGATGGGGAAAATCAATCTCCTAATTCATTTCTAACCATATAATTAGTCTTCAGGAACAGTTGTCTTGCAGAGGAGGCTTAGAGTTCTCAGGGGGACAACCAAGGCTGAGAGGAAATAATGAGACTAAAATGGTCCTCATGCTAGGATACTTATTTTCCCATACTCAGGTCTTAATAATAGCCTGCATGCATTTGTTTTATCTCTAGCTCTGTGGTGAGGTTGCAAATCAGCAACAGCGACTTGCATTTGAATGGAGAGACAGCTGGGAGCAGCTTCTAAAGCAGCTGCAGAAGCCTCTTACAAACAGTCAGAGCCATCCACCAAGGGGAAAGGGCATTGTGAATGCAATGTTCAAAGGGGAAGGATTTTAATTTTTATAAACATTATCTGTGGGTCCCAGTTGTAGATGGCTCTTTTAGCAGCCAAAAATGTGGCTGCTATAATAATTTGAAAGCAGGCACTTCCAACTCTGTTATTGTATGAGTATATGATAGGAGTGTCAAACTTGCAATGACACGTTGTCAACGTGACATATCACAACTTCCACTCCCCCTGGGAGTGGGCATGGCCAGTGTGTGATGCATCTGGCCTGCGGGCTGCAAGTTTGACATCCCTGGTTTAGGACATCTTCAAAGTCCACACAAGTGGCAGTAGACCTCTTTTGTAGGGCCTCCATAGCCCAAGAGACCACAAAGCCTCTACCTTATGAAGGAATAGGATTTCCAAACTATTGAACAAAGGGGTAAAAATGAAAATCCCAATTACAAGTTAGCACAGATATCAGGTTAATTTAATATCTGTATTACATGCTTAATCTGCTTTCATCCTGGCTAGACTTTAAGCCAGTTTAAGAAAACTCTGTCTAGATTGATACATTTCAGCAGTAACTTGCCAAGTGTAAAGTCTGGACTACCACGTCCTCCTCCTAAGAGTTGCTGTTGTGCCCTCTTAATTTCCTCTACAAAGAAATCAATCATTTTCCTTTCAATGAGCAAATTTTACTAGACATATGAAAAATTTATATGCACAAAGTTAAAGCATCATAATGCACACATATACAATCAAGACTATCAGTTTAAAACAAAAATGCTTTCTTATATTTCCTCCTCTTTGGCTCCACAAAGTCTGTCATGAAAACACCTTAGATAGTAGTAGCATTGACTCCTGGAGACTAGTCCCTGCTGTTTTGTTGGGAATGTAGTGGTTATAATATTTGTATATTATGCAGAGCATTACAAATGGGAAACCAGCAGAAATGCTTTTTAATAACCAATTTCCCCCCTTAGCTTTTCACCCAAGCCACTTTATCAAAGGATTTACAATTTTCATAAAATCTCAGTGGGAAAGGTAGGTAGCCAGAGGAAAAAAGAACAATAGTGCTACAAAGTACTATGAGAATAATCTTCTGCACAACAATTAAGTATTATAACCACTGTTCTATTCTAGCATTAGTGGCAACAGTAGCCATAGCAGAGATTACAGGGCCAAAGGATGTGATCAGTGATTCAGATGAGGGAATGCTCCTTTCTCTGTGCATTAGCTGATGAAGGAGCAGGCTTTAAGAGCCACAGGCGAACCATCATTAACATTGAATCCGCATTAGTTGGACTATTCCTATTTTAGTGTAGAACAAGAAAACACAGGCAGAAATTGCATTAATGATGGGTAGGAGGATAACAAAAAGACAGTATCATTTGAAGAGTTGTCTGAAACTAGATGGACGGCATACAAATTTAATAAATAAATAATAAACATAATCTCTATCCTGTAGAAACTGTGAGTATCTTATATTCACAACATGTCAAGCTTAAGACAGTGAAAACTCAAGTTCAAACCTATTATTAGTTTTACTGGAGCAATATTTAGTTAGTGTTTGGTCTAACCAAGCTCATAGGAGAATAACATTGTGTGGAACGGAATGAGCACGAATCTTAGACATTCTAAACACTTGTATGACGTAAACAAAGCCACTTCTTAAACACTCTTCTTCACTTCTGTTCCTGCAAATGGAGAACTACAAACAGTATATTAGTTCAGCTTTAAAAAATTCAGATTCATTGTGACTAAATTATAATTCAACTAGAAAAAATTATAACCCAACTAGGAAAAAACAGTGTTCACTGTGTAATCAAATACAGCTACAAAAGTCCTCCTTATTTCCTACCTCCCTTTTTATTGCAGTGTTTTCCACAAGTTATTTAACTTTAAAGTCACCAGTAAAAACATTTCTTGCCCTGATGTATGACAAATGCTAAAAAAGGGGGGCAAGAATGGAAAATTTCTCTATTCCTAATAAAAGCTTGATTCTGACAGGTATCATTAGCAGTGTTGAAAATACATATAACATATTAGCAACGTTAATAATGGAAAAAGGTCCAAACAGCTTTAGATAATCTAAGATACAATACTATATATGGAAAGTCAGAATTGAGAAAATGGATGTTTCTTCAATTGTTTTGCATTAATAAGATTTGTTTGTATATTTATTTGAAAATCGATCCTGAATGAAGTGATGCAAAACAAAAGACAAAATGAAACAGCCTCCAAAAGAATCCAGTGAACTATGACAAAATCTTTGCTGATCTTTTGGTAGTGTAGCATGGGTCATAATAAGAAAGTGCTGAAAATTGGCAAGCAATCAGAACATATTTTTCCATAGTATCATAAATAATAATAATTAAAAAGGATCCTGTAGGTTTTGTTGAATCTGCTGCTCTGTGCAAGAAATTTTGACTAAAGCATCCCAAACAGAATCCACTGAGTTTTAACATGTCTAGCAAAGACAGTCTTCACACTTCCTAAGACAGTCCACTCCATCTTTGAGGAGCTCATACACTTAGAAATTCTTCCCAAAGACCTACCAAATCTACTTTCTTGTAATTTAAAGCCACCATTTCTTCACTTCTGGAACAACAATATACCAATTATGAAATTATTTTCAAGTTACTTGAACACAATTACCATATTTCTCCATACCTTTCTTTCTACAGGCTGTACATATCTAATGATTCTAGCTGTTTCTTGCACATTTTCCCTCCAATAGGCTTCTTCTCACTTTGATCTAATTTGGAAACATTTCAGTTTGTTAATGATCTAATGTAGTATTCTATATGTAGTCGATCCAGTAAGAGCAGAGAGAATCAATTATTTCTCCTGCTCCTGAAAGTACACTTCTAATAATGAGCCTATGATTGCATTTGCTTCTTTTTGATGCTGCATTACATTGTTAGCTCAAATTCAACTGTCAGCTTTGGAAGCCATATTAGCACGAGAAGTTTCCACGCTGCCACAGTCTTCATGGATCAACCGTGATCCATCAAGGCATCCATTTTTTTTCCTCCTCATATATCCTGCCTAATCATTCTCCACATATAGTTATCTAATATCTTTTATTGTATGTTTTTCCTACCCCAAAAAATGTTTTGCTCCTGTTGAAATTTATCTTTCAGATTAGTGGTTCAGTTTGTCAAATTATTGCTGAATCTTGATATTGTCCTTTAAAGTACCTGCTATCTTCTCTACTTCTGTGGCATCTGCAAATTTAATAGTTGTATTTTATAATTGCTCATCGAAACCATGTGTAAACAAATGGAATGATATAGAATCCAGACTGGAGTCATGCAAACTTCCAATTTTTTTCTTTTGTAAAAAATTTATTTAGGTTTTCACAAAACACAATGCAAATAAAATATCTTTTTTTTGAGAACAGCATGGTCCTGGGTTATCACTTCTCCATACAGACATAAACTCAATTTCATATACATCTTTGTGTTCTATTCCATATCTTATTACTATTTTAACATTTTCTCCCTTCTCTTAGTTTTCTCAACCTTGCTTTTAATTATCTCATTCCTTTCTAAATTCAATTATACATGTCTTTTTCTAAGTTTCAATATCTTTCTAATCATCATATTTATACTTTTGTGAAGACTTCCAATTTAATACACTAATGTATACTTGCTGGATATGATTGTAGTATTAAAAATGTATCAACTGGTAGAAATATTTTACCTTTTATTCTAGAATCTCATGGGAGACTCACTTGGCTGAATTGAAAAATGTCATGTGTTCATCCCATTCCCATAATAATTTTTACTTGTTGAGGGTGAGAGAGGAGAGGTTGGGCTTACTTGGTATGACTTGTTCTTTATAAGTCCATGCTAGCTCAAGAATGCAATTGTTTCCTAAATATTCACACCCTGAATCAATTAATCAATCAATCAATCTTGTATATATATATATATTGAGCATATCTGCAGTTACTTTTCTCCCTTTTTTAAAATAGGAAGAACATTTCCCTTTTTTCAAACTTCTAACAGTATATCTTCTTCTGTTATTTCTTAAAGAATACCAAAAGGGGATCTGAGATCATGAGATTCTTCAAGATTCTTAGATGTCATTGCTTTTATCCTGAAGACTTCAGTTTATAAAGGCGATCCCCTACCTTAGGTTATCTCTTCCTCCTTGTTTTAATTGTTATTTTTGGGTCCCTTTAAATATAGTCTTAGGAGTTAAGGAATTCTGCCCTTTATCCATCATCCATTATTATCTTTCAATTGCCTTGAAGCAATAGACCCACCTTTTCTTTTATTTCCTCCCTTTTAATAATGACATAACCAAAATAGCACTTTTGATTCTTCTAGTTTCTCTGAGAGCTACATGCTTTTGTGCCTTACCCTTTCTGACTTCCTTGCTGCAGATGCTAGCTAGTTGCTGGTATGTTTCTTTGCTGATTATACTCTTCTTTCTTTTTTGTTATATGCCTAACTACAACTATAACTCTTAGCTTCTTCATAAACTTCTAATGCAGGGGTGTCCAATTCATCTCATCACAGCAGTCACATGATATATCGGGACTCCCGCCCCCCTGGTTTTCATTCAAACCGGGCATGGGCATGGCCAGCACATGGTAAATCCAGCTCACGGGTCAGGAGTTTGACAGCTCTGTTCTAATGCATTCATAATCTGATCTCCATTTTAATTCTCATTAGAACAGTGCAGTTTTATAGTAATTGCAGTACCTTAGGTCTGATAAATTCCCAACTTTCTTACTTTCCTTTGCCCTGAAATTTTCTATTATATGATCCTGCTAGGGTTTTTTAAGCTTGTTGAAATCTATTTTCCTAACTCGTATGAGTGTACACCTCTGCTCCATTTTTTCTTTCTGCAGTAGCTTGAAAACAAGGATGATGTGATCACTTCCACCCTAGATCTCAACTGTTTTTAATTCTATAACATATAGCTGTAGTAGTTAATACACACAGGATTTAAAACCAGTCTGCAAGCAAATCTCATTATCACTAACCATAATCTGGCTGTTCGAGTAGGGAGAAAAAGAAAAGATTAGAATTGGATGGGTTAGAATTAATCCAATATATTGAATGTCAATTTTTTTAAAACTCCAGATGGGAGTCAATTGTTGTTATTGGACTTTCATCATTTAAACATGCATCATTTTATCATGGTGGTAGAAAGGTTGCAAGGGATAACACTAGAAAAAAGCAGCCCATGTTCCTGCCCTCATTAGAAGGTCATACGTTACCATAACTGTTGCTATATCCTCATAAGCAATTTGCATTGGACCTGGAATTGATGCTGTTAGATTACATTCTTTAATGGTAAAAGACAGATGCACAAAGATTAAGCATACGAATTGTCATTACTGAATAAAGGATGCCTCAATCTGCCAAGGGACCACTAATCTAGACAATAGTTAGAATAAGATTTAAGTGAAGTATACACAGAGTCTAAAAAAGTGTAGCAGCTTACATCCAGGTATATGTAAATGATTTTTTTTTAAAAATAAAATATTTTTTATTACACTGGCTGCTTTTTTCTACTTAAAAAAATATCTCAAGAGGTTCTTTTAAAAATGAGCTGCAATTTTCAACATGAACCTAACAAAAAAATGTCAACAAAAGAGATGAGAGGGAGGAAAGCATAAAGAAGAACTCTAAATGCATTATGTTGGTAACTATTTACCGATGTAAACAGACCAGTTGGCATACAGCCAATATCTACCTTGAATGACAATTATGAAGTGTGTAATTAGCAATGGAGTATACATAATGGAGAAGGTGCACTCTCAAAACGTCGGAGGCATCCGACAGAAGCACTGGTGAATAATGATGAGTCACTTCCCTTGGGGCTTGTCTATTGTAGCAGCTTAGTTTTATTTACAACATCTCAGGGTTTTGAAATAACTGCACCCCAATAGGTGTACCAAACAGTTCTATAAAGTGTCTTTAAATTACATGTGATAATTCCTATAATTATAATTCCAATGAAGAAACCATGGTTAAACAACATGTAGAAAGAATTTTCTCCTGCTGTTTGGCAGGACAGATTGTTCTGGAAAGAAATGGCTGGAGGGCCATTTCTAAATAGAGTCTATAGAGAGAGAGAGGGGAGGAGATGGAGAGGGGAAAAAAACCATGCACACGTCTTTTAGGGCAAGAACAATTGTCCAGACACCAAACTCTACCCCGAATTAAGGGATATTACAGGGTCGTTAAAAGGAAGCTTGAAGTGATACAGACACAAACAAGCCTTGAAGGAGAACCATAGAATGGATAGGATTATTTAGGCCATTGGCTCATTGCCAGAAACTAAGTATCCCTGATAGAAGCTATCTAGCTTTTGCTTGAACACAAACAATTGAAAGGACCTCACCACCTCTCTTGGAAATTGGTTCCACTGTCAATCTGTTCTGTTACAAAATGTTTTTCCCCCCTAAAAATTGGAATCTGCCTTTTTCTAACCTGTCTTCATCATTCTGTATCTTTACTCATGAAGGATAGAAAGCACATCTTGATCTTGCTGGTATTTGAAGAATGCTATCGTATCTCCTGTCAGTCTTCTCTTTTCTAGACTAAACATGCCTAGCTTCTTCAAACTGTAGGATTTAGTTTCTAGTCCTTGTTTAACTTTTTTTGGAAGCTGCTCCACTTTCTCTGAATACTTCCTCAAGTATGAAGCCCAAAACTGGGTATAAAATAGGATCTAACCAGTATAGAATAAAATTTTCCTTCTCGTTATTTGGAAACTATTTCTGAAAATGCAGCTTAAGATAACATTTTTTCCCTTTTTCTTTTTGCAGCCTCTTCACACTGCTGATTTATTTAGCTTGCATTCAATTACTATTTCAAGATTAGAATACAATGACTAAGTCAGTTATTCCTTATTTTATATCTGTGAGTTTGGTTTCTATTTTATAAGTAGATAAATTTGAATGTATCTTCATTAAATATCATATTTTTTTCCCGCCTTTTCTATTGTCAGACTTCTATCAGACTTGGCAATAAATCTTGATTCTCCAGATACTTAACTCCATATTCAGAGCCTTGCTTATAGCACAAGATTATAGATACTATATGGCTAAACAAATACTTTTGTTGCAGATAAATTATATATAAGCAGTTCTGCCTCTTGCAGAACAAAAAATTAGTTTTTCTATGCATATCAGAGGTGATATTCAGCAGGTTCTGATTAGTTCTGGAGAACTGATAATGGAAATTTCAGATAGTTCAGAGAACCGGCAAATATCACCTCTGACTGGAGATTTTACAGTATCCTTCTTCTGCCACACCCACCAAGCCACGCCCACAGAACCAGTAGTAAAAAAATATGAATCCCACTACTGATGCATACTCCAAGATTTAAATCATACATATTTTCAACTCAACCAAAATTTGTCCTTTATCTATCTGGCCTTGAAACTGGGAGCCAAATTAACCAGAATAGGTTCTGGTTTATTTATTTATTTATTTATTTATTTCGTAATTTTATATACCGCCCTTCTCCCGAAGGACTCAGGGTGGTGAACAGCCAACTAAAATGCATACAAACACAGAGATAAATACGATTAAAAAAGAATTAAATTATAGGCTGCCCAAATAAAAATCTAAAACCCCCGATTAAAATAAATTAAAACTTTCGTACCCCACCCCAACTAATCTAAAACCCCTTATTTAAAAATCCCATTTTGATTAATTTGGCATCCAGATAAGGTTTCTGCCTTAAAAGATTCAGCCCTTACTGCTATCAAGAGCGCATTCAACTTTATTTTAAAATTTTTGGTGTATTAGCTATCTCATCCACTTTGCAGTATAATATTTAATAATCATTTTAATGTCTTCACTCAGTGAATTAAAATGGTGAGAGCTTAGAATTTAATCTTATGACATACCACTCTGTACCTGACTTTTATGATGAATGATTTTCAAGACAATTAGGTATGCCACTTAATTGTTAATTGCTACCTGTGTGCTGAATCCTTGACTAGAGCTGCCTTCCAAAAGAAGCTAAAAACAGCTCTTCTGGGGAGTGGCTGGGAGAATGTCAGGGTCGGAGTTTATTTTATACATTCTGTTTATATTTTTAAATTTTTCATTCAGATGTTTTAATTGTTCCAGTACTCCTGTAATGTGATAAGAATTTTGTAGGACTGCATCAGGGTATAAATATACTAATAAAATTAAATTAAGGACATAACTGAATTGTCATGAAGCCTGACTCAACTACTTTGGTTATCAAAATGCCATCTTGCCAAATCCTTTGCTAAAATCAGGAGAGATTATTAAAGTGTGTTCATTTATATTAGATTATATTGCTATTTTCCAGTCATCGGATACTTCACAAGGTTCTTCAAATATCATAATAAAAACATTGGCTAAGCAATCTGTAGTTCCTTTTGTATCTTATCAGTCATCTGGCCTTAGAGCCTTGTTTTTATTTTTGGTATTTATGTTGGGTGATCCTTGTGAGATCCAGCAGCCAGAATTTAGCCATGACAAAATTGTGTTGGCCATTGTGCATCACTAGGAGGCTACTCTACATTGTGTCAACTCAAAAATATTTCTCTGGTCTTTTAGAGTTGCCAGTAGAAAGGGAGTGGTGGAAGCAGTGCATTCCTTAAATGCTTTCATAGATAATTGCTAGATGGCCAAAACTTCTGGCATGCAAGATTATTACTGGAGAGCGTGATTGATGACTCTTGGCTATGGATGTGTCCCATTGGAGAATATACATTCTCCAATGTATATTGGAGAATGGGGCGGGGGAAGATCAGGGTCAAGGGGGAAATGAATGATGTGTCTCAGAGTTGGCTGCCCCCAGGTAGCACCGGCATGTTCACTCCTAATAAATCTTTTTTTTTTTTTACTCTGAGAGATGCGGCTAGAGACTCATGATTTGAATAGGGGTGGATGCCGGAGCCCTGACACATTGCACCTAGGTTCCCTGGATCCCTGCAAGAACTACACCATCTCGAGGGCACTGCTGTCCAATTGCTAAATGATGTCTGGCTGTAGGCTTCACCATCCTAGTAATTGTTCATACATAATTTAATTTTATTCATGGTTTGTATTGTACATTTAAAAAATAATTCAATATTCTGGTGTTTTATAGTTGGCTATACATTTTACATTCTGTTATTGTGGACTTTATGCATTAATGCTGCATTCTGTGACGCCATACGAAATAAAATAAAATGAATCTCGCCATAAATATTTAACCTCATTCAAAATATTATAAAACAAATCATAAATATGTTTCTATTGATCTCAATATCTAATTCAGTTACTTCATTCTTCACGATTTCTTAACAAAATAATTATTTTCTTTTTTGGGGGAACAATAAATCTAAATGAAAACTGAATAGCCTTGCTTTTGTTATCTGTTAGGATTCACAGCTTCACTGAGAAATTGGAATACTGTTTTTTTCCTGTTATTTTGAACTTGCCTTAAGAAGCTCTTTCTCTTCTTTCCATACTTGAGTTTTAGTTTTCCTGAAGCCCTCTTCTTAGTTTCAGTCTATATGTATCCTTGGTGACTTGGTTCTCTTTCCATTTCCATCTTCTATACATCTCTTCCTCTCCCTTCCCCCCATATTTTTAAAGTTCTTACTAAACTTTTTTGGAACTAAAAAAACAAGTTTATAATGGCCCTTTAGATAATCATTGTAGGAATCCAAATCGAAGTATCATAAACAGACTGCTGACTAGACTATGCTTGAACACATTCTGAAGAAGTCCACTATCTTGTGGCTTATTAGTTTGATTGTGCTAGGATTTCCGCTTGATATTCTGTCAGAACCTCTTTTCCTATAACTGCATTCAGGGGAGATCTTGAATATGAAACCTCTGAAGGCATTTGAATATTGCTATTGTAAGATCTTCGGTTGTCATTTCGAAGGGCTAAACATACCAAACTCTAAAATGCCTTGTTGCCAGCATCACAAGTTATGCATTTCTGAGACAGAAGAGTTGATTTTCCAAGAGATTTTGGTTTCTTGGAGACCAATAATGTATCCCATGACTGACTAGATTGGAAAATCTGCAATTTGCCTTTAAAAGCACCACCTAGATTTTATCCTTTGTTGGACAAGTTATAACAGATGCCAGCAACATTATTGTCTTTATTCATTTCTCTATTTATTTTAATAAAGGCAAACGTTATAGCAGTCAATTCCATTCAGAAGTACATAATTTTAACTTATGGTGCTACTCTTTCTCCCGTTCTATTGTTACTGGGTTTTTAAAATAAATTGTATCCATCTGCTCTTCACCCCACCATGTTTCTGTTATACTATTACATCATTTGCTTTCATACTTTAAGGTCATATTGTTTATTTCCCATATTCTGAGAAAGAAGGCACAGAAAACAAAAGCGATGAACTTTATGAGACATTATTCCATTTCATTTTTCACTATTTTAATAAGGCCTCATTATAGCAGCACTCTGATTTCCTTCTACATACTTAAATCTTTATCTTCAAAGCATTTGTCTGCATCAGCCACAGGATTCAGGATTAAGCCTCTTAATCAGACTTGCCATCAGACTAACACATTTTTATCAATCCTTCTCTTTTGCAGCATATTTTTGTGCCACAGGTGGAAGATATATTGGGAAGAAGAGTTTCCCAGGACAGAAATGCTAAGAATGTCAAGGATGAACTGCCTCCTAGCATTTAGCATGAAAAAAAAATATATGTAAAGCTGGATCTCCTTTTAAGTGGCGGGAAAAGTTGGGAGGAAAAGATGTCTAGTTTAAACTTAAATGAATATAAGAAGCTGAAACTCATACTCTCAGAGAGCAAACAATGATATATTTGTTCTCTTAGATTTGGAAGGTCGCCTGACTCTACAATATCTCTGCGTGGATTATATAGTTTAAAAGAAAACAAGAAAAAGAGAAAAAGACATATATATCCAGACAAAAGCATCAGTACATTACTACAGAAAATCTGCCAGGGACAAAACAAACAGCAACCTTAGACCTGGGAGTGAAGCCAAGTTTTCAAATATTTTTTTTAAATTGTAAATTGGGAGTCATACACCTTTCTGAGAAGATGGTGTTTTAGAGGACTGGCATTGCAATCTAAAAGTCATACTTCTGGGGTCCTAACTAGATGATATTGTTTAACTGAGGGAACTCAAGAGTGCCCTCTCTCTCCCCTCGATGGGCAGAAACCATTGGAGACTGATGGTCCTCAAATAACTAGGCCCTATGTCATGAAAAGCTTTATAGGTGACAAACTGGATTTTGAATTGTACCCAAAAATCAACCAGAAGACTCCAAAGGTGCACATAGCATCAGATACTTCCCCAACCAAGGCCAAAGATTAAACATTCTGACATCTAGGGAGTCTGAACAGCTATACCCATTTGTTCTTGGCAGGATAGAGCCTTAGTATGTTCCTCCCCATCTAGACCTGAACAGCTTCGGGACATTGACAGCATCACTTGAATGGCTTGGGTCTGAGATGTACAATGAGATATTGTCTGCATATTGATGATACTGTGCCCCAAATTAATGGGTGACCTAAGTGGTTTCAGTTAGGTATTAAACAGAAGAGGTGAAAAGGTTGAGCCCTGAGGCATCCTAGAAGTGAGGGACAATGGGAATAACCTCAATATTCAACCAACCTCACAGAAGTCTTCTTGTGGGAAAAATAGGAGGCAGGAGTATTATGCATGTTTGCTGTTTTCAGTTGGCAATATACAGCAGGGTTCCCCAACCCCCAGGCTGTGGCCCAAAACTGGCCTGCGGCCCATTTGGAACACCTGGCTGGCCACGCCCCCCACCCAGTCGCCCGGGTGCTCATTTGTGATCGCTCTCCTGGCTTTCCATTTTCCACACTCTTTCTCCCTGGGGGAAAGGAAGAAAGGCTTGGACGCTGCAAATATCGCTTTCCCCTGTGAGCTAAAATGCCTGGAGTGAGAAGGAGTGCAGTCTGACAGAGGGGATGGGGGTGAATTGAGCCTTGGAGCACATTTGCAATGTAAAAGAAATGCATTTTGAAAGCAGCAAGTCCTTTAAAAACTTCTCCAAGGATTCCCCATGGACGCTGCAAGTATCGCTTTCCCCTTGTGAGTTAAAGTGCTGGAGTGAGAAGACCTGTGGTCTGACAGAGTGGGTGGGGGAATCCACTCCAGCCTTGGAGAAATTTAAAGGAGCTGCTTCCAAAATGCTTGTCTGTATGTGTGTGTGCATGTGTGTGTAAGAGAGAGAGAGAGAAGGGAAGGAAGGAAGGAAGGAAGGAAGGAAGGAAGGAAAGAAAGAAAGAAAGAGAAAGAATAGGAAGAGAGAGAGAGACAGAGATACAACTCTGTGCTATTATTTTTAATTGTTCCATTATTTATCACGTGTTAATATTTTACACTGTCCCTACCCATAGAGTGATTTTTCTGCCTTTCTTTTGCCCAGGGCTACCACATATTTCTCAGGGTTTACATGCATTCAATGTCAATAGTTCAGATCATAAAATACACATGTGTTTAACAAGAGTTGAAAAGGGACCTTGGAGGTCTTCTAGTCCAACCCTCAGCTCAGGCAAGAAGACTGAGGATGCCAAACTCTGAGTAGAAATCCTGGGAATGGTGTCAGAATAATACTTAGAAGGAATCTTGGGGTGAACCCTATACCATTTCTGAGAAATGGCTGTCCAGTCTTTTCTTAAAAACTTCCAGTGATTGAGCACCCAGAACTTCTGGAGACATTCAGTTACACTGGCTAATTGTTCTCACTGTCAGAAAGTTTCTCCTTAGTTTTAGGTTGCTTCTCTCTGTTCAGTTTCCATCTATTGCTTCTTGTTTGCATTCTGCTTCTTTGGAAAATACATTGTCCCCCTTTCTTTGTGGCAGCCCCTTAAAAGCCTGTTGCCTATCACACTCTTGGGTAAAGCATGTCAGCCATTTCCTCCTTTCAGTGATCCATGAAAGTATGCAGATAATAAAGTCAAAAAAGGTGAACAACATTTTTACAGAGCTATAGATAAGTTGAGGCTGGGTGACAAGGAATGGCTGGAAGGGGAGGGGCCAGGTGAGGCACGCCTTGATGTGAGTGACATTGAGTTGACCACGTCCACCCAGTCACATGACCAAGCACGCCCACCCAGTCACAGGGCCACCAAGCACGCCCAGTCACACGGCCACTAAGCCACACCCATCCAGTCACATGACCATCAAGTCCCGCCCACCAAATAAGCCACGCCCACAGAACCGGTAGTAAAAAAATTTGAATTCCACCACTGCTCTACCTCCTCTGCTTCTTATATTTCTGTGAATTAGGGAGGTGTTTGTGCTGCATCTGCACATTTTATCTGTTCTAGACTTGAGTTATGTTTCACCTTTTGTTGCTTTACATATCTCCATCAAAGTTAATTTCTTAATCTCTACACCAAATGGCAAATTGAAGTCTTCAAGACTAACAGTTTGGGACCTGCTAAAGCAGTGATAGGATTCAAAATTTTTTACTACTGGTTCTGTGAGCGTGGCTTGGTGGGTGTGGCAGGGGAAGGATACTGTAAAATCTCCAGTCAGTCAGTCTACCCTACATCCAAGACAACTATATATTATAAGCAACATTTATTTTCCTTTCAAATGGCATGCTCTGCTATATAATTACTCAGTATTCTTTCAGTGCTCTGTTTATGTTCAGGATCATATATTTTACTAAGAAGGTCTCTTGATTATTTCAAACTTCTAAGAGGAAATGAAAAGATACGTTTAGAAAAAGGGATTTATTTTAAGAGTCCAAATCCAAGTATTTCAATAGAAATATACACATATACAGTTTAAGGGCATTGTACTTATTGTAGAAAGGACAATGATTTGAATGAACATAAACTTAATGTAATAAAACAGTACCTCAGGGTCACACAAAACATTACTTTAAATGTATAAGTAACTGATATGCCTTTTACTAAAAAAACAAACAAACACTATGTACCTCAGTCCAAATAAAAATCCCTCAAAAGAAACAAAAAAATATCTGTAATGTTTATTGTTAATTCAATGTCAGTTTAGACCAGATGGCTTGGACTTGAAATTTGCATTGATGAATTAACAAATCACAGGAGCTGGACAATGAGGTGGACAATGAGTTAAAATGCCCATTCAATCTTCCCAATAATGACTACGAGTTCTATACTTATGTTTGGGTAAAAACAAACAAACAAAAATCATCTTGCTGTCATGCTTTTAAAACCATTGGATTCTTATTTCACTATTTTACGAATAACTCTCAAACACTAATAATTCTAAAAACTGATTCACACCATTCCAAAATGCACCAACGTTAAAGATAAAGCATATTGTATGCAAGAATGGTGCATGTTTGTAAATATACAGGAAGAAATGTGGCATCTATCTCCACTTCACACTTATAATGTAAATAATGAAGTATATGTAGCAAATAAGCAAGCTATGTAAGGAATGAATCAGTTCCATGATTCCTCAACAAGGAATACTATCATGAACTGGCACCATTTTTTATAAAAAGTTTCAGTCTCATAGTATGAAAGATATTCCCCAATAAGTCTAATAAGCTCTGCAAACTGATATATGAATTCCAAGGCACTCAGAATCTCTCTCAAAGGTACATACATGCAGAGAGAGGAAATGGAACATTTGTAATCTTCTCTTTTACAATGAGAAAACCCAAAGCATGCCCATACTAAATTTATTTTCCAGACAATCAGAAAACTGCATTTTGACATGTAAACTGCCTATAGCTCCTTCATATCTGTGTGTGCGTGTGTGTGTGTGAGAGAGAGAGGGAGAGGGAGGGAGAGAGAGAGGAGAGAAATATATAAAACTGAGATACATCTGTCAAAATAGGTATCCAAATAAGCCACCAAATTGTTACATTACATTTATGCAAGATAGAATGCTAAAACCTGGTTCACACAACCCCTAAGATACACATACTAATTATAAAAGTATACAAGATATTTGATTCTTCACTATAAGGAAGAAAGCTGAAATCACGCACATTGTGATAGACAGATGAATATGAGATCCTTGCACAATCAGGCTGTAGGGCTATGTTGTCTCATATTCTGAACAGAACAGAACGATTTGGAAATCTCAAACCTGGACTGGAAGGAGATAGCCTCCAGTATAGCACAGTGGCTATGATTCAAGGAGAAAGCAAAGGACTATAAATAAGGGTAGGCCTTGGTAGCCTGATCTTCTATGAACTTGTCCAAGCCTCTTTAAAGCCATCTAAATTGCTGCCATTACTCATTGTTAGCAAATTTCATAGATCAAACAACCTGCTGTATAAGAGAGTAATTCATTCTGATGATCCTAAATTGCCCTACATTTTGTATCAATGAATGATCTCAAGTTCTAACATGGAGAAAGGGAGAAAATTTCTCTTAGATCACTTACCTATATTGTGAATGATTTTGTGGACTTCTATTCTGTTTCCTTTACCCTCTTTCATTTCAAGCTATAGTTTCTTCTTGCTGGGAAGCAATTCCAGTCCCAAATAATTTCTATTGTCCATTTTGTACCTTTTATAGCTCTGTATCGGTTTCGTATGTTGGGTGAGCAGAACCACAAACAATACTCAAAGTGTAACCACAACATGGATATACAGCATATAAGAACATTAGGATCACCAATTCTATTTCAATTCCCTTTCTAATATTCCAAAGACAGAATTCCTTTTCATTTAATTTTCTTTTGTAACAGCAGCTGCATACCAAGTTGGTATCTTCATTGAACCACCCACCGTGACTCTAAGATCTGTCTCCTAGCTGTCAGCTCAAATTCCATTCATGTTTAGGTGGCTTAAAATCCTTTTAACCCTGTCCATCAAAAATTATATTAATTTTTCTTACTGAAGTAATAATAGTTTACTCCATAGTAGAGCTTGTGATTTAAATACAACATAGGTTAAACTGTACAGATGATATTTCCGATGACCCTTCAGAATTTTATTTTTCTATTGAAAGAAGTGGACTTCCAGATGCCATCAGCAATATAGTTCAATACTTGCATTAATGCAAGTCTCATTTACTATTATTTTTGTATACATTCTTACAATCATAAATAAGAAATTTTTTTAAAAGCAATAAAAATCATTTGAAACACCGGCATGTCTTGAGACACATGTGTATGTACATGTTTCAGTACAGTAATTCTAGTAAATACCTGATATGCTTTAATAGCATGTTATGACAGAGAGGAAGTGACAATGAACTGCTGTTCTCAAGTGCTTCAACCTTCATAATTCAGTAGTTAAATCTAGCATGACTGAGGCCACTGGCACCTTTTCTTGCTCATTCTCCCTTGAAATGATTGAGGGAAGTTGTTTAATGGCAATGCACATAGCTCTTGCTCCTTTCACAGAAACACTTGCGATCATCGAGTAGAAAAAGGCCAAATGATTTGGGACTTCTTAATCTCAGTACAAGTTCAAGCAGACATCCATAAAAATGTGCATAAATAATTGTTTACAGTTTTCAGACAGAAACTGAATTGATCAGAGAGTCACTTTGCTCGGCTGTAATTTCACACAGTGTACTGTGATGCCCCGTATTGGTAAAAAGGTTTCTTGATCGACTTCTGTCCAAAGTCTCTGGACCTCTTGCCTCTGAAGCATCTGTGCTTACCACACTTCCAGTTCGAGAACGATATGGAGGAAGATCTAAGTGATTCCGGAATCCTGTTTCTGAGGAATATGGAGGCGGGGGAAGATCAAACCATGGGGGTCTGCTGCAAAGTATAAATTAGATGTCAGGTTACCATATGTATGAAATAAACAGCATCTGAATTTTGCTTCTTCAAGTTATAAAGACACAAATGTATCTATTATTTTATGTACACTAAGAGTATATATACCAAGCCAAATTCCTTGTGTGTCCAATCACACTTGGCCAACAAAGAATTCTCATTTTCTCTGTCATCCATCCATCCATCCATCCATCCATCCATCCATCCATCCATCCATCCATCCATCCATCCATCCATCCATCCATCCATCCATCCATCCATCCATCCATCCATCCATCCATCCATCCATCCATCCATCTATCTATCTATCTATCTATCTATCTATCTATCTATCTATCTATCTATCTATCTATCTAAATGGACCACTCATTTAACTTATGTTCTCTATCATCCCATTTGTGATATCCAGAAGGCCATTCTGGATGAATTTAAGAATGAAAATGGGATTATTTTACCCCTCAAACCTTTGGAAATCCAGGGGACAAACTCACAGTTTATCTTGTAATAAACTGTCTTCCAGTAACATTAATTGCAGCTTCCAACTGATCAGGGGAGCGTTTTCTATTCCTTGATCCTGGGAAATGTCCCAGTTCAAATTACTATATTACAATAAAGATGCATATGAAAATAAAGATGCATATTCACTACTTGAATGACCAAATCACAAGAAAACTGACTTGATGGGTTGACTTTTGACAAGTAACTTTTGTTCAGAAGCCAGAAACATCCATTCAGCCAGTAGCCAGTACTGCTTGGCTTCGGTATTACTAAACTGCAATTTTTGATGTTACTGGAAGAGAAAAATAGTAAGTTGATTAAACTTTAAGAATGTTACTTTATGTTGTGTTATCCCTGGTATGCTATTCCAAGGTCAACTATAGCTGTCAGTTCAGGGAAATTGCATATAGATGATGGTGGAATCCACCAAAATGCAGGCTTCTTAAGATATATTCTAGCATCTCACAAACATGCTAAAATTGTTTATAGTTATTGTAGGGTAAGTTGACCTTACTTTGCATTGGAAACAATAAGGAAGGGAACAATTCTGTTTAAAAGTATTATGTCTCCCAAAATATACTTAGAATGGCTTCTCCCCACAAAAGTGATTTATGTTTTTTGCAATAGATGGTGGGATCAAACTGAAGACATATTAGAAGTCAATCAGCATTACACAAGTTGCAGCCACCCCTCCCCATTATCACCACTGAAACCAGTAAGAATCTTAGCAGCAAAACTAAGAAATTCATGGACTGGCTTCACATGTTAAAACATGAAAAAACCCTACAATTTAGTTCCCATAACTGACTGCAGACAATATATTGAATTGGTATTTGTTGTTGAAAGGGACTTTTCATTGATTTTTAAGTGCTACATCTTAAAAGCTTGGGGAGTTAAATTAAATTCTGTATAATGTATATATGCATCACTTAGTAATAAATTATTAGTTGCCATGGTTTTGCATTAACCCCCCCACTTTAGGGGAGACAGATACACTATAAATGGATTTTTAATTTTCCTCAATGGATCCAGATCTTCCTCTCAATATATCCCCAATATATTGTTATTAAGAAATACAACTGATTGTCTCTTTAGTGGAAATTGTGATCAGTATGTAAGAATCTTGTGCAAGTGATGCTATTAATACTGAAATGCAATTTGTCCATTTACTCGAAGACAAGCTTTTTAAAAATTAAATTTGCTTTAAATTATTTATAGTGATTAAGCAACTCCCAAACAATACCAATGAACTGCATAAATGCTCACTATATGTCACATTGGAAGAAAAAGTTTGGAAATAGGTGTGTGTGTGTTTTCTCCCTCCAGTTTCAGGCAACAACGGCAATATTAGCCCAACATTCTGTATTATTTTTTTAGGGCTCAGTTCCGCACTATCCTGGAAATACTGTACATATCTGCCTTTTTTAAAAAAACAAAGCAGCAAACACAAGTGAAAAGTGATTTTTTCATGGGATGAAAATGGCATCGTGTTGGCTCAAAAGCATCTTGAGCAGGGTACGAAAAGGGGCATTAAAAAGAAAATGGCCTCTACACTGATCATCATTCTGATGAACTAAATTGTAAGTGTGACCAAAAGATGGGTTCCACATTATTTCCATGACATACTCCAAATCTGAAATCGGAGGATAGACAAATTTCTGTCAGTAGAAATCTTTAAAGTGGATTCCTGTACTGAGAAGGAAATTATGCTCGGTGGTGAAGTTCAAACTGCAGCAATTGCGACTTGCCTTAATGACAGTAAATAGTCAGGCAGGAAATTTGGGTATAAATATTGAAGCAGTTTATGAAGCATCAACCCAGTAAAATCAATGCTAATGAAGCAAGGATGGCGCAGCTGTTAAAGGAAGCTATCATGAAAGAGAAGCATCAGGTGTATAAAAAGGAACAGAAGAAAGGAGGAGAAACCCCACTGGTTACACAACTGCAATGTACCTTTGATCTAGCACAGCTTCTGAATAAGATGGTGGTGAATCTAAATCTGGAGGTCTATGATAGCCCTGGGTAGACATATACTGGACCCCATTGTTAACATTATAGGTGACATTGCACTGATGTGGATGATCAAGGACGACGAGACGAGACAAGAGGACAGGATGCTGCAGTCGATGTACGGGAAGTGTCATGAGGTTGTTGCGTTTTCGCTGATGGTGCAAAATTAGGGCCAGAAGGGCCACCACCAACACAAAAATAGCAGAGCTGCCAATGACTGCATAGGTAACACTGGGATAAAAGATCAGCTGAGGCTCTGTTGTCACATAATTCTGATTGCTGTCAGCTTCTGTAAGTGAGAAGAAAAAGAGAACGGTACAATTAATCTCTGTGAAATAAGACACGCTTTTCAATATATCTCTTCTCTGCTAATTTAACACAGTTTGCTAGGCTTTTCATCAAGGTTTACTTTTGCTTTAGAAAGTGTGGAAAATTGGCTTCTCAAAAACAAAATAAGCATCAAGTAACTTCAATTGCATATTTCCTCCTGCCTGTTTTGGAAGTTTCTATTTGAAACTCACACTCTTATTGACTATGGAGGAAAAGAAAGCTCAATACAACGACAAGCTCTCTTTCCTTTACCAACTTTTGTGATTTAGCTTTCAATAAATAATTGAATTTAGAGAGTCACATCAGTTTCCATAGCCTATGATTTAGGCAAGAATTCAAATCTCAGGCATCTCATTCCATTGTTGATTTACAGAAATCTCAAGCCCATTTACCTATCACCTGCCTATTGTATAATTTCTGGATCCAGCTGCCTGGAAGTGACTCTTCACAGTGAAGTATAGGCAATCAAATGCACAACTGTTCATATTTCTGCATTATGTATTGGTTCTGATTATGCAGTACCAATCTGTTATTACTTTCCCCAGAAGAAATAACATGCTGCATCGTAAAAACAAAACAAGGCCCGAAAACTACATTAAGTTATTAAAAAATTGGCAGGTTGTTATTTTTAGCAAAACCAAGAGGCTGTACAAGAAAATAATTATGAAAGATTAAATTTACTATTTTTTCCACTATAGTGTATTGATGCAAGAAGTATACCAGGCTACCAATTTCTTTTATTAAGCCCCTTTTAATAAGCAACAGCTTGCATACTATAGATCTTGAAGTTGACAACACATAATAATGAGAAATCTAGACACCCATTATAAGGTAACAATTGAAAGTAGCATTCTGAGATTTAGCAAACATATATCCTAAAATCAAAATTTATCTTCTTTCTCAGTTTGGATATTACAGCACTACACCACCTTACATATTAAAATACAAGCTGCCTTTTCTATGATACTTATAAAAGAGATCCAAGTCAGAAAAGACTCTAGATTTTAAACTAATTTATTTATTTATATTTCATATTTTTATCTCTATGTTAATTACACCCGAAGACCTTTATTTTGATAATACTTGACTTGCCAGCTAAGAAAGAAAAGAAGAGCACAGTTCTATCATACTTGAGGACATACTAAACCATAGTTCTAAAATATTATTCCTGAAAAATATGTTTCCTCCTACAGACCAAGTTGAAGCCACTGAAGGAAACCAAATTCTCTTGATCTCAATATTCTCCTTCGATATGAAATGATTTTGAGTAAAGAACACTTTTGTTGCAATTCATCTTAGCAACTCCATTGGGCTTCATGCCTATAATCTCAGTAGCACATTACATCTGAAAATGAGGACAGGAGACTTGCAATTATGTTTACAATAAGGACCAGCTTAATTAACAAAGTTCACTGCCCAGTTGCTGGATGGGCATGGCCATGGTGGGTGTGGCCTACCAGAACTTTCTGTTTTCGGTTTCCGGTGGACCTCGAAAACCCAGGAGGTTTTCACCCTTCCAAGGGTCTGGAGGCCTCTTCCCGGGCCTCTGGGAGGGCAAAAACAGCCTCCCCCATGCTCTGGAGGCCCACCAGTATTTGCAAACAGGCCCATTTCATGACTTCTGGTTTTTCTGGGAGGGCTGTTTTTTGTTCTCCCAACGGTCCAGAGGAACAGCCGCACATGGCATGTAGTTATCTCAACTCTCCAAAGTTGTACTTCAAAAGATGTCCATTCTGGCTTTTATGCTACAGCATCCATAGAGGGTCATGATAAGATCAAAATGACAACATAGAGTCATGAGCAGGGGTGGGATTCTACCAATTTGGACCAGTTCTATAGAACCGGTTGTTACGATTCTGCACAGTACGGAAAACTGGCAAATCACACCACTGGCTGACCCCTGCCCACCCACTCCAACCAGGAGGCTTCCCTGAGGCCCAGTCAAGGGTGGTATTCAGGGGGTTGGGGGAGGGAGAAGTGGCCTGAGAGCAGAGCTGAACCTTCCTTAGGATTGATGCTTCTATTTTTCAGTGCAGACTCAGGCAGCAGATTGCAGAAAGGTAGATTTAGGAGTGAAGCTGTGATTCTGCAAGCAGCTCAATCTGCCTGCCTGCTTTAAAAGTTGCTCTTTTTTAAAAATAAAAAATTCAATCTTTACATATATATTTACAATATTTATATACAAGCCATGCCTAGCCAATCACATGACCACTGAGCCACACTCACAAATTAGGCCATGCCCACAGAACCGGTTGTTAAGAAATTTGAATCCCACCCCTGATCATGAGGTCATCATGCAAATGACACAATTATCTAATTGCATTGTAATGGCTGACACAAGTATGTAAGCCATCTATTTAGATAATAATGTAATGACACACTTGTCATTTGCTGCCACGACAGCCATGATTTGTACATCAGTGGCTAGATGCTGACATTAGTCTACAACCGGCAAGAATACTTCTTTAATATAGATCAGTGTTCCCAAAATGGGCGGTACTGCCCCCTGGGGAGCAGTGGGATGCCTTAGGGGGGGGCCAGCAGGGGAGGCCTTAGCAGGGGGCCAGCAGGGGAGTGCTAAGAGGCAGCAGGGGGGCATTCGAGGTGCCAGCCCCACAGTCTCACCTATTGACTGTTGCACTGCTCCGGAGCCGGCGCCTCAAACACCCCCCTGCCGCCTTTTAGCGCCCCTCTGCCAGCCCCCTTGGGGATGCTAAGAGATGGCATGGGGTGTTCGAGGCACCGACCCTGCAGGCTCACCCATTGACTGTTGCACTGCTCCGGAGCCAGTACCTCGAATGCCCCCCTGCTGCCTCTTAGCACCCCCAAAGGAGCCAGCAAAAGGGTGCTAAGAAGCAGCAGGGGGTGTTTGAGGCGCTGGCTGTTGCACTGCTCCAGAGCCGGCATCTCGAATGCGGCAGTGATGGCACATTACGTGCCGCTGCAGCCACATTCGACACACAGCCCCCCTGCCACCTCTTAGCATCCCCAAGGGCGGAGGGGTTCTAAGAGGTGGCAGGGGGGCATTTGAGGCACTGGCTCCAGAGCAGTGCAACAGTCAATGGGTGAGCCTGCGGGGCCAGTGGCTCAAACACCCCCCTACTGCCTCTTAGCATCCCCCAGGGCCCGGCAGAGGGGCGCAAAGAGGTGGCAGGGGAGCGTTCGAGGCACTGGCTCCGGAGCAGTGCAACAATCAATGGGTGAGCCTGCGGGGCCGGTGCCTCGAACTTCCCCCTGCTGTCTCTTAGTGACCCCAAGGGGCCTGGCAGAGGGGCGCTAAGAGGCGGCAGGGGGTGTTTGAGACGCCAGCCCTGCAGGCCCATTGACCATTGTACGGCACCAGAGCTGGCGCCTCGAATGCGGCAGCACGTTGGGAAAGGCTGCCACCACCACTTTCCCAAAGTGCTGCCGCTGTCACATTCTGTCTGTCCATTCGTCCATCCATCCATCCATCCAAAAGGTCTGTCTTTCTACCTACCTACCTACCTACCTACCTACCTACCTATCCATACATCTGTCCAAAAGGCCTGTCTGTCTTCCGCCTGCTTGCCTGCCTGCCTACCTACCCACCTACCTACCTATTTATCTACCAATCTCTCTCTCTCTCTCTCTCTCTATCTACCTGTCTATCCATCCATCCACCCACCCATCCATGTTTGAAGCGCCGGCCCTGCAGGCACATCGGGAAAATAGAGCAAAGCCAGTCTGGGAGGGAGAGAGGGAAGGATGGAGGGGAGGGAGGGAGGGAGAGAGAGAGACAGACAGACAGACAGATCTGATGCATCAGATTGAAATGAGGCCTAGTTTAGACTGAGGCCCTTTTCCACATTTGAAACATCTTTGGCTTCTATTAAAAGTTTTGTGGACGAAACATGGTCAAGACTATCAGGAAGTTCTCACATTTTGTTGAGGCTTTAAACAGGATCCAATGGACCAGATCTCCACACTAAAAAATTACTTTTCCCCAATATATTACAGTGCCAATTCTGAAGAAGGCAAAACCAAAATGTACTGGTAAATTACAAGGAGAACACACACACACACACACACACACACACACACACACTCCCTTCTAACCCTGCTGGAGCCGGTGATTGGACTAGAATAGATATCTCATTATCTTTCTCCTCCCCCTCTCCTTCTTATTTCTTTTTCTTTCTGTCCCTTCCTTCCATTCCCCCCTTCTTTGTCTGTCCCTTTTTTTTCTTTCCCTTTTCTCTTTCTTTTCTTCCTTCTCTCTTTCTCTCTCTCTTTCTTTTCTCTGTCACTCTTTCCCTTTCTCAGGCTCACTCCATTGACTTGGTGCACTGGTCCGCTCGGTCTTGCTTTGGCAGGTCCCTCCAATGCAGCTCAATGGGGTGGACCTGCGGGGCCGGCACCTAGAATGTGGCAGTGGCAGCACATTTGAAAAGTAGAGCAAAGCCAGAGGTCGGTAATTTTTGCTGCAAAGAATCACAAAAGCTTCTGGGTCGTGTCAATGCAATTCAGCAACATAAAATAAAGAAATACAAATAAAAATCAACAAGAATTGGCAAAGCATTTCTGATTAGATTTTATTCACTACTAGAATCTAATCAGAGATGCTTTGCCAATTCTAGTCCAATGAACTGCTCCAGCAGGGTTGGAAGAGAGTGTATGTGTGTGCATGGAAGGGAAGGATTGGAAGGGAGTGTATGTGTGTACGTGTGTGCATGGATGTCAAAACTTCAAAAACAGGTCAAGTAGCTCTGGGGAGGGCAGTCATAAATTAGAACACTTGCTAAACAACCAGCCATTAAGTGAGGACCACTTGTATTTGGTTTGCCAATCGCCAAATCACCCCCACCCAGTCACATGACCACCAAACCACACCTACCCGGTAACGTGACCAACAAGCCACACCCTCAAATTAGGCCATGCCCACAGAAATTTGAATCCCAACCCTGGGTGGAGGGCACTGATGATGAGTTTGTAGCACCAAGGGGGCGGTGGACTGAAAAAGTTTGGGAACCACTGGTATAGATAATCCAGAAAGTGCCATGATTAATTGAAAATTATAATTAGTTTTCTCGGGTCCATATAATTCTCTACTGAGATGCACAGATGGCTGTAATAGCTTTACAAATGACATAGTTATTATCTGGAGAATACCAATATGCTAATTCATCAGTGTGCATGGGCTTTTTTGCTGTCACTCTGGAAAGAGGTAGGCCTTTAAAATGTACACCAGGACTATCAACATTTGTCTAACATGCAAAACTAATGCCGTGCAACAAATAACAAGAGTGAAAAAACTTATGTGCAAGAAATTAAATGGGTGGAGGGTGGAGAAGAGTTAATCTTGCCCTACTAGCCTTCACCAGTAAATATTTATTCCTTAAATTATTTAATCCATATATCTTACAGCAATCATGAGAATATTGGAAGAATCAGCAGACACTAGAAGGTTTAATTATTTTCTTTCTACTGAATATGCCCCCATTCCATCCCTTATCCCTTCAGCAAATGCATCCTATAGATATGTATTTGCTAAAATGGCAATAGGTCTATGCCTGGCCTAGAAATCTTCTGTCCTGAAAGAATAATACTTCATGTCCCATGGATATTTTGAGTGCTGGTATTATCCAGAAAAAGCAGTTTAAACAATAGAAAGATACTATATTAGCACAGGCACTACTGGCTTACAGTGGAGGAAAGACAGAAAGCTAATAAGATTCAGTTACCGTCCACTGGTTTAATAAGTGTGTGAGTCAAGATGCACTTGGAAAAAAATATGCTAGTTTAAGTGCAAATTAGATGTACAGTGTAAAGTGTATTTTAATCCACTCTAAAATGTAGCATAATCACAGAAAATTGCCTCTCTTTTACATACTAGTTTGAAAAAATATGCTAGTACAACATCTAGCACCTCATATAAATTGCTTTAATGATAATCATTCTTATAAAAAACTGCTTAAAGGAAAAAATACTGTCTTTTTCTTGGAAAAGAGAAATATGCTTTTCCTTTTCCTGATAGTTTCCTTCTTTTAAAAGAAAGTGTCTGAAATATGTCTAGGAAGTAAAACAAAATAAGAATTGGTAACAAAAATAACTGCCCTTTTCCTGATAGTTTCCTTCTTTTAAAAGAAAGTGTCTGAAATATGTCTAGGAAGTAAAACAAAATAAGAATTGGTAACAAAAATAACTGCCCTTCTCTCCCCCCCCCCCTGGGCAGAATCGCTGGGAGAAGTCATATAGAAGTTTGGAAAAAGCTGTCATACTGTGCAGTTTATAGTGTACCTCTTCTTCCACTGTAGTAGGCCAAAAAAGTTGCAAAATTTAAAAAGGTATATATGGACTCATCAAAGTAAAAATTATGTAATGAAATCCAGAGAAAATATAGATACTATTTAAAAAAAAAAAAACCTTTCATGGAGTGTTCCCTCATTGTGATTAAGAGGTCTGAGCATCCCATTAATACTATAAGCTACACTACTGGGAGGGTACACTGCCAGAAATGTCACTAGGGGTGGGATTCTACCAGTTTGCACATATTTGCTAGAACTGGTTGTTAACATTCTAAGCAGTTAAGAGAACCGGTTGTTAGAAGAAATTACTGGCCTAATCCTGTAAGGAAGGCAGGAAGGAAACATTCTGGTGTTGCTTACAGAAATTGCCTCTCCGTTAACCCTTATTACATTCTTGGCAGGACTAGACTTCCTGTCTCAGGAATATCTCTGGAATGTTTTTCCCTTCCTTTGCTGGTACTTTGCTTGTGTGGAGTGACCATTCAGAGTTACAATGGCACTGAAAAAAGTGACTTATGATCATTTTTCACACTTATGACTGTTGCAGCATCCTCACAGTCATGAGAGACCAGGTGAGGAGATATGTGCCTCGATGTGAGTGATATTGAGTTGGCCACACCCAGCCAATAACATGACCACCAAGCCATGTCCACCCAGTAACATGACCACCTAAGCCATGCCCACCACCTAAGCCACGCCCACAGAACCGCTTGTTAAAATTTTTGAATCCCACCCCTGAGTGTCACCCATGATGGACAGGTTAAAGAAAGGGATCAATCTAGATAAATTGCACTGAAGAATGAAATGTAAAGCAAATCAAAATGACATTTACAACCAGGCTGATATCCATGATAACAGTAAATGAGTTCCTAAAGACAGACGGTATCCAATAAAATACTGGGAAAAAGCAGAGGGTAACTATGAGTAGTCCTGATGCTTCTGATCTGGACAGATCAAAGCCAAACTATCCAGCTGCTGACGCAACAGAAAACACAGAAGTTTGATGTTGGAAAGATATTAGTCTATGAAATGTCAAAACCATCAACCAAGAATCTGATCTAACCATAACTGAAATATATTAAAAAAAGAAAACTAATATTCCAGAAATCAGTGAACTGAAATGGACTTGAATTGATTGTTTCATATCAGAGGAACATCAGATCTGCTTTGGAAAATTGTGGAGAATCATGTTCTGTGGACAAGAAAATCATAGGAAAACTGAAATAGCTATCATGAGTTTGTGTAATCATATTAATCAATACATAAACATTAACTAAAAGTTATCAAAGTCAATGCTTGGATATACTCCCCCTCCTTCTCTAATGATAGAATGAATTTCATTTGCAGCCAAGGCAAGCCAACAGTCTCTCAAATCACCTTCAACCACAAGATGGGTGACGTACAAATTTAATAAGTAAAATAAATAAATAAATAAACAATCAAATAAATGTATTAGAGTAATTTAACCATACATGTAGAGGAAGTGAAAGCTGAAGTTCTAAAGCAACTTGTAACATCTTGTTGAAACAGTACAGATATCATTAAGAATATAAAAAACAGAAGATAAAATACAGCTGTCTGCAGATATGCTGAATATATATGCTGATATGCAGATATGCTGAAAAAATAAAAAATAAAAAAACAAAGGTCAGGACAAACTGAAGATTATTTATCAAACTAAAAAGACATTTTCAGAGTTTTCTTACAGAGAAGAGCAAGATTTATGTTTATAACTGAGTATAATCAAAAAGAGCAAGATATTTATTTACGAAAACTTACATTAAATCAAAGAAACTTGATTTTGGGCACCTTAAAAGACAAAGTAAGCAAAATCTACTAGACAAAAGAGTCTAGTAGAAGCATTGAAGCATAAGAAGCATTGGTGAGAGCATATAAAAACTGTAGGAATAGATTCCTAAATCAAGTATGAATATGAAGATATAATCATTGAACTAGGGCTAGACATTGTGAAAGTTAAATGGACCCTAAAATACTGCTAACAATAAAGCTGCAGAAGTTAATAAAATACCAGCCAGACTTTTTAAAATTTTGAGAAAGTTTACATTTAAAGTGTTATTTGCTGTCTTTAAGAAAGTATGGAAAAAACAATAATGGCCAAAGAACCAGAAAAGAGCAATTGTTATTCTGATACCAAAAAGGGCAGTTCTAAAAAGCATTTGAACTACTGAGCAATTGTGCAATCTAGTAAGAAAAAGTTCAAGAGATTACCATCAACTTTAAAATCCTTGGAATGACAATCACCAGATTTACAAGCTGGATTCAAGAGAGGCAAAGGGTCCAAAGTTACATTACTACTGGTAGTAGCTGATGGATTAACATAAGAAAAGACACAAGAGGCACCTTGAAAATCTATATGCTTTATTGATTATACTAAAGATTTTTTACCATAACAAATTGTTGATAGCCTTTAAAAAACCTGGAAGTACTAGTTCTACCTCATTAATAACAATTAGAATGGAACACAAAACAACTACATAGTTCAAAACAGCAAATTATGTGCCAAAGTTGTATACTATCATTTAGTTTATTTAATTTATATGAAAACTATATCATGACAAATGAGAAGGAATAGAAACTGGGATTTAAACTGCTAGAAGCAGCACCAACAACCTTAGATGTACTATGATGTATGACTTTGTAAGTCATATATGATATGATTTTGTAAGTATGTAATATATAAGGAATTTCTTAATTGTAAAAGTGGGGGGTTAACAAAAGAGAGGTTGACAGAAGACTAAGTGGCTACAGACTACCCCTGCTTACATCAACAGGAACTTACAAAGAACCACTTGCTGACAAGCAAAATTAATGAAATGATATCAGAACTGGAAGTGACTGAACAATGGAACAGCAACTATGAGATACAGTAAATCTGCAGATGAGAACAGAGTGTGCAGCTAGGTTTGAATGAAACTTCACTCCTTTTAAAGACCATTTTCACAGTTTGAATATTCTCCTCATCTCTCTTATCAACAGAAAGGCAGATGACATTTCTTAAAGACTGTCACTTCCTCACATGAAAGAGATGGGGCTTAGGGAATTGCCACTATTGTTTACTGAGTTAGATAACATCTTTTTTCTGGCAATTAGCATAAGGTTAGAGAAAATTTCTTATGTGCATTGTACAATCCATTGCAATCAATCTGTTGTTGAAACCAAAGCAAACACATAATAATTGAAAAGAACTGTTCAGTATCCTCAGCTCAGATGAAAATATGGCACCTGATATAAAGTCAAAAATATTTAGGTAACTGGAGAATATTGTATCTCTTATAAACATTCCTAAAAATAGTCCCAAAGGTGCTTTTCAAAAGGCAACTGGTCCTTGTTTTTCCTTGAAGACATTTCATTTAGTTACAAAGACAGATAAATAAAATCAAACAAATAATACTATGCCAATTAATTTATTTTTTCTTAAATTATTTTAAAATTAAGACAGGTTTGAGTAAAAGCAGGCATAGTATGACTGTCCAGTTCCAACAGTGGAAAACTTCTGGTGAGAAACCATTCTAAGAAATATCTTGCCCATTTTATTGAGTCACTGATTAACAGAAAAGTTTTAACAGAACAGTATCCACTTTAAAATGAATTTAATGAAAACCTAATTTAAGCTGCCTCCATCTGTCTAGTATAAAGCTCCTATTATTGCAAATGAATCACTTGATTAGTCAGGTAATACCAATTGCTGTCCTGCCTGCCTATGAATCTCAGATGTATTAGCAATTATCAAACTGAAGGAAAAATAATAATTCCTTCTGATATTATGGAAATTGGCATTATTGTTCTAGACATTGTAAGACAATGGGATAATTCAGAGTTCTAGGTAGGACCAATGTCCTTAACTATTGAAAACCATCTCTGTTTCTATTGGCAAATCAATTAATTGAAACCTGCCAATAGTAGCCTACCTAACAAACTTTGGCTTGTCAGTCTGGTTTAGAATGGTTTCATTTTTTGTTATTTCTTGGCACACACTTGACAATGTTGCTGCTGGAATGATTAGCAGCAGAGTCATTCAAGCTCCTCTGTGTTGGCATACCCAAATAAGTAATGCAAACTGTACTTGCTGCTAATATCAGTGTGAATTTTTATGAATGTCTGTAGCAGCAGAGCAAAAATGCCATTAACTTTTCATTCTGTATGTACTGAAGTATGATTAATTATGCACTGATAGCAAAGACTTCTTTCTCTAATATATTATCAACTTGCTATTTAAATATACAAATAAAATAGTATAAATATTACCAACAGTTTAATGTACAGCATCATTAGCCGTTAAGAGGATTCTGTTACAAATCAGCCTCAAAATGGCTTCTGTTTTAAACAGTAAAGAAAGTATTTTTACAAGCTTAACTCAATGCCAACTTCATTAGATTTCTTAGACTCAATTTGCAATTCCATAAATTTTAAAACTTTACAAGTAAATCATAGGTGCATAAAAATACTTGCCTTTGGAAATAATATGTAAAGATAACTTGGAATTATTTTATAGATGGCTTCAATGAAGCATCTCTGGCAGTAAATCAAGATATTACAATACCTGGGACTCTATCCAAGTTCTGTATTCCCCATTTGACATACACGCTGCATGAAAATGCAGTCTCACTTCAGTGAGTTTTTAGGGAATAAATTAAGCAAAAGATTATTTTAATTACAGAATGGAAAAAAATGGCTTCGCTTGGCAGGAAGTTTATTTTTATTCTTCACTGCTAACTTGATTGAAAATTTGATTGAAGCGAATATATTCAAGATTGTCCCCTTGCAGGGAAATGATTTATCTTTTTTTTGCCATAAAATTTACTTGACATCATGAAGGCAATGTGTTGAGTCAGGTGGATCTTTGATTCAGATAAACAGTCTATTTTGTGTGGGAGATTTTAAGGGAAATAATTCACACACATGCAACAGACCAGTAAAATCTATGGCTCTTGAAAGCTGAATTCAGAGGTCGGGTTCCCACATTTAATAGGTTTTTACTTGTAGAAATAAATAGTTGGATTTAAGCAACACACTAAGCCATTACCCACTTTTAAACACAGTGACTGATTCATACAACAATCTAATCTGCCAATTCTCAAGCCCTAGGTTAAGATTCCTGGGAGATGGTTCACAAGCAATTTGTGGGGTGTCACATCCTTTTTAAAAAAACAAAACAGATTTGAGAAGATAAAAAAATTACATATTCATTTCTTGAGCAAACCGAACTCCAATAAAACTATTTTTCTTTGGAAACAAATAAAATAGGTGGGTCTGTGAATTGCACAGATCTTTTTATGTCTTTGGGAATAATCATTCCAAGTAAATATATCTGATACTAAATATTTGTCATAATGTGTGTGTCCCATGGACCAACTGAACAAGGAGAGATTTAACCTGGAAATAAGGAGAAACTTTCTGACAGTGAGAACAATCAATCAATGGAACAATTGAAGTTGTGGGAGCATTATCACTTGAGACTTTCAAAAAAAGATTGGACTGCCATTTGTCAGAAATGGTGTAGGGTCTCCCGCTTGGGTGGGCAGATTGGACTAGATGACCTAAAAGGTCCCTTCCAACTCTGATTATCTGTTATTTATTACATAAATTACATTAAATGTTTGAAATGATTGCCATTTACTTTTAAACTTCCTTACTTTTTTGATGCAAGGCCTTCAAACATTTCTAAGTACAAGGTAAAATTTTCTTCGAAATTCTAATGTGATGATCTCATATTGGGCCTGACTTCTGATATAGTTAGTATTTTATGTAGAATATCTATGTTAATCCCACTGGATGCTTTAGAAAAATCAACATGTTTACACTGTAGTCACATCCAGGTTGTCATATGAAAACAGAGGCTTTGATCTACCAGACATCAAATTGTGCCTTAAGGCATATGTATTAACTTCTGTATATTTTTCGGAATGAAAATAAGATTGAATATGTACCATTCTGGGCACAAGAAGTGTTATTACTTGGAACTTTTGAAATCCTGGCAAATGGCTATAATTATAGTCAACATTTAACTGTAACTCCACATTAAAGACTTTATAGACTATTTGACTGTTACTGAGAAAAAGGTTAAAGTTGAATTCCTGTCCTCTTGAGAAATTGACTCTCTGGAATAATCCTCATTTAAACATTGTGGATAAAATGTGTGTGTGTGTCTGTGTGTGTGTGTGTGTGTGTAGACCTGGGCTGAAAGTGGGGTTATCACCTTAGATCCATGGTGGCGAACCTATGGCAGAGCTCTCTCTGTGGGCATGTGCACTGATGCCCCAGCTGGACTCTGCCGTGCATGCGCTCATGCCTCCCGCTAGCCAGCTGGCCTTCATGTCTCTGCTGCACATGTGTAGGGGGCAGAATGCATACACATGGCATGTAAAAGGGACATATATGTACAGGGGGTGCACACATGACTGTGGTGCATGCATTGCATTTTGGGTATGTGTGCACATCTAGGTGCCCTAGATGATTAGTTAACAATTCATTTATTGCTAATTAGACTACAAGTCTTTTGAAGCAATATAACCTACCTAAAACTCCTTAATGGCAACATATTCAATCAATGCAATTGTTATGTTCTCAATTTGGATCTAATGCATTGGCAGCCTCAGAAATTATGTTTCTGCGCATATTATAGTTGGGTGTTTTTTTTCAAAGATAAAAGCAACAATTCAATTTTATTAATAAATGAAGATTCTTACAAAAATACACAGTGATGATTTACAGCAGAAATGAATGAAGGAAATTTGTGATAATGAATATTTCTGATAATTACGAAGTGCTTTCCCATCAATTCAGAAAAACTAAAGACCCTATACAGTGTTGTTTATATTCTATCCCTCTGACATACTAACTCTGAAATAATATATCCTTTCCATTTTATCTAAAAAACTGGACTTACAGAATAATTACACACTTTGTCTCCTAGAAATTATAGAGCAGTGATGGTTAACCTTTTTGGTGCCGAATGTCCAAAGCACGTGCACGCGAATGCACAGTGCACGCGCCCCAATACCCAAAATGCAATGCAAGCACCCCCTGCGCATGCACCCCGCCCCAACCCCCATTTTGGCTTCCAGGTTGTTTCAGGAAGCTTTTCAGGCCCAAAAAGGGGCACGGGGGCTCGCAATCTCCACAGTTTTTCTCCCCCCCTGCTCCCCACACACCCAGGCTTTCTCCTCTACCTTCCCTAATCTCGGCAGTTTCTCCCTGCGTACCCAGGCTTTCTCCTCTGTTCCTGCCACAGAGAGGTGCCTGCGGAGGGTGGAATCTGCAGAGATTGGGGAAGGTACGGGCAGCAGGAATGCAAGAGAAAGCTAGGGCACCCTGGAGTGAGAAAGGTAGGGCACACTGACGGGGAAACTGCAGAGATCGGTGAAAACCCTGCCCCTGCGCATGCACGGCAGATATCCAAAGAGCAGCTGGCTGTCAGGAGGTGCGCGCATGCGCAATAGAGCTGGGCTGGGTGACAGCTGGTGTGCCCGCAGACAGTGCCATAGGTTTGCCATGACTGTTATAGAGCAATAGGCTTACATTTGCAGATGTTATAATAGGTGGAAAATAAATAATATTTCCCCAGTTTTACAATTGTTCACTCTTGTTCAGGTGAAGTCTAGGTAAAAGCTTTAACCATAAAAAATTCTGTAACCTAACTTTTTCAATATTCTGAAGAGTTTTTTCTCCTCATTTATGCAAAGTAAATGTCACTGATTTAATAGAGAATGTTTCCAGAAGCATAACTCCTGTACCTATTCACTGAAAGCTCACTGATGCCTTAGAAAAGACAGCTCTGGGCAATCAAAATAATGATTTGATTTGCAATGACAATGACAATTTATCAAAGGAAAGTTGTATCTTTGTATTATAAAATTAAGAGGAGGGGGAGGTATAGGAAGAAGTGGAGGAGTAGGAGACCATATTTTTAAATAAGGTGAAGCTTTATTTAAATGTTGAATGATTGCAGAATCTGATCTATTGTCTGACATGGAGTGAGGTAAAAATGGACACTACTTGCTATTTATTGATTAGCTAGATATTTCTGGACAGCACAGGGTTGGAACAACACAGTTTTCTCAGGGGAGGGGATATTATCCCAGTAGACAGATAAAGTTTATTATTAAACATCACTGAAGATCTCAACACACCTCCAGCTAACATCCAGCCATCAAAACACTAAAGGAGAAAAAAATGTGAAACTGGACCTCATACTACAATCCTATACTAATATAGTCCTCGATTTGTGACAACAATTGAGCCCAAAGGCTCTGTTGCTAAGGGAAACAGTTGTTAAGTGAATTTTGCTGCATTTTGCAATCTTCCTTGCCACCGTTGTTAAGTGAATCACTGCAGTTGTTAAGTTATTGACACTGAATCTGGCTGACTTTGCTTGTCAGAAGGTTGCAAAAGGGGATCACATGACCCCAGGACACTGCAACCATCAAAAAAATAGAATAGTTGCCAAGTATCTCAATTTTGATCATGTAAGGACTTTTTCAATGCCGTTTTAACTTCAAATGGTCACTAAATGAACTGTTGTAAGTCAAAAACTACCTGTAAAAAGGACAACACATATTTATGTGACAATGTGATAGTGAGGAGGGATTGTTAGCTAGGAGACCCAGTTAGTTTGAAAAGGAAAGTGCCCCAAAGCCAGACACCGTTTTCCAGGGTTTCCAACAAACATGGACAGAAACAGCCTTTCCATCCTTCGCAATGCAGTGATCCCTTTCTTTACTTCATCTCCACCCTGGTGTTTTGTTTTGTTTTTTTCCTTGCTCTTTATTTGCTGATTCTGCTCAAAGGAGGGAAGGCAATGTTTGAGCTGTCTATTTGAATAGAGAGGATGGTTGGTATATGAAAATAAAATGTCACAAAGTTAAGTGCAAATTCTAATTACTATACAGAGAAACACTTGCCATTTTGACACATTATAGGAAGATTAGGTTATTTTCTAAACGGAATATCTTATTTTATAGGCAATTCATTTGAAATCATACTTAATAATTTAGTTAATAGTTTTTGTCCTGACTTTGCTTTTTTTTGGGGGGGGAAGGATACTTTTTATCAGGTACACAGGCCCACCTATATGCTGTCAAGGCAAGTAAACTCAGCAAACAGGAAACATTTGAAATTCTGGAAGGATCATTATTGCTAGAACAGTAATGCAGTAAAATCTTTAAAGCAGAAATATTTGTCCTTGCCTGGACTCAGGAGTCTTTAATAGCCCTCCTATAATAGTCATGCTGACGTGCCCTCTTCTCTGCATTAGACATTCCAGCATATACATACTGTATACAGTCAGTAATGGTATTTTACTGGTTCGGCCTGGTTCCGGCAAGCTAGTAGCAGTGATGAGCAGTGGAGACTAAACCGGTTCTCTCCACTGCTCTGCTATTGGGCCCATCTGCCCCACCCCCCGCGCTCCCATACTCACTTTTATTCTGAAGCACTGAATTTGAAGTGAAGAATATGAAGCGCAGCTGCTTTGCATGGCACAGAATAGTGCTGTGTGATAGCTGCTGAAGTGACCGGGGTTGTGCAGGCTTGCAGGAAGTGAGTTACAACACCTCTGCACCTGTGCAAACACTTCTGTGCAAAGTGCTCATTTGGTGCATGTGTGCACACATGCAAAGCGCGCTCACCAAGCCATGCTCACTGAACTGGTGGCAAAATATTTGAATCCCACCACTGATACAGATACACTTTCTGTGTGTGTGTGTGTGCGCGCGCGCATGCGCGCACACATGTAAGGAGTGGAGTACTCTTTAGGACTGGGCAGATAACCTCTAGTTAACAATATGTGGATGCCAAGATTGGCTTGGAGTTTTCAAATGTTCCTAATTTTATATTTTGATCTATCCTTCTTTTTTGAAAGAAAATTATATTAAATTTAGGGCTGTATTACTTTTGGATAAATATGTTTATTTATGCCAATATAAGAATTATAATATATTCAGATAGAGTCCAAAAGTATCTCCAAGCTATTTGGATTTGAGAAACTTAATTACTTATATCAGTTCAATTTAGCTCACTAGTACTGTATTGACAACATAATTCACTCAGACTTCAGATAAAATTTCCAAAAGTATTTAAGTGTGCCCATGCAACACAGATAATACTCTAAATCTTCTCACTTTGGACAAATGCACAATCAAAGCAATGCATATTTCTTTCTGTATTATCAAATAAATATGTTTGCCATTCTTGATACTTATATACTAACAGTCAATGCGTATTGTATATACTAGAAATGTTAGATAAGCTATTTAATTTTGAAAGAGTTCCTGCAAAGAAACCAGGTAGTGCAGTGTAGGAACAGAAAAGGGCTCAGGAAATGATTTATAGCCCTAGGGAACTCTTTTGTAGAAAATGGAAGATGAAAAATTATTTTCAAATCTTGGCACAGAATCTATTTTCCTGAAAATTTCACAATAATTTTAACAATATTAGAACAACAAAACAAAGAACAGCCTTCAAAACTAAGCCAGCTGAAAGTTTAATTAAACACAATTGCTTGCTGTGCTTGCCTTTCCAAGCTAACTCATGCATATTCATCACTATGATTACAGCAGTAAAATAAATAAATAAAACATCACAACTAATTATGCCAAACTCTTTTATTTTATATACATGCTTGGAATATTTTTTACATAATTAATATTGAAATTAATTGCAAGTTGGCTGATTTTTGCAATTTGTCCTTCCATATTTATTTAAAGTTTGGGTTTATCCCAGAAAAACACTGAACACTAAAATATGTTCTAATTATAATGATGCAATTCATGCTACAGTATGTTCCAAACTTCAGCTCTTGGATGAGTATTTGCCACACTAATATATTATACATAACCCATAATGTCCCAAAGGTGCCTTTTTCAAGAAGCAACTGGACTTTCTGGTTTTTCTTTGAAGACATTTCACTTTTCAACCAAAAAGCTTCTTCAGCTCTGACAGGATGGAATAGAATCAGAGCTGAAGAAGCTTCTAGGATGAGAAGCAAAATGTCTTCAAAGAAAAAACAGAAAGTCCAGTTGCCTCTTGAAAAAAGCACCTTTGAGGTAACCATGACCTGGATGACTGAGAATCTCCGTAGACATAACGCATGACGTTTAATATTCCACTTACAGTGAGACCCTTTTTTAAAAAAAATGACAGAATTGCTCAAACTGGGATCCTTGGACTTATTCCTTTCTGATATTAGCTGAGAATTCTGAAGTGTCTGGAAGTCATTAGACTGAAAAGACTGACTCATTTGGATCTTGAAATACACTATTTAAAAAAAAATTCTAGAGCTTCAAATGAATCATCAAGGAAGTTAATCTATTTTTAAGGTACAAGGAGACTATTAGAGTTGGCAGAATTTTAAAATACATGTACAATTTATCTACAATTCATTCAACTCCAAAGTCTGCATATTTCATCACTAGCAATGAAATGTAATTTTTTACCTATTTTGTATGTTTCAGTCACAACATTTAATAGCAGTAGTGACCTAAACACGCAAGCTACATCAGCAAATCTGCAGTAACAAATATTACCCTAGTTAGAAAAAAGAAAACTCCAATACCAGTAGAATCCCTGAGTCATTTAAATTACAGTTACATTTATGTCCCATTATTAAAGTAGCAGTTGCACAAACTGACTGATGACATAGAAAAATGCGATACAGAACAAAAACCAATTCTTCATATTTAATAAAGATGCAGTGCGTATAGATTTACATATTCAATGTAAATAGATGCATTAGCAAAATGACTTGTTAACTATTACGCATAATATAATAGGAGGTACATTTTGTAAAAAAATGAAATTTACAAAATTCTTCTCTGGCTATTGATTGATAGGTTCAGTTCAGAAAGCCATTTTAGTTGTTCTTCCAACCAACAGTTCTATCTGCTGCTATCACACTCTCTCAGCTTCTATACACCACTGTTTATGTTGGAGATGAAGTCCGAAATAAAGACTCTCCTCTAGTTATCTCCACCTTTAGAAGCTTTCATCAGCTGTGTGAAGCATGGAGCACACCCTAAGTCTTCCACTTCAGATCCAACATACAAACAGACCAAGCAACAAAATTCAAAATGTTGGACAAGATTCCAAAAGTTGAATCCTGCACTTTCCCTTATGGAAGTTCTAATTAAGAAATGGAAATCTAGAACCCTAGAAATCTCTCTGGAAGTTCTTGTTTGTATGGCCCAGAATATTTATATTGAAAACCGAATATTATTACTGGTTAAGTGAAAACACAAATGTTATCACTTTCATCGCCAGCCATTCAGTCATGCCCACTGCCAACCCTCAACCACTCTATGGATCAGCACTCTCCATGCTTGGATTGGACATAGCACTGGATCCAAAACCCACAGGAGCTGCTGGCACTATTTGCTGAACTTCTTCCCCTATTCCTGCCCTTCATTTCTACACAATGCCTCCCAATCCAAAGTATAGAGCTCCAAAGTAGCAAAACAGGGACTTAAAAGTATTACATTACTTTCAATCATAGAACAGAAAACACATTTTGCTTACTCAGATTTAAATGCACAGTAGTCTGATCCTGATCCGTTCTCAGAAATGACTTGCACTGAGATGCAACCCCACCTTATCTTGATGACAACTGGATAGTTTTATTCTGATGTTGCAGACATAATTTCTCTTACCAAAGACCAAGACATATTATTAGAGCATTGCTTTATTTCCTGTCTGCACCAACATTAGGAGCCTCTGTGGCGCAGTGGTTAGAGTGCAGTACTGCAAGCTACTTCTGCTGCCTGCCGGCTGCCTACAATTTGGCAGATCGAATCTCACCAGGCTCAAGGTTGACTCAGCCTTCCATCCTTCCGAGGTTGGTAAAATGAGGACTCAGATTGTTGGGGGCAATAGGCTGACTTAGTAAACTGCTTAGAAAGGGTTACTAAGCACCATAAAGCGGTATATAAGTCTAAGTGCTATTGCTATTACAGGAAACAAACTTTCATGGACTAATGGCAAATGTTAAAAATCTTTCAGCATAAGCACATACTGTAAATGCCATAGTAATCCAGTAATGCAATACAGGTAATCCTTGACTTACATCAGTTCATTTGGTGACTGTTCAAAGTTACAGCGACAATGAAAAAAATGACTTATGATAGTTTTTCACACTTGCGTCTGTTGCAGCATTCCCATGATCACATGATTAAAATCCAGATGCTCGGTAATGGGTTTATATTTATGACAGTTGCAATGTCCTGGGGTCATGTGATCACTTTTTGCAATCTTCTATCAAGCAGTCAATGGGGAAGACGGATGCACTTAACAACCATATTATTAATTTAATCACTGCAGTGATTCACTTCACAACTGTGGCAAGAAAGGTCATAATATGGGGCAAAACTCACTTAACAAATGTTTCACTTAGCAACATAAATTTTGGGCTCAATTGCCTACCTGTATCTGTTTCCTGACACATAACTGTTACTCAGCCAGTGGTAAGCAATGTTAGAATGTGTAGATAGATACACACACACACACCCACACAAATATACGGATATAGTAGTCTGGTTGTATAATCATCTGTCTTGCTCCTTCTTGCTGTTATATTTTAGAAACATCCTGAACTGTTAAACTGTCTAGAGAGTAAACGAAGAACAATATACATAATAATATTTCAATGTCAATAACTTTTAACTAGTTGTGTCTTAGGGGAGTTCACCACTAAATCAGTTTGAAAATCATATCTATAAAGCAAGTATAGTTGATGGGCTTCCTCCTTTATATACAGTAGTTGAGAAAACAGAATCCTTAATTGTTTTTATAATTAGAGCCTTCCGATTTGATCCAGGAGGAAAAAGCATCAAAAAGCTGATGATCTGAATGTATTCCTTATCCTTTAAAATTTTTGTTGCACATAGTGAGTAGTTATTTTCACAAACACTATTGTGCTTATTGTACCCTATGACTATTATTAAGTGTTGTACCTGATGATACTTGACTCTTGATGAATGTATCTTTTATGTACACTGAAAGCATTTACACCAAGACAAATTCCTTGTGTGTCCAATCACACTTGAATTGAAGAATTCTATTCTATTTTATCCACAAACCCTGTAACTTCCATTTGAAACTTATCATTAGATACATCATACAATGAGAGAAATTCCAAGACTAATTCTCATAGAAGTTCCCACCATAAATCCAAGAATAGTAGCCTACAGAAATGTAAAAACATATTCCCCGAATCAACCCGTTATCCAGGGGCTATATTAATTTAATTAGAATGCTCATAAAAATAACAAGAATATCTTATTCTTCCAAGAAGCAAACATTATAATATTCCTTTATGAAATGTTAATTTGAAATGACCGATATTGGGTATTAAAATGTGATCTGTACAGTACTGACAATTAATTCAAAAAGAAAACTTTAATTGTTGAACTCAAAAGTACCTACATGTTTTTCTTAATATAGTAAAAGTGGCTATCTGAATACAATTTTTCCAAGAACATACAATAATGAATTTGGATACTTAGAAAAAAAATGGCTTCCTCATCAGAATGGCTGTTAACTGGCAAATGTAAATGATATATAATTTGGGTGTGCTAAAGACCATTACTCATCACTGCCTTGTATTATTGGGAACTATAGTTGAACAATAACTAGAATGGAGCAGATGGCTCAGCTAGTCCCCGAACTAGAAGATTGATCTTCCCAACTATTCCCAGATATTGTGTTACATTTTATTTTAATAATAGGAAAAATGAAAAAAATAGTCATCAGAGAAAGATATTCATCGGTAGTCTCTAATAAGGGAAGACATCATTAGTAGGGTTGGATTTAACAGTTTGCTCTTTTTTCACCCAATTTCTTGCAGTCCTTTTTTATATGGCGAAGTTGTTATCTACATATCTGATCCATATTTTGGGTTGTGTTTTTGAAAGTGCTATGGCTTCTTGATGTTGCATAACGACGTCCACCATAAGTTGTGAAAGCAATGGTCTCACAGGTGTGTCTTTAATTTGTTGGCAAGTTTGTCCATCAAATTGGAAATATATGGTTAGGCAGCGGTTTATGAGATCCCTAATCCTGGGAGTTTCAATCTTTGTGTGTTTGATTAAGTCAGATGTGCTGTGGAGCAATGCGGTCATAGACTCTTTCGCTAATTCCAGATCTATGAACATGAACAGGGCTGTGACATCAGATGAGACCATGATTTTGTCCTCATCTATAGCCATGATTGTTTGAAGGCACTGTAGTGGAGAGTTGATGGAGTGTTTGCTTCCTCTTGTGAGGTGTGTCTGGCACAAAGTTTGCTCTTTGTAATATTTTTAGTAGCAGCTAAAAGTCACAAGTCTTAATTCTTCCTTTCAAACTGGCACTTTGTCTATCCATAGAGAATAATGCTGACCAAGAACATATTTCACTTAATCTCATTTGGATTATTACTTCTTAAAGCACTTATATAGCCCTATGCAGTGACATTGACACCAATTGGACAAAGTACTATTACTTAGGAAGTAATGGTTGATTTTATTTATAGCTTGTTAAACCAACAGGAATACGCAGATGTTAAAAGTCTGCATCACAGACATCTGTGGAAGCCACTAAATTTTATTACAAATCTAAGCCAATAGAGAATTGATGCTAGAATGTTAGTACAGCACATTCTTTGTTTAATGAACCTCGGTTTAGTGGATTTTGGACACAATGGACATATTATCCATTTGGACTTCTTCCCTATTAAATCAAGCATTTATCTCTTAAATCAAGGTTCTATTAGTTACTATGCCTTTTTTTTTTTCACAGCAAATTACATACATTGATGTGAAGTACATGTTTAGTTTTATTGGGCATTCCCTACCTTCAAACTGCCTGTTAAATCAGGATTTTATTATATTAGTGTTAAACATTTTCATTGTGAACTAAATAGAAAACTAGTGTTTCCTGCTTTTCTTCTTCCTCTCTTATTCTGTCCCATGGTGCCCTCATCACAAATATTTCCAGTGGTGATCAGCTATTGTTATCTAGTAGTGAAAATAACTTTTAGAAACCCATATATTCATCTGTGTTTATCCCATTATCTTGAATAAAGAGGATTTACATCTGGGAGACGTTAGTATCTGAATAAATTTTCCATTAGACAAGCCTTAACATGAAACATAAACTGCAAAGATTCCATTCAGAAATTAACATCTTGCCTGTAATTTGATAGCTTCCTGTCTTCCTTCACAATGGTTGTTTTTTTCTCTCCACATGACAGAATTAATATAAACTCCTTTCATGAAGTATATAACTTGATAGAATGAACAACTGTATTATAAATAATTCTGGAGTAAAGATTAAGTAAACAATGCTGAGCAGTCATGTGCATAAACAATTAAACCATAGGTCACTGACAGGAACAAAGTCAATTAAGGTATAACCCCCAAATAAGCATAAATCTGTAGAAATCACTATGAATATTTTCTATCGCTCTGAAATTTGGATATAAGAGAAATAATTGATTATTTCACTTTTCATTGCTTTTCACACGTGTATATCATTAGAACCAATATCAATCTTTTGGTTCTGTGACATCATTCTCTGATGATGATGATATTGATGAAGAAGGAGGAGGAGGAGGAGTAGGAGTAGGAGGAGAAGGAGAAGGAAAAGAAGAAGAAGAAGAAGAAGAAGAAGAAGAAGAAGAAGAAGAAGAAGAAGAAGAAGAAGAAGAAGAAGAAGAAGAAGAAGAAGAAGAAGAAGAAGAAGAAGAAGAAGAAGAAGAAGAAGAAGAAGAAGAAGAAGAAGAAGAAGAAGAAGAAGTTGTTTATTGTCATTGTACAAGTACAACAAAACTGTGGATGCACCCCAGAAACTGTTTTCAATACAATAAAACCAAAGCACTTAAAAATAAAGACAAGAAAAATAGAGTACCTAAGTCTCCATTTGCAATTTGAGAGTGCAGTATCTACAAATATACACAAAATAAGAAGAAAGAAAGATTTGAGAAAGGCTGACGTACAGGAAATTTCAATAGGCTGACATTTTATTACCATGTTTATGATTCTGCCATTGGGTTATACTGTATAGACCAAAATTTCAAAGCATTTAGATGCTTTAAACTAAAGCAGTCTTTATGAGAGTACAGATTTTAAGGAAAAAAAATGGAATGTCTGACTCCTGTTATCTGGGAGGAATTTGAGCTGGTTGAAGAGGGTCTTCATTGTGATTGTGAGCTTAGTCAGTTGTGTTCTCCAGGTTGGTTATGGCTTCCTGGGAGACAGCATATGGTTGGGTCTTTAACATCTACATGAGACTGCTGGGTTAGGTTCTGATGGGACAGAGCCATCTTAAATCAGGGTAATTCTGGATGGCTTACATTCATAAAAATTTGGGGGTCCTCATGGACTCATATCTCTTGCTTGATGTGGCAGCCATAACTAGGAAAACCTTTGCAAGGATTTTCCTTGTGCATCAATTATGTACTTCTTCTGCACCAGGAGACTTTACTCATGGTTTGTCACACTTTCCAATTTACCCCCAGAAATTGTAAATGCTCCAACACTGGAAGTTTTTAAGAAAAGATTGGATAACCATTTGTCTGAAGTGGTGGTGTAGGGTTTCCTGCCTAAGCAGGGAGTTGGATTAGAAGACTAGATCCTTCAAATTCTGTTATTCTATTATTCTATTTCCTTATTTCCCATTTGGATTATTGCAATGTGCTTTATATATGGTTGCCCTTAAAAACCACTCAAAAGTTACCATTGATCCAGAATTCAGCAGCGTATACAATATTGGACACTCACATTAAACTATTGTGCAAGCTGCATTGGCTCTCAGTTTCTTTCCAGGTGGAATTCAAAGAGCTGGTTATATCATCTGTGTGATCTTGTTCCTGCTTATCTGTGGGGCTTTGCCTCTTTAAGTTTGTCTGCCCTTCCTACTAGATGAAGTAAGGTAAGCATGTTCCAGATCTCTTCTTATAAATCTTCCTGCCTACTGTGATCCTGGGAGTGTGCCTTTTCTGTAGCTACCCCTACTTATAGATGACTCTCACATCTCTTTTAGCCTTTCAGAAGACCATCAAAACTTGGATTTTTTATCAAAGGGCTGGGGTTGGATACAACACAATAGAAAGAATGGGATGTGGCTAATTGAAGCTTGTTGCAGGGCATCATGATATATTAATTCAAATGCAAAGCTTCTGTTTTCGTTGATCATTTTATTTGTTTTATAGATATGTTTTATAATCATTGGTTATACTGTTATGAGTTTCTTAGAGTTGTTTTTAAAATGAGTGGCCATACAAATCTTTCAAATAAATAAAAGAAATATAGTAAGCTGCTAGCTTAGTTCAGCAAGAGGCATTTTCATTAATATATTTGTTCAAATAAAGAAGAAATGGAATTTCCTCTGATATATCAAGCAACTCTAGACTGGTTTCAGTGGAGAAAGATGTGAAAATATAGCATTTTTTTCAAAGATTGTATGTCAGAATTAAACTAGTGCTTCATTCAATTCTTCATTATATTAGAATAAATTTTATTCTTATGCTTCAGTCTGAACCAAAAATAAATGTTATTCTAGCATTGCTTATGTGCTAATATTAATTTTAGTTATTAATTTAAACACCAAAGGAGTCCTCCAAGTAGGGCTCTTTTTTGTGTGTGGAGAAAGTCTTTTTCTTTAGGTTTTACAGATTTATATGTATATTTTTATACAAAATTGTCATGCTCTTCCCTATTAAGGTAAGCAATTTATTTATTTATTTATTCGATTTTTATACCGCCCCCCTCTCCCCAAAGGGACTCGGGGCGGTGAACAGCCAATAAAAATACATATACAGAACACATATACAACACACAACATGATAATATTAAAATTTAAAAATTGAATATAGTGTGGCTCTAATTAAAATATAAACGAGAGTTAAAAGAAATTAAAACCAGGTTAAAATTTAAAAGACCCCTAGGCCAGTCCGGCCTGCCAAAATAGGTGAGTTTTAAGTAACCGACGGAAGGCCATGAGATCAGGGGCGGCCCTTACCTCCGGGGGTAATTCATTCCAGAGAGGGGGTGCTCCCAATGAGAAGGCCCGTGCCCTCGGGGTCGCCAGCCGTCCAGCCAGCGGCACCCCGAGGAGACCGACTCTATGGGAGCGTACCGGTCGGTGGGAAGCCGATGGTGGCAGGAGGCGGTCTCGCAAATATCCCGGTCCCGAGCCATGGAGCGCTTTAAAGATAGTGACCAAGACTTTGAAGCGCACCCGGAGGGCCACCGGGAGCCAATGCAGCGCACGCAGAAGTGGCATAACATGGGAGCCCCTAGGAGCTCCCATTACCACCCTCGCGGCTGCATTCTGCTCCACCTGGAGTCTCCGGATGCTCTTCAAAGTCAGCCCCATGTAGAGAGCATTGGCATAGTCTAGGCGGGAGGTCACCAGGGTGGAGGTGACCGTGCGAAGCGCATCCCGATCCAGAAAAGGCCACAACTGGTAGATCCTACGGACCTGTCCAAAAGCCCCCCTGGCGACGGCCGCCACGTGGTCTTCCAATGACAGCCGTACATCCAGGAGGACACAATTTAGAGTGCAGAAAAGTTGTGAGGAAAAAGTAAAAGGCAAATAAATTAAAGCAATAATATAAAAATATAGAAGGTAATGAAAACTAGTTTAGACCAACACCATTGTTTATCTCCATACCTTTACTACCCTTGCAAATTTTTTCTGTTCCCATTATGTCGATAAATCCCTTTCATACTTCATATACTTTTTGTTTTTTTAATCTTCTCACTGAACTGTCACCAATAACAGCAGGAGACCTGAGAAATTGTATTTTTGGTCCATTTTAAATAATCTACATAACATCAATTGTATCCAACAAGCTTTAGATAATTAGCAGTGAAATTTGCACAGGGTGCAGTATTTGAACATATGTGTCAAAACAGACAATTTTTTATTTTCTTTATTATGCTCAGTTTATTCTCATCTCCTAAAAATAGGGTGACTTTTATTTATTCTTGGCAATGGAAATCAACCTCATTTAATTTTCTTGGTGAGCCAAGTTTAATGACATAGTTAAATTGTTTAAACAGTGATGGTCTTTAACCACATTTGTTTCTCATTTCCATCTTCCTTTTATAAATGTTGATCACAATGTATTAGGAGACTTAAGCTTAGAATATTATGAAATGGAATATTAGATGCATTTATGTTGTATCTGGTCTTTTAAAAAGTTTTTGATTTTAGAATCTTTGGGGGAAAAAAGGAAAACAACTATTTCTATGGGAGGACAATATTATTAATTTCTTAAATTGGAGACCCTCCAAGTATGTTGGGATGGCACGCCACATGAATGCTTATAATTATACATTTCATGTGTGCCTAACATCACTTATAGAGATGTTACTAATGCCTCTTTGATTATAGTTTGCTTTACAGATGGCCAGAAGAAATGAGAGCAATTAACTAACCTAGGAGATCTTAAGCCCCTCCAAGAGCCTCTGAACCACAACACAGTGCAAATTCCTTCACAGTGAGAAGTCCATTCCCAGCATGGCTTTGTAGCATGAGGCAAAACTGGAATGGGGCTGGCTTTGTGCTATGCTGTGGCTCAGGGGCTTCTTGCCACCACAGAGGTGTGGTGCATCAAAAAGCCTGAGTTACAACCTATTTTTTCTCTGGCTCCCCGTGCACACATTCCCTGTATTCTTTTTCCTCTGCCTCCCTGAACTTGTGTGCATTGCAACATTCCTCAACTTATAGATAGTCTGCACTAGGCTTCCTGGGGTCTCCTCCTCCAATGGCACCACCATACTTCTTACCATAATTATAATTAATTATGTTAATTATCACATAACTGGAATTACAATGGCAACCATGACTGCAATTGATCAGTAATAAAATCATGTACGACATGCTGTAAGATCGCATTATTTAGCAATGGAAATTCTGATCTAGATCGTAACTTGAGGACTAACTGTATGATCAATATTAGCATTATATTTACATATGTTATGGTTCATATTAAATGCACCTTAAAGTACCACATTAAAAAATTATATTATAACACAATACTGGTAGTCCTTGACTTACAGTCACCTGGGGACCATTCAAAGTTATTGACAGACCTTCCAAAAGATATTTATGACCGGTTTCAGAGTTAGAGCTGCTACATTGTACCTGGAGTCATTCTATTGTGGTCTGCCAGTGGACAGTGGAGCTGGCTGCAGAATCGGACAGTGAAGAAGTTTGGGAGGAACATGGGCCAGTCCTGGAGTCTGGGGAAGGCTCTAATAGGGCTCTGGTCAGAGGCAGACATAGGGCCAGGGCCGACAATTATCAGTTGCCTTTGGAGTCGGAGATCAGTGGGACAGAAGAACAGCTGGAGCCTGTTCCTGATGTGCACATGCACAGAGCTGCCAGGAGAAGGGAACAGTTAAGGAACAAGGGTCGACTCCGGAGTAAAGGTACAGGTAGATGGTGAATGGCCCCTCCCATGGGGAATAAAGAGGAGCAAAAGGGGAGTGGGGTTTTGCAGGAGACAATTAGTTCATTTAATTAGTATGAATATTTATTTGTGACTCTCAGACACTCTTTGCCAAGTATTTTCTTGTACAGCTTTGCGTTTGGAAGATATCAGCCTGGCAGCTCTCCAAGCCTGATAAGGTCTGTGGTTATAATTCACCCTTGAAAGATTGTTTGCCGGGATTTTGCTGGATGTGAATGATAGGAATTCACATTAGCCTAATTAAAAGCGGTTTTGTCGGGACAAGGAGTCTGCTTCATGATTTTGTGAAGCCTAAGTTGGAACACATTCATTCTTGTGGTTGACAACAGAAATGCTGCAGCACACTTTCCTGCCCTTCCCCTAATCCTGCCTTTTCAGGTACCCAGAGACACTGGCCCTACTTTTGCCCCTCCCCATAGCTTCCACATGCTTTTCCCCACCTTGGTCATCACTCATTCACTTACCTTTCAAAGATCTCTAGAGGTCAGGAGGTCAGGGTGAGGTGGGCCATTCCACTGCTGGGCTACATGGCACAATCATACAAATGGCTGTGTTTGTTTGAGTGCAGCCACAAACTGCTTTGACCCACCCAAGCCATTCCATGCTCACTTAATGTCCAATGCATTCACTTAATGACTGCATTGGGGAGGGCAGGAATGGAAGATCATTAAGAGAGGCAGTTCATTTAAGAGCCCTCCCAATTTCTGACCATAATGGACAGGCTTTATTACAATCATAACTCAAGGACTACCTGTAACACATAATACTTTCGTTGATGATATGGAGAACACAGTAATAGAGCTCTAGTTCCTTGTGGAACCTTGTTAAAATTAATGTCTATATAAGTATGAAAGTGCAACGCAGCATTTTATATTATGTCTGGAAATTAATCACAATTTAGTACTGCTTTTAATAGTCATTCTGAACAATCTCTATTTCATTATTAGAAACAATTCGTTTAGACTTTTTTGAAAGATTTTAAAACTGAAGTAAGTACATACTCTGTGTGTGTGTGTGTGTAAATATAAATGTTCACGGCATGGATTCACAATATCCTTCATCATAATCATCATCCATGTACTGCTTAGAAATTCCTAAGGAAATGTATTGCTTTAACACTGGAATATGGAAAGCAGAAAATTATAATTATCCTACATGTAAATTTACTGCACAGAAGTATGGAAATGAGTTAATGATTTATTGTTTGCAGGCTACTATAAAACTCAATAATTGTACAGTCCTGTTGTTTCCACTTGGCCTTTTCAGATAAGAAAATTATGTACTTCAAGGTAACATTTCTGACTCCATTAGTTTTGATTTTTCAGCTTGACTAATAACTCGCCTGAAAGAAGGGTATATTGCACAAATGCAATTTTAGGGTGAGGTTGCTTATCATTTTTTCATTTCCAAAACTTTGTTCCAGTTTTTTAACTGAATAGTCTTGTATTTAATACAAAAGATACATAGGATATTATATAAACAAAAGAGCCTCTTATTACTAAACTTTTTTTAAAAAAATAATGAATTGTAAAAATTGTAAGAAAGCACTTGCACACCATCCTAAAAAGCCTTAAAGTGTAAAAGAAGCCCATCTGTTCTTTTTCAGTCAAGATACGATTTTCCGTCACTGCCAGCTGATGCTCTTCAATTTTATGCATTTCAGTAATTAATTCTGCCAGTTGAAAATGAATCTATGATTTGCAGAAAACTTCTAAATGGCTAAGAAAAATATCCAATATAAATTCTTAATACTTTCTGTAATTTTCCCATGCAATTATAACTCTATTTTAGCTTGTTATTAAAAGAGTGCTGAAGATTGTACTGGCACAGAGAAAATATATTCAAAGAGTCATGTCCTCATTTTAATGTCTGTTTCCTTTTAAAAAATCCTGATCCCCTCCTCTTTTCTTAGGATTAGCACTTATTTGCTGTTAAGGCTTTCCTTCTTGCTTAGGTATAACACCATGTTAATAAGACTGAGCACCGTGGTGGAATTCAAATTTTTTTACTACAGGTTCTATGGGCGTGGCTTATTTGGTGGGCGTGGCTTAGGGTCACATGACTGGGTGGGTGTGGTTTGGTGGCCATGTGACTAGGATGGTCATGAGACTGGATGGGTGTGGCCAACTCAATGTCACTCACGTCAAGGGGTGCTTTGCCTGCCCCCCCCAGCCATTCCTTGTCACACCCAGCCTCAACATATCTAAAGTTCTGTAAAAATGTTGTTCATCTTTTTTTGATTTTATTATCTATCTATAGATGTACTTTCATGGACTACTGAAATGAAGAAATGGCTCACATGCTTTGCCCTAGAGGATGATAGGCAACAGGCTTTTAGGGGCTGTCAGAAAGGAGGGGGGGCAATGTATTTTCCAAAGCACTAGAAGGATGGAAATTAAACACAGAGAAAAGCAACCTAAAAGTAAGGAGAAACTTATTGACAGTGAGAACAATTAACTAGTAGAATTGCTTGCCACCAGAAGTTCTGGGTGCTCCAACACTGGAAGTTTTCAACAAAAGACTGGACAGCCATTTCTCTGAAATGGTATAGAGTTCCCCCCAAGGTCCCTTTCTAAGTGTTATTAGGTTATTCTGACATCTTTCCCAGGACCTCTACATCTATTCAGATTTTGGCATCCTCAGAGTTTTGTTGCCTGAGCTCTTGGTTGGACTAGAAGACCTCCATAGTCCCTTTCAACTCTGTTAAACGCACCTGTATTTATGCTCTGGACTATTGACATAAAAACCCTGAAAAATACTTGGGCAAAAGAAAAGCAATAAAATCACTTTAGGTGTATGGACAGTGCAAAATATTAGTATATGATAAATAATGGAACAATTAAAAATAATACCACAGAGTATTCTCTCTTCCCCCTTCTTTTTTTCTTTCTCTCTCTCTTTCTCTCTCCCCCTTCCTCTTTCTTTCTTTCTTTCTTTCTTTCTTTCTTTCTTTCTTCTTTCTTTCTTTCTT